>CM076850.1:169150485-170350485 GCA_039519185.1 Astragalus membranaceus | reverse complement strand
CACAAGAGGACCGAATTAGTTACATAGAACTTTTGATGGTAATTTCATATATTTTTAAAAAATGAGAATATCTTTACTTATGCATTTGTCATGATCTTAATTAGTGTGTGCAATTTTGTAGGCACTTCTTAATGATACAGACACTACAACGTTATATTTGGATTGATTCATGATCTACACTGAAGAGTTGAAGCTGTTACAATTTTTCGGATTTAAAGAATGTGGTTTCATTACAATTTGAGTAGGTTGCCCGAAAACTGATTTTTTAGCCTAAATTATTCTCCCGACGTACAATATCGTCACGTGTTAACGAACTACACACTAAACAGAACCAAAAGACGGTCGAAATTTGTTTTTAAAATTTTAACTGATTTATTTATTTATTAATTGGGTTAACAAAGCGGATTTACCCCCACATAAGGTAAATCCGCTTTGGTTATTTTTAAAAGCGGATTTACCTTATATGATGGGGTAGATCCGCTTTTAAAAATAACAAATCGGATTTACCCCCACTTAAGGTAAATCCGATTTGTTATTTTTAAAAGCGGATCTACCCATCTTAAATAAATCCGATTTAAATTTTTTAAAATTTTTAGTGGAAATCGGATTTACCTAAATCCGATTTAAATTTTTTAAAATTTTTAGTGGAAATCGGATTTACCTAAATCCGATTTCCAAAAAAAAAAATGAAATCAGGATACGTTCGGGATTTTTAAATTTTGTTAAGGGCAATTGCGTCTTTTCGCAGGGTCGGTGGGGGTAGCTGGGAGATGATGGGGGTACAAAAAAAAAATCCCAAGAAAGATTAATAAGTCCAAATGGCTGAATGGATTTATCTAGGCCCATTTTTAAGTAGTCTAGTATTTTTATCTTTAAGTGTTTTTTTTCTTAAGTGGCCCAGGGCCCATTTGTCTGTCATCAGCAACCCTAGCTATATATCTACTGTATTGTCGCCTCTATTGATGATATGAAAAAGGTAAATTCTTGGTTGCCCTTGGATACAATGTGGTAATTTGTCTTAACCACTTAAAAGCTGACACATGGATTCCACTAACCATTATCATATAAATATATTTATATTCTTTGTTTTACCGTTATTGTTATATATTTTTTTATATTATTTACACATCTACTATAGATTTATCTACTATAGATTTATACCAATACACCACCAATGAAAATACCAATTTAGACATTTGTAATGTTGACACCTCATTTTTTGAGGGGTAAACAAGTAAATTACATCTATTTCATCATTTATGTTTCCCTCTCTTTTTATCTCTCTTTTAAATTTGAATTCCAATATTCCATCTCTTCCTATTTTCCCTCACTTTTTGTTTTTATTCTCTCTCTTTCATTCATTTCCCCCACTCACATCTCGCCTCTCTGTGCTCCCCCGCTCCCTCTCTACAGGGAATGGATTAGGTACCTTGAGCATTAGGTGCCTTGGTACCTTTATTTTATTTTTAGCCATTAGATAAATCCATTGGTTCTAATTATGACAAGTGTCCAACTTATTAAAAACTAATTAAAAAACAACTTTCCCACCAAACAACGCATTTTCCATTGCGTCCTTTCCACTCCTCTCTCTCAGTCCTCTGCCACAAAACCTCCACTCCCCACAGCACCACTCCCCCGACTTGATCAAAGAATATAATGTAAGTGAAAATAAGTGGATCAAGTCACTTTATGCTATAAAAGAAAAATGGGCTGCGTGTTACATGAAAGAAGCATTCACTCTTGGCATGCGGAGTACACAACTTAGTGAAAGCTTGAATTCTCACTTCAAGTCTTGTATGAAACCAAATGTGGATATTATTCAATTCTTCAAACATTTTGAACAAGTTGTTGATGAGAAGAGGGGAAAGGAGCTGACTTGTGAGTATGAGTCTCTACATAAGCTTCCATTGTTAATCTCTGATATGTCACCAATACTAGTACAGATGGCCAAGTTATACACACACACTGTCTTTGAGTTATTCCAGAATGAGTTTAAGATATTCTTGGGTTTATGCATATCAGAGAGAAACGAGTCTCAATCTTTATGTCAGTATGTCATCACTATGGTCAACCACTCAAAATCTTGGATGGTATCATTTGATCGTGTATTGGCCTCTATATCTTGTAGTTGTAAAAAAATTTGAGACATTTGGCATACTTTGTTCACATGCATTGAAAGTATTTGAAGCGAATGATGTCAAGGAAATTCCAGAGAAGTATATTTTAAGAAGGTGGACAAGAGAAGCTCGTTGCGGTGTTGTACAAGATTTGGGGGGAAAAGAGGTTGAGGGAGATCCAAAACTATCTAGCACAAGGAGATTTAGACAAGTTGTTTCTAAGTTCATCAAAGTGGCAGCCGATGCATCAATTTTTGAAGAACACCACAAGATTGTAGATGACGGTGTCGACAACATTTGTAAAAAAATAATGAAACTTCGCTTAAATGTCAAAAGCAATGAGAGCCATGGCCAGTGATAACCCAAAATCTGTGAGTAATGTTATGCAACCGAAGGGATTCAAATATAAGCCTGGCTTAACGGGTCGTACGGGAAAAAAGAGTTGGGTTGAGCTACAGTCGAAAAGAACAAAAAGATGTCCACCTAGAAGACAACCGTGCACTCAAATATCTCAGGTATACAAGTCAATGTTTAGATCACTTGTTTTAATTTTACATGCATTATGACTTGTTTTAATTTCCAATCATTGTTTTAGGATAAAGAACTACCAAGTCAACTACCCGATGGAGTAGCTTGTTTTGCACCTCCAAGTTATAAACCCCCTCGCACACAAGAGGACCGAATTAGTTACATAGAACTTTTGATGGTAATTTCATATATTTTTAAAAAATGAGAATATCTTTACTTATGCATTTGTCATGATCTTAATTAGTGTGTGCAATTTTGTAGGCACTTCTTAATGATACAGACACTACAACGTTATATTTGGATTGATTCATGATCTACACTGAAGAGTTGAAGCTGTTATTTATAATGAAGAAGTTATTTGGCGTCTTTTGCATTTTCAATGTACATTTTTTGGGATGTTATTTGCAACTATGTTCACTTGGTTTAGTGATTTAGGCAAATTATATTTTGATGTGCCTTGTAATTTTCCTTTTGGAACCTCAAAAACAGAATGTTACTGCACAATTGCATACTTACCACTTTCATGTTTATGACGTGTCTTGATTGAACCTCATTACGTTTTCAGTCAAATGCTTTCTAGCATAATTACATTATAATTGCATATTACCACTTTATTGATGCTACTGCACAATTGCACAATTGCATACAATTGCAAAATTACATTTTTTGAAACCTCAAAGAGAATGTTACTGCACAATTCCACAATCTGCATAATTGCCACTTTATTTATTGATACTGCAAAATGCATAATTACATTATAATTTTCCAGTCACGAATCTGAATAATTACATACATTCCACAAAAATCTGCAAAATTTTCCAAGTCATGAACTAAAACCAGTCCTGTTCAACTACAAATTTCCCATAATTTTCCAGTCATGAACTAAAACCAGTCCTGTTCAACTACAAATCTGCATAATTTTCCAGTCCTGTTCAACTACAAATTTCCCAACAAATTCCAAAAACTAAAACCAGAGGTGGCATGGCATGAAGAACGGAGCAGAGGCGTCGTGGCGTGAAGAACGGAGCAAAGCAGCATGGCGGTTGGAGCGGTGGGGCATACTGGAGCAGCGTCATCGTGATCTCGTCTCGTCACTGTGGCGACCAGAGTAGTGAAACGACACAGAGGTTGGAGCGGTGGGGCGGCGTGGCGGGTGCGATGCGACGACGATTTGGAACCTAAACGTAAAGTGAAAGTCTGGTGTGAACGAATTGTCCAGGGTGAGGGGTTTTTTATCGTGAAAGAGAAAGTCTGATGTAAGCTTGTTTAGTTACTTTTAGTTTTTAAAATCATAAACACGTGGCACATTCACAGTCATATGATTTATCTAATGGCTAAAAATAAAATAAAGGTACCAAGGCACCTAATACTCAAGGTACCTAATCCATTCCCCTCTCTGCATCTAACTCTCTCCCCTCTCACATCTTCCTTTTCATTTTGCTTTTTCCCTTATTCTTCCACCGTAACTTCTTCCCCCCCCCCTTCTTCTTCTTTCTTCCATTCAAACCATCCTTCAGTCTCATCTCATCTCTCTCGATCTCTCTTCTTTCTCTCTTCCCTCAAAAAAAATCACCAAACTCTCTTTCGCAGCACCTCTCTATGTCTCTCCCTAGCAACCTCTCACGCTCCCTCCCTTTGAACAAGAAACGATTTCCTCTGCTCTAAAATCGTTTAACATCGTTTTCCTCAGCCTCATCATTTGAATTCGATTTCCTCAGCTTTAAACGCCTCTCTCTCTCTCTTAACCATCTCTCTTCCTTCTCAGTTCACCATCTTTCTTGACTTATTAGTTTGCTGAAATCGCACCAAGCAAAAACCCTAAACCCATCTTCTTCCTCTACTCTTTTTCATCTCGCCGGGAGAACCAGAAGAACCACCGACAGTTAAGGCATTTCCTTCATCTTCCTCAGTTCTACTTCTTCAATAAATCTGAAGCATATCTATTCTGTTTGTGTTTTGGTTTCTGATTTATCATTTTTATTGTGTTTTGTTGTTTGTAGGTTTTCTGATATCCTCTCACTGAAGGTAATTTCAACCATCTAATTGGGTTTCTTTTCTTATGTTTTGGTATTGTCATGTTTTGTTATTCTTAGGTTTAGGAGTTTTGGTGTTCTCATGTTTTTTTGATTTATCACTTTTAGATTGTTTTCCTCCGCCTTTCCTAATATTGATCTTATGTTTCCTTTTAGAGTTCCTATGATTGGAATGAGTTTTCTAGGCTGATTATCGATCTCTTATTTTAAGGAAAGTTGCTAAAAATACTAAATTAGCTAATCTGTTTGAGTACAAAGATAATATTTCTAAGAGGCTTAGGAGAACAACAATACAATAGGTCTTTTCTTTGACAAATAAACCATTTGATTTATTGTTCACAAAGCTGATCTGTTAGTGTTTTCAATATAAGAGTAATTTAACTAGATAACTGAACTCAATAATAAATTGGTTGCCTCATGTTTGAGTTTGAAAACTCAAATGACAATTAATATAGTCAATCATATATTCAGTTTGCAATACATTTTTTCATCACGACCTTCCTATTTTTGAATTACTTTTGTTCGCATTTTTCATCCCTTTCCATTTATTTCTAGCAATAGTATAGTCTTCTTTTGCAATGGCACGGTGGCGGCGAGAAAAGGCTCGGTAGCGGAGATGGGGAGCGGCAACAGGGAGAGGGACGGGGAGCGACAACAGGGAGCGGCGTTAACTCAGTTAGAATTGATGATGTTAGTTTCCAGTTTGTTTATATTATTTGAGAATATCTCATTTACACTTTCAAAAACAACAATACTTAAGTTCATCTATCTTCTTTTAGAGTTTAGTCTGCTTCCAATTATCAATGTACCCGTGCTCAGTTTCTTCTCAGGTTCGGAATCAATTTTATTATTTAATTTTGCTTTCATGAACATCCTCATTTGAAAGTTAATTCTTCATTTTTGTTTAACTCAAGTTTTGGATGCGTATTTTTGTTGGTCTATTGCCCTTTAATCTCTCACTTCTCACAAATTCAATTTGCCACTATTCCTCTGATTTTTGGTTTTGTTTTGCTGTTATTAGGTTCGTTTTTGTTGAAGACGCAAGTTTGAGCAGATCAAGAAGAATCACTGCGGAGGAAAAAGAGTGGGTTTGCTGATTGAAATTGTTAATTGTTTGTTGTTTATCTGCATTTCATTGTTTGCGGATTGATACATTCCAAAAAGGGGCTTTGGATTGTAAAATAAGTTTGATAAAACTAATTTTCTTTTGTTTCACAATGTAGAATGTTGATTGTTGCTATATGCTTTTATAGATGCTCTTATGATTTTGATATTATAGACTACTGAGAACTGCTAAAGCTATTGATCTCTGTTTGTTGCTGAGAGTAGTTATAGAAACTAATGTGATTTTTTTTTCATTGGAACTTGAAACATGGCTCTTTTATTTTGCTTGGAGATTTCACATATTTTGGTAGACTATCATTAGCTTCACTTCTTTCAATTTTCAGCATCATGAGAGATATCTTCTATAGACCAAAGATTTAATATTGAAGCTACATGTCTCTTTTATTTTGCTTGGGAATTTCACATATTTTGGTAGACTATGATTAGTTTCACTTCTTTCAATTTTCAGCATCATGAGAGATATCTTATATAGACCAAAGATTTTTGCTTTACTAATTTTTCATGTCTCCTTGAATTTGTAGATTTCCTCTTGAAATGAAAAAGTGTCTGGAATTGACAAGAAGGTAAGTATGAATTTTGGTTATACTGACTTTTTATTCTTGAGTTTTGGTTATACTGAATTTTGGTTATATAAACATGATGTATATAAAACTTAACTTAACTATTGTTCATATTCCAAATTTTGTACTAGAAGCTCTCAAGTTGGATGCTTTGATTTTAGTGATTGATGTCTTAACAGAAAAATTCCTTTTAACTTTTTCTACTCCCCTTTTTGCATTTGAAATTTGGTGTTGGGAGTTGAAGTTTTTTTGGGGGTTGTGGAGAAGAGTGGATGGGCTGGGAAGGAGTTTATGTAATCTTTTTTGTCAAGTTTATGTAGATTATTATAAGATACTCTTTGAATCTTCTTCCATTTGAATAATTTTGTCCATATGCTGTCTACTGCACCTCATGTTCAAGTCATCACTGATTATAATTAGCTCTAGCAACTTGAACATGCTTTGGAACTAAAATTTTCTCGCAAGCATGATTTCAAGAAGTGAGTCCCAAAGCTTGGAAGATTAAAATGCACTTTCCGGAGCTACTGAAGAACAATACAATATTATTTGTAGTAACTGCAATGAGTCATTTAATACTTGGTTTCATACAAATTAAAGTTTGTGTCTAAAGCAAAAACACACTATTTTCTTGGTAGAGTCACTACAAAAAAACACACTATTCTCTGCCAGCTCACTTTCTTTTGTCTCTCACATCACATTTTTTTGCCATTTTGTTACTCGCTGATATGCTGACAGCAACATAACTATAACCAGTACATTGGTTGCTACTGCCACTGCTTAGAACCTCCTGTTGATGTTGGCAAGTTAGTTAAGATGCTAAGGAAATGAGTTCAGAAAGATATAGGGATCTATTTGCTCTTAAGCAATTTTATTGTAATTTTGGCTTTCAACCAAGTTAGTCAGTTTTATATGGTTGAACCACCTTGAAAGTTTGATATGTCAATGAATCTTTTGTGTTTAGCAATGCCTTGATATTACTATAAATTTGATCACTCATTTGAACCAACTAATGAAACCACCTTGAATACAATGTCTTGATTTTCAGTATTGCTCACTCTGAAACATCCCTTCTCTTTTTCTCTTTCACTTTTCTCCGAAAACCCTAAGATTTCCTCTCATATTCGTAAAACCCTCTTCTCTGAAAATCTGAAACCATTATTTCACTCTTATCTGAAAATCTCACCCTTCCAACTTTATTTTTTCTTCTTCTGCAGATTTGAGAGGCGACGAGAAACAACAAACTAAGAACGCAGACAAAGCGGGAGTAGGGGAAAACGGGAAAGATTGAAGAACTAGGAACCCGAAAGAGAACCTCAAGTAAGCTTTCTATTTACCTTTCATTTTCGTTTTCCTTCTTCAAAGCATGAGACAACAATTTTCGTTTTTCATTTTCGTTTCCCCTTTCATTTTCGTGTCTTCTTCTTCAACATTGTTACTGTTAAACTACAATTTTAGGTTTTGTATTTTAGGGTTTAGCTATTGGAACACCTATTACTCATTTTAACATTGGGATTTATTGGGTATTAGAACACCTGTTACATTCTTCCTTTTATAGTGTAGATTTTTGGTTTTAAGAACATTCTTGCATGATTTACAAATAATTATTTGGACAGGGAGCAGTTTTGAAGAACAAATGTGTGGCTGCAGTTTCAAATTTTGGTAATTTTCCCTTGGGGCTATTGTGCTCTGAGCAAAATGCAGAAGAGTTTTACATATCCATAAAGCATTATTTTACTAACTACCATGGATGCACATGCTATTTTACTAATTTTGACCTTTTGATCTGTTTCTGATTTTTTCTTAATTTTTGGTTCAAGTTCCTTACTTTTATATGTGGATAGCACTTACTGTCTTGAATAAATTGCTTCCATTTGATAGACATTTAGCATTTGACAATTAATTGACTACATATATACTCATTGTTGTTTGACAGGAAGTCGCATCAGTATTTCAGTCTTGAGAGCGGTAATATGATAATGGACTAAATGGTAATTTTTAGAATGCTCAAAACATATTATAAGGTTTATTTATTGTCTTGCCTTCAAATAATTTGAATAGATGTGTAATAATGAGTAATGACCATGATGAGGGTCAAAATGGGTCTTTGTGTAATATACCATCCAAACACATTTTAGCATGATTTAACTTTAATATAACATGTTTGAACACATTTGAGGAAATACACATGAAAAATCTTTCACTTAACCTAGCGTTTGATGAAATGTATACTTATATATACACCTTTTTCATGATGGAGTTGCATTTTACAAATTAGTGCAGCAACCTAGAGTTAAAATTTGCATTTTAGAAATCTTACTAGAGTCTAATGCAATGTGTTTTTCTTTTAATACTCATTTCCTTATTGACATTATTGTGTCTCTATAAATTAGTGCAATGAATAGCTTCTGTTTGTTCTTTCTGTCAGTGCATTGATTTCATGTTCACATTGGTCAGAAGTGTCATGGATGCTTCATATGGAGATATCTCAAAATCGTGCTGCAGAAGCTCCAAGTTGAATGTAATTGAAATTCCAGAGCATAGAGCTTCATGGTGTTGTTCACAGTATTCAAAATTGAATCCTGAATTAGTTCTCTTGCATCATTTATCTCTGGCTCTTGCAAAAACTATATTTAAGGTTGTATGCTCATACCCTTTCATCACATGCTATGCATTATATCATATCATATTGAGATACAACTTGAGTCTCACAACATCGTAGCTTCAAACCAGAATCATTGAGGCATTTTTCTCAATCATATTTCGTTCTAATTATAACTAATTGATATGCTTTTTACTCATTTTTCTCAATCATATTTCAATTCCTTTATGGCATTTATCTCTGCATGAATGCTCAGATGTTTCCATTATTACACTTACTTGAAAAATGAATGTGTTAGACTATTCATAAATATCAGTTCTTTTTTGTTTCTTGATTTGCTTCAGCATTTAGCCGAGTCTAATTATACGCTTCTTGCAGATTTTGATGATTGGTTATTGTGCTTTCCAAAGCATTGATTTTTGCTGTGATGGGGAAAGGAAAAAGTCCTGGGAAATGGATCAAGGACTTACTCTTGAGGAAGAAATCATCATCAAAGAAGAGTGGTATCTTTGTAAGTAGTTAGCAGGTCACCACATGATAAGGATATTCTTTCCAATGGAAATGAAGAGTCTCATGAACCAACTATTGCTAATTTTGGATCTCAAGACGATCCTGATAGGCTTTCAGAAGCTGCTATTAAACTTCAGGCTGCGTGTAGAGGCTATCAGGTAATACTCCCTTATGAATTATGAATCTGTTTTACATCTCAAGCTTTGTTAACATAATTTTGATAGCGTGTTTTACTCATGCTAAGGGATTTAGTTTTTGGCTTCTCTTAAATTTTTGCTGCGAGTAGTTCAATAACTGTTAATGTTAGAGGGAGCAATTCAGTATGAAGGGTGGGATTGAACCACCAATTTTCTGTTGCAAATATTGAAAGTTGCAAATCTTATTTCTATTCATATTATGCAATATTAAGTAATCTCTGCCACGCAGAGATGATACAGATCCTCTCGAGAGAGAGAGAGGTTGCGAACCCTAGAGATGGGTTGTCCTACGCCGTGGCGGCCGCCGTGCCTGCACCGGCCGATCTACTCCAGCTGACTGGGCGGCTAACCGTTGAAGACCCTTGGTTTCGAGACGAGTGGCTTTTTCCGGAGACGGCAGTCGTCGCCCCTGCGAAGGTGGATCCGAATCTGTCAGTTCCGATTGCAGTCGCTGTAAGATTCGGTGCGTTCTCCCTGGCGTTTGCTCCGCGTGTGGTGGTCGCCCCTGTGAAGGTCGTGGGTTGGGTGGTTCCGTACGCTGTGGCTGGTGTTGATGCTAGCTTCGGTGCGCTCTGGTTCGGATCTGTTGTTCGGAGTCGGATCTATTGGGTGCTGTGGGTCTCTCCCCCTGCGGTGGTTTCTCCTGTCCCGCCACCGCCTGAGCCTCCTCCCTGCGTCCGTCTGGTCCGGATCCGACGCTGGTTGCAGCTCTGGATTGCGTTCGGGTTCGGATCGTGGGTTTCTGGTTTGGGTTCGGTTGCGTTGCTGTTCGGATTGCATTGATGATGACTGTTTCTGGTTTGGGACTGTTGCGTTGGTTCGTAGATGCTGACTGTTTCTGGTTTGGCATTGGTGGCTGTCGTCACGAAATTTGGACCCGCAGTCTCGCCTCCCCCCATTTCGGTGTGGGCCCTTTCCCTGTCGCTCGCGGTTCTGCTTGATTGTGCCTCGGTGTTGGCTGGGGGCGCAATACCGCGGTGGTGGTTGGTGGCTCGACTTCCTCGATCAAGCTAGGTGCTGTCTCGATGTTGGCCGGTGGCACGACTTCGCGATGATGGCTGGGGTCCCGCCGCCAGTGGTCTGGAGTGTGGTGACTCGATTGTGGTCTAAGGTTGTTTAGTTTAGAGGTCTTTGTTAGACTCTCTTTATTGTCCTTATTTCCAAGGGTTTTGGCTTAGTCCCCCCTTGTGCTTTTTGTATTGTTTTTATTTTTTAATAAATTCGGGCCTCCTGCCTGTTGCTTAAAAAAAAAAAGTAATCTCTGCCTTAAACCAAGGGAGAAAACAATGCAGTAGCATCATATGTTTTTTAGGGGTTGAGGAAAGTTTACAAAGGGAAATTTAGTAACTTAACGTGATCATTTCCAGTTTCAATCTTTCAAAGTGTTAATCTTTATTTATGTTTCTATTTTCTATGATGGCTAACATGCTTTTTTTCCCTTGATTTGCAGGTGGTAGACCTTGCTTCACACCATTCAAGGTAACCATTTGTTTTTACAGCTTTTCCAGTTTGTCAAATAAGAGTTTCCTCCTATTAATTAATGCTATTAATGAAACCATTAAGTGAATTGTTCTTCTATATGTGGCCGTAACATGAAATATGCATCATGTTGTGCAACTATTTTATACCATATTAAAAAATGTATCCTTTAAATGTGTATGAGTATATAAGCTGTAGTTTAGAGTGTGATTCTCATTCTGAGAAGAAAATCTAGATTATATACATTCAAAATATATAGCATTTGGTTATCATGATTACAGAACCCCTTTGTTTATATTTCCAACTCATTTTACTTGCTATTTGTGCCTCCCATTTTTTAGATTTTGGGTTGATAGATAGATCGATAAAGGAATCTCCTCATGGTTGGAACTTCGAAATAATTTTTGAATAAATTAACACTTTGATTCTGATGTGAGTTTTTGTTGTATCATCGTTGGTGGCAATTTGGTTCCAAGCAATTTCAGCTTTAAGCTCAAGTCAGGTAATGATATAATCATTGAGGAGTTTATTTTGAAGGTGGAGTCAAATTTTGTTGAAATTGGTTTAGCTTATATAGTTTCATACTTTATAAAGTAAATACAACATGTTTGTGTAACTTACCACCCCTGCATTTCCTTACTTTCGCTTTACTCTATTTTCGTTTTACTCTACTTTATTATTAGATGATGACTGTGTTTGTGTTCATTAATATTGTTCTTTTCTCGATATTTAGCATTTAACATGATTGTTCTAATATATGTATCTTTGTATGGTTTTTTAACTAATTTCTACTATGACTTTTGGTGATATATTTTTGCAAGTGCGCGATGGCGGCGAGAAAGGGGTCGGTGGCGGCGAAGGGGAGTGGCAGCGGGGAGCTGGGACAGGGAGCGTCGACGGGGAGCGGTGACGGGAAGCGGCGTGAAGTTATAAAATAAGTATCTACTCACATTTGCTTGACACATCACTGTATCATATACATATGAAATAAGCATCAAGCTATGTCTTTGCTTTGGAGTTTGGCCCATCCTAAATTGAATTTCCTCTAGCACTATTTCAAGTTAATGTTTTATTTTTGCTCTTATAGTGCAAAACCATATGTATTCTAAGTACTCATTCATCTCTAGAGACTGAATCATGGCTTATTTGTTGTTGTCCTCCTTTGTTTCAATGTTATTTTTCCTGTTATTGATCAAATATTGAGAAGCAAGAATATATTTCTGATAAATTATTTTGGTTACTTTTTTTTTGACAAATAAATGATTTTGGTTACTTTTCAGAATTTCTGATTTTAAATATGAAATTGGTCACTAATGTAACACCCCAATTCTACCCGTTTAATTTCATTCAATATCAGAGTGCGAGAATTAAACTAAAATATGCATTGGAGTGCCACATTTTCCTTCTACCAAACTAAACGACTTATACATTTGCGGAAGCACGTCAAAACACGTAGAATCATTTAACATCACCAAAATTCGTCTAAGGTCAAAATTTGACTAACATTTCAAAACAAAATCGTGCAACAAAACAATTAAATCAAATAGAGTTCAATCCCCTCCCCGAGTGTTACATATCAGAGACGACACTGACTCAGCTAGTGAAGAACCTTCGCCTTCACTCTTGACTACCTGCACGTTACCGCATACTTTCTCATCTTAATTTTGTTCCGGCCCTACAATATCATAATAATTGAGTATACAGATACCACATAGCGTGTTAAGCCCGTGCGGATGCACGGGTCATCTACTAGTTCACCCTAAATCTAATAAATGCATTTGTGAATTGTTTATCTTCCCTAAGTTTAAAAGGAAAGAGAAAATCGCTGCATTCAATTGTGACTAACCTTTCTTCTCCTACCTCCTTGTCCCTCCTTCCTTATTTGAAACTGAGTTTCCAGCGGAAGTTTGGAACTAAATACCAGCTCTTCCAAACATAAAAAGCTCTCAAATTAAACTTGTCCGGATCCTACAACTCTGTTATTGCTATTGTCTCTGTTAGAACCATATCAAATGTATTATCATTTATCAACATACTCTCTAGAATTCATGCTACAATGTACTAGGAGTAAGAGAACTCTTTTTGTCTGGAAATTTCTAATGGTGATATTGGGCAAAATATAGAACTTACTGTTGGGTGGTTCAGTTGCAACCGCAAACAGATGGTTTATTAACTAAGTTTTGGTGTATACAATATATAATTCCTAAAAACCAACAATATAAATATGGAGTATATTTTATTTTAGGAATGTGTGTAAAAAAATTCTTTTTGTTGTAAAAAATAACCAACAAACTATTTTTATAAGGACGAAAAGGAGGAAAAAAAACTGTATATTTGCAGGACGAAAAGAATAATCAAACCAATATTAAATTATATTTAGGCTAAAATGCTCTCGATGTCCCTTAACTTAATTTGAGGTAACGATTTAGTCCTTTATTTATTTTTTGTCCAAATTAAGTCTTTTATGTTTTAAATTTTAAGCAATGTTACCCTCTTCTGTTAGCCTCCATCCAGCTCAATTAAAAATGCATATGTGGCTTTTTTTATGCTTATGTGGCATTATTATTCGATGATTCATAGTTTTTATTATTTTGATTTAAAATAATTAAAAAACTTAGGTTTTCTAAAATCTGGGCTTTGTGCATCATCATCTTATGTCATCCCCACACACTCCATTATCTTCGCTACCTGTTGATGCTCAGTTTGGTTCATCTTCTGCTCCAAATCAAAAGAGAACAAAATCAAAAACAAAATCGAAAGAGATTGAAAATCGAAAATCGAAAATGAAATCGAAATCGAAAATCGAAATCGAAAGAGAACAAAATCGAAAAGGAACATGAAATCGAAAACGAACGAAAATGAGAACGAAAACGAACGCAAATTCAGTAAATAAAATATCCAATCATATTGTAAAATAATAAATAAAAAAACTTTAAATGAGCGAGTATTTACGTGTGATCAGTCGATATGTCTTAGTTTCTTCTTCATCAACAAATGTTCAAAATTTCTTCTCAAACGATTAAACTACGACAAGCAACCCTTTTATGCGTGATTAATCAAATTTTATTAGTTTCTTCAAGATTGACAATTTGACCATTCATTTTGATCTATTACGCTGGTAGGTGCAGTCTATTATGCCTACGGTGCTTACACTACAAGAATAATTGATTTTTTCAGCCAGGACTTTCCGGCGGATTTTCATCCGCCCAAACATTTTCGGCGGATTTTAGGACTTATTGGCGGATTTTATCCGCCAAAACATTACCGACGGATTTGTTGGATTTTCCGGCGGATTTTTTTTCCTCCGCAACATTTCCGACGGATTTGTAGGTATTTCCGGCGGATTTGGGTTTACGAATTTTTTTTTTTAAAACAAAATCCGCCGGTAAGGTCATTTCTGGTGGATCGTTAAAAGAGTGCCAATTTTGAATTTTGAATTTCGAAAATCCGCCGGAAATACATAAAAATCCGCCGGAAATGACAACCCGACTAAAATCAGCTGGAAATGTCGTTTCCGGCGGATTTTTTTGAAAAACGCAAAAAAAACGCCGGTAACCCTTTAAAATCCGCCGGAAATCCCCTGATCCGCCGGTAACCCTTTAAATCCGCCGGTAAATGACATTTCCGGCGGATTGTGACTTTTTGACCGTTTCGCTTCCTTTCTTCTATATAAATCTCTTCTCCACACTTCTTCTTCTTCTTCACACCTCTACCAATACTCTCCTTCTCTCTACTAAATCTCTTCTTGAAATTCCTCTCTTCCTCCCTACGAATTCTCTTCTTCTCTCTACTAAATCTCTTCCTCTCTTTGGCAAATTTCTTCAATCTAAGGTATTAAGTAATCTATGTATGAAAGAGAAAATTAACTATGATACATGAAATCATCTTTGATCAGTCGAGTCAGACAGTAAGTGAATCGTTGTTTTCACTGTGATGCATGGAGTCATCCACCCTTAGTGGAACCGAACGGTAAGTGAACCCTAGTTCACACGGTGATACATAGAGTCATCCATGGTTTAATGTATTGGCATCTAAGTGTGTCGAGTTCATCCACACTTAAAATCATCTTTGATCGATCAAATTGGTATGTGACCTTGTTTACACTGTGATGTATGGAATCATCCACACTCAGTGGAATTGGACGTGTTGCGTTAAAAACACACTTAGAGCAAGTGTACTCTACCGCAGAAGTAGTATAAAAGATTATCGTGTCCACAGGGATTAATTAGCAAGTACCAAACTAATCGAGATTATTTATTATTTAGACGAACGAATATTTGAATTGTAATGGAACAAATAAAAAAAGAAATAAATAACAATAATTGAAATACTAGATTTAATAAATGGGGAGAGGTCTAGGATCACGGTTTCACTTGCAAGCTTCGATTCCCCCTATGTCTAATCCTACCTGAATTCCCTTATTTTACTTAATTACCAATCCCTTTACTAAAACTATTAATCAGTTTGGTCATTCGCGATTAATATTCTTTTTCCTAAATTAACCCTCGTTTGGTCATGCAAGAATTTAAATTCAGGAAAAGCATAAAGAGCAAAAAGGTTGAATGATTGGAAGACTAAATTATGGTTTGGTCATGCCCTAATTATAGCCCCAATTATCCTATAGGTCCACCAACTAATTGCAGTACGGTCGCTGATCAACTAATTGATTATAAACATGCAAAGGGTAGCTAATCCTAATCATGTGATAAAAACAATAGGACAATATTAATTAAAATAAAAATAGGAATTCAAACCAGAAATTAGAACATAAAAAGGTCTCTAAACATGCAAGATCCACCTAAGACCCTAGAAGAGGATTTAGCTATCCATAGTGTTCGAGAACAATAAAATAAAATTAGGAGTCATAAAATACAGAGATAAAAATAACCCGGAATAGAGAAGTTTCTGATCCTGAAATTTTAGTCTCCTTTTTCTGCTTCAGAGCTCTCTCACGATGTCAAAAACGGGTACCAAATCTTCCTCCTCTCCTTGCCGTGTGTGCTGTTGCTTGCGTTGTTTGTGTTTGTGTGCGGCACTCTTCCTCGTGTCTCCGTCACTGTACGTGTTCCTCTCCTCGTACGCGTCGGCCTGTGTTACTTTCAAGTTTGAAGTGCCGCCTCCCTTTTTATATTCTTAGCCTAGGTTTTAATAATTGAATTCTTTTTCTCAATCACGTGTGCTGGCCTTCCTTTTTTTCACCAACACATCCTTTCTTTCTTCAATTAAAGAGTGGGCCTTTAATTTGCTCCACTAGGCCATGTGGCCTTTTCTTCAATTAATCAGGTTGTGGGCTGCTGATAGTTTTATGAAACTACAATTCGATGCTCTTTTAAAATTCAAGCCCACACATATATATATAATTTTGGCTTTTCAGTGGCTTTAAAGTAAACCTTAACTCTTTTATCTTATTTTCTTCTTTCTGCAAAATAAAGAGAAAATTAAATCAATGAATTGTATAACTAGTAATAGTTGCTCTAAAAGTGACCCAATAATGTCTCTAAAAATACACTAAATTAAAGTTTATCAACTCCCCCACACTTAACCTTTGCTTGTCCTCAAGCAAATTTTTTGGCTCAATAAAATTTTCAAATAAGTAATAGAGACAGCCAAATACGAGACCCAAAAATTAGAAGTTCAATGACAGACAATAGACAATATAGCGCATATGATGTGTCAAAAGGTTGCCCAATTAGTGGCTCAAGTCCCTGAAAAATACATTTCTGTGAACAAAGGCACTCGCTCACAATCTCTCTAATTGTTTAGGGACTAGGGAAATATACACTCAAGTTTCCACAAAATGCACATTACCATAAGCTTGTAATTTGACCAAATCTCCACTAAATAGTTCACATGCATGCAAAAGATGGGGTGTTATGGGTTGTAATGGGGCCAGGGTGAATTCATGCAGGGTAGGAAATAAGAAGGAAGGGAATCAAAGGATTAAAAACAACAAGCACATAGTAAAATTTGAAATCAAATATGGAGCTCCTATCTATTTTACAATTTTGTCCAAACTCCAAATTAAATTCACTTCCATTCTTCATTCTTCTTTTTCTCTTGAGTCGACTCTTTTTTTTTTTTATTTTTTGCTCTTGAGTAGACTCTTTTTTTTTGGATTTGCCCTTTGGCTCTTTCATTCTTTTGATGTGCATTTTCCTCCTTGTTGCTTTCCTTTTTTTTTTCAAATTTTCTTCCTATTTTTTTTTCATTTTTTTTTTGGAGGAAAGAGTAAGTACATGATTCACTCTTTTTTTTTTGACAAGATAGACAACTAGAGTATAGGACAAAGTTTCAGTCCTAACAATATAGACAACTAAAAATATAGGACGAAATTGTAATTTTCAATAGTTGCTCCACATTTAATTCCAAATGTTTACCACAAACAAAAAAAAGAAAAATTATATCTGGGTACCAAAGAAAAAAAATATAACAATTAAGCTCAAAGGGGGCAACTAAGGGGTAAATTCACAAACAACTCTGAGGCCAGAAAAATACCTACATTCCCCATATCTTTTTACATGATGCAAATCAATTTTCGCTTTGAAATGGTCAAAAGACAAATTCTAGAATGTAGCAAATTGAGAAACACACTCATAGAAAGAAAAGGGGTAAAAATTTATGATTTAGTATCAACCCCCTTATGAAGGCTCAGATCTCACATTTTGAAGCTAGTTCACAAAAAGTACTCAACAGGGACAATTGCTAATTATCAGCTTCCTAAGGACAACCCCACAGTTACAATTAAGCACACGTCTGTCAAGTAAATTAATTATAGGATCCCCTAAAGGCAAAATCTCTATTTTTTTCTCAACTTGAAGCATAAGTCGCTAAAATAAGCCAGAAAAAATGCTATCAACATATACGGTGGTATGTGCATTAATAAAGATCAAGTGACAAAATAACTTTCCTCCCCCACACTAGTATGAAGCATGGTCCTCAATGCGAAATGATCAAATAGAAACAAAAGGAAATAAATGAGAGAGTAAGAGTGACTTCCCTGAGAGAGCTTGTAGTCCGAGCTTATTCCTAAAAACAAAACAAAACAAAAAGAAAATGAAAATAACTGAAAATAAAATAACTGAAAATAAAATAACTGAAAATAAAACACAGGTTGCCTCCTGCGAAGCGCTTGTTTAACGTCATGAGCCTGACGATAGTTGGTGCTCAATCAAGTGGCTCTCCAAGAGCAAATTTAACATCAAACGCAGTACACCTTCTTAGCTTTCTAACAATGTAGTTCACATTATTCTTTCTTTTTCCACGTGGTGGATGAACTTCAAAGGATGGTGAAATTTTTATTTTATCTCCATCCACCATTATGCTAGGATCCTGCAAAATAAGACTTTTTTCCAAAAGGTCCTGCATCTTTAATTCACTAAAAATGTTAGTTTCAACCACATCATCAAAATAAGGAGAAGTTAAAGAAGAGAAATTTTCATTGGAATTTAAAGCTTTAATAACATCATCTTCTTTACCACTCCTTAAAGTTACCTTTCCCCGATGAACCTCAATCACAGCATCACCAATGGTTAAAACAATTTGCCCAAAAATGGGTGCTTTCTCCTCTTTCTCCAAATCCAGAACCATGGGATCTTTCTCACTGTCCTCACAAATGCTCCCTTTAGCACGATTTTTTGTTTCTATATTGCTCCCTTCAGTAGGAGCTACTATTTTGATTTGACTCCCTTCAGTAGGAGTCTCCTCATCTTTCTTGAGAGCTTCTTCCTCCAGATTATATTCCATGGAGACAACTTCATCTCTCGTAGGAATACTTTTTTTGTATTGCTCAGCTTCTTTATTTTGGGTCGACTTAGTTTGTGAAGGAGTTTCTTGGGCCTCTTGAGAAAACAAAGCAATGAGACTTGAGATTTGACCATTCAGGCTTTTAAAATTTTCATGTGTCTGCTGCATAAATTTGGCCAAGACCTCATTGACATCCGACTTTTCCTCCTCTTGCCTTTGCACTTGTAGTGACTCATAATTATCCCAGTGGGAGGAATAAGGAGGTGGCTCATAGTCATCCCAATAGTCTGAATAAGGTTCATAAGGAGGAGGAGAAATTTGCATCTGACATTGAGACATATACCAATATGACTTCTCTAAATTCCTTTGTGCCTTTGCATCTCTAATATAATCTCCAATTGTCTTAACCATGATTTAAACTTTTATCTGCAAAAAAGGTGAACTGCAACGGTCTCTTGGGAAAGTATTAGCAGCTTTTTTTTGTATTTTTTTTAGTAGGATAAAAAAAACAAAATTAAAACTAAAACATAAAATAAAGTCTAAAGCAACAAAAATCTTTTTCGTTTAATATTGCTAAATTAATCCCCGGCAACGGCGCCAAAAACTTGTTGCATTAAAAACACACTTAGAGCAAGTGTGCTCTACCGCAGAAGTAGTATAAAAGATTATCGTGTCCACAGGGATTAATTAGCAAGTACCAAACTAATCGAGATTATTTATTATTTAGACGAACGAATATTTGAATTGTAATGGAACAAATAAAAAAAGAAATAAATAACAATAATTGAAATACTAGATTTAATAAATGGGGAGAGGTCTAGGATCACGGTTTCACTTGCAAGCTTCGATTCCCCCTATGTCTAATCCTACCTGAATTCCCTTATTTTACTTAATTACCAATCCCTTTACTAAAACTATTAATCAGTTTGGTCATTCGCGATTAATATTCTTTTTCCTAAATTAACCCTCGTTTGGTCATGCAAGAATTTAAATTCAGGAAAAGCATAAAGAGCAAAAAGGTTGAATGATTGGAAGACTAAATTATGGTTTGGTCATGCCCTAATTATAGCCCCAATTATCCTATAGGTCCACCAACTAATTGCAGTACGGTCGCTGATCAACTAATTGATTATAAACATGCAAAGGGTAGCTAATCCTAATCATGTGATAAAAACAATAGGACAATATTAATTAAAATAAAAATAGGAATTCAAACCAGAAATTAGAACATAAAAAGGTCTCTAAACATGCAAGATCCACCTAAGACCCTAGAAGAGGATTTAGCTATCCATAGTGTTCGAGAACAATAAAATAAAATTAGGAGTCATAAAATACAGAGATAAAAATAACCCGGAATAGAGAAGTTTCTGATCCTGAAATTTTAGTCTCCTTTTTCTGCTTCAGAGCTCTCTCACGATGTCAAAAACGGGTACCAAATCTTCCTCCTCTCCTTGCCGTGTGTGCTGTTGCTTGCGTTGTTTGTGTTTGTGTGCGGCACTCTTCCTCGTGTCTCCGTCACTGTACGTGTTCCTCTCCTCGTACGCGTCGGCCTGTGTTACTTTCAAGTTTGAAGTGCCGCCTCCCTTTTTATATTCTTAGCCTAGGTTTTAATAATTGAATTCTTTTTCTCAATCACGTGTGCTGGCCTTCCTTTTTTTCACCAACACATCCTTTCTTTCTTCAATTAAAGAGTGGGCCTTTAATTTGCTCCACTAGGCCATGTGGCCTTTTCTTCAATTAATCAGGTTGTGGGCTGCTGATAGTTTTATGAAACTACAATTCGATGCTCTTTTAAAATTCAAGCCCACACATATATATATAATTTTGGCTTTTCAGTGGCTTTAAAGTAAACCTTAACTCTTTTATCTTATTTTCTTCTTTCTGCAAAATAAAGAGAAAATTAAATCAATGAATTGTATAACTAGTAATAGTTGCTCTAAAAGTGACCCAATAATGTCTCTAAAAATACACTAAATTAAAGTTTATCAGGACGCTAAGTGCTGCCGAGTTCACAGTAGTGCATGAAATCCTCCACGGTTAGTGGAACCAAAAGTTAAGTGAACCCTAGTTCACACCGTGATATATAAAATCATCTATGGTTAGTTGAACTGAACAGAAAGTGAATCATCCATGGTTAATGTAACAAAATATATTTGAACTCTTAAAATTCTTTTGAACCCTAAAGTATCCTAAAATTCACTGTTTAATTTTTATTCAATATGTTAATATCAATGATTGAGATTTAATATTGAATGATTCAATCTCAACGACTCTTATATTTTATAATAACTCCTACAGGTAATTTTAACAATATGCCAGTGAGGAACTTAGTTGATCATCACGCAAGAAGTCGCCTTATATATGATACTAAATAAAAGATCTTAAGATTTTAAGTTTTTATTAATTATTTAATTAAAAATATAATTAAAAAACAATTTTAAGATTAGATAAAAAAAACTAATTCGTTATTTTTTTGACCAAACTAATTAGTTATTATTTTTTTGGGTAAACCCGGGTATCCACCACACGGACAGCAGTGACTAATCCCTCGCTCATTGGAGGTGCCTCGAGGGGCAGGAGAGCTGGCCCAGAGTTTTAACGATGCTCCGTACCCAAGGCGGGGGTCGAACCCCCGACTCTTGGCTAAGGGAGGATCAGCCCCAACCGCTGAACCCCACGCTAGGGATGGCAAAACGAGTTGAGCCCGCCGGGCCGACCCGCTAGCCCGCCAAAAAATGGCGGGTTGGGCTAGTGATTTCACCCCGCCAACTCGTTGTGGCCCGCCCCGCCTAACCCGCCAACTCGGCGGGCCACAAGCGGGGCGGGGCGGCCCGCCAAACTTTTTTTTATTATTTTTTCTTGTTTTTATCTATTTCAAAATATTTTTTAATGTTTTTTGGCGGGTTTGGGCGGGCTAACCCGCTAACCCGCCTATTTTAAGCCCAAAAGTATGCTTTAAAATACATTTTTATATGTTAATTTTGATGGCGGGCCGGCCCGCCAACCCGCCAACTCACGGCGGGGCGGGGCGGGCTCAAGTTCTCAACTCAACTATTTTGGCGGGCCGGTCCGCCCCGCCTATTTTTGGGCGGGCTCACGGCGGGCGGGGCGGGCCGGCCCGTTTTGCCATCCCTACCCCACGCTCTGGGTTTAATAAATTTGTGAACAATAAAATAAATATTTCAATTTTATTTAAATATATTTAAAAGAGCGCAGGCAACATTTAAATTTTAAAAAGTAACTCTTATTTTGTTACTTAATTTAATAATCTTATATTAATTGGAATACTTTTTATTTTGCAAGACTTTTTGTATTCATAATTTTATTTATTTACGTATATGCAAATTTGAAACATTTTTTTGGCATGTTATTGTGTCGTTGTCCTCTTTGTGAAGAACTTGTGTGAGGTAATTAATTATTAGCATTGCCATACAAACATTTGAGTTCAATACATGGTCATCAAATCGAGATGCGTTGTGAATTGGTACCGATTTTCCGAATCATGAATCGAGTCTATTTATGAATTATAAGATCCACAATCAATAAAAATATGGCATTTGTAAGCAGTAAAAAGTGACAGGCAAAGAGAATATAGATAGATATACTATATATAAACTTTAAAATACATATCAGAGTGTATTTGCTCAGAAAATGTGGGTAGTTGGATATCATTAATTTATTGTGAAGAGTTTGAAAGGGTGGAGGAGGATGATGGGTTGTGATATTTTGAAAAAGGGCTAAGGATATCATTGGGAAGAGTTTTCTTATTATTTGTAATATCCTTCTCTCTCATAGAGTGATTTTCTGCCAATATCATATCTCCCTGATTTACTATCAATATTAGCAGGTCTTGAATCAAATGCATTGCAAAGATGCCAAAATTGCAATCACCATGACCTAAGTTGCTAGCTGGAAGCCTGGAATAATGACGTGCATACCTGATGCTGAGGTGTGGAGGCCAGTGCTTGGAAGAGGGTTGTAGTACATGATATGGCAAGAGCAATAAAACAAGTTGAAAGAATTGAAGGAAGATTGGAGCAAATATCTTTCTGTACTATTATAACACATCTATGGTTTTAAGAAGGAGATTTGGAACAGGTGTGGGATAAGTAGTTAGGTGGGTGGTGTTCTCTATTTAATGTGTGTGGAGAGATGGCTCTCTCCTTAAGGCTAGCTAGCAAATATCTTTCTGTTACTATGTCTTTACTACTACTATTACTATGACAATTCAACTATAACCAATAAATTCATTTCCAGCATATAATAACTATTTTTATTTTAAATTCTTATTGTATAAATATCGTTTAAATTCATTTACTCGATTTGGATTATTTTTTTAAAAAATAAAATATTTAAGATGTTTAGTAGTTATAGAAAATATTATACTAGTAGGTCCTTATCAAAAATTAAATAATTTCTCTTCTTTAACTTTCATAGATCTTTATCCCAATAAATTCTCTTACTTAATTTTTGATAAAAACCTATAATTTTTTATCATTGTGCTTTATTTGGAGTTGTCATTAGTAATTTAATTCTTTAAAAAATAGCAATTTTTACTATGCCTAACAAAAATTTAAACTAGCAAATAACTTTTTTTTACAGAATACGGAAAATAAATAAAGCTCACGTTTAATATCTCAAGTTTACTAATTTTAAAATTTACATTTCCATCTTTTCATTGTATTTCTCAAATACTATGCAAAACCGTGACTTAGTAAAAAAATAGAACCCAGGGCGTGGGGTTGAGCGGTTGCGGCTCATCCTTTCTTAATCAAGAGTCGGGGGTTCGATTCCCGCCATGGGTATGGAGCGGCGTTAAATATCTCGGGCCAGCTGTCTCACCCATCGAGGTGCCTACAATCCAGCGAGGGGACTAGTCACTGTGGTCGGCGGTGGATACCAGGATAAAACCCAAAAAAAAAAGTAAAAAAAATGGTCATCATTAGTACTATATAATTGAGGGGAAAGGATTCCCTCATGTTATTTTCTTTAATGTTGAATCACAACCAGGCAAAAAAACAACTGTAGCCCAAAAAAAAAAATTACCAAAATAGCACACCTTTTAGATTATTTACCAAACTAGCACACATCTCATTTTTAGTCTAGAAGTCGCCCCCCCCCCCAAAACGACTTCTGAACTAAAAAATTTAATTTTTTTTTAAAAACTAGTTCAGAAGTCGCCCCCCCCAGGGTGACTTCTGAACTGTGTTTTTTAATTTTTTTATTTATTATATATTAATTTAAATTAATTTAATTTAATTATTTTAATTAATTTAGAGGGATGAAAACAAAAATCAAAATTATTTTAATTAATTTTTTAATTAATTTATGTGAATGATTTTGAATGAAGAATATGGACAAAGGCATGTGAAGTATTGTAATGAGGGATGAAAACAAAAATCAAAATTATCATTTCCCCTCCATTATGGCCCTAGGTCGACTTCATCAAGTGTGTTTTTTTAAACATGGGGAAAAAATTAAATTAGTGGAAAAAAGGAAAAAAAGTTGGGTGAAAAACCAAATTAGGGTTAGGTTAAAAAATGCTTTTCACTACACTTTCTAATAAATAATTTCCTTACTTAAACATTTTTAATTTTTTTTTTCATGACCAAAGTTTAGTAATATACTTTGTCTACAAGGTGTAATGTTTAAAAGAATTAAAAAAAAAAGTTGTTAGACATAAAAATTAAACTAAAGTTAGCTAAAAAATCATTTTCCACACTTAGTAAAAAATTGTTCCAACCTAAATTTTTTTCCTTCTACAACTCAAATTTAACTCAATGACTCCTACATGAAACTTGTATAATTTAGTTCAGAACCTCTACAATAATGTCATTCAATTTTTTCATTTTTTAAAATTTGTTAACATAGTCAAAAATTAATTGAAACTAGACAACAATATGACACATCTAAAAACAAACAAAGGCATGTGAATAAATGTCATAAACCATAATCTAGCCATGTGAAGAACATAGACACAAGGATCTTGACAAATTCATGTGAATAAATGTCATAATTCATTTTTAGGTTTATGTGAATGATTTTGAATGAAGAATATGGACAAAGGCATGTGAAGTATTGTAATGAGGGATGAAAACAAAAATCAAAATTATCATTTCCCCTCCATTATGGCCCTAGGTCGACTTCATCAAGTGTGTTTTTTTAAACATGGGGAAATAATTAAATTAGTGGAAAAAAGGAAAAAAAGTTGGGTGAAAAACCAAATTAGGGTTAGGTTAAAAAATGCTTTTCACTACACTTTCTAATAAATAATTTCCTTACTTAAACATTTTTAATTTTTTTTTTTCATGACCAAAGTTTAGTAATATACTTTGTCTACAAGGTGTAATGTTTAAAAGAATTAAAAAAAAAGTTGTTAGACATAAAAATTAAACTAAAGTTAGCTAAAAAATCATTTTCCACACTTAGTAAAAAATTGTTCCAACCTAAATTTTTTTCCTTCTACAACTCAAATTTAACTCAATGACTCCTACATGAAACTTGTATAATTTAGTTCAGAACCTCTACAATAATGTCATTCAATTTTTTCATTTTTTAAAATTTGTTAACATAGTCAAAAATTAATTGAAACTAGACAACAATATGACACATCTAAAAACAAACAAAGGCATGTGAATAAATGTCATAAACCATAATCTAGTCATGTGAAGAACATAGACACAAGGATATAAATGCTTAATAAAAACTTTAAAACAATGATATAAATGCTTAATAAAAAATGTAACTGACTGTTTCAGGCAAAAAAACGGTCTTACACCAAAAAAAAAATCCAAAATAACCCACTTTCTAATTATTCTACTTATTTAAATTAATTATTGTAATTAAATTTAATTAATTCATATTTTTATCAATTTAAATATAACAAATTGATTTGTGCAGAGTGTACATTGTGCAGAGTGTGCATTGTGCAGAGTGTGCATTGTGCAGAGTGTGCATTGTGCAGAGTGTGCATAGTGCTGAGGTCTTATTTTATTGAACGGCCTAGATTTTGCCGACATTATTTAACGGCCTAGATTTTGCCGACATTATTAAACGGCCAAGATTTTGCCGACACAATTTAACGCCCTAGATTTTGCCGACACTAAACCCTACAATCAACGGTTATGATCATCCTAAATCAACGGCTCGCACACGATCACCTCAATTATAAATACATTCTCAAATTACAATAACATTCACACCAACAGTTTACCCTCAACCTACCCTTGGCTTCTGAGTCATCTTCTCTTCTCTGCTTCTGCCCAAAAACCATCGCCCCACCCGCTAAAATGGAATGGCAGTTGTGCCAAACCCAGTACTCAAACGACAAATTCCTAACCGCCCTTCATCACAGTGGAATTGTCACCACCGACGAACATGGTGTTGTCTTTCGTTGTCCTAACCATGTCTTCTGCAGAATGAATAAGGACATCACCTTCGCCCAACTGAAGGAGAAGGCTGAGAGGAAGGTTCGTCCAGAGGGAGCGTGGCGTAAAGACGTTGAGCGTATACGTTACCGAAAGTACGAACATGGAGAAGACGGGACTGGCTATTTTTCAGTTATGGAGATCCGCAGCGACGACGACGTCCACACAATGATGGAATATCATGCTACACTTCCCATGGGGCGACAAATCTTAGAGCTGTACGTGGACACAAGACACACTCCAGAAGAAGTCATTCATCTTCTTCAACAAAGACCACCCGCACCACAAGAACCCATACCGGAAAGAGTCATTACGCACACCTGTAAAGTTGACTATCAAGGCACTTACCAGTCCAGGGAACAACATGGTGTGGTGATTCATGGTAGTAAAACTAAAAATTTCAGGCTTAAGAACAACATCACCTTCGCCGAATTGAAAGAAAAATTAACGGATAATTTTCACGTAGATGGTGTCGAGCAAGAAATCACTAGTATCGTTTCAAACTCCCCCTACATCTTTAGCGGCCCACGTAATCGTATTCGGATGTGCCCCGTGCCTATCAAGAAAGACAAAGATGTTCGTGAAATGTTTGAGAAACATGAGAGCTTCCAAGGTTTGATTGAACCTTATCTCGAATTGTGCGTTCAAACCAGAGAGTCTGGCGATTCCATCGTCCGTAGCATTGTGCCTCCAGTCATCCGATGGCCCCTACCTGACAATGTATGGTGGAAGTAGAAGTAGTTTAAATCATGTTTGCCTCTTCTTGTTTTATGTTTTCCTGTCGTTTCGTTTTAAATTTCCTATCCTTGTATTTTTGCAATTTGTGTTTTTAATTTCTGTTCTTATCCTATATTAAATTCTGTTCCAAATTTTAATATCTTCATTTTTTACCGTAATTACTTTTTAAATACATTAACGTGTTCAAATATTTTTTTTTCACAAAAAATTTAATAATTAATTTACAATTAACAATATTAATTTTCTAAATTAATTAAAATAATTAAATTAAATTTATTTAAATTAATATATAATAAATAAAAAAATTAAAAAACACAGTTCAGAAGTCACCCTGGGGGGGGCGACTTCTGAACTAGTTTTTAAAAAAAAAATATAATTTTTAGTTCAGAAGTCGTTTTGGGGGGGGGGGGGGGGGGCGACTTCTACACTAAAAATGAGATGTGTGCTAGTTTGGTAAATAATCTAAAAGGTGTGCTATTTTGGTAAAATTTTTTTTTTTTGGGCTACAGTGGAAACTTTGCCTCACAACCACTCGTTTATTACGTAAAAGGAGAGAGAAAGTGTGTATGTAAAACATAACCCCTCATGTTAAATCACAATTACTAGAGTTTTCAATTTCCATAGAGAAGCTTTATATAATTATGGCTAAAATGCTCCTCCGGAGTCCCGGAGTCCCTTATCTTTATTTAAAGTAATGATTTAGTCTTTTATGTTTTTTTTTGTCCCAAATAAATCCTTTATGTTTTAAAATGTGTACAACATTATCATGTTTTTGAGTTTATAGTTAACTCCGTTAAAAAAAGGTCCAAATGGCTGTTATGGTGATGACGTGGCAATAATGGCATTGAAAATTCCAGCTAGACATTTAATTAAAAGTATATTTTTTATTTATTTTTTATTAAAAAACCAAAATCAAAATTAATTAATTCTTCATCTTTTTCAACAACCACACGGTTCATCTTCAGCAACAAATGTTCATCTTCAGTTTTCTTTAGATCATAATTGGAACAATTGCAAACCACACAGTTTTCTTCATCTTCAGCAACAACAATTGCAAACCCTCTTCGTTTTCGTTTCCTTTGCAGAAAACCAGAAAATGATTCGCGTTTTCGTTTCCTTTCCTTCGCGTTTTCGTTTCCAGAAAACCAGATCTCCATCTCCATTTCCTTCGCTTTTTTGTTTCTTGAATTTTCTGAAATCTGGTTCGCGTTTTCGGATGATTGATATTTTTTTTATAAGCAATGTTAGTGGGGGTGGGGGAATGTTAGTTTCCGGGAGTTTAACCCGGGACCTCATTCTTGCACTCATTCGATATCTCTTAGCTCGCCAACTGAGCTACCTACTTCGGATGATTGATGTTGTTGTGTTGCTGGGAATGATTGATGTTGTTGTGTTGCTGGGTTTCTGTTTAATTTCTGTTTGCACTTCTTTTCTTTTCTCACTTCTCTCTACATCTTCTATCCAGATTCGATTTGGGTTTCTGTTTAATTTCTCTTTTCTCTTCTCTTTTCCCTTCTTTAATTTCTGTTTAATTTCAAACCTAAAATCGTTTCAAACCCAATCTTGATTTCAAACCCAGAATTGTTTCAATCCCAAAATCGATTTTAATGAGTCAGCAGATGTAAATGAAGAAGATGAACGATTTTAATGAGTCCCAAAATCGATTTTAATGGAAGCAGATGGAAGAAGATGAATGAACACGATGGTAATGAAGAAGATGGAAGCAGATGTAAAAACATATTAATTTTAATTAAATAATGAGTCAGCGTGCCACATAAGCATAAATAGAATAAAAAATATGACTCAAATAATGAGTCAGCATGCCACATCAGCACTGTTAACAGAGTTGGATGAGGTTGACGGAAAAAGATTTATGTGCCAAAAATTTGAAAGATAAACGACTTATTTGGGACGAAAAAAACATAAAGGACTGAATCGTTATTTTAAATAAAGTTAAGGGACTCCGGGAGCATTTTAGTCTATAATTATATGTATACTATGTAATATGTTCTTGCTAGCCACTAGGGGTATTCAAAACCAAACCAAACCAATAGAAAACTGCAAACCGAACCAAACCAAACCGAAAACCGCAAAAAACCGCTTCCTATTGGTTTTGTTCGGTTTTTATTAATAGTGAACCGCGCGGTTCGGTTCGGTTCGCGGTTTTGAATACAGAAACCGAACCAAACCAAACCGCAAAATCCTATATACAATATGGTTTTTTTATATGAATATGCAATGTATATGAAATCTAATTTTGATACGAACCTGATATCAATTTATTTTTTATATATGAATCTTATATGTAGCTTCAACTATACTCTAATGTTTTAGCACCTCTCACGCGCAGGTCCAAATCATATTTTCCTATTACAAGAATGCTTTGGAACACATATAAATATGAGAGGACCTCATAAAGAGTATTTTTCTTATTTTTTCCGTTTATTTTCTTATTGGAATGATATTTATTTTGTATGAAAGTGTTTTGATACTAATTAGTAATTAATTATATTTTTTTGGTACAAATTAGTAATTATTTATATGAAACAACACAATCTTTTTCTTCTTTTGGCAGATTTATAAATTGTGTTTTTTCTTGTAAAAAACCGAATCAACCGAACCAATCCAAACCGCATTGGTATGGTTTGGTTTGGTTTTTTTTTAGAAGCCAACCGAACCAAATCAAACCGCATCTATTTTAACCATGCGGTTCGGTTTACTTTTTTACTCATAACCGAACCAACCCGCACTGCGAACACCCCTACTAGCCACGGAGTGTCCCACGCTGGCTGCCCACTGAGTGTCCCAACGGTTTCAACGAGAGACTAATATCCGTTTGTACTTAATTAGGATCAAATTTTGCACTGATCAACACCGAATTTGTCTACTGCGGGAATCGAACCCAGAAGCACCGGATCGATCTCATGTGTCCTAGGATAGATTAAGTCAGTAGACCAATAGTGTTGGTTATATATACGTAATAATGTAGTTGTGGTTTCAAAAAAAAATTAAAATAATTTTGGTCAAAAAAATTAAAATAATAAATGTTATATAATATTATACATCTATTGCGTCTCTTGTTAGTTACTAGCACCTTTTTGTTGCCTAGCTCTAGTCAAAAAGAATTTCAAATAACAGTCACCATGAAACATTGGAATTATAAGACAAATGAATGGCAATGAATGACAACCATAACTTGACTGAGAATGCAGAATGGAAAACGTCACATGCATGCGCAGAATGGAAAACGTCACATGCATGGGGTTATTTGACTACATATAAATAATCTACTTTATATCTATCTACTTTTTATATAATCAAAACATATGCTACCACATTTACATTTTTAGACATCACCAAATTTTGACATTTGTCACAATTTAGCGGCAAAATAAACAATTCACCACATAAAGACAAAATGCTACAGTATCACTACAGTGCGCTACAGTGACGTTTCTGACGCGCTACACTACCGCTTATGTCACTTTACAGTACGCTACAATGACGTTTCTGACGCGCTACGGTACCAATACATTTTTTTTAAATTCAATTTTTTTCAAAAAAACTGATTTTTTTTTAAAAAAATTATACACTATTTTTTTAATTTTTTTTTAAAAACGGTTGTCAATATTTTTATAAAAACAATCAGTCACTATAAATCAATTTTCACTATTTTTATAATCTACTCAAACTACTAAAATTAATAAAATAATTAGTCACTATAAATCAATTAGCCACTGTCCATTGTCAAAACAAGAATTGTAAAAAACTTTAACCCCTAAAAAAAATTACAAAATAACTACTAAAACTAATCAATTTAACTACTTTTGTTAAAATCAATCAATTTAACCACTACAAAAAATTACCAAATAACTCTTTTATAATTACTAAAAAAGAGTAAAATGCCAACGGGAATGCCAACGGGAGTGCCAATGGGAGTGGCAACGAGAGCGCCAACAGGAGAGACCACTGGAGTGGCAACGATAGAGGGACAAACAAGTGAGGGACAAAAAACTGATTGAAAACTGCAATCAGAAGCTGCAACTGACGCAGCAAAAGGACAAAAAACAGCAAATTTTAAAACCAACTTTTTTTTTTCAGTTTTTTTCCAATTTTTTTTCAGTTTTTCTTTCCATAAAAAATCACTTTTTTCTCAGTTTTTTTACTAAAAACATAATTTTTTAACTATTTCTATAATTTACTCAAACTACTATCAATTGTCAAAAAAAACCCATACCTCTAACAATAGTTTCAAAATTATTTATTCCAAAAAAATAAATTATTAAATTAATATCACACTCAATAATTAAATAATTTAAAATTTACTATTTACTATAATCTCTCTATTAAAACTACTAAAATCAATCAATTTTTCATGTAATAAATAAAATCAATCAATTTAACCACTAACAATAGTAATATTAAATCATATAGAAAAAAGGAGAAAACATGTGGCAACGGGAGCGGCAACGAGAGACTGACAACGAGATCGGCAACGAGAGCGGCAACAGGAGTGCCAACAAGAGAGAGAACGAGAGCGTCAACGAGAGTGCCAACAAAAGAGGGAACGAGAGCGACGGGGCTGCATATTTTACCTTTTACTCCATTATTAATATTATAAGAAGATACCGATTTTGTTTTAACTTTTTACAACACAACTATTTTAGTAAGTTCACCCCTAAAAGATAAAATCTGCAACACAACGAGAGCGGCAATGCGAGACTGGCAATGAAATTGACAACGAGAGCGACAACGGGAACTTGAGTGGGAACAAGAGAGACAAGGAAAGCGCCAACAGTGCGCCAACGTGGATGCATATTTTAAAAAATCTTATTTTCTTTTTTCTTCATTTTACTCCATCTAAAATTTATTATTTACTATAATCTCTCTATTAAAACTATTAAAATCAATCAATTTAACCACTAAGAGAGGTAACGAGAGGCTGGCAATGGGAGCTACGTACAACGGGAGAGGTAACGAGAGCGCCAACGGGAGTGTCAATGGGAGGGTCAACGAGTATGCAAACGGGAGTGTCAACGGAGATGCATATTTTACCTCTAATGTTCAAATACATTATTATGGATCAATGTAATTCTGATTGTCAATCTCTTTCCACTTTGAATTTCAAATCATACATTTTGGACATTATTCACAACTTATGATTATCTTGCAAATTACTATTATGACTTCATGGCAATACACCGACCATACAATATCACCCGTGCGTATGCACGGGTATAATACTAGTAAATTATAAGTATAAGTATATATGTAGATATAAGATTTGATATCATATATCCTCCTCTTTTTTACTTGCAGATAGAAAAGGCATATTCAAGTAATCATCAAACTTAATCGATGGAGTCATCAGACCAGATGGAAAAATATTTAACCTTTAACGTCTCATCTGCAGACAAAACCCATCAAAACTTGGGAAAAAAAATAAACAAATAGAAAGGAAAGTACAAGTTTCTTCACATTAAAATACAAGTTAGACAAGTTATAGCTAGGTTCGACAATATTTTACCGATGATATACATGTTGGAATAGCCAAGCTATCATCTATCCCTTTGTCTAAGAATTCTAATAAACTCTCAACATTCATTTCTTTCTTCTATGTCAGCATCCTCTGCACAAAAGAGTATTAAACTCCTGGTATCATCTTTCACGTGAAGGAGAAGTTGCAGTTCCACACAGAATGAGCTATCATGGTGGCAATGCTTCTTCCTATGGCTACCAACAATAACCAGCAGAAGCAGAAGTAGAGTTGTTACTAGTTTATCATGATGCGGAAAACTGTATAGTCTCAAGTAATTTCGACCCTCGTCAGTTTCACGAAACTCTCATTTAGAAGACTCCATCCGAAGCCAGCTTAAAGGGAAACTAAAATTTTTCAGATTAGAGATTCAGATGTTTGGGTGTGCTCGGGAGCTGCATTTTGATGACAAAGTGCAGCATGAACTGAAAGATGGCGGCATCCACTACCACGACACCAAGTACAGTATGTTTTATTGTTTTATTATTGTAAAAAATGCCATTTTTTTTAAAAGGCCTCTCCATGTTTTACTGTATATTTGTTTATTATATTTTGTTTCATTGTTTGTTAAAAAAACATAAATTGTAAAATCAACTAAGAAGTGCATGCTCTCATCTTCGGCTTTTATTTCTTCCTACATAAGAAAATTGCAAGACAGACTCAATTTGCATACGGAAATGGATCAACATAAGCATGTCTGTTAAAGATATCAAAAGTCAAAACTTACAGGAGTATGTTCCGGAAGGTAAACACTAAAAGAAAATTGCATTCATGTTTTGAGCTTTGATTTGATGTGCCGCTTCCAATGTGAGATACATCTTCATCGCGGTTGGTAGGAGTTACAACATCATTGGTTATCATATCTCGTAGTCATTCCTTTCTTCTATGTCAGCATTCTGCACAAAAGAGCATTAAACATTGTAACTTACTTTTCATACTACCCTTGAATTGGATATTTTCTTTGCTTTGGTCAAAAGACCTATTATAGAAACTCTACCTCGATGGACATCATGTGGGAGAGCCTCTTCCATAAACTCCACCTTACAAATACTACTACCACACTTGATGTATATTTTACCTACTTCTCTCAAACTAGAGCCTCTTACTTTCAGACACTTCCACACATCTTCAAAAACTAAAAATGTCTTTTGGAAGATTTTTGAAGAGAGGGATGAACTCTCTCATTAGAAAAGGAAAACATTTAGTTGGTGTTTCTCTACACCACAACACATACTCCTCCGACTCCCGGTATCATCTTTCACGTGAAGGAGAAGTTGCAGTTCCACACAGAATGAGCTATCATGGTGGCAGTGCTTCTTCCTATGGCTACCAACAACAACCAGCAGAAGCAGAAGTTGAGTTGTTAATAGTTTATCATGATGCGGAAAACTGTATAGTCCCAAGTAATTTCGACCCTCATCAGTTGCACTCTCATTTAGAAGACTCCATCCGAAGCCAGCTTAAAGGGAAACTAAAATTTTCCAGATTAGAGATTCAGATGTTTGGGTGTGCTCGGGAGCTGCAGTTTGATGACAAAGTGCAGCAGAAACTGAAAGATGGCGGCATCCACTACCACGACACCAAGTACAGTATGTTTTATTGTTTTATTATTGTAAAAAATGCCATTTTTTTTAAAAGGCCTCTCCATGTTTTACTGTATATTTGTTTATTATATTTTGTTTGTTAAAAAAACATAAATTGTAAAATCATGTGGTGAGTCGGATAATGATAACCATAATAATGATAACTTACTATTTGTTTTATTTGTAGCAAATGATACGGATGCAGTCATGCTTAAGCATATGCTGAGGCGGCGTCACCTCAACCAAGGAAAAACATTATCGTTAGCTATATGTGTGATCTCGGGAGATGGTGGGTATTTGAAAGAAATGGGAAAAATGAAAAAGGAAGGCTATATTACTATCAACATGTCAGTTATAGCCTCAAGAAACCGTGGCTGGCTTTTGTCGATGGAGGATGGCACAATCGATCACTTGATCGAGTGGGATAGAAATGTGCCAAGATTGCCACCACCCAGCAGTCCGGGATCCGGAGGGGGGTCAGGATCGCAACCCCCTAGCAGTCCCGGATCTGAAGGGGGGTCAGGATCTGGAGGTGGATATAGGGGAGGTGGATATGGGGGAGGTGGCAGTAGTCTCGGATACGAATATGGGGGAGGTGGCAGTAGTATCTCCAGATACGCATATTGGGGAGGTGGCAGCATGGAGCCAATTTATGGCTCATCCCGCTTCTAAATTTCAGAGAGAGCAAGTAGAGACTAAAGAGTGTGGCACGGGGCATTTTTTGGCTGCACCACATTGGAGTTCATATTGTGGGAGGATTCAGCAAAATTCATGAAATTGTATTTGATTTCGTTTCAACTTGAGATTCGAATCACATGAATCGGAACATACTGATTACCATGGTTCAATGTAATAAATGTTTTTTTTACAGTTATGCTCTGTTAGTATGTGTACTGCATTTGGTGTCCATGTCCCTTGTCCAATCCAATATAATGAAGAAATGCTTGATCTGTTATGCTCTGTTAATACTTGTCCCTCGGCCAACCCTTTTGTCGGGTATACATGGAAGTGCATTTTGTATTATTGTTTATTGGTTACTTGTTTATTTTTTAAGATAACCGGGAAGCACACAATCCATGCATGGGAGTTGAAAACGAAGAACTTAATTTGATTCACATATTTTATTTTCTAAGAAATGTATGAAACTTTGATTATTATCTTTACGAACGTCTAGACTTATTAGCCATTAGATCCCCAAGCAGTGAAGCTCATAATTGTGAAGTTTATTTATCTGTTACCCCGTGTGGGAAAAAATAGTCATCACGGCCACGGGGAGGAGGTTCTTGATCATATGAAAGGTTCAAAGATTGAATCTATACTTGCTATACACCTTTATCTATAAATTATCATTCTATATGTATAAAGAGACCCAAATCTTAATCACTTCAACTTGAGCTTCTCAGCTGGATAAACTCCTTTTGTTGTACTACTCGTCCTCTTTGCTTTCTGGGGTGAATTTTTCTGAATATTCTCTTTATCTTCAGGACCATGAATAACAAACCATGAATAACAAACCAACAGCAGTTGCACCACCTAAGACTGATCTTAGCAGTAGCTTCTTTTTGGGTTTTAATTTTGGTATTTCTATACCCTCTTCTTCTGTTTCAACAAAATCAACTAAGAAGTGCATGCTCTCATCTTCGGCTTTTATTTCTTTCTACATAAGAAAATTGCAAGACAGACTCAATTTGCATACGGAAATGGATCAACATAAGCATGTCTGTTAAAGATATCAAAAGTCAACACTTATAGGAGTATGTTCCGGAAGGTAAACACTAACAGGAGTATATTGACATGTTTGATGACTGTCATTGCATGGACCCATTGTATGGCTCATGCCGCTTCTAAAAGCGGACTAGTTGGAGGATGTATTTGTTTGTGCCTTGTTTGATGGGGGAGGTGGCAGTAGTCTCTGCTTTCTTATGTTTTCGCCTTTTGTCGATTATGGTGTTGTTTTATGTTTTGTGCGCTTTCAAATGAAGTATCTCTTTTTCAAAATACATTTTGAAAAATATTTATTCTAAACAAATTGTGTTAACAAGTTTGCACATTGCGCTATGGAGTTGGTATATGCATCTTTCTACTAAAAAAAAAAAGCTACAGTATCTGTATGCAAAAAAGAGCACGTACAATATCTATGAGTAACGTTATTTAGCCAAAATGTTCTAACAAAAAATAGCCAAAAACCAAGATACAACACCAATTAACCAAGTTTTATAGGCCATTAACCAACCTGCTTTTTCACAGTTTTTAGTCAATGGCCTAGAAAACTGTGAAAAAACAGGTTGGTTAATGACTTATAAAACTTGGTTAATCGGTGTTGTAACTTGGTTTTTAACTATTTTTGACTGGAACATTTTGGCTAAATAACATTACTCAATCTCTATATCAAAACAAACAAGTCTACATAATACGATACTAGAAAGCAATTTTAACAATTTTTTTTGGAGAATTTTAACAATTTTGAACAAATCAATAGCAAATTAGTGGCAAATCAGTAACAATTTAAACAATTTTAATGAAAACCGTAAAACAGAAATTTGTAGCAATTTTGAAATAAATAAATGTTAGAGATCGCAAAGAATGGTGTGTAATTAGTAGGGGTGGACAAACGGTAGGCTTCATCGGATTCAGGTTCAATTATGCAAACCCATTACAAACTGCAGTCACATTTAATAGGTTTCGACCATTGTGGGCCTGGGTTTACGCGGTCTGGTTTATGCAGGTTACGGGATGATTACAATGGATTTACACGGGTTGGGCAGTGATGGGCCAATACCATTTTTAGTCCAATTCTGGAAAAATGGTTTTCTTTACAAAAAATTCACATTCCTCAAAACATGGTTATATATTTTTTTAGCTTTCTAGATAATAAAATACATCCATAACTTGTTTAAAACTTTACAATTTGCAAAAACAACACATTCTAATTAAACATTCATTGAAGTAATTATTAGATATTAAACCTGCCAATGTACCCATTTACTGCTAAAATTAAATCTGAAACAATGCAACACAACAAATCTGGAACTATCTAAAGCTGGAACAATGACAATTATTTCCAAGTTTTACTGAACCCAACTCAGCATAAGTGACTAGCAGCAACTACAAAGTTAACATCACATACAAACCTTCCATAGTTATACTTCACCATAAGCTACAAAGTTAACATCACATAACTACCAAGATAAAATCACAGTAAGCCAAAGTAAGCATCATCTACCTACAATAAGCTACCTACAATAAGCTACACTTAATAATTAACTAATTGTGTTCCAAATTGTTTGGTTACAGTGCAAATGCACATACACCCATGCAAGGGAATCAACTTCTTAAAGAAGCTGCAAGAATCCAGTTTCATATCTAAGTGAATCTGCATAACAAAGAGCACATCATTTCAATATTAGTAAAACTAAATCAGCAAACACAACAAAAAAGAGAGCATAGTGAGTAATTAAGAACAAACCTTGCAAAATCCAATCTAATAGCCTATTGCACAACACATTACTTGACATTCCATCTAATCTTTATAATCTTGTATCATGGGATACATTTAGATCAAATCTGAAACATGTTTTATTCAAGTTATCAGTCCACAATCTAGACTAAAGCAAAACAATCTATTTATAAACCATATCTTACCACATCATTTGTAACAGCAGGTATGAAGAGACGGAATGATTTGGAAGCTAAGTAGACAATCCCGGAAAGCGGAGCGGTCGACACCAAAAACGCTAAAGCGCTTTAGCAGGTAGCGGTATGGCCACTATTTTGACCTCCAAAATGCAATATACATACTTAATCTTAGGCAACATATAATACTCTCCCGTAAAAGGAAAACATTTAGTTAGTGTTTCTCTACACCACAACACATACTCCTCTGACTCCCGGTATCATCTTTCACGTGAATGAGAAGTTGCAGTTCCACACAGAATGAGCTATCGTGGTGGCAATACTTCTTCCTATGGCTACCAACAACAACCAGCAGAAGCAGAAGTAGAGTTGTTACTAGTTTATCATGATGCGGAAAACTGTATAGTCCCAAGTAATTTCGGCCCTCATCAGTTTCACTCCCATTTAGAAGACTCCATCCGAAGCCAGCTTAAAGGGAAACTAAAATTTTCCAGATTAGAGATTCAGATGTTTGGGTGTGCTCGGGAGCTGCATTTTGATGACAAAGTGCAGCAGAAACTGAAAGATGACAAAGTGCAGCAGAAACTGAAAGATGACATCAAAATGCAGCTCCCGAGCACACCGAAACATTTGAATCTCTAATCTGGAAAATTTTAGTTTCCTTTAAGCTGGCTTCGGATGGAGTCTTCTAAATGGGAGTGAAACTGATGAGGGTCGAAATTACTTGGGACTATACAGTTTTTCGCATCATGATAAACTAGTAACAACTCTACTTCTGCTTCTGCTGGTTGTTGTTGGTAGCCATAGGAAGAAGCATTGCCACCATGATAGCTCATTCTGTGTGGAACTGCAACTTCTCCTTCACGTGAAAGATGATACTCGGAGGAGTATGTCTTGTGGTGTAGAGAAACACCTACTAAATATTTTCCTTTTGAAATGAGAGACTTCATCCATCTCTTCAAAAATCTTCCAAAAGACATTTTTGGCTTTTAAAAATGGCTTAAGTCTGGAAGTGTACATCAAGTGTAACTGTGTACTAGTATTTGTAAACTGGAGGGATGAATTCTCCAAATCCATTAAACTATGCAGGTAGGGACTACTGACGCAAACAAACTTCAAAAGGAGGTCAGGTGAACTCTGGAGTTGCTAGCTGGTAGTGACTAGTGACGCAAACAAACTTCAAGAGGAGGTCAGGTGAACTCTGAAGTTACTAGATGGAAGCCTGGAATAATGACGTGCATAATGCTGAGGTGGGAGGCCAGTTCTTGGAACAGGGTTGTAGACTGGAATTGAAGGAAGATTGGAGCAAATATCTATCTGTACTATTATAACACAGCTATGTTTTTAAGAAGGAGATTTGGAGCAAATATCTATCTGTACTATTATAACACAGCTATGTTTTTAAGGAGATTTGGAACGGGTGTGGGATAAGTTGTTAGGTGGGTGGTGTTACTGTTCTCTATTTAATGTGTTACGGTTCTATATTTAATGTGTGTGGAGCAAATATCTATCTGTACTATTACTCCTTAAGCCTAGCTAGCTATATTATATATAGCATCGCACTATAGGGTGGCTAAATGCTGTTACTATGTCTTTACTACTATGACAATTCAACTATAACTAATAACTTCATTTCCAGCATATAATAACTATATTTATTTTAAATTGTTAATGTATAAATATCGTTTAAATTCATTTACTCGATTTGGATTATTTTTTTAAAAATTAAAATATTTAACATGTTTAGTAGTTATAGAAAAAATTATACTAGTAGGTCCTTATCAAAAATTAAATAATTTCTCTCGATCTTTATCCGAATAAATTTTCTTACTTAATTTTTGATAAAAACCTATAATTTTTTATCACTGTGCTTTATTTGGAGTTGTCATTAGTAATTTAATTCTTTAAAAAATAGCAATTTTTACTATGATATGGCAACAGCAATAAAGACATAGTTGTGTGGAGAACAGGTGTGGGATAAGTATAGCTCACTATTAAACTAGCAAATAACTTTTTTTTACAGAATAGGGAAAATAAATAAAGCTCACGTTTAATATCTCAAGTTTACTAATTTTAAAATTTACATATATTGGGCGCAGAGCATTGTAAGCTCGTTTTCCTAAAAACAAGCACACGACCGAAATCTCAAGCACTCTGAGGCTGAGGGCAAAACACTAACATATAAGCCTGGCCTCGGAAGCTCGCCTTGGTCTCCCAGCCAACACATCCAACTCGGATAACGAGGGTACAAGCCCGACCTCAGGGTACTTCAAACCCGGACAAGACATCAAGTCAGGCTCGCCCCAAGGCAACCCGGCTTTGGGGAGGAAATGTGTTACGGATTGGGCCTTATTGTAGTCTTCACTAAGGCCCAATACCAAAGGCCAAATCCATTAACCTATGGTGGAGATCAAAGACCTAGATCCAATGATTTACATTGATCCCCAAAACCTATAAATAAGCCATCAATGCTAACATTAAAGGTACACATTTCCCAATTCTCTCACTTGCAACTGATTCACTTGCTGACTTGAGCGTCGGAGTATCATTATAGGTACTACCCCACCTCGGATCGGAGCTTAACTCGGATTGACCAAAAATACTACTACCAACTATCTCGGATCGGACCTGGTATCCAAGGTCGGATACTGGGCAGGAGATAAAGTACAGAACAGAATCATATAGGGGAAGTGAAAAATCATTGTTGGCCCCTTTTTAAAAAGGAGAAAAAGGAAAAAGAAATAAGTTTTTTATATCAAACTTGGTTTTAGAATACAAATATTCGGTAACCAAAAAAAGACAAATATTCAATTATAAATTATTTTACTCAAACTCAACTTTTATTAATTCAATTTTACAAAATCAACTTCATTACAAATCACTACAGTCAAACACACTATCAATGAATATCTATACAACTTCTGGCGCATACCATCACTGAAGTACTTACTACTGGCGCATACCATCACAAGGGTTGCCAGAGGGAGAAAATGCATTGATATGACGTCAGGTTCTGAGTCAATAGTATCCAACCATTCATTATGATTTTGACTGCTTCCACCCCTCCTACTATGTATCTCTATGTATAAATCCTAGAAGCCATACACACCATTTAAGGGGGGAAAAATCCATTACATGCAGGAAATCACGTAGGACATTGTGATTGCTGGGCGGGAAAGGAAAAATCAATGCAGTATTTACGTAAGAAATAGAGGTTGATGGGAGGGAATGACATTTATCCCATGCATCCTGTACATGGAGCTTTAAAAGCATTCACACATGTTTTCCACTTTATACCCTTGAGGCTACAACAAAAGTCTACAACAATGTGAACACATTCCATTATATATTACATCTACCAATATGAACACAATAAAGGATTCAGGAAAAAAAGCTAGATTCATGTGTGAACACATATTTGCATTCACATTACACACATCTCAACCAACTACTTTTGACAATTCCAACCGGCTACTTAAATGAGGCAACCTTACTTTTGACAATTGCAACCATATTGTCTGTATACTCCCCTTGCTCTCATGTTCCATCACAATCCAAACTCCTTGTATTCCCTCCAAACAAGTTGTATTTTGAAAATAAAAAATAATGGTGTTCCCCCCACAATCCTGTACTGTAGTAGATAAAAGAAACAAAGCACCATAAGAAGCAAGAAAAGGCACACAGCTTAAGAAAATGAAGGAAGAAATCGAAGGAGCAAGAAAAGGAACTGACAAGAGAACGCACCAAGTGTGAATGAACAGTTACACCTTCTATCTTCTTATAACAGGTACCTGAAACAAAATTGCTACAACCTGGTTAGAGATCATTCTATCTTCATATTTGATGTTAGTTGTACTTGGTTATAAATATTGTTTATCAGCTACTTCAATCACATTGTTTTACTTTTGCATTTCTGTTGTACAATCTCTTAAAGGTTTGATGTATTCAGATTCAGACCTTAATTAAAACCTTTCCTATCTTACAATTTCCTATTTGTATATGTTGTTCTTTTCCTATTCATGTTTGTTTTCAAAACACATTCAACGATTATATGGGGGAAAACACATTTGGATCTTTATTGCGTGTACCTCTGGATCAGAACTTTATACCTCTGGATCAAAATGCAATTCTTCACTTTTTATCTTTCCTTTCCTAGACTCACTTCTTTACAAGCAACATCAGTGAAATAATATTTTCTATCAAACAGAGAAGACTTCTTTAACATTATTATAAATCCTTTTGTGATTTTATGCAATACCTGGCTGTAAGATTTGAAGCTATAGTTATTGCATGCTACTTCAATCTCATTATGGCCTTCTACTTCAATATAATTATAAAGATTCTTATACTATCTCATTATGTTTCCAGGAGCTACTTTGTTGGCTATCAAGTAACAAGTTGCTGGTAACAACATTTTAAAACAATTTTTAAAACTGCTTCTATTTTTAAAACTGCTTCTGTATCTTACAATTCATAGACCAATATGTTACCAAATATACCAAAAAAAGGTTAATTGTCATTCCTAATTTTATGCAGAACAGAAATTCAATTTTGAACTCAAAGTATGTTTAACATTCTAAAGGTATTAAAGTATAGTAATAGAAACTCCCTTCATGAAAAGTTCAATGACCTGCTATAATTGCCGGAATGAATGACTCAGAACATGGAAAATGTTGAATAACAAATGGAAAATACACGTATCCAGCACACAGTTCCTAAAGAAGATTTTCATGAGTGGTTATGAATCTCACTATATTAAAATATGGTTTAAATAAATTGGATTTTGTCACAATGGTTAGTGATAGAACAGAATCTCCAAAATCTTTGAAATGAAATAAAGGATACACGTAAACAACTTTTCTGGATATTGTTCATTGTATTCTAATTACGTAGAAATTGAAAATATGTAAAGGTAAAAATGGTTTTATGAAGAATTATTCTTTTTCAACTCAACTCACCGTCAAATAAGGTGAGAATCATTTGGGATGGAACAATGCTACGGCACTTTCAGTGGAAGAATTCTAATATTTGAAAATGTGGTTGATGAAATTATGCATGTATGAATTGAATTAGAAATAAAATAATCCATTTTCAGAGAGAAAAATGAAAAAGAACATAGATTGATTAACCTTCCATTATAACAGTGAAGATGAGTTGCATGGTCTCAGGAAAAAAAAAGGATTTGGTGGTGATTGGTTACAGAATTTTGTGATGTCATAACAAAGAAATGCAAAGGGAGTAACCAAAAGTTCCATTTTTTGAACACTTTTCCTTCAAAGGTATAATAGGCATAGAGACTAAAATTCATAGACCGATCTGTTAGCATCTCCCAATATTATTAACTGATTTACTAATAATATACAAAATACATACCAAAAATACCAACTTTGCTTATAATACACATCCAGGGTAAAACTCATACAGATCTGTTACCATTAATTGTTATGAACTCACAATATTTTGTAAATACAAAATATTGTATTTTGTGATATATGCACAGGATTAGTAACCTAAAGGGAAGTTTTTTAGAAACCTATAGAGGAGGGTATATATATTTACCGAAACAATGCCATTTCTGGCAGGAAGAACAACGATATCAGCACAAGAAACAACTCCAGGACACTCTCCAAAGCTTGTTTGCTGGTATCATTGTATCTGAAATTCCTCAACCCAAAACTCCTGTCATGCTCCTGCTCAGACAAGCTCCTTCTTTTTGAAGCCAGCAACAAAGAAGCATCATAAATCTAAACCCAACAAACAAATAACGCTAATTAAGAGAAAAAGACAAACAGTTGCAAATAATCATATTGAGTCCTGTGAAGGGTTATATATCTGTATACCTGGACAACACAATCATGGAAAAAGTTTCTGAGCCAGGAGAAAGCGGTGTTCTTGTGGCGCTTGTAGAGAAGTTTCAGTTGTTCTTTGTAATAGAATACATTTTACAGCTTTCTCATTTACCAATTCTTCCATTTGTAAAATTCTCTTTACTTTCTCTCTGCTCTCCTTTGTAAGTTTCTGAGTTCTTTCATCCTATCAAAAAGTGGTTGACAATCTCGCATAATAAGAAAATACAGAGTCAGTGTGTTTTCAAGTTGTGAGAAGTTTGAGTGAAAAAGAGTAACCGTGAGAAAAGTAGAGAAATTAGCTTGTAGCAAGTCGTGCTACTTGTTCTTGTGTTGACAAATTCATTCATTCACCGAAACCTTCACTGTGTGTGTGTTTTACAATCAGAAACACAGAGTTAGGGTATTTTACTACCAGAATTGAAATATCAAATAAATCATTAACAGACCCATGCTAATATTATTGTCAAAAGCTACCCCAAATTTGAGAACCCAGATTGACAACCAAGAGAAATGTCTATGAAATTTATGAAAGACTCGAGGCACAATGCCTATCTAACACCAATCAACTGTTGCTTAACCTTCAGCAAACCTATAAAATAAAATAAAATATATAAACACAATTCAACTCCCCAATAGACAATGCCGAACTCAACTAACAAGGATAGCTTCCTAAATTCAATACTTCACTATCAATAAAACAACCAAATAAATGAATTACCCAAGCTCGGAGAGCTTTTGATGAGCCACAACATAATTAGCAAAGAAGGCATCTTCATCCTGAAATCATTCAGCAAAACAGAAAAGTTTGAGTACAGTACCACTTAAAACACAATCTCATGTTCAACATTATAAAAAACATGTGAAGGATTGATAATATACAGACCGCGGCATATTTCTCAACAAAAGGGCGGAATACAGGTTCAGTCAAAAGTGCCTTATCACTTGGCAGCTGAAGGAGGACTTCCTTCTCTCCACTCAACAACTCCCTAAACATTCAAAACAAAGTTGATCAGAAATTAAAAATGACAATAAATGGCTTGGACAAAAGAAAGATCAGATCTTAAATATACACACTTGAAGTATGAGTTGTCAAAAATTTAACCATTAGAAGTCCAGGGACACTCCAATCCAGAACGCTCCTTGTGACCCGCTCCCTACATACAATTTTTAGCATAAACAAAACAGTCACAACCACAGTATTGAGAATACATTTTTCCTCAATGACAATGCCAATGTCAAATGTGAGAATACAAAACTAGATGAAAAACTTAAAATTGTGACATGCAATGGTATGTCCACCAGACAATGCAATAATATCCTGATCACTAAGCCCCATTCCTTTTCCAAACACATCCCTCAAATGGTCAGAACCTGCAGTAATCAACAATCAAACTGAGTCAACTAGGACGACCTATCATACATTCATACAAAATATATAATCACAACTATAGATGCTTTTGTAATATGTTTACTATATAATTAAATACTCCAGGCCTACTGCAGAAAGCTTATATACTTATTTACCTTATCCTAGGCTCTCCAGCTTGGTCTGACACTCAGACATTCTATTTCCAACCCATTGTTGCCTTGTCTGGTTCCACGGGAGAAGACCTGCATGCATCATCGTTACTTCAACAAGTTTATATAGAAGCTAGAAATGTAAATATCCAACAACAGATAAAAAACACATGCAAGTTCCCTAAACCACTAAACTCAAACTCACTACAAATTATATAACATTAGGGATTATTTTTTTTTACAAAAGCAATTTCGAATTTAGGGATAAAATTAGAAATTAGGTTTGAAAAAGTAAGTAATTAGTTTATAAATTAGGATTTAGATGAAAATCAATCAAAAATTAAAAAAAAAGAACAGAATGAGAAGAAGAAGAAGATCTGGGATGAACGAGGAAGAAGGAGAACCGAAAACATACCTTTTTAGTTCCGGCCACCGTAGACGGTGGCCGTTCGCCCGAAAACTCCGTCGACGTTCCCCCAAACGTCGTCTTCACCGCTGAATCCCCATTGTTTTCGTCGCCAACCAAGGAGATTGAACAACCACCGTGAAAGCATGTCAACGGCGTCACCGTCACCGTCCGGAGTCACGCCGTCTTCTTCCTCCATCGATCTTCACGATCGTATCTCAATCTCTCTCTCTCACCATGATCTCTCACGATCCCTCCCTCTCACTCCCTCCAAATTTCTCGCCTCTCTCTCCACAAATCACGCACAGAAACACTCCCTCTCCTTTTTGGGTGTAGCGGCGCCGCTAGAGAGAACAATAGGATAAATGAATTTTTAGGGTTAACAGTTTTTTAGGTTTAGTATTTACACATGGGCTTCAGTTTTTTTTTTAAACTCTGACTGTTAATCACACCCCAAGAATTGCTCTATACAGCCCCTGTGCAACCCCTTTTCCAAATGCACCCCACTTTTTACTGCCACACCGCTTTCGTTTCCTTTTTTATTTTTACTCTACCAAAAAAACAATTTTCTCACAAAAACTATAAAATGCATAAATAAATAATTTCAAAAATGGGGGACTAAGTCGGTCGTACGATCGTATTAGTCAGCTTTTTTAAAGATATTTTTAATAATTTAATGCATCATAACTGTAGTAATGTAAATATGTAGCCATACCGTCAGAGTATGTAAATTTTAAAAATATGTAGTAATGTAAATATGTAGTCACCTATCTTGACATTTTCGTATGTAAATTTTAAGAATATACTTATGTGACACAACTAGCAATATTAATTTCATTTATCAGACCATCAACTTTTTAATTTTTTTCTCTTTCTCTAAAATATTAGGTTTCTCTTTTCAATTTGCCATATAGATTACTACAATAACTGATAACTCTTTTTACCTTCGAAACACTTTTTATGAGATTCTATAACTATTGTTATCAAATGAATAATTATAGAATCGCCCGACATTCAGAAGCATGTATTTAAAAAACAAATATGAAAATATATATATATATATATATATATAAAATTACACATAGAAGGTCATCGTAGAAGTGGAAATTTCGTTAGGCATCCAGCCTACGATGCAATACAAGTCCTAACAATAACGCTATAACAATAACGTTAGGCATCGTATTACTCGCTACCAATTACACCTCTTATCGATTCCTTCTATTTTTTGTAACTTCAACTGTTTCCACTACTTAACAGTACTAGACTAGGGCATCACTTCAATTTTCTTATTTCACACCATCGATTATCCTTTTTAAGAGTTTTATCAACATATTAATTCAATATTCTATTTTAGTGTAAAAATTGTAAAGATTACTCAAAATCATACATCTGTTAAACGTTATTGATTCAAATTCGACTATGCGATAATTCGTTGAATACAACCTTCGATAGTCAAGACGTCATTTACGCATACAATTTATGCGTAATATTAGCCACCCTTTGCCCATTATGCACACGTCTCATCACCCAAATAGATCTATTTTGTATCAAAAACACAACCTATTATAATTATTTTTACCAATTCCATTTTCAACAAAATTTCATTTAAAATACATATCTAATATTGTCACCCACTACAAAAAACCGGGTAAATTGTGGCGGTTCTATTACGGCGGTTAATTTTAAACGCCATTATACACCGTAAAATGTGGTAGTTTTTTAAACCGCCTTAATAAGAATGAAAATATTGGCGGTTTGAACTGTCATAATTTACTCCCTTCTTTTTTCTGATTAACGCGCGCTATCTTTTGGTTTCCGCGCTTGTTATTTCACTTTACTCGCTCTCCGCATCCACTCTCACTCTCGCTCTCTTTTCCATTCCATTGAACCCTAAATCTTTCCGGTTGAAGACGGCGAAGGCGAACCAGTTGAAGACGGCGAACCAGTTGAAGACGGCGAACCATCACTGCATCCACCATCCACTCTCGCTCCGCTCTCCGCATCCACTCTCGCTCACCGCATCTACTCTCGCTCTCCGCATCCACTCTCGCTCACCGCATCCACTCTCGCTCTCTTTTCCATTGAACCCTAAATCTTTTCCAGTTCAAGACGGTGAGGGTCCATCTCTGCGCTAAACCAGTTGAAGACGATGGTCCATCTCTCCGCTATTACTTGACGGTGCCCTGTTGAAGACGATGGCTCCATCTCTGCGCTAAAGCTTCCATTGATTTCAGTTCAGGCTAATCTTGTGAGTTGCTAGTGATGGTTTTGAATCCCTAAAATACAGTTTCATCTTTCATTCTTATGTTTATCTACAAATTGGTTCTCCATTATTGTTCATAGTTTAATTGAATCCCTAAATTTTCATTCAGTTCAGGCTGTTTTTTTGCTGTTTTTTCGATTTCCCCTATATTTTCTGTTCATAGTTTGCTGTTTTTTCGTTATAGTTTAATTTTCTTGTTTAATTTGCTGCTGGTTTAATTTCCTCCCATATTTTTTAGGGATTGTGCTTGGAATTGTATGTATTAATTTTGGGGCTTGTTGCATGTTTAATTTTGGGGCTTGCTTGGGATTGTGCTTGGAATTGTGATTTTGGGGCTTGCTGCATGTTTAATTTTCTGGATGTTGTTATATTGTCTTGTTATTGTTATTGTTTTTTGTTATTGTGTATTGAAATTGAATTGATTGTTCAATTATGAAAAGATTCATATAAGTTTATAAATGTTATGGAGAAGATGAGTTGAACAATAGAGCTTCTGAATAAAATTAAGATGCAGAAGCTAATTACTTCTTCCGGATGAAGTTGCAGATTTTATCTAGGATTCTCATTCCGTTGGCTCTTGAGTTGATGTTCTTGTTTTTTAAGCAACTTGATCAAGAATTGGTAAGTTCTTCAAAACTAAATTTGTATTTACACCTAAGCATCAAAAATTTTAAATGTGTATTTTTTCTAACATATTGTCTTCAACATGGTAGGTAAGAAGGATCACTTTGGCACTCAACTTTAAATTAGATCTCTATTGATTTTGTTGGCAAAGAACTACCAAAGTAAGTTCTTATCATACTGTTTTATTTCTCCTATGTTATATTGTTATCCCCTCATGTATGGATATTTAATTATTGACACTCATTATGCAATATTATCTATTCTTTTGTAGTCATGTCAATCGATAAATCATGGATTCGCAAACCGCGAAATACTATTGAATATAAAGTTGGTTTAAATTTCTTTTTGGATTTTGCATTTCAACATAAGTCTATTGATGGTCGTGTCATTAAGTGTCCATGTTCAAAATGTGGTTTCACGAAATGGAAAAAAAGGGGTGTAGTTCATGAACACCTAACTCGTAGACCATTCCCTAGAAATTACAAGTTTTGGTACCGGCATGGCGAAGTATCAAATGTAGTCCACTCCGCGGCTACTGAAGGAACACACATTGAAGATGTGTTACAGCCTCAAAATCCAATGGAAAACATGATCAACGATGCTTTTGGGTTTGTGAGTCACAATCGTAATGACCTTGGTGCATCTTTTGAGCATTCTTCCGAAGGGAATAACACGGTGCATGATGAAGATAACACAGATTTTTATGAGTTGCTGAAAGACAGTGATCAAGATTTATATGAAGGGTGTAGAAAGTTTTCAAAATTATCATTCCTTGTTAAATTGTATCATATAAAGTGCTTGTGTAGGATGAGTGACAAAGCAATGACTATGATTTTAGAATTGCTAAAAGATGCGTTTGAATTTGCCAAGATTCCTAGTTCATTTTACGAGGCCAAGAAAATCATCAACAAACTTGGTCTTAACTACATCAAGATACCAGCATGCCCAAATGACTGTATGTTGTATTGGGGTGAAGAGAATGAATCTTTAGAAGAATGCAAAAGATGCAAGATATCTAAATGGAAAGATAAGAAGAAGAAGCAACCCGCAAAGATCTTGCGTTATTTCCCACTAAAGCCAAGACTGCAAAGACTCTTCATGTGTTCTAAGACTGCCGAATCTATGAGATGGCATGTGTTGGAAGGTAACCAAGACGGATTGATAAGGCATCCTAGAGATTCTAAGGCTTGGAAAACATTTGATTTACTTCATCCAAATTTTTCTGAAGATCCACGAAATGTACGGCTTGGCCTTGCTAGTGATGGTTTCAACCCTTTTGGAGCTATGAGTACTAACTATAGTATTTGGCCAGTGGTTCTTATCCCGTACAACCGCCCTCCTTGGGAGTGCATGAAGAAAACATCAATCATTCTCTCCATGATCATTCCTGGAAAACTAATGCCTGGAAATAACATAGATGTGTACTTACAACCTCTCATCAAAGAGTTGAATGAGTTATGGCATGATGGGGTGCAAACATTTGATTCCTCAAAAAACGAAATGTTCACAATGCGGGCAGCTCTAATGTGGACAATTAGTGACTTTCCTGGGCTTGGTACTTTATCTGGTTGGAACACACACACACAGTTTGCTTGCCCCACATGTAATTTTGACACCGACTCTTGCAGACTAAAGCATGGAGGAAAATGGAGTTTTATGGGCCATCGACGATTTTTACAAAAAGGCCATAAGTTTCGATTGAATCGATCTCGTTTTAATGGAAAAGTTGAGCAAAGAGATCCACCGATAACTTTGTCCGGCTCAGACATCTTGAAACAACTTGAGGGCATTAATGTTACCTTTGGAAAAATACTAGAGCCTACTGATAAAGGTAAAAAAAGAACTAGAGGAAAGAAACTTGTTGAAGATGGATCAGGTCAATGGAGGAAGAGAAGCATATTTTTTAATCTTCCTTACTGGGAGTCTAACTTGTTGCGTCATAATTTGGATGTTATGCACATTGAAAAAAACGTGTGTGATATAATGTGTTGTTCACTTTGCTTAATGAAACTGGAAGGTCAAAAGATAATCTTAAAGCTCGAAAGGATCTAAAGGAAATGGGCATAAGGAAGGATCTTTGGCCAGATGATAATGGAAGATTTCGTCCATCTTTGTTTACAATGTCAAATACAAAGAAAGATGTCTTTTTAAGGACTTTGAAAAATGTCACAGTGCCGGATGGTTACTCAAGCAATATTTCAAGGTGTGTTGACTTGAAAAACCGAAGGCTTTTTGGAATGAAAAGTCATGATTGCCATATTCTTATTGAGCAATTACTACCACTTGCCATACGCAATGTGTTACCAGACAGCATAACTGTAGTGTTAATAGAGTTGTGTTCATTCTTTCGACAATTATGTGCCAAAAGTGTAAGTTGCTTAGATCTTGACAGGATCCAGTCTCGAATCGTTGTCACTCTTTGTCACATGGAAATGTTGTTCCCTCCTTCATTTTTTACAATCATGGTTCACTTGACTTGTCATTTAGTTGGTGAAGTAAAACTTGGAGGGCCTGTACATTATCGTTGGATGTATCTTATTGAGAGGTGAATCTCTTATTTCTTTGAAGATTATTCTTTTAAGCACAAGTGTTATCAGTAGAGTTTACTAATTCTCAATCATTTTAGGTATTTGGGACATTTGAAGTCTTATGTACGAAATAGGGCACAACCAGAAGGTTCTATTGCTGAAGGATACCTAGCTGAAGAGGTTCTTACCTTTTGCTCTCAATATCTCGAAGGGATTGAGACAAGAATCACTAGAACTCCACGTGTGGATGATGTTCCTGATAATAGAGATTTTACCCTATTGTCTAGTATTTTTCCATCTATTGGTAAAGCTGTTGGAGCTTTCTCAACCTTTGAGCTATCAACCTTGGAGAAAACTCAAGCACATCGATATGTGTTATTAAATTGTCCACAAGTCAAGCCATACATTGAGTGAGTACCATTTCCCAAATGACATTAATCTTAGGTAAACTCTAAATAACATCAAAGACATTACATTGGTATATAATGTTCATATAGTGAATTTAAGGACCATTTGCAGAGGCGGTCTAAAGGGAGAAGGCCTACAACTACAGAGATAGAAAAGATAGTTAATAAAGATTTCATTGATTGGTTTCCTCGAAAGGTAAGTAAAATATGCAACAAAACTTGGGGCTGTTTTTTAATGAAAGTTTATAAATTTGTCTAAGGTAACTAAGACATTCTCTGATTTTGTTTTAGATTATGAACCCAAACATTTCTAGTACAGTGTTAGACGATCTCAAGTATCTAGCTAAAGGTCCAACATCACAGGCTCGAAGATTTTCAGCATTTAATATTAATGGGTTCAAGTTTCGCACTGCAAGGTGTGAACATGGGTTGAAAACCCAAAATAGTGGAGTTTTTCTAACATCTTCAACATCTTGTGTTGCTAGTAGCGTTGATGGAAACCTTAGAGAAGGAGATTTGTCATACTATGGAAAACTAGAAGATATCATTGAGCTTAATTATTATGGTCAATTTAAGGTTACTCTATTTAAATGTAAATGGGCTGACACCACTAGAGATCGGGGTTTTAAAAAGGATGCATGGGGTTTCACTTCCATTAATTTTTCGCGATTGATTCACATCGGTGATCGTGAAGAACATGAACCATACATTGAAGCTTCACAAGCTCAAATGGTTTATTATGTGGATGATGAAATGAATAAAGACTGGAGTGTTGTTGTCCATATGAAGCCAAGAGACTTGTATGATATGGGAGACCAAGAAAATAATGATGTTTGTGAGAATGATCCATACCCAGAGCAAAACTTGAATCAATTTTTCGTTGACACTTATGATTTTCCATTGATAGGAGAAGACGCAGATGACGAATTATTAAGCTCGGATAATGCCAATGATGAAGTCGAAGAAAATGAGCATATGTCAGAATAGAGTTACAATTTGGTGCCTTTAGTATAGGATTTTGTATGACATTATTACCATATGTTCAGTTGTGACATTATTTAGTATGACCTTGTGTATTCAATTTGCATTGGATTTTGTATGACATTATTACCATGTCCAGTTGTGACATTATTTAGTATGACCTTGTGTATTCAATTTGCATTGGATTTTGTATGGCATTATTACCATATGTCCAGTTATTTAGTATGTTATTTTGATTCTGATGAAAACTCCACTGGCAGTTGATGTAACTCCTTGTTCTTTGCATTTAACTTGAAACTAATCCTTGTGGCAGCTGATGTAACTCCTTTAACATGAGCATTTAGCCATTAACGAAGTTTATTATTAATTGATCCTTTGATCTTTATGCACAGATATGACAAAACCAAGGCGAATTAAGAATTTCCGCAAGATAATTGGCAGCAGCTCCTCACATCAGGAACCATGTTATTATCAATCTTAACATGTTAGGCTCATTGTTGGATCATTTAAGAGGAATTAGCGGAATAACAGGAACCTTGATCAGGGATGGGAATATCATCTCTCAAAATCAAATAGTAGTACACACTGAATCTACAAAATATGCACTAATTAAGAATAGTTGTATCCATATATGCGATTATGATCATGTTATTTGCATTGTCGTAAAGAATAGATGTTACAAAATATTCTAATTTGTAGGCAACTGATGATGGAAGTGAGAGTTCACCAACTAATGTTAGAAGATCATCAGATGGAAGCAATGGAATTAGCGGGTCTCTTGAGTGATCCTCGTCCTCCCGATGACATGACTTATTTTGGATGTATATCAAACTTTGACATATGATGTAACTTTTGAATTATTAAACACGTGTTTGTACTTATTACATCGACTATATGACTTATTTAGGATATCTATCAAACTTTGACTTATTATGTAACTTTTGAAATGTTAAACACGTGTTTATGCTTATTATGAGTAATTTTCTCTTATTAAATGTGATATTTATAGTTATTATATTTATGTCTTGATGAGTGGTAATTGTAGTTGCAGCTAATAACAGGCCTCTCTGACGATTAAAACAGATTTAAATGTAAGCAACAAATAATGAAATGAAATTTTGTCAAAAAAATAATGAAATGTAATTGTGGCGGTTTAAATAATGAAATAATGGCTGTTAAAACTGCCAATTTTTGCATACAATTTCAGTACACTGTATTAAAAACCCCACTATATTCAGTTATTATGGTGGTTTAAACCGCCAGTATTTACAAAAAATTGTCTGATTTTAAAGTAAATTATGGCAGTTTAAACCGCCACCTTTTGCAAATGGATAAGCGCCACTTTATACACGGAAGATTCTGGCGGTTTCATTGTGACTGCCACCTTTTGCCGAGTGGCGACCGTGATTCTGGCGCTTAGAGATACCGCCACTGTTGAATAAATTGGCGGTTTAAACCGCAAGAATTCAAATTAAACCGCCACAATTCTCCAATTTTTTTGTAGTGACCATACTATTCTTGTAAACAATTACCACAAATATATCTGCACTCTTTAAAGAAACTTATTAATAAATCAATTTTTATTTCCACCCAATTCAGGTCACCATTTTACATACCACATTCGACATCTATTTAATCTATATAACTTCTTCGAAAAAATGTATGAACCACACTAGTCCGTGCATCGCACGGGTTTTTGTCCTAGTCACAATAACATTCTGCAACCTGGTGAGAGAATTCTTTTAAAGGACTATCAAAGCAATCAGGAAAATTTAAAAGTTATTTTGTCTGTAAAACCTATTGCATTGCACGACTAGGACATAGACACAAATTTGGACAACAGGGGCTTGGACAAAAATGCAGTACACATATTAACATAGCATTACAGGAAAAAATATTTATTATATTGAACCACAGTTATCACTTATTAGCAGTATTATCAGACCCGGACCGGTCATCGACCCGGTCAAGGCATTGGGTCACTGGGTCTTTGGTCGGACCGGTGGGTCTCTGGTCGGATCGCATGACTCGGTCTATATTAAATAAATTCAAAAAGTTATAATATATACTAATAAAGTATTTGTATTTATAATTATAAATATATTGTCTTGTATACATTTATTAATATAGAAATTTTATTATAATTTGTATTTATAATTATAATTATAAATATAGATATTTTATTTCCAACGACCAACAACTATTGGACTATTGTAAAAACCAACAATTATAATTATAAATATATTGTCTTGTATACATTTATTAATATAGATATTTTATTATTGTTATTTAAACGGGCTATTGTATTAAAAATATAGAAGCATTGGTAATGCATAATATTAATATATAAGCAAGCCAAAGAAGAAGAAGCAATAAAAAAACAGGCATGAAAATTTTATTAAGTTGCAATGTATTAATATATTAAGCGCATTGTATATATAATATAAAAGCAAATTTTTACTAACAAATAGTTTGTAGTGTAGTGGTAATGCTTGCTATTCACCTATATGTCCTAAGTTTGATTCCCACTTTGGAGATTTTTAAGTAATAAAAAAAGTTTTGTTTCATTTTTAAACTAGAAGCTTCTCAAAAAAAAACCAAAAAAAAAAAAAACTAAAATATGCGAAAATGCAAAACCCGGCCCGGGTCACGTGACCGCCCGGGTCACCGGGTTTATCATCAACCCGGCCGGGTCATCCGGTCCGAGTGCATATCCAGTTCTGCACGCTGTCCGGCCCAAAGAAGGGCACCGGGTCCCGGTCGGACCGACCGGTCCGGGTTTGATAACTATGCTTATTAGTATTAGTATCACTCAATTCATGTGATTCACATCTCGAGTCGAAACAAAATCAAATATAATCGATACATATCGGAGTATGAATTTTTTTTTGCACCTGAATCTCCATATTAATCATGATTTGCTCTACAGAATCTCATTAATCGTGAATCATGCTAAATCCCACAATGTAAATTCCATCACGGGCTCGTGTTGTGGAACCTGGTTTTTTTTGACTCAATTTGTTGATGAACTAATGAAGAATATGCTGCCGCCCTATTTCATATTATTTGTAGTTTAAAATAATACTCACGTTAAAAATATTATTTTTATTTATTTTTAAAAGAAATATTTTTTCTGACGTCATATATTTATGGGAATAGACTACGGGTTTAGAAATTTTCATTAGTAAGGACAAAAATATAATCTATAATATTATCTCAAAAATTATTAATTTTTACAATTTATATAATTTCATGACGAAAAAATCTTAAAATACTTAAATTTCTACAAATTACAAAGCTAAAAAAAATAGTAACAATTTATTCTCTTCGGTGGGGCCTATGTTGCCTTCACCAACCACACGGTTCATCTTCAGCAACAAATGTTCATCATCTTTTTCAATTACGATTGTGATTTTTTAGTATATGTAAAAATTACGATTGTAAAAATTAAAATTACGATTGTGATTTTAATTAATTCTGATTTTTTATTAAAAAACCGTTTTACAGTTTAGTATATGTAAAAATTACGATTGTGATTTTTTATTAAAAAACCAAAATCAAAATTAATTAATTCTTCATCTTTTTCAACAACCACACGGTTCATCTTCAGCAACAAATGTTCATCTTCAGTTTTCTTTAGATCTGAATTGGAACAATTGCAAACCACACAATTTTCTTCATCTTCAGCAACAACAATTGCAAACCCTCTTCGTTTTCGTTTCCTTTGCAAAAAACCAGAAAATGATTCGCGTTTTCGTTCGCGTTTTCGTTTCCTTTCCTTCGCGTTTTTGTTTCCAGAAAACCAGATCTCCATCTCCATTTCCTTCGCTTTTTGTTTCTTGAATTTTCTGAAATCTGGTTCGCGTTTTCGGATGATTGATATTTTTTTTATAAGCAATGTTAGTGGGGGTGGGGGAATGTTAGTTTCCGGGAGTTGAACCCGAGACCTCATTCTTGCACTCATTTGGTGCACTCATTCGATATCCCTTAGCTCGCCAACTGAGCTACCTACTTCGGATGATTGATGTTGTTGTGTTGCTGGGAATGATTGATGTTGTTGTGTTGCTGGGTTTCTGTTTAATTTCTGTTTGCACTTCTTTTCTCTTCTCTCTTCTCTCTTCATCTTCTATCCAGATTCGATTTGGGTTTCTGTTTAATTTCTCTTTTCTCTTCTCTTTTCCCTTCTTTAATTTCTGTTTAATTTCAAACCTAAAATCGTTTCAAACCCAATCTTGATTTCAAACCCAGAATTGTTTCAATCCCAAAATCGATTTTAATGAGTCAGCAGATGTAAATGAAGAAGATGAACGATTTTAATGAGTCCCAAAATCGATTTGAATGGAAGCAGATGGAAGAAGATGAATGAACACGATGGTAATGAAGAAGATGGAAGCAGATGTAAAAAAATATTAATTTTAATTAAATAATGAGTCAGCGTGCCACATAAGCATAAATAGAATAAAAAATATGACTCAAATAATGAGTCAGCATGCCACATCACAAAGATTTATGTGCCAAAAATATGAAAGATAAACGACTTATTTGGGACGAAAAAAACATAAAAGACTGAATCGTTATTTTAAATAAAGTTAAGGGACTCCGGGAGCATTTTAGTCTATAATTATATGTATACTATGTAATATGTTCTTGCTAGCCACTAGGGGTGTTCAAAACCAAACCAAACCAATAGAAAACCGCAAACCGAACCAAACCAATCCGAAAACCGCAAAAAACCGCTTCCTATTGGTTTTGTTCGGTTTTTATTAATAGTGAACCGCGCGGTTCGGTTCGGTTCGGTTCGCGGTTTTGAATACAGAAACCGAACCAAACCAAACCGCAAAATCCTATATACAATATGGTTTTTTTATATGAATATGCAATGTATATGAAATCTAATTTTGATACGAACCTGATATCAATTTATTTTTTATATATGAATCTTATATGTAGCTTCAACTATACTCTAATGTTTTAGCACCTCTCACGCGCAGGTCCAAATCATATTTTCCTATTACAAGAATGCTTTGGAACACATATAAATATGAGAGGACCTCATAAAGAATATTTTTCTTATTTTTTCCGTTTATTTTCTTATTGGAATGATATTTATTTTGTATGAAAGTGTTTTGATGCTAATTAGTAATTAATTATATTTTTTTGGTACAAATTAGTAATTATTTATATGAAACAACACAATCTTTTTTTTCTTTTGGCGGATTTATAAATTGTGTTTTTTCTTGTAAAAAACCGAATCAACCGAACCAATCCAAACCGCATTGGTATGGTTTGGGTTTTTTTTAGAAGCCAACCGAACCAAACCAAACCGCATCTATTTTAACCATGCGGTTCGGTTTACTTTTTTACTCAAAACCGAACCAACCCGCACTGCGAACACCCCTACTAGCCACGGAGTGTCCCACGCTGGCTACCCACTGAGTGTCCCAACGGTTTCAACGAAAGACTAATATCCGTTTGTACTTAATTAGGATCAAATTTCGCACTGATCAACACCGAGTTTGTCTATTGCGGGAATCGAACCCAGAAGCACTGGATCGATCCCATGTGTCCTAGGGTAGATTAAGTCAGTAGACCAATGGTGTTGGTTATATATACGTAATAATGTAGTTGTGGTTTCAAAAAAAAATTAAAATAATTTTGGTCAAAAAAAATTAAAATAATAAAGAGTAAAGGCCCAAATTCATCCCTGACAATTTTTTCATGGGACGAATTCGTCCCTGACAATTTTTTGGGGACACATTGGTCCCTGACAATTCCAAAACGGGACACGTTAGTCCCTCCATCCATTTTGACGTTACCAGCACATCCAACGTCTCCTACGTGGCACGTTAAGTGCCACGTGTCACGTTAACTGCCACTAAAGTGTTTATTTTGGGACAAATAAGTCCCTGCCTTTACAAATTTGAAAAGGGGACAAATCAGTCCCTGACTTTTTTGGAAAGGGGACAAATTAGTCCCTGAAACCATTCTCAGAACCATCATCATCACCATCATCAATTTTTCTCTCAACCATTCTCAGAACCATCATCAATTTTCCTTACACCTCCTTCGACTTTCATTCATTCCTTTCCTTTCCTTTTTCTTTACACCACAAATCCCCAAATTGAAACCCTATCCCACAAATACCCCATTCTTCTCTCTCTCTCTCTCGAACATATCTTCTTCGTTTCCAGATCTGGGTTCTTCTTCTCTGTTCGTCGTTCTTTCCCCAAATTGCAGCAATCTTTCTTCTTCTTGGTTCTACAGATCTGGAACGAAACCCAGATGATGAAGGAAACCCAGGAACGAAGAAGAAGAACGATGGGTTTCTCAGATTCGTAAATGAAAACATCAGGAACGAAGAAGAAGAACGAACGAAGAAGAACGATGAGATGAAAAACGAAGAAGAACGAACGAACGAAGAAGAACGATGAGATGAACACCACTGTTATTGGATAATATGGGTTTCCTCAAAACCACTGTTAGGGTTCGAAGACGATGGGTGGAACCTTCGTTGATTGGGAATTTGGAGGTTTGGAGGTAGAAGACGATGAATAGTAATAGAGGACTGATTCGTCTCTTTTTTAAATTGTCAGGGACCGATTCGTCCCTTTTTTAAATCTAACGTGACAACGTGGCATTTAACGTGCCACGTAGGACACATTTACTGTGCTAGTAACGGTTAAATGGATGGAGGGACTAACGTGTCTCATTTTGGAATTGTCAGGGACCGATGTGTCTCAAAAAAATTGTCAGGGACGAATTCGTCCCACGAAAAAATTGTCAGGGACGAATTTGGGCTTTTACTCAATAATAAATGTTATATAATATTATACATCTATTGCGTCTCTTGTTAGTTACTAGCACCTTTTTGTCGCCTAGCTCTAGTCAAAAAGAATTTCAAATAACAGTCACCATGAAACATTGGAATTATAAGACAAATGAATGGCAATGAATGACAACCATAACTTGACTGAGAATGCAGAATGGAAAACGTCACATGCATGGGGTTATTTCAGTACATATAAATAATCTACTTTATATCGTGTTTCTATATAATTAAAACATATGCCAGCACACTTACATTTTTAGACATCACTAAATTTTGACATTTGTCACAATTTAGGGGCAAAATAGACAATCTACTTTCTAAATAATCAAAACATATGCTACCACATTTACATTTTTAGACATCACCAAATTTTGACATTTGTCACAATTTAGCGGCAAAATAGACAATTCACCACATAAAGACAAAATGCTACAGTATCACTACAGTGCGCTACAGTGACGTTTCTGCCGCGCTACATTACCGCTTATGTCCCTCTACAGTACGCTACAGTGGCGTTTCTGACGCGCTACGGTACCAGTACATTTTTTTTAAATTCAATTTTTTTCAAAAAAACTGATTTTTTTTTTTAAAAAAATTATACACTATTTTTTTTATTTTTTTTTAAAACGGTTGTCAATATTTTTATAAAAACAATTAGTCACTATAAATCAATTTTCACTATTTTTATAATCTACTCAAACTACTAAAATTAATAAAATAATTAGTCACTATAAATCAATTAGCCACTATCCATTGTCAAAAAAAGAATTGTAAAAAACTTTAACCCCTACCAAAAATTACAAAATAACTACTAAAACTAATCAATTTAACTACTTTTGTTAAAATCAATCAATTTAACCATTACAAAAAATTACCAAATAACTCTTTTATAATTACTAAAAAAGAGTAAAATGCCAACGGGAATGCCAACGGGAGTGCCAATGGGAGTGGCAACGAGAGCGCCAACGGGAGAGACCACTGGAGTGGCAACGATAGAGGGACAAACAAGTGAGGGACAAAAAACTAACTGAAAACTGCAATCAAAAGCTGCAACTGACGCAGCAAAATGACAAAAAACAGCAAATTTTAAAACCAACTTGTTTTTCAGTTTTTTTTCCAATTTTTTTTTCAGTTTTTCTTTCCATAAAAAATCACTTTTTTCTCAGTTTTTTTACTCAAAACATAATTTTTTTAACTATTTCTATAATTTACTCAAACTACTATTAATTGTCAAAAAAAACCATACCTCTAACAATAGTTTCAAAATTATTTATTCCAAAAAAATAAATTATTAAATTAATATCACACTCAATAATTAAATAATTTAAAATTTACTATTTACTATAATATCTCTATTAAAACTACTAAAATCAATCAATTTTTCATGTAATAAATAAAATCAATCAATTTAACCACTAACAATAGTAATATTAAATCATATAGAAAAAAGGAGAAAACATGTGGCAACGGGAGCGGCAACGGGAGACTGACAACGAGATCGGCAACGAGAGCGGCAACAGGAGTGCCAACAAGAGAGAGAACGAGAGCCTCAACGAGAGTGCCAACAAAAGAGGGAACGAGAGCGACGGGGCTGCATATTTTACCTTTTACTCCATCATTAATATTATAAGAAGATACCGATTTTGTTTTAACTTTTTACAACACAACTATTTTAGTAAGTTCACCCCTAAAAGATAAAATCTGCAACACAACGAGAGCGGCAATGCGAGACTGGCAATGGAATTGACAACGAGAGCGCCAACGGGAACTTGAGTGGGAACAAGAGAGACAAGGAAAGCGCCAACAGTGCGCCAACGTGGATGCATATTTTAAAAAATCTTATTTTCTTTTTTCTTCATTTTACTCCTTCTAGAATTTATTATTTACTATAATCTCTCTAATAAAACTATTAAAATCAATCAATTTAACCACTAAGAGAGGTAACGAGAGACTGGCAATGGGAGCTACAACGGGAGAGGTAACGAGAGCGCCAACGGGAGTGTCAACGGGAGGGTCAATGAGTATGCAAACGGGAGTGTCACATATTTTACCTCTAATGTCCAAATACATTATTATGGATCAATGTAATTCTGATTGTCAATCTCTTTCCACTTTGAATTTCAAATCATACATTTTGAACATTATTCACAACTTATGATTATCTTCCAAATTACTATTATACGCACGGGTATAATACTATTAAATTATAAGTATAAGTATATAAGTAGATATAAGATTTGATATCATATATCCTCCACTTTTTTACTTGTAGATACGGAGATGACCCTATTATTTTGTATTATTGTTTATTGGTTACTTGTTTATTTTTTAAGATAACCGGGAAGCACACAATCCATGCATGGGAGTTGAAAACGAAGAACTTAATTTGATTCACATATTTTATTTTCTAAGAAATGTATGAAACTTTGATTATTATCTTTACGAACGTCTACACTTAGCCATTAGATCCCCAAGCAGTCAAGCTCATAATTGTGAAGTTTATTTATCTGTTACCCCGTGTGGGAAAAAATAGTCATCACGGCCACGAGGAGGTTCTTGATCATATGAAAGGTTCAGAGATTGAATCTATACTTGCTAGCTATACACCTTTATCTATAAATTATCATTCTATATGTATAAAGAGACCCAAATCTTAATCACTTCAACTTGAGCTTCTCAGCTGGATAAACTCCTTTTGTTGTTGTACTACTCGTCCTCTTTGCTTTCTGGGGTGAATTTTTCTGAATATTCTCTTTATCTACATGACTAGATGTCTTACTTGGTGGTGCAGCTTTTTCTCCACCATTCCTCCTGTAAAACATAAGAAGAAAAAAAGTCAATTCAATGGAATATGGATTACTAGAATCAGCATAATCTGGACGCCTGAAAACGGATCTAAACACAAACCTCAGATGCAAAACCATGAATAACAAACCAACAGCAGTTGCACCACCTAAGACTGATCTTAGCAGTAGCTTCTTTTTGGGTTTTAATTTTGGTATTTCTATACCCTCTTCTTCTGTTTCAACAAAATCATCTAAGAAGTGCATGCTCTCATCTTCGGCTTTTATTTCTTCCTACATAAGAAAATTGCAAGACAGACTCAATTTGCATAGGGAAATGGATCAACATAAGCATGTCTGTTAAAGATATCAAAAGTCAACACTTACAGGAGTATGTTTCGGAAGGTAAACACTAACAGGAGTATATGGACATGTTTGATGACTGTCATTGCATTCATGTTTTGAGCTTTGATTTGATGTGCCGCTTCCAATGTGAGATACATCTTCATTGCGGTTGGTAGGAGTTACAACATCATTGGTTATCATATCTTGTATTCTCTTACTTCCTCCTCCAATCTCTTGAGCTGTGATACCTTCGCTATAGAAGTTATTACCTAGAGTGGGGCATTTCTCGTAGTCATCTACGCCTAAAGCATTAGATGTAAGAGCTAGAGAACCATTGTTGAGCTCTTTACCATCAGGGTCCAAGTCATTGACAGCTGCACTAACCATATCTTCCTCGTTTGGTGCAGCACAGGACAAAATAACCTTGGACATGGAGATTTCAGAAGCTTCTTGTTTGCAGGGAGTAGTTTCCTTATGTGAGCCATCTTCCAAAAAGCACGAGGAACGTTTATTATCTTTCGCCCTATTTGATGTCATCGCACATTTTCCTTTCTGATCCCATTTACATAACTCGCGTAAATAATAGGACTGACAGGAAAGAAGCTCCTCAGATTCGTTATGATTAGCATTATCCGAGCACCTGGAATCAGCTTGACCGTCTTCATATACTACAGAAGTTTTCAGTAGAGTTGAGCTAGTGTCGTTGTTATGAGGTATAGCTCTATCTGAAGAGATAGTGTAGCAGAAGTAACAATCAGGAGAACATAATGAATGTTCGATTTCCTCAAAATATGAATTTCTTGCATTGGAAGTAATACCATTTGCCATTTCGTTACATTCCACTATGTCTTGAGCTTCGTATTCTTTTATCTTGTCCCACTGATCATTCTTGTCCTTGTACAATTCAAAGGACTCAATGTTCAGGACATTGTTCTCTGCATCAAATTGATCTCCCAAGTTCAGTGGTTCCCTTGTCAAACAGCTCATGCTAGCTACTTGCTCCATATTGTCACAAATATCAAAACATCTAGCACTTTCAATAGTCTGTGGAGTTAGGTTTGAACCATGAGAGCTAGCACTTTGAAGTACACTTGGTGTACTACTTTCATCATCAAACAGAAAAGAGTCCTTTCTACTTTTTGCATACAATGTAGCATCTGTAACCAAAGTTTTGTCATTAGTAGGAGTCCCAACGACAGAAGCACTACTACTCTCAAAGTAATCGATGTACATGATCCGACTTTCTTGGACTTGCTCGAGCCTAGCATCTAAATGAGATGTCATAGCAATGAAGTCAACATTTAGATCTCCACACGAAGACGATGAAGGCCAAGTCATCTTAGAATCATGTTCATGATCTATATTGTCAGAGCAATGATCTTGCAATGATTCCATTGAAGATAAAAATTCAAACTCATCATTAGAAATTTCGTTTCTCTGTTGGTTTTGGACATCCAATTGATCTAAATCTTCGGACACAAAATCAATTTCACCCATTAGAGACTGCATATTGTAGTCTATCTCTGATTTATAATCATACAGCTCATCAGTATGTAAGCCATTAAATTGGAAAACTTTATGTGTAATTTCTGTGTCATCAGAGTGGTCTGGACATGTCTTGTAGTCTCTGGTGGAACGCCTAACTGAGTAACCCTACAGAAGAATCGCGTTTTAGAGATAAAAGTAACAGGATGACTTGGTAGAAGCACCGACCACAGCAGACACATAGAAATATAAGCCTGTTTATTAGCAATTAATTTGCATTTATTTTTCGGTTACAATGGAAGTTAAAGTCTTAAAAAAATTAGACAGGTTACAATTGAGTTGTGATTTTATGTTTTTTATTAATTAGTGAAATCAAGGACACACCTGTGTAGGTTTTCCTGTCACATGCTTCTGTCTGTGATAGTTAGAAGAATCTGCAAGGATGCTGTGAGATAGCTCTATGTTTCTACGGATGCATCCTACGACATCTTTGGGCATGGCTACCGTACATGTCACAATATCAAAATCTGGAACCTGTCACCATGTTTTACGCGTTAGCAAAAACTATTGAAAAAAAATATAAGGGAAAGTAAATTAAAATTTATGAGGAATATCATGAAATTTTCTCACATTTATATTCATAGACCTTGATTTTTTTGAGAATGAACGTATACACATACAAACTCTTCGAGGATCTCCTCTCTCAACTACATCTGATGGAGAGAATAGGTCAATCCCTGTCAATCCCAAGATTTTGCAAATCTACACATCAAAAGATACTGAAATTATTTAGATATCCAGTTAATGTTTAAAAGAAGTCAGTCTCAGCATAACACAATGGACATTTGACACTAAATATATATCATCTTACAAGTTAGAAGTAACGGAAAATATAACACTGGTCCCTTAATTTGTCAAATGTAAAATGAAATAATTTACCTTAAGAAATGAATCAACATTAGAATAAGGTCTATATCTCCCACTGTTCCTCTTAGAAGCAAATGGATGATTTTTGTATGCTATTATTTGCCTAAGCTCCATATGCGTCGCCAGCAGCGATTTCCACACCACTTTTGACACTTGAAACCTAAAAACCGATCGAATTGACTTTAGATGCCATGTAACATACAATGCCAATACAAAAGCTTCTTCTTTAACTACTGTTGGAGTTAAATTCAATTGTGAACAAGGAAAGTGGTTTCATCATTCAAATTTGAAAGAGACATAATAAATATACACTTTAATTTCTTTTAAGGGTCAACATAGTAAGTTTCTTTAAAAATTAATCCTACCGATATACATATATCTAATAATACAATGATAAAACAGTATCTACAAAAACCAGATACTTACAGCAACTCTCCATCAGCAAGTAGTTCAGATATAATGAGTTCCTCATCTAATCTTATCTGCAATACTTCTCCAAGCCAATTTCTCGTTTGAGTCTGCAATGAAATTGGAAAACAAAATTGCTATTGCTATAATGAACGAACCAATGAGATATCAAGTAGCTAGAAATTAGTGACAGCAAAAGGGAAATTAAAGAAGCTATAATTTAATCTTCTCACAAAACCAAATTGTTTCCACACAATTCTATACAGACATGTAAGAAGCCAGTGGGCAGCTCAAAATCATGGATACAATTTGATTGGCTATATAAGACCAGAAGAAGAATCACTTAACAGTAAAAATAAATGCATAGTAATAATAGGAGGTAGTGAAAGAGAGAGAGAGAGAGAGAGAGAGAGAGAGAGAGAGAGAGAGAGAGAGAGAGAGAGAGAGAGAGAGAGAGAGAGAGAGAGAGAGAGAGAGAGAGAGAGAGAGAGAGAGAGAGAGAGAGAGAGAGAGAGAGAGAGAGAGAGAGAGAGAGAGAGAGAGAGAGAGAGAGAGAGAGAGAGAGAGAGAGAGAGAGAGAGAGAGAGAGAGAGAGAGAGAGAGAGAGAGAGAGAGAGAGAGAGAGAGAGAGAGAGAGAGAGAGAGAGAGAGAGAGAGAGAGAGAGAGAGAGAGAGAGAGAGAGAGAGAGAGAGAGAGAGAGAGAGAGAGAGAGAGAGAGAGAGAGAGAGAGAGAGAGAGAGAGAGAGAGAGAGAGAGAGAGAGAGAGAGAGAGAGAGAGAGAGAGAGAGAGAGAGAGAGAGAGAGAGAGAGAGAGAGAGAGAGAGAGAGAGAGAGAGAGAGAGAGAGAGAGAGAGAGAGAGAGACCTGCAAGAATGCATCATCGAGTTCACGGAAGCTAGATTCGGAAGAGGAATCAGTAGAAGCGATTTTGAGAAGCTCTGAGGGTGTAGCTGTCTCGGAAAGAGATTCCTCACAAACCATTTTTATCTTGAAATCCCCAACGCGAATGCAAAAAGCGAGACACGATAACCTCAACCATATATAGTAATCTGTTTTAGATAGACAGTATTGGGTTTGGTTCGTGTTTTGTGGGTCACAAAAGACACACGGGGGATTCTCTGTTCTGTTCTTTGACCTATTTTATCAGTCGAACTGAGAAGGGACTCCATTTTCATTGTTTCATGGGTCAGGTCAACATCTCCCTCTCTTTCTTTTTTTTACCTAGATTCTCTATTCTTATTTTTTTTTCTTTTAATTAATGTGAACGTCGATTCATCAGTAGTATTTTAATTAAGTAAGGTAACACCTTTGAGTAACATTCTTTTTTTAATTAACGTAAGGTAACACCTTTGAGTAAGATTAATGATCATATTCCTTAATGAATGCCATATTTTGAGGAGCTGATATATATATATATATATATATATATATATATATCTTATATCAAAATGGTGTATAGTCCTGCAGTTGGATTTATATTTATTATCCATCTGTTTATAGTATATAATACTTCAATCACGCGTGTGGGGTCTCAATATAACTTGTAATTTTTTATTTTATTAAGTCAATATTTGTTATACGGGTAATAATAAAAGCCATATTTTCAGGTAAAAAAAACTGCAGATATCATTTCGATCTTTATATTTTATAGAACTAGATGATCAAAATTTCAAAAATTTCTGATAAATTTGAACTTTTTAGTACAATACAAATTTACGCTGACAAATACTTTTTAGCTATTATAACCACCAGTGCCTCCTAACAAAGTTTTTGCTACACCCAAGGTTCGAACCCGATACTTTGGGGTGGGATCCGAGTCTAATTAGTAATTACCATTAAAATCAACCCTATTAGTCATGTATTACCGATAATAATAAAAGACATATTTTCAGGTAAAAAAAATTCTGCAGATATCATTTTAATATTTATATTTTATAGAACTAAATGATCTAAATTTCAAAATTTTCTGATAAGTTTGGACTTTTTAGGGGAGTATAAATTTACACTGACAAATACTTTTTACCTATTATAACCGCCGGTGCCTCCTAACAAAGTTTTTGCTACACCCGAGGTTTGAACACAATACTTCGGGGTGGGATCCGAATCTAATTACCATTAAAATCAACCCTGTTAGTCATGTATTCACTACAAGAATTATTGGTTTTTCCGGCTAGGAGTTTCCGGCGGATACAGATCCGCCGCAAAGTTACCGGCGGAATCTACGAATTTCCGGCGGAATTAGTCCGCCTCAAAGTTACCGGCGGAAAAATTGACATTTGCGGCGGATTAAAATTCGTCTTGGATTTTGCGGCGGATTTAACGGTTCTTGCGGCGGATTTTGCTTCACAGTTTTTTTTTTTTTACGAGCTTTTAATTAATCGCCGCAAATGCACCTCCGTCCGCCGCAAATCCCTTATGTCCGCCGCAAATCCCCTAAATCCGCCGGTAACTTCCTTTTCCGGCGGATCTTGCCTTTTGACCGTTTGACTTCGTTTCACCTATATAAACCCCTTCTCCCCTTCTTCTTTTTTCACACCTCTACCAATACTCTCATTCTCTTGATACGGCACTCGATCTCTTAATACGGCACTCTCTTGAGCATTGTCGGCAGCGGGGTTCCAATAGAGTGGCGTACGTCTCCATTTTTTTGTAAAAAAATTTTCACATTGTCATGAAGACCCCTTCATCTTTTTCGTTAAAAGTAACCCCTTTATCAGCATAAAGTTCATCCTCATTATTTTCACCACAAGAGACATATACGCTCATCAAACGCTCGGTATCATCCTCCAACTTAACAACCCGTCCTTACAGTTCCTCAAACTTTCTATTTAGAGATTCAATCATCTTTTCAAAAGATGGTTTCTTGTGAAACTTTCTATTTTGAAAATATGGTTGAATCTCTAAATAGAAAGTTTGAGGAACTGCAAGGACGGGCTGTTAAGTTGAAGGATGATACCGAGCGTTTGATTAACGTATATGTCACTTGTGGTGAAATAATGAGGAGGAGCTTTTTGCTGATAAATGGGTTACTTTTAACGAAAAAGATGAAGGGGTGTTCACGACAATGTGGAAATTTTTTTACAAAGAAATGGAGACATACGCCACTGTAATGGAGCTGCTGCCGACAATGCTCAAGAGAGTGTCATATCAAGATAATGGCGTAGGTCTCCGTTTAGGGGTAGCAGACATTAAATATATATTTTACTGTTTTTCCCAATTTTTATCGCTTTTAATTATTTTATTTTTTTGTTTAAAATATTTTATTAATTGTATGTATATTTTTTTGGTGATAATATTTTACTGCTTTTCCCAATTTTTATTTTTTTAAATTAAAAATTAATTAGTTATTGCATTTTATTTTTTTATCAATAATTAAAAAAATTAATAAAATAATATATATTTTTAATTAAAACGATTTTTTTAAAAAAGTAAAATTTATTTTTTAAAAATAATAATAATTTTTTAAAAAAATATTAGTTTTTTAAAAAAAATAATAATTTTTTTTTAAAAATAATAATAATTTTTTAAAAAAAAGAATAATTTTTTTTAAAAAAAAAATTGGTACTTTGCGGCGGATTAGTATTTTTTGCGGCGGATATTGAGAATTTGCGGCGGATTATAGCTTTTGCGGCGGATTATTTGGTATTTTTAAAAAAAAAGGCGCGATATTTTAATTTGAATATCCGCCGCAAAGTACCACAAATCCGCCGCAAACCTCCGTAAATAAAAAACCCGCGGATTTTAAATTTCGAAATCCGCTGCAACCGTCCAGAATCCGCCGCAAAGCACCGAAAAAAAAAACCCGCGGATATTGAATTTCAAAATCCGCCGCAACCGTCCAAATCCGCCGCAAATCCCTTTTGACCGTTGGGCTGCGTTTTTCTATATATATCCATTCCCCACTTCTCATTCTTCACACTTCTAACAATCCTCCCATTCTCTTCTTAAAATTTCTCTTTTACTCTCTCCCAAATTCTCTCCTTCTCTACTAAATCTGTTTTTGAAGTGTAGCGCTTCCTCCCTACGAATTGTCTTCTGCTCTTATTGGGAAATTTCTTTAAGGTATGTTTTAGATATTAGTTAATAGTTTTAGTTTTTAATTTTTTTTTTTAATATTCGTTTTTAAATTATTTTATAATAATATGAATTTGTTACTAATTGTGTTGTTTTTTTTGTTTAGGTATTGTTTGGGTTCCTCCTTTTTCCTCTCTGCTTTTTCCTCTCTGCTTGAGTTCAGGATAAGCTTCAAGCCAGAGTCTTCTCTTCACTACGGTTAGTTGTTAAAGTAATTAATAAAATATTACTTACTTCACTATTTTTAGTAAAATTTTGTTTAGTATTTTGTTTGCAATAATAATACAAATTAATTTATATTGAAAAAACTTATTTATTGCAAGGACGGGCTGTTAAGTTGAAGGATGATACCGAGCGTTTGATTAACGTATATGTCACTTGTGGTGAAATAATGAGGAGGAGTTGTTTGCTGATAAATGGGTTACTTTTAACGAAAAAGATGAAGGGGTGTTCACGACAATGTGGAAATTTCTTTACAAAGAAATGGAGACATACGCCACTGTAATGGAGCTGCTGCCGACAATGCTCAAGAGAGTGTCATATCAAGATAATGGCGTAGGTCTCCGTTTAGGGGTAGCAGACATTAAATATATATTTTACTGTTTTTCCCAATTTTTATCGCTTTTAATTATTTTATTTTTTTGTTTAAAATATTTTATTAATTGTATGTATATTTTTTTGGTGATAATATTTTACTGCTTTTCCCAATTTTTATTTTTTTAAATTAAAAATTAATTAGTTATTGGATTTTATTTTTTTATCAATAATTAAAAAAATTAATAAAATAATATATATTTTTAATTAAAACGATTTTTTTAAAAAAATAAAATTTATTTTTTAAAAATAATAATAATTTTTTTTTAGTTAAAATAATAATAATTAAAAAAAAAAATTAATTAAAATAATATTAATTATTAAAATAAAAAAACAAAATTTATTTTTTAAAAATAATAATAATTTTTTTTAATTAAAATAATAATAATTAAATTTTTTTTTTAAAAATGTTTTTTTAAAAAAATTATATTCATTTTTTTTTAAATAAAACGGGTGTTTTGCGGCGGATAAGGGGTACTTTGCGGCGGATAATTTGCGGCGGATATTGGGTACTTTCCGGCGGATATATTGCGTCAAAAAATTGTCCCCTTTTCCGGCGGATTATCCGCCGCAAATTTGCGTTGGATTTTGCGGCGCCACTAAATCCGCCGCAAACTTGCGGCGGATAATCCGCCGCAACGCGTTTGCTTCGAGCTGGCTACCGGCGAAAAACTTCCGCCGCAAAGTCCAAATATCCGCCGCAAATTTGGCTTTTGCGGCGGATTTCGCCCGCCGCAAAGTCCAGCTTTTTTTGTAGTGATTACTATTTCTATTAAAGTGATTAATCCAATTATTTAAAATAAAATACTTGATACACATAATACTTTTAAGTGTTTTGTTAACAATAATATGAGATAAAAAATAGGGGTTATTGTTGCTCCCTGTGTGTTGAAGAAAATTTATTGTTGTTTATTGTTTTCTGTTCTCTCTCTCACAAAAGCGGAGATTTATGTTTTCTATCTCTCAAAAGTAAAAAAAAACCAATTCTTTACACACATGGGTGGAGGCGTCGGCGCGTGAGAGTTGTGATCGTGTGTCGTTTTAGATCGTTCGTGACTTTAGTTCTTCTTCGTTCTGGTTCTTTGCTCTTCGTTCGTGACTTCGTTCCTTTAGGGACTCGCCGGGAGCTCGTGACTGAGGTGGTGGTAACGCTTGAAGTTGGGCAACAATTGTGTGAGAAGGTCCAGAGAGAGAAACCGGTCAAAATAGGAAAACAGTAGACGAAAGGTAATAATAGAAGACATATTTCAGATAAAAAAATTTCTGCAAATATCATTTCGATCTTTGTATGTTATTGAACTCAATGATATACACTACAAGAATGTCTTAATTTACCTACCACATATTTCCGAGGGATTTTTTTTGGTCGCTAATATCTTCGTTTCCGACGGATAGTTCCCTCGCTACGTGTTTAGTGCATTTCCCGCTTATATTTCCGAGGGAATTTAAATCCCTCAGAAATTTCCGAGGGAAATTTCCCTCGGAAATGAACCTTTATCCGTCGGAAACTGTTTTTCCCTACAACTAAAACCCGTGCATCAGTTACGCATTGCTTCCTCTATTCACAACCCTCACCCTCTCACTCTCTCTCAGTTACGCTACCACCGTCCTCCTCCCTCCGCTCTTTCTCTCCCACTTCACGGATCTCCTTCTTCACTTCCACCACCGGAGACTTCCGCACCACCACACGGTTCTCCTCTTCTTCACAACCCTCTCACTCTCTCTCAGTTTGGCTACCAACACCACACCCTCACGCCGCCGCCTTCCAGCGCGATCTCCACCTCCCTCTCAAGCTCCCTCCTTTGCGAGCACCACCTCCAGAACTCTCAAGCTCTCAAACTCTCAAGGTCAGAAATCAATTTTTTTTTGAAAACCCTAAATCCCTAATTCTTACTCTCTTGAAATTGAATCTGTTGATTGTTGAGCGTGAATGTTAATGATTGCCTATTATTTGTCTATACACTCTTAGTAAAGCATCCTTTTTTTATGGTTGTGATTCAGGCACTCGGCTCACTCAAGTATAAAGCAAATGGAACCATTGGATGGTAAAGGCCAAATTAGTTGCTAAAGAGTTCAATCAAATTCAAGGTATGGTATTGATTTCTTTGAGACATATTCTTCTGTTTCTGAATTGATTCTTGCTATTGCATCTTCACTTGCTGATTTTGGATTATGAGGAAGAGCTTTTATTACTCTTGATTGGTTTTCGACTTGTGCGTTTCCATCTTCTGATGATGACCTAAATGTTGGTGCCACTGGAAACAAAGGAAGTACATCACCTTTCATTCTTTTAGATGGAGGAATATCTGTACTTATTTGTAGTTCTTTATCTTCCAATGTTGTGTTATAACTTGGAATATTTCTTGTTTGCGAGGGATTTTCCTGCGTTTGCGAGGGATTTTTCCCTCGGAAAGTACCGAAATTCTTGTAGTGATAAATTTCAAAATTTTCTGATTGTTTGGACTTTTTAGTGCAGAACAAATTTACACTAACAGATACTTTTTAGCTATTATAACCGCCAGTGCCTCCTAACAAAGTTTTTGCTTCACCCGAGGTTCGAACCCGATACTTCGGGGTGAGATCTGAGTCTAATTACCATTAAAATCAACCCTGTTAGTCATGTATTACTATTTCTATTAAACTGATTAATCCAATTATTTAAAATAAAATACTTGATACACATAATACTTTTAAGTGTTTTGTTTAACAATAATATGAGATAAAAAATGGGGAAAATATATTAAAAGATTATAAAGCTATCCTTCAACTTCAAACAAAAAATAAATTAATTATTTAGTAAAAAAATTATATCCTCTGCATTAATTTACATAAACAAGAAAAAAACTGTTTTTGTTTTAATGGAAAACTGTGTTCAAAATTATAATACGTACAAAATTATGATAATGTTTTTGAAATTTCCAAATGATCCATTCTGATCATCCATTTTTTGTTCTTCAAAAAAGTTTGACATTCATTTTTTTAATCATTAAATCATTTTTTGTCAATAATCATTAAATTGTTGTTCTTTGTTCAGTTCCAATTATTTGTTAACATTTAGTTTTAATTGTTAAATCATCTTATTCAATCTATAGTTGTAATTTAATTTGTATACTCAATTATTATAGTATATATTTTACGGACAATATTGTTGGCTAATAGTATAAGTTATCCTAAGACACAGGGGTCGATACGGTGCATACGAGTTCCATTTACTCATAAGCACACATTAATATTAGTATTTAATTGAACGCATTAAGATATTTTGTAAGTATCTTGAATTGATATAAACTAAAAAAAATTATATATTTTGCACAAGTCATATTTGATCGACCCCATCTGGTCATCCAATTTTTGTTCTTCAAAAATGTTTTGACATTCACTTTTTTAATTATTAAATTGTTTTTTTAGAATAATCATTAAATTAACTCTTTCAAGCGCCACATGGTACCTAGAATTTTCCTGCAACTCTTCATGGTTATCGCATTCGTGTCTAAGCCAATCTTGGTATTACAATGAGTTTATTCGTGACCCTTAGGGTTATATGTCAGCGCATTGTTGAACGTTCATTGCACATCAGATGCAAATTCCATAAATGAATTGAAAGAAGGCAACCCCGTGCGGAGCAGGACTAGTACAGTAGTAAACTAACATTGGTCCAGATTATTTTTAATCTCCTCGTTGACGTTAGGACCTCATCTGTGTAAAAGTTTTTTGCATTAATTAAAAATTAATACTCTACTCTACTTTTTATCTTAAAAACACTCTACTGTGATTTTTTTTTATAAATTAATTGATAATCCATAATACTACATAGTACCAATTAAACTCAAACTTTATTTATTAAAAAAATGGACGACTTTCTTTGAAATTTTTAAATCAATTGATCAGGAGGATTAACGGCAATCCGATGGTGTCACCCACTCTCAACTATTACTAGGATTGATGATTAGAAGTAAATAAACAATACAAAATGTTCGTCCTATAAAACAACCCAATGGACATTCCTTTTTATTTTATTTATTTACGATGATGATGTTGATGAAAAATGTCATTTTTTAATGGAATGATGAAAAATCTTAATTATTGTGACTTACATTTAAGAATGATCACATTAATTAATTAATTAATTAATTAATCAATTAATTCTGAGTGGACGAAGCTTGTTGTTATTACGATTAGTTGGGTTTTCATACGCACGCGCATTCAAGGTAAGAACGTGGATATGAAATCAGGCATCAGACATAAACACGTCCCTTCCATAATAAGCAAGCACGTCTTCAAATCTTGTCTCTCTCTGCTTTCCTTTTGTCTTCCCCAACCCTGAATCCATTATTTGATTTTTATTATTATGTTATGCGGAATTCACAATTTTGACCACAGTGTCAAATTACTACTATCAATCAAATTAATGAATGAGGAAATCTGATGCACCCTATTGTTGTTGCTAATTGTTTTTTTGACAACATTGTTGTTTTTTTAGAAAATAAATCTAATTTACATTACTAAAAAAAGTGTTCAATACAATTCGGAACATTAGAAAAAGATTGAGAGCAACTATTGTTAATAGCTGCCTTAGAGAACTCTACACTAGAGTTTTGAGAAGAAAAAAAAAAGCACCATGAATGCTTACACTTATAATATCTCCAAGCCCGATAACATCTACCTTATTAGCGATAAGCTATCCACTGCGATCTTAGAATCCAACTTGAAGGTTATATCTCACAACTGAAACTCGAGAACCCACTAAAGCCTTCAATAAACCAAGAGTCTCCCCAATGTGAACATTGATCGGGGGTTGAAACCATAGCGTATTGGCACCCCATGAATATGTCAATCCCCACTTTGTTGTGTTCATTAGAAAAAGAAACATCGACATTATACTTTATGAAACATCTTGCCAGCTTTACCCACGAAATCATAGCTCGAGAAGTCGGATTGGGAGCCAAATTACTTTCATTTTCCTTTACCTAAAGCCACTCCTTGAAGAGCGTAGAAAGACCTGTGAACAATAGTAGCATCAGTCTCCTCAGTCACTCCCACACTTTCAAGTTTATGTTTCGCCATATGCTCAAAGCATCGATACCCACGATTGTCTCTCATTCTCGATCAAGATCTCCCAAATAGCATGAAGATGTTTCAGAAGTTTTCCTCATAATTGGCAAGGTGGACAATTTTGCTCCAAAGGTTTGTTTGCACCCAACAACGGTTGCTTTTATCACTCATAAGGAATAGATGAATATCATCTCTGCATTCTTCTTCACACCAAGGATAAAGAGGAGAGCAATTTCACTCCCCGACTTTGGAAGTGACTCCTAATGGGAAAACAATATTTTGAGATTTTTGTGAATTTTTGGGGTCTGATCTTTATGCAGTTGCTATTTTGCATTTTCAGCATCTTTGATTTTGGAATTATTGGATTAGACTTCTTACATGTAAGTTGGATTGTCACAACAAGAAATGATGTGTTATCTTAATGATATGCTATCTTAGTTTTCTTCCACTGTCTATTAGTGCAAATTGCATCAATAACATCATAGCCCAGCTTTGAAGATAGTATTAAACTTTGAGTCATTCTTGACCAAGATATGTTAAGTAATTATGTATCCAATGCTTATATAGTAAAGACAAATGCTTATATAACTGATTGGGTTCTACTTGATGACCTGTTGGGTTTATCTCTGACTTTCAGAGTTAGAGTTCAACCAGCGCAAAATCAGGCTTCTGTGCTCAATATTTCAACTGATGAAAGAATTATTCAGTCCCTTCTGCAACAGCTTCAATCTGATGAGGTCTGCATATCTTTAGTAAACTTCATAAATAAATTGAATTAGCACAGTTTATATTCTCCTAACTATGTATTTTGCAAAGAGGGGAATACATCCAAACCAAAGACTGACATTGAGGAAGCGATTGAAGACATTGATTTTAGCACTGTAAGTTTCTACTCGGTCCAAACAAATTCCCCAGCAATCAATTGACACGGTAATTTACCAATACGCCAATTGGATAATGATCGAATTCTTAATTGGCAACTTGCAGCAATCCTTATCCAGAATGGTGGGACACCTGATACCTCTAACCAAATCACTCCAGCCAAAATAAACTTCTCGAGTCTTCAAACCAACAACTCTAAGAGTCAGCAATTCGGAACTCCACAGATGTCATCAACTAAGAACAAGAAAAAAGTGGACAAGTAGTCTTGTTCTTTATGAGTCCCTTCTAATTACAGTTCAAGTAGGGAAAGTGTATGTCACTTCTTTAGTTTTATCATCTGTATGATTTACTTTTGTGTGAAAGTCCGATAAAAAACTTCTTTAGACATCTTATTTGCATTGTCATTTTAGCTGTAAAAGCAGTAACTTTATGAATGTGGTATGATAACTATGTAACTGTTAAAAAACCTTATAGAACAGGTAATGCATCCTTAATAAAGCTAAAAGAATAGAAGAATAGCAGTATATTAATGCTACACGGTTCAACGAATTATGGGTACAATAAAGTGTGTCATTGCCACTGTGATTGGGTACCAGTTTGAGCTATTCAGTAAAATAAATCCATACCAAAAACATTTAGATGGTTCAATCGATCTTAGAATTTCTCAAGATACCAACCTTAACACACATATTCAAATGTCACTTTAAGATACATTTCAAAAGGTCCTTTTAATTTCTTTGTATTTTTTCAAAGCTTCTTCCATATTGTAATCTAAACGACAAATTTTGGTATCCCGATAATTTGTGTTAACTAAAGCATTGGCCCCGTGCATCGCACGGGTCACAACACTAGTTTTAGTGAATACGGGGACCTCATTACCCGTTCCCAACCTGTTAACACATAGATAATACAACTATCCATTTACTTTACTTGTGAGTACCTGTTGATATATCCATCTCTTGCTCGTCATGGATTTTATTTACGAGTATTCGTGGGTGTGGGTGTGGGTATGGGTATGGTTTTTTTTCACAAGAATGGGTATGGGTTTTTTTCCACCCAAAATATTATAGAAAGTTTGATTATATTTTTATTTCTTGAAAGTTGGTTTATTGAGACTCACAATTTATATGTCAGTAAACTAGTGTGTATGACTCGTGTGATGTACGAGTATACACTATAATATTAAATTCTCTAATTGTTAAGTATCACATGATATATTGTGTCGTTTTATAGAATTGGATTACTATTTAAATATTTTACTATTCTATTTTTTACAATTTGCAACGTAATGACAAGATATAATAGTTTTGATAATTTTAACAACTTTGAATCCAAATAATGTATGATATTTCATAACTAGTGTTGCGATTAAACTATATGTGGTGGCACGTGTTATAAATAAAAAACAAATATAGTGGTATTTACTATTTTTTTAATTTATATAAATATAGTGGTTCGCTTTAGAAATGACAATGGTTCGAATAAAAAAAATAGATTTAGAAATGACAATGATTCGAATAAAAAAATAGATTTAAAAAAAATAAATATGGTTCGTCTTCGTCCTAGTCCCTGCGGATCTCCGTATTGTCCATGCGGAGACACTAAAAAATCATTAAAATTTATCAAAATATAAATTAAAATCCAATAAAATTGGAAAAAATATAAAAGTATGACTAATAAAATAATAATTTAGTATTTCAAAATAAAAAATATAAAAATTTGTATACGTTGTATAATTTTATATTAAAAAATATAAAATTAAGAATAAAAAAAATACAAAAGAAAAGACTAAAAAAATCAATTACGATTTTTATGTAACATTGTTCTCAAAGCACATGCCCCGTCCCCATACGCAGATTGACCGCAAGGGGATTTTCTCCCCTGTCATTATCCCCATGGGGGTAAATTCCCCGCGTGCGGTGTCTCTTATAGGGAATCCCCGTGGAGATCTCCATCCAAGGGTAGATATTGCCACCCAAATTTACATTATGACACCCTTAACAACTTAATTGGTAAGCAAAGACAGTGTAAAATATTGATATATTGTCGGTGTATACTAATTAAATTATACCCTTAATTTGGTTTATTTAACTTTATTTAAACATTAAACATTAAGTATAGTTTTTGTATGGAGAAATATTGCATATAGATAACTTACTAAACTAAATTATTTCTTTTCTCTTCGATGTAGCTTTACTATTTTGTGTCATAAATTGAAAGTGTCCAAAAAACAATAAAATACGGAATTTTATACTACTTTTGTTTTGTTCCAAATAACAATGCATGAAACACATAAGGAGAAGTACATCCATGGTATACGATTCTGTTTTCAACTTTTATAAAACCTCCATTTTTGTTAAGATTTTTTAGTTTAAGTTGAGATAAGATTTGTGAAGAATTTGCAATTTATCTATTTTTTCCTCCTCTTCAATTTATTCTCAACTAAGTTTTGAGCTCATTTTATTGTTTTTTTCTGGAAAAAAGCTCATTTTATTGCTTTATTAATGTTTAGGGGCGTTTATTGTGGAACAGACGACCAAAAAATATACGGGACTCCTTATATGGCAAATGACATGGCTCGATGAGCATGCCACGTGAACCGGCTCCTAAATGTTTCTAGTATTGATTGATTGATGATTCCAACATTATCATATGATACAATTATATTTTGAAGATGAGTAAAAAGAAAATTATACATTGAGAATGGCATTCAGAATTAACGTAATTCCTCGATTGATGCTCAATATATTTTGTTTTTTATTACAATACTCAATATATTTTATCATTAGGTGTGGATTAGATCAACATCACTATATTTCCAATAATAGAGATGTCAATATTTATTCCAATTATATAGTTGTCAATTTGAATTTGAATTAATTGCAATTCTATTTAACATGTATTTATTTCCCTTAACTTTGCATTTAACACGTTATTTATTTGTAAGAAGGTAGAATCTTTCACGAGAAGTTTTCTTCGTAGGCTAGTAATTGTCAAGTCAATTAATGAATACTAACGTGTCTTTTTTTTAAGGCCTAGACTTATTCCACGCCCCTTGCTACTCAGCCCACACCCCCAAAGGCCTTAAATCCCCAAAATACCCTTAAATCAAAAACACCCTCACGAAGAAAAACTAGTGGATTCGGTTGAGGCCTCCCGAAAAATTTCGGTTGAGGTCAACCGAATAGTGTAAAAGAGGGAGTGTGTCTCAAAAAAAAATACTCGTTCGGATGTGCCTAACCGTAAGTTTTCGGCTGACCGCTGACCCTAACCGAATCGGTGAAAATTCTAAAAAGAAAAAACACGGAGCGCATGCCACATTAATGGCATATTGGTCATTTCGTGGGTTTTGGGGGTGTGGGGTGAGTAGCAAGAGATGTGGGAAAAGACATACCCTTTTTTTAAACGATTACATATACGATGAGGTGGATCTGTGAGCAAGCTACGTGGACAAACTCACAATTATATATAGTATAGATATAAATATAGATTCTACTCTATTCGTTCCTAACTTTTGGTACTTTGACTTATTACACATGAAATTAAGGTGCGATTAACCGGGGCCGGCCATGGGCTTGTGTGGCCTGTGCTCCGGCCCAATGTCATTTATTTACGCCCCCAATTCATTTTTAGACTCAACATTATATTATATTATATATAAAAACAAATGAATACTAGTTAATTATAGCTCTCTCGCAGAGCAGTTGTCGTTTTCCGTTTTTACATCAAGAAGGATCCTGGTTCGATCGGGGCATGGTCCATTTTTATGTTTTTGCAATAAAATTTTAATTGATCAAAAAAGTTATTTAGAAGCTTTCGACGACGATCGAACCTAGGTGATGAAAACCACAACTCTCAAAACTTACCACTGGGCTACAGCGAAAGTTTGGAAATTTTATTCATTAATATGGATTTAGAAGCGCACAAGGAAATTGTATACACCTTTTAGCATTATTTTGTTTCTCTTGATCTTATTTATTTCTGGAATTAATACTCTTTATATGTTTCTAAATCCACTTAAGGTGGATATTCCTAAATTGCAATTTATTTTAAAAAATTGCTCAAAAAATTAACAAGTAATGCAATAGATGTCGAATTTGAGACCCTAGACTACTAAACAAACTACTTTCAATAGGCTATCGTAATGAATTTATGCTCTTGGTTGCTGACGTTTGGTTTCTCAAACCTTGGGAGAAGTTTTTTACAGCTTCTCATATTCTCTCTTACGCCTTCCCATGTTCTCTCTTACGGATCTCATTATGAAAACAGTATTCCAAAAAAATTTATTTTAGAAATTAATAAGGATAAATTTGGTATTTAAACAATAAATATACACTAAAACTTGAATATTTTCTTATATTTGAGACCAAAATTGACTCAAAAAATCCTCTTATAATAGAGACCGGAGAGAGTAAGTACTAAAATATTTTTTTATGATTTTCTTGGGATAATTGAAGTCAACATAAAAAAATCTTCACACAATTAATCCATACTTTGGGACTCTAAAAGACTCAATAAATATAAAAAGTATATTCTGGAAAATTTGGTGAATTTACACTGGGTTTTTAAAAGTACCATTATTTTGGGACAAAAATAAAAGACTAAAAATACCAAATATTAGAAACAGAGGAAGTACCAAATATCAGCCCTTATTAATCGGTGCTACACCGTGCTATGCAAAGTTTTATTTTTTTCAAAACTTGTGCAATACAACGTTGAAGGTTGGCGGAGTATTGGATTTTTTTTTCCGATAAGCAATATTTCATTGAAAAGAACACTATGAGTACTCAAACCCATTACACGAGAACAAACTCAAAAGTCGTTAATACGTAAAAGTGCGTTGTTCCACCCGCTTTATAAATAAACCGATAAACATGCGGCCTATTGGATTTGTTTCAATGACTTTTTTATGTGCAATAATGGCTACCTAAAACTCAATTGTAGTTTTTGCTATTCTTAATTGTTTATATCAATCGGTCAAAAAAGAATTGTTTATATCAATATAAATGATACTTTGTCTCTCTAGTTCTATATAATATCGGCGTATTTAATAAGGACCTCTCAAAAAACGTCCAACTGGTAGACCTTTACCTTTTTTAGTAAAAAAATGAATTTTATAATATTAAAAAAATAAAAATAAAAATAATATTTTAGTAAAACTTATTAAAATTGGTAAAGGTTCATCGGTGGACATTTTTTAGGGGTCCATATTAGATATGAGATAAAAATATAATTTTAATTTTATTGAATAACTAGGGTAAAAAAATTATTGAATAACTCATGTAGCTATACTATATTATGATCAGATACATTAGTTACTCAATAAAACTAAAACTATATTTTTTTCTTATATATAATAACAGAGGGAGTAGTTAAATGCAGATAGAAATGTGTTCCCAGAGGTGTAGATTAGAGGTGGAGCTCTCAACTGCACCTTTTTTTGTTATCGTGTTATTGGTGCAGAGTATCCACCAAATTTTTTGGTGACTAATCTACACTCTAGAACCTGGCTAGCCACATGTACCGACTTAGTATTTTTTTTTGTTACAAAAATTTTAGGTGTGTTGGGCTCCGAAGGTTCACCAGGGCTAAGGCAGGCCTCACGGCTCTTTGAGCGCTTACACAGATACTTACAGATCACCCATCAAAGGGGTACTCACATCGACAGCTAGGGGTGTCAAAAAAACCCGGACCCGGGGGTACCCGCGGGTAAAACCCGTCACGGGTCCGGGGGGGTAGTTAAACGAGTACCCGCGGGCCAAATAAACGGGTATTTTGACTATCCGTCAATAAACGGGGCAGGTCCGGGTAGCGGGGTACCCGGACCCGCGGGTACCCGTACCCGTTAGTAAATATAGTTGCCCTCATATATATACCAATATAAAAAGCAAAAACCTATTGTTGTTGTTGTTTAAGTGGATGTTTATTCACATTTTGTTGTATCTTTTATCCTAATATTTTGGATAATGTTTAGTTGTTATTTTTCAAGTTTCTATTATCATAATTTTAGTTTTTTTATCTCAATTCATTAACAATTATATATTAATAAATAGTTGATACGATAAATGCATATCAAAATGCGTAATTTTTTTATATAAATAAATCAAAAAAATAGTGTTAAAAAAACTAATTTTCGATAGTATTTCAAATTTTATTTTTAAAATTTTTTTATTTATTAATTTACAAATACCCGCGGGTACTCGTTTTAAAAAATATCCGTTTAAAACCGTTAAACGGGTACCCGCGCGGGTCCGGGACGGGTCCGGGGCCTATTTATAATAAACGGGGCGGGTCCGGGTAGTGAGATACCCGTGCCCGCCCCGCCCTGTAGACATTCCTATCGGCAGCGGGAGTTGAACCCACGCACTTGCGAAGAGTGAGCCAACTCCTTACCAACTGAGCCAACCTTTATTGGTAAACTAATTAAATAATAGAAATAAGTCTATGTGATTCGGTTGTCAAAAAAAAAGTCTATGTGGTTCTCCTCTCTCAATCGAGCTTTTGTCACACCTCAAGATTTGAACTCAGACCTTACCACTCGGACCAACTCTTGTGGTTAAATAATCTTATAATTGATAAGTAGCAATAAGTCTTTTCATCCACCTAATAAAAACATAAAAGCAAAAAATAAAAAATAAAATGCAGAAACATAGTAATGATAGACGATATCATAATAAAAACACAAAGAGATTAGATAAAAAAAGATTAGATAAAGAGAATTAAAACAGATAAATTACCTCTGTCCCATTTTGTATACACTTTAAAGTTTTGGCACATCTCTCGAGAAAACGACTAGTAGTCTAAATTTTTAAATGTTTAATTTATCATTTTACCTTTTATCTCTCTACATAAATAAATATGAATTATTTATTTAATACGAAAAACTCATAATAAAGAGAAATATGAGTTTCATTGAAAATGTAGAACAATAATCAATTAAAAACAATTTGATTTTACTAAACCAACATTAATAAAATGGGACAGACGTAGTAAGTTATAAAAACACCTTAAATTTAAAAGAATAATGATATTTGGACATATTTTCTTAGTTCAAAATAGTCAAAAACCACTTTACAATAGATCAATTAACAAAGTTTTTTAAGTGATTAACCAACTTATATTTTCACTGTTTTTTAGGCCATTAACTAAAAACTTGGTTAATTGACAGATTGATTAATAGCCTAAAAAATTTTGTTAATTAGTGTTATAAAATAATTTTTGGCTATTTTTTTGCTAAAAAAAATATGTCCAAATTCCATTACTCGATTTAAAAAGCATATTGTATTCAAAATCTACTCGTGAGGCGAGCTGTCTCATCTTGGTCACAAGGTGTTGTAGTAGATTTCTTAACTGAGATTCCAGCTACGGAGCTACTGTAATTGAGATAGATGACTTGTTTAGCTCAACTTTTCTGTCACAGATGACGGTACAAGAAATGAAAAGACAAATTGTGCAACAAAATAATTTAACTGCCCGACTTGCTTCCTAAAATGTTCAATTAAAATGTCATGTGGAAATACATATCCGAGGTCAATGGTCAATTAGTAGATACCCGTGCATACGTATGGATGGTGTCGTGTTCTTTTTATGAACAACTTAAATAGTATTTAAATAATCTGAACATTACCTCGTGAAAATAAAGACAAATTTAAATTAGATAAAAATGAGTTTCAAATAAAAAATAGATAAATATTAAAATCTAAAAATGTAAAAATATCATTTAAAAACAATCTGTGCATTTATCCTGTGTTTTTTATATATCAGTCACTGAAGCCCCGATACTTCAAAAACGGAGACGTACCCGTGTCGGATACGTATCCGATACCGATACGCACCCGATACTTCCCGATACGTACCCAAAGAGTATCTAATAATTTTTTAATTCTTTTTAAAAAATATTTGACTCGATACTTTTCAGATACATCTTTGATACTTCTTACCAACTAAGGATACTTCTCAGATACTTTTTCGATACCTCTTACCAACTAAGCACATGATTGTCACTCATATATGATACACTTTAATACCTCAATAACTAAAAGACAAAACTATATGTTTTTTCGTAATACAATAATAGAAGAAATAATACATTGTGATATGAGTGGGATAAATATACGTAACTATCTCTACTCACAAGTATTTATTTCTACAATGTGATGAATATATATTGACTAATGATATGCTTATGTTTTATTGACCAATTACGTACTAATATGAATATCTTAGTCATAAAAAGTCATCTATTTCTGCCACTGACTATTCGTATTATACGATTTCGGGTGGTCTCAGTTACTTGTCCACCATTACTTTTTATGAATAGTCACTCATACATATGTGTGTCGGTTGTCCTCTTCCTTTCATCCATATATTTTCTGTGTGATTGTTTTGTCTATTTGGGCAGTTTTTTTTCATATCTATAAAATGCAATATTTCAGTTTTTCATCTTTGTTTTTTTCTATTTGTGTTTCTATTCTATTTTATTTTTTCAGTTATGTTTTTATATATTTAAATTTTAATTTATTTTTTTATTAAAGTATCCCAGCCGTGTCGTATCTTGATTTTCAAAATTTTCCCGTATCCCCGTATCCGTATCGTGTCGTATCCCGTATCGTATCTGGCATCCAGGCTTCATAGATATCAGTGCAGTGTTTTTTTGTATATCAGTGTTGCTATCCTGTGTTTTTTTATATATCAGTGCAGCTATTCTGTGTTTTTATATATATCATTGCAGGTATCTCCGTGTTTATATATATATATATATATATATATATATATATATATATAGACACCAGTAGGCACTAAATCTTCTTGTTTTTAAGAAATATTTGTTTTAAATATTAATCAGTAGTTTAAATAGTCATTAAATCTTCTTGTTTTTTAGATAATAAGTTCATAGTTGTCTTCAAAAAATTTAATTATCAATTACAAATATTAATCCCGTGTTTTGTATATATCAGTGCAATTATTTCGTGTTTTTTTATATATCATTACAGTTACCTCATAGTTTCAATTGATTATTTTTGTTGATTAGTAGATTTTAGTAGATAGTAAAAATTAGATAGTAGATTACCAATGAGAAATATTTGTTTTAAATATTACTCGGTAGTTTAAATAATTATTAAATCTTCATGTTTTTTAGATAGTAGGTTTATAGTAGTCTTGAAATTTTTTAATTATCAACAACAAATATTAATCATGTGAATAAGTAGGGGGATTATCTATCCTCTACATATAACGCAGCTCTCCTTATATATTCTCTCACATGCTCAACGTATATAGGTGTTCTCCTCGAATATACTCAAATGGACCGCTCTCAATAAGAGTGTAAACAGATTTCGGAGAGAAAAATTAAAATATTAAGGTGTTAACTTTTTAGAAAGAACAATTTTAGTAGATTATAGTAGATAGTAAAAGATAGATAATAGATTATCAATAAGAGTGTATAAATTTAGATATTTAATTAAAAAAACTAAAGTAAAATGATAATAGAAAGAGAAAAATGGTTTATGAAAAAAGTAAAAGTGAAGTAAAAAGAAAAAAGATAGTGTATGAGAAAAGTGAAAAGGAGGAAAGAGAGTGTAAGAAAAAAGAGAAAAAAGGAAGAAAGAGAGTGTAAAAAAAAAAAGAAATAAAGGGTAATGACATTTTTACCCTTAAATAAAGATGTGTCTTGTTAATAAGAAGTCTAAATTGATAATTTGAGCGTTGTTTATATAAATAGATATTTGATTATCGGAAATAATAACCTTGGTGAAAGGGTGAAGCAAATCCGGTGTTTGCCAAAAGAAAATAGATTTCACCTACAAAAAATAGCAACTAGACAGTCCAGATTTAGTACAGATCCCAATTTATATATGGACATTTCACTCCAGTAGTTCTCTAGTGATGATGGATACAAGACATGATCACGCTAAAAAACTGCCAAATCATAGCAGGCACAACAATTGCAATAGCCACCCCTTGCCAACACAAATGTAACCCTTCTGAATTCTGATATCATTATTTTTTGGGTCTGTAAGGATTTCATGTCTTTTCTATTGGAATACGGCATGGTGACTAGTTCATGAGTGAAGAGGAGACTTTTCTCTGACAACTTCCATCATTTTTCTTATAATTAAAGTTAAAATGAAGTGCCTCCTAGTAGGCATAACATGCACATATCAGATGCCACATTGGTCCACACTATGGTCCACATTGATGTGATATCTTTGTCGTTTTACACACTTCTTGGTCTTTGGTATTGTTCAAAAAAGAAGAAAAAGAGACATAAAAATACCACTGTGGCACAGTATTATTGTTTATTCCACTTTTTCAAACTTGGTTTATATACAATGACAAAGGAGAGAGACAAGGCTTAAAACCAATGAAACACCCACCTTTTCTTTCTTGTGCTTTCTCTTCTTTTTATGGCATACTCACTGCAAAAGTAGGGAAAAAACACCCGTTTGAAAGCACATCACAGAGAGATTGAGGGACAGAATGGGGTCCCCAGCTAGTAACTTTTCTTCCTTGTTCAACAGGTAAACCATCTCTTTTTGATTTAGTATGTTCAATTCTATTATCAAAAATCTTTTGACTGTCTCTGTACAGTTAATTTCACCATACCCTATATACCCCCTCTTCTCCGCACCCCACTCCATGTCCAAAACAAAACCAATAAAAAAACTTCTCTATTTGCAATGGCCATAAGATAAAATTTGCCATCAATAATCATTGATTTAATGCCAAAATTTCTACTTAAATAGCTAAGCATTTTCTTGTTGCATAAGGAGTGTCACCTAAGCATGGCAGTGAATTGGTCCTGGTTCATTTTTAGTGTCATTTGTCCTCTACAAAGATTCTGTGTATGAAATCTCTAAACCTTTTGGAGTATAGTTTGGGATCAACGGCTGAGATGGAAGTAGGATCCACTTGTAGTGACTTGTATGCATGTTCTATCCTTTTGCTAATATCATAGTCTTGGAGAATGTCAATGATACCAAAGTAGAGGATTACATCAGAGATCTCACTACTTTTCTCTGAAGAAGTAGATTTGCTACTACTTCCACTACCCGTCTGTTGTTCCAATGCAGCCTTACACACTCTCTCAGCTCTGGCAGGCATGTTCATTCCCAACCGGATTAAAGGTCCCCTGAAATATCAATCAATAATATCAATTATGGATAAAGTGTTTGTATTTGTATATCTGAATCACCTTTACAGGTGTACAACTTATATGTGGGTTTGAAAGAAAGAAAGAAGAAACTTTGGTAAATGACTACATTGAAAAAAAATAGTTGGAGGTAGTTTAATAACAAATCTAGTTTTGTATTTTTATCCCTTATTGTGTTTTGATGTGATCTCTATAAAAAAATCACTTTAGTAACTGTTGATGTCTTACTCCCGGAGAATTCTATAATACCCTTGAGTATTTTTTGGCATGATACCATGTAGGTAAAATTAACTCAAAAATTAAAGTTTATTCTAAAATAATTATGTTATGTGATTTGATGTTGGACACTATACCCAACAAAACTCTCTAGGGTATCAAAGTGTTCACCGAACTAAGATGAAAAAATATTACAAGGACTAAAAGGAAAATAAAAATATATGTTCGGGACTAAAACAGAATAAAAGAACCAAAGTGAATAAAGAACAAAATAAATTTTAACAAGCCTCCATATCCCTTTCTTTTGAAAAAAAAAACAAAATAAATTTGAAGGACCAAATAACAAATATATCCCCAAGTTTTCAAGTCATAGAAAACATCACGGATCCATCAGGTCCCAGTCAGCAACGGTTTGTCTTTTATTTATAAAAGAAAAAGAAAGCTCTGCCCTTACCAAAAAGATAAAAAACGACCCCACCAACATTTGTTTCAAATTAAAATGTCAACACAACAACCTTCAATATATTTTTTGACCAAGAAAAAGAACTCAAGTCACTTTCGGTGCATCTCAATGCTCATACATCGGGATCATATTCTTAAAAAAGAGATCAATAAGTCTCTAAATCATATGTAGATAGGACTAGGGAATGGCTAATATATATATTACACATTCATTACCTAGTGCATCGTTTGTTTGTTCATGTCTTGTGGCCATTACCTCTTGGCATTTTGTGCGTGCATGGGCCATATTGATGTTTTTATACAGAAAGTACTTAGCCCCTCTGTTTTAGACCCGGGGTCCATATGCAATAAATAAACCTAGATGACACATGCATAGAAGTGAAAACAATTGCCACCATCAGGTGTTAAAGATAAAAATACCACCACCCCTAGAAATCACCTTAACTTTATATTTAGTGACTGACAATTGGTGTGTAATTAAAATTCAAAAGAATCCAGAAACTATATTTCTACAAAGAAATGCTAGGTTGGAAATTGGAAATTGCATTAATTGTTTAAGCCAGCAACTAAAACAAGAGATCAAGTTTTTGTAAATTTCCAAACATTGTATTCTATTGGATAATGAATGAAAAGTACAAAGAGATTTACAACATTCTTAAAACGGCTAACTGTAACGAGGAACTAAAATACGAATTAAGAGAAAAAAAAATAGCTTACCGGCAAATGCGTGTCTCATCACCATGCATGTCTCTCTTGTTATCTGGTAAATTGATAACCCATAAGATTTTATTAACCTCAAGGATTTTAAACATTTGAAAAGGTAGCTAGAAGTGGTAAATTAGACAAACACCTGAATGCAAATCATCAACCAAGTAATCATCGCGGAAATGAACGCCAATTAGAAGGCTGTAATCCATGATTCCCTCAGCTTCCAGGAACTCACAGTCTCTATCAAGTTGCCTGAGCAGAAACCATTACACAAGACCAAGTCTCAATGAACAGCATGGAAAATGTTGAAAGTAAAAAGTATTTGTAAACTGGAAAGTTCTATACCATTTAAGTTCTTGAAACCATGACTGTTCCAGGCGAAAGACAAAATTAAGATCAAGGTCTTTAAGAGTGGTAGTCTCGTCAATCATCTCCCGAGGTTTATCCGTGATTCGACCATGAGAAGAACCTTTCAGATCAAACCTCTTATGGATCCGATACTCCGAACAGAACACATTTCCCATCACAATAAATCGAATCTGTTTTTTTTTCACGGAATAACAAGTTTTCATTACATTATGACAATAATTAGGATGGTAAGTTGTTTTAACTTAACTTCAGCCAAACTCACTTCAATTTTGAAATACTACCTTTTGACCTCCAACAGGTTTGACACAATGTGCCCCAAGGAATGCTGTTACCAAAGAGTTTCTGTACTGACAAACATGCTGGTAGTAACTTGGAAGCATTCTGATAAGCACCTGACATGTACACCAACTAACATTATTGAACATGATGACCAAAGCTGAAAGTGAAATTTCACCTTGATAGATACTACAATACAATGTTCATAATTTTATCTTGCATTCCAATTTCAAATCCAAGGCTGTAAGGCACTAAAGAAAGAAAGAAACAACTAACCTTGACTTCAGATTTCTTCACGGTTTTGATTATGAATCGGTCATCCTGAGTAAGGTAAAAGATGCTTCCACTTTTACCAGGAGAAGACATCTCTCTAAGTGAGTCATTTCCACAAATAGCTAGCATGTAATCCGCAGGATCTATGGCAAATAATTCCCTTAGATGTCTAAATATCCAACCCACCAACAAAAAAATAACCAACAAGATATAGCCATAATTAGTATATATAGTATACACAATCAATCTTTCTTTACTTAGAAACAGAAATGAGGAAAAAACAACAATCAAATTCAAGAAAATTGACAAAGAAAAATTAACACCTGAACACCATTGGACAGTAGTCTTTCCACCTGAAGTCCACTGATCTATGAGGAGGAGGCGCAAACTTGGACCCTTCCGATGGCAATTTCGTCCAGAACTTCTCCTTCGGATCGAAATCCCCTGACCTAAGCTCTCTCACAATGGAAGTATACTTGCCAACAGTGTATCTATAAAGAAAAAAACAAAAACAAAAACAAACAATGTCTCAATCTCAACTCAACCTCAACATGAACAAACATCTCTAGTAATGAGATCATAGTTCTTATACCTGATACCCAATTGGAGACTGAGCATGAGATCATAGTTCTTATGTCCCTTAGAAATAATTTGACCAGGCTTCTTAACATCACCATCAATAGACCAACAAGGACTTTTCTGCAAAACCTCAAAACTCTCTCCACCATTTTCAGATTCACTGCCATCCTTATAAAACACAGAAGCCTCCACATTATCAACAATATCACAAGTAATATCGCCAGCTTCTCCATCTAGTTCCCAAATACAGATCCTAGGAAAACTCACACCCTTTGAACCATCCACAGAAGATCTCTTCCTCTGGCTCTGACACTGTTTCTCTTCTGCACACCAACCAAACACTCTGTTCTCTTTTGGCACCCCATTTTCCCAATACCCTTCATAACGGCTTCCATTTTCAAATACCAAAACACCTTTCCCCCAAATAGCACCATCCTTCCACTCTCCAACATACTCATTCCCGTTCTTCCAAACGTACCTTCCTTCACCGTCTTGTAAGTTGAATCTCCACCATCCCTCATACACGTCACCATTGCCGTAACGTTTTTCTCCAAACCCATGTTTCCGGTCGGCGAGCCATGACCCTCTGTACATGTCACCGTCGACGCCGATGAATAACCCGAATCCTTCTATGCGACCAGACTTGAACTCTCCCTCGTAGGTGGCTCCCGATGGCCATGAGAATCTTCCTTTTCCGCACGCTTTTCCTTTCCTCCATTCTCCCTCGTACATGCACCCGTCTGACCAGAGGTATTTTCCGGTTCCGTGCGGTGTGTTTCCTGATAGTGTGCCGGTGTAGAGGTCGCCGTTTGGGAGGGCTTTCTCCGACGCGGTGGTGGAGGAGGGAGGGGAAACTGTGGGACTGACGCGTCGGGAGTTGGTTTGTGGTCTGGTACGAAGAGGGGGCGGTGGTGGACACGGGGATGGGAGGACGGGGTGGTCGGAAGCTGGTTTGAGCTTGAGTTTGTGTTGTTGGGATTTTTTCTTCTTTGTTGAGTTGGGGTGAATGTGGGTGTCTTGGTGGGGGAGAGGGAGAGTGGCGAGAATTTCTTGCATGGTTTGAGTGTTTTTTTTCTTTCACCGGCGACGGAGGGTGGCCGGGGAGTGAAGCGGTGACGGAAGCATTTGTGTATTTTTCTGGAGGAAACGAAGAGACACAAAGAAGACAAAAAAAAAAGGGAATGGAAATGAGTGAGGGAGGGGACACAGTGGTTGGTTGGAATAGTTTGGGACAGGAGGCGCACGGAGAGAGAGAGAGAGAGAGAGAGTGAAGGGCGAATGGAATGGATGACGAATGTTTAAAGCAGGGCAGAGGGAAGGTTGGTTTGTTTGTTTGTAATGTCCACCACACTTCACAGTTCACACCATGCCGTGTAATATTTGGTACAAATTCCACGTGATTTTTTGAACTCCTAACTCGTTCAATAATGGTCACATTTATTTCAACTTCAAAAAAAATGGTCACATTTATTCATTTCAAACGATTTACTTTGCTACCATAATAAATAAATAAAAATACTCACATCATATATTAAGGAATGACATTAAAATCAACTATTTTATTAAGATTAGAAGTTTAATATTTTTTAAAAATTTCTTTTTTTATTAAATGGTGATTTTTCTAGTAATTTTCTGTCGATTTGTTATTGTTAGTTTCTTCAGTTTGTTTCTGTTAAGCAGTGAGTCACAGTTGCAGTTTTAGTTAGCAACCATGCATCTGTAACCAAATAAAAGGCTAGTTAGTCCCAGTAATAAAACGAGATTGTTGAATACAATTCCAACAATTGGTACCAAAGCTCTGCGAAGGGCTTGATACTTGAGTGAAACACAAGAGAGCGTGTGAAATCAAGAACGTCATGACGAAGAGAGATCATGGCAGAGAACGGGAACAACAACTACGCCCAACCATCAATTCCAGAATTTGATGGTCACTGTGACCACTAGGCAATGCTCATGGAGAACCTACTCAGGTCAAAAGACGATTGCGGAATCGTCGAGGCTGGCGTTCCAACCATGCTGACAACACCCACACCAGAACAGAAGAACGTGGATGAAAGTAAGTTGAAAGACCTCGAAGCGAAAAATTATCTATTTCAATCGATTGATCGGAGTATAATCAAAACGATTATTGATAAAGGTTCGTCAAAAGCAATTTGGGATTCGATGAAACGCAAATATCAAGGATCCACGAAAGTGAAGAGAGCTCGGCTTTAAGCCCTAAGGAAGGAATTCGAAGCCCCTGCATTGAAAGGAGAGACAGTGAACGAGTACCTAGCACAAACCCTAGCTATCGCAAATCGAATGAAGATCCATGGCGCCACTGTCTAAGAACAACGGGTTATTGTTGAGAAAGTTCTCAGATCGATGACTGAAAGATTCAATTACGTTGACTGCGCGATAGAAGAGGTCAACAATTTCATGATATAAATTAACATAATAAATAATCAACCAACAATAAACACGTGATAGTTGATGAACATGAGATGAATTACATGGAAAATGTCTCGCTTTTTTTTGTATAAATCGGGTATCCTCTGCGCTGCTAATCTCTCGAGCCTGGTAGGACCACAATGGCCGACAAAGCTCTCCCTCTAGAGATTTAACACTGCTGCATGCCCAATGCTGGATTCGAACCCAGGACCTAGGTTAAGGAGGAAGAGACCCCTATCATCTCGTCCAAATGCTCTTGGGTAGAAAATAAAATGTCTCGTTTGAATACACATTCGAATAGGAATTTAGCAAACATATTAATCTTTAGTTAAGTCTAAACGAGAATGGGTGTTATAGGTCCACATGTTGGGTCTATCATTTATGGGCCACACGGTGGCCTCAAAAGACAGTTGATAACTCTTAATTATAAGAGTTATTTATACCTTAATGACTTAAATTATTATTTGTTCAAGAGTAATTATTTTAGTTAATTAATTAGAATCAGTGATTTGGGGTTAGTTATGAAAAAATCTTGGTTCAATCTCAATGGGCACTTTGGTGCTCTATTTTTGTGTTTTAATGTGTGTTTTAGTGTGGTGCAGTTTTCAGAGGTGCTATAGCACCAGTTCAGATGCTTACACTAGATGAGAGAGAAAATGCTGAAAAGGAGAATTTGCGCTAAAAGGTGCGCGTCAGCCATGTGTCAGGCCGTCAGGGCATGTCTATGCTGGCACCACCTAATTTTGTGTGTATATTCCTTTTATTAAGGACGCGTGTCCTTTTGGGCACACTAGAGGGCAAGGAGTTATGCTTTTAGGGTTTTTTTTGGTTCCCACAACCCTGGGACTATTTAAGGCAGTTATATTTCTTCTTTATGGAGGCTCAGCTGCAGAGAGAAAAGTTAGACATAACTTTCTTGCTGCCATTTTTCGTTTTTCACCAAGCATATTCACTAAAAAGGAAATTATGCACAACAGTGCTGGGAATAGTGCTGCTGCACTGTTGAAGCTGTCATTTATTGGAGATTTATGCGCAAAGGAAGCTGATTTCTCTTCTTGTGTTGTTGCATTTGGAGCTTAAACAGTATATTTCTCTATTTGCACTTCATCTCTTTTGTAATTTTGGTAGTATGGAACTAGATCTAGCATTTATACTTTTCTTCATGTATTTGTTGCTCACTATGAGCTAAGCCCTTTGTGTTGGAATGATATTAGCTATGTAATGGAGTTTTAATGGTTTAATGAAATATATTTGATGTTTAGCATTTTTATCATTTGTGTGATACTATCTCAAAACTTATTTTAGAATTGATCACCTAAATATAACTACCATTTATAGATTCAGTCATGGTTTATAAATTGATCTCAAAGGATAATATGGATAGTGGTTATTTAAGGACATTTTAATATCCTTGCTTAAAACCTAGACATAGGAGGGTAAATTTCATAGGGTGAATATTATGGGTGCTTAATAGCCAGAGGTGAACATAATTAGAGGTTAGACATAAGTGCTTTTAATGAAGCCCTTTAGAAAAGTGACTGAAAAGCACGTACCGATGCTACAGCATCGAGATGCTACAACATCAGATTTAATATTAAACCATTATTTATAAGTTGCATAGTGAAAGGCATTCAAACTTGTTCCCATCCTAAATTTCCTATTATCCTTTACTTTTTATTAATGTTTATGGTTAAATTGGGTTTTACAGCTTGTTGTTTTACATTGTTTTACTCACTAGCTTACTTACTAATTTAAATATAGAAAAGAACTCAACAATCCTCGTGGGAACGACCTCTACTTACTCTTTATTTCTTGTTGCGTCGTGTATACTTTTTTTTTACAAATGTGACTGTGTATACTTGCACATCATGTTTTCACACAACAACAACTTTCCAAATCATCAACCTACCAATTTCTCCTTGTACCATTCTAAGTTACACTTGTAATTAAACCATAGCAATGATTCTTGTATTTTTTATCTGGAGGGGAGGGGTTTGTGTAACATTCCCTATTTTTGCTATTTTAATTATTTGGCATGAAATTTATATTTGATGATTAATTGAGTTGTTAGAAATAAAATAATTTGAAAATAAATTGAGTTTCGTGATCATTGGTTAGGGATTGTGATTGAATTGCTGATGATTGATTGTTGATTGAATTGTGTATTATTGATTGTTGATTGAATATGTGGTGATTGCTGGACTGAATTTGACTGTTATGGTGTGTGTGTGTGTGTAATGTCGGAAGTCTCGAGTCAAAAACCGTTTTTATGAAAATCGTGTGTTGAATTGTGTAATTATGTGATGGTTTGATGTTCATGATGATGCTTATGTGTTGTTGATTTACTTGGGAAATTGGACTGGAATTGCTGATTGTAATGTCTGTTTTTAAGTCTCGAAGATTATAGAATGTCTCAATATCGGATTAAAAGCGAAACGGAACGAAATCGAGTTTTTAAACATCAGTTTTCAGCACTTCTGCCAACGGTTGCGTCGCGACCCGTGGCCGTCGCCTCGCGACCATGTATTACTTTGCAACGAAAAATCTTTCTGTTACTTTTCGCGTCGCGACGGAATCTGTTCGCGTCGCGACACAGTGTAAATTTTCAACAAAACTACCCGATTTTGTTTTCGCTATAACTTTTGATCTGGTGGTCCGATTTAAGTGTTCTCAGGTGCGTTAGGAAGCTTATTGAAAGGCCTAACCAATCATGTAATCAGAATTGTATGATGTTATGATGATATTTCCATGAGTTTGGATGATGATTGATGATTAGTTGAATGTTGTAAATCATGTTTATATTATGAGATTGATTATTATTAAGTTATGCTATCATAATGTTGAGTGTGGGTGACACATTATGATTTGGATTGAATGATGGATAATTATAAGTTAAGTTAACGACGTAGTAATTCCGTGTGAGATCACATAATAACAAGATCATGCTAAGTATAAAATTAGGTTAAGATTCAGATTATGTTAAGTATATTGTTATGTTCACAGATCATTGTTCATTGTTCATTGTTCAAGGTATATTAAAATATATACATCAATTCAGTTAGGGTGACGACCCTATTTTCAGTTTAGTGTGCTAGGGGAGGGGAAATCATGAGCCCTATGAACCTAGGCTAGGCCCCATGAGGGATCCAGCCGATTAGTGGAATGGGTTCACCGGGAGCTTATTTTGCCAAGTGACCGGTGACACGCTAAAAATCATTATTCATGTGTTGCCTCTTGCAACTGCTTATGAGGGTTATGAGGACAACATTTATGTTAGCCACATAGTCAAATATTAAGACTGTGAGTTACGAATCAAGAATAATAAATCAAGCATAATTGAACCGAGAGAGTTAGTAAGGGGTCTCGATAGAACTCACTGAGACAAGTTGTCTCACCCAATCCATGTTGTTGTTTTTCAGAGTTGCAGGCTAAGTTGAAGACGATGAGGCATGGTCATGGAGACGCTTGAGGAATTGCTGACGCTGTTTATTTTGTTATGTTATGTATCTCTGTATTTTCATTCAGTATCTTAGATGTACGATGGTACGACTTGTATTATAAGTTGTAAATCGCTTCAGCAGACTTTCTATTTTGGTACTGAACACTAGTTGAGTAGGTGTAAGAACGCTTTATGTATTTTATGTTAAGCGCACTTGATGGGTTTTTAGCATCGAGTATTAGTATGTGTTCAGTATTTAAAAAGGAAGTTACTCTGATGTATGCCAGTAGTGCATTTCGGTAACTTCTACAAGTTAGAAATTATCGGGGTGTTACAGTTTGTGTTGCTACTAGCGCGTGGGCCTGTGCGTCGCACGGGGCAAAAATTTCAATTAATATGAAATTCCTGTCTTGTTAAAATTTGTTTTTAAAATTGCAATATGAAAAAGTCTCATTTGTTGATCATTTGAATGTTAAAGTACTTCAAAACACGCTGCTTAGCATCACACTATGTATTTTGTCACGAAATTATATTTTTTTTCACCAAACCGGTTTTTGAGGTACAAATTTTTCATATTTGAATCATTGGATTTTTTTCAAACACTAAAGCATCAAAAAACATACTATTGCGATCACTAAAGCATCGAAAAACACACTACATGATAAAATATTGTTTAAATTGAAGGCAATGTTTTTAAAACCGGACCGGAGATCGAACCGGCGAGGCCTCCGGTTCATGGTTCAATCGGCTCAACCGGTTCAAGCATGGTTGAAGCGGATGAGTAATTTATTAAAAAAAAATAAAAAATATTAAATTTTGGAGAAAAAAGTAAATTTAAAAATAAAAAAATGTATTTCGGGTGGTTCAATCCGGTTCGGTTTCCGGTTCAAAGTGGTTGAACCGCGGTTCAACCCGGTTCTTCCCCGGTTCGATCCGGTTCTGGGCGGTTCAATAGGACTGCGGTTCAAATGGGGTTGAACCAACCGGCCGGGGGTCCGGTTCCCGGTTCAACCGGTTGAACCGGCCGGTCCGGTCCGGTCCGGTTTTTAAAACATTGATTGAAGGTAACTATGAATTAAACAAAATACGTAGGCTAAAGTGCTCTCAGGGTCCCTTATCTTTATTTAAAGTAACGAATTAGTCCTTTATGTTTTTTTTTGTCTCAAATAAGTCCTTTATCTTTCAAATTTTTGACACATAAATCTTTTTCCGTTACAGTGCTTATTTATGTGTCAAAAAAAGGATTTATGTGTTAAAAATTTGAAACATAAAGGACTAATTTGGGACTGAAAAGGATTTATGTGTCAAAAATTTAAAACATAAAGGACTGATTTGGGACAAAAAAAAGATAAAGGACCAAATCGTTACTTTAAATAAAGATAAGGGACCCCGGGAGCACTTTAGCCAAATACGTAATAAAAAAGGCGATTGGAAACTTTAAAACTAAAATAGAATGTGTACATATTTGTCACGAAATCATTATTTTTTTCACCAAATCAGTTATTGAGGAATGAACTCTGAGTATTTGAACGGCTAAAAAAAAATTCGCACACGAAAGTACCCCTAAAACATGCTACTTAGCATCACGCTTTGCGTATTTTGTCACGAAATTATATATTTTTTTTTCACCAAATCGGTTATTGAGACACAAACTTTGCATATTTGAATAGTTGAATTTTTTTTTACGAACACCAAAACATCAAAAAACACTACTTAGCATTGTACTTTACACATTTCATTTTGAAATGATTTTTTCACCAAACCGATCACTGAGGAACAAACTCTGCGTATTCGAATAGTTAAAAAAATTGATATTGAGGAATGAACTTTGAGTATTTGAACGGTTAATTTCAGGCAAAAATGCAAATCAAATAAAATAGACTAAATTGCTACTAGGGCCCCTTAACTCAATTTCAGGCACCGATTTGGTCATTTATTTTTTTGTCTCAGATCAGTCATTTAAATCTTAAAATGTGTACAATGTTATCCGTTTTTGAGTTTTCATTTAATTTCGTTTAAAAAAAGTACATGTGGCTATTATGATGCTGATAGTGCTAACCTGTTAAGTTTAAATAGTTTTTTTAGAAAATTGTATTTTTTAATTACTTTTTCATTAAAATAAAAAAACCCTAAATTTGGGTTCTTCTGGGTAACGCCCATACACATCATGGGTATGAACACACTATGGGTATGAACTGAACAGAACTGCCTCATTCCCACTTGCATCGACTTCTTACCTCATTTTTAAATCCCCAGACTCACAAGCTTGCTTCACCCAAATCCCTAATTTGGGTTCGTGTTTTTTTTGCAAGCGACTCGCATTCATCATCATCATCATCATTGTCATACCCTAATTTTGTCCGCTCTTTTTTTTACTACTCGTTTAATCCACTACGAGCTAGTTTCTTGATTCATTTGGGCCTGCAATTCTTATTTGGGCCCACGCTTCTTTAATTGGGCCTATGTCCAATATTTTGGGTCAGATTTTAGTGATTTCTCTAATTGGGTCTAATGTTAGTAATTTTGGGCCTGGCATTGTCATTTGTCTAACTAGGCCTTTATTTGCGTGTTCAGGCCTAAATGCAATTCATGTAATTGGGCCTAATTATGACCCCTAATTCGATCGAGTATTGTTTTATTTTAAAACGCGATTTGGGCCTAAGCTAGAATGTTATCTTATTGGGCCCGATTTCTTATTTTCATTTGGCTCAACGTAGTCCTTTGTTTTATTTATTTATTTATTTAATCCAAAAAATATAAAAATAAAATAAATTACAAAAATGCAAAAATATTATTTACAATTATCCAAAAATACAAAAAGAATAAATTACAATAATTAAAAAATATACAATAACAGCAGAATTAATAAAAGATTTTATTTAACACAATAATTAACAAAAAACGAAAATAAATGAAAAATTACAAAAAATGCAAAAAGCCCAAGACCCAATTCGGCCATAACTGCCGCGGCTGCTGAGGGTTTGTTCCAACCCCAATCTTGTTGAGAAAGTTTCCTCCTAGTTGGATTCGAGTTGGCCAAGAACCTGAAATAAAAACAAAATATTGGATCATTAATGATTTGATTCAATTCTCACTTACAAAAACCAGCAGAATCAGATAGAAAAAGGGACAACACTGAGAAAACACAACAATTCACATACACAAATTGAGAAAAATTCAGAGCAAAAATCAGGGTTTCACGCTGAAACCCTAATAACAAAGCATCAAAAGATTCAGAAGCAGCAGCAAAACGAAAGAAACAGTGGCCAGCAAGCAAACATAAGGAGCATATCAGATACTGGAGTAAAGGTTGGTAATAACAATTTCATGATAGGCTTTTACAAATAACAGTGTATATCATTGGCAGGAAATTAGCAACAAAACTATTTGTATGGACATAGAAAATAATTGGAATTTTTAGTATTCTGTAGAAAACAGGTTTGTTGTAAATGGGCTAGAGTTTTAATTTTTTTTTAGCATAAATTAGGTTTTCTCCGTATGCTGTCCTCTCTAAAAAAAACAAAATGAAACTAGTAGATAAACTGAAATTCTGTTAATGACAGTAAATTTGGGTTTAAAATTCTGTGCTTAAAAAAATAGTGAAAACAGGAATAAAAATTGAAAGTATAAAAGAAGAATCAAAAACAAAAAAACAAAGAATAGAGATGAGTAAAAATGAAGAAGGACCTTCGTCCGCCGTCACGGTGGTCGTCCACCCTCCCTGTTGGTCGGTGTGCCTGATCCCCTCTGTCACCGTCACGAACCTCCCCATCGTCGTCGCTGGTCTGACGTTCACGCGATGACCGTCGTGTTCACTGTCACAAGTCTGTCCGCCGTGAACCACCGCGAACAAAACACTGTTGTCTTCCCCTCTCCGCCGTCACGACGCTACGTCCACCACTACCGTCCCTCTATCTCTCTCTCCCTGCGTGATTTTGGCCTCCCTCTCCCCGTGTCGCCTTCCTCTCTCTTTCTCTCCACGAAATCTCTCTCTCTCCTGGCCTGAATCTTCGCCCTCTCTCTCCAAAAATTTTGCACTCCCCTCTCTCTCTTCCATGGTGACAGCGCTGGAGGAGAGAAATGAGCATTTAGGGTTCCAACTGAGACTTTTACCTTATATATCAGCTTCCTTTTTATTTATTTTATTTTAATAGATTACTAATTACACCCCTTCTATTTCATTATACATTCCCCTTAAAAAGTCCGGAATTTGTGGGCTAATCCTGAAACTAAAATTGGGATGTTACTAAACGCCCACCCCCATTTTTTTATACAACACCCTTTCTATTAGTTACACCCCCATTTTACTATTTTACCCCCTTTCGTTTTTATTCATTTCCTTACAAAAAACAACCTCTTTTCCAAAAAGCCTATAAAAATAAATAAGTAAATATTTTCACTCAAGCGAATAGGGGGGTTAAGTTGACCGTACGATCGGGTTAGCCAGTTTTTTAGGACCACGAATGAACCGTACGGATCAGATCCTAAAATCCCTATTTAAAATAAATAATTTCTAAACTAAAACACGAACACACATACATTTATTTTCTTTCTTTCAAACAAATTTTCAAAAATAGGGGATTAAGTCGATTGTATAATCGGATTAGCCAGCTTTTTAGGGCAAATGAGCTGATCACTCAAGAGTCTTAAAATCCCTAAATAAAAAAAAAACCAACAAACAAATTTTTTCTACCAAGAACTACATAGCCTTTGATTCTCTACCAGGAGATACGTAGGAGCAGGGGGCGGGCCCACCTCTGTCGAGTGCACTAATAAAAAAACCATTTTTAGTCTTTCTCTAAATATTCATTTTCTTAAATTCAAATAAAATATCAAGTTTCTTCTTTCTTCTAATCTCTTTCAAATTCAACTAATTAGCAGATAACCTTCCTTAGAAAGTATGTCGTGGGGTGCTAATACCTTCCTCATGCATAACCGACTCCCGAACCCAAATCTGGTCTCAAGGATCATTATTCAACAAAGGGATTTTCTAATGTTTGCCCTTATAATTAAACATTGATGGCGGCTTCATTTTTGAACCATCGAAAGATCCTCACCCGGATTTTTCGGTCGCTACAATCATCATCATCATCATCATCGTCGTCGTCGTCATCATCGCAGTGTTCATGATTTGGGTTTGCCCAAATCCCCAATTTGTAGTGCTCATCATCATCATCATCATCATCATCATCATCATCATCATCATCATCATCATCATCATCATCATCATCATCATCATCATCATCTTCATCGATCTTTGTCAAGCAGCTCACTTTCGTTTGCCTTTGTCAATCGGCTTGAGCTCGTCTATGGCCAAGCTCGCGTTCGTGCTCATTTATTTGTTGTAAATTTTGTGATATTTCAAAGTTTCTAAGTGAATTTTGTGAAAAAATAAATTATTTAAAATAAATTTTATTTATTGATATACTATTTTAATTATTTTGTAACCGTTACTTATTTATTTTGTAACTGTTACTTATTTATTTCGTAACCGTTGGTTATTTATTTTATAACCGTTACTTATTTATTTTGTAACAATTAATTATTTTTTTTGTAACTGTTGGCTATTTATTTCGTAACCGACACTGATTTAAGACAAGTCAGTTACGAAATTAAGCCTATAAAAATGCTAGTCGAGTAGCGCTTTCATTATCCCAAAAATTAGATATCTCTTTGATTCTTAGATGCTCCTCTTCTTCTGGAAAATTCCTGGATTCATCTCCTGTTACTTATACACCTTGTTCTTGCCAGTTCGGAACCCTCTGTTGCTAATGCGATCTGAGACGAGACCGGTTGTACCCTCGGGGGATTTGCGCTATTGAGGCGGATAAATCCTTAAGGGCGAGTCGTAAGACCGGTTGATTTCTCTAACCTTCGTTGTTTTGCAGGTACTATTCGTCACTCTTTTAGGTTGCTCGGTCGCTGTTTCTGGTCAGAACTTCCAACAATCTTAAGGATTTAATCTCCATTTAAATTTGATCCACGTAAACGACGGCATGACAACCCATTTGGATTTAGATCACAACTACATTGCCATTTTCTACTTTTCGAAAGAAGAAAAAGCTTCTGCGCATCAACATCAATCAAAGGCTCAACATATATCAGGTTTTATCGTTCTGATCTGTTTCATACTTTAGTGTTGTTCTTTCATTTGCAATTCGGTTTGTATCATCTGAGTGAAGGCTCAACATTTAGTTCTTACAGACAAGGCATCGCTTCCTTGCTTGTTTCTTTTGGCTTTATTCAATCCATGTTTACCAATTTGTGGTTTTGATAATAAATGTAACATCCTGGGCCCTTTTCTTACTTAGTAGGCTACCCAGCGATGCACTCATGATCTTCTCCACCCCCCTGTGGAGTTTGTGCCTTCCGTGGGAATCGAACCATGTACCCTGGGGCTCAAGTACATGCTCAATGCATTCCCGCTACCAATTGAGCTACTAGATCAATTGGTAGTGGGAATGCATTGGGCATGTACTTGAGCCCTAGGGTACATGGTTCGATTCCCACGGAAAGCAAAAACTCCACAGGGGGGTGGAGAAGACCATGAGTGTATCGCTGGGTAGCCTTCTAAGTAAGAAAAGGGCCCAGGATGTTACAAAAAAGGCGCATTTTTTTGTAACATCCTGGGCCCTTTTCTTACTTAGTAGGCTACCCTTTTTTTTTGTAACATACTGGGCCCTTTTCTTACTTAGTAGGCTACCATTTTTTTGGTAACATACTGGGCCCTTTTCTTACTTAGTAGGCTACCCAGCGATGCACTCATGATCTTCTCTACCCCCCATGTAGAGTTTTTGCCTTCCGTGGGAATCGAACCATGTACCCTGAGGCTTAGCTACATGCTTAATGCATTCCCACTACCAATTATTGCATTGTTAAATTGGCAACTTCTCTTTGAGTGAAATCATTTTGGGGCTGGCCATAAATACTGTGAGTCAAACCGTTTTATAATTATTATATTTTCTTGATGAGGTTCATCTGACAAGAAGGGTAATTCGACGGTGGATGAAAATGACTTGTCCAAAGAGATCTAGAATGCGGCTAGGCTTGTGTTTCACAAAGAATTGTTCAAACATATCGTCTCTGATGGTTCCATACCTTTAACCAAGTTGTGTAAACAAGAGGACTAAGAGTTAGCGGCTTGAGATATACAAGATAAGAGCATCATAGCTCGAAGAAAACAAATCACTCCAGGTTCTAAATTTTCTCAAATCCTTCCCTTACGTGGTTTTCATTGAAATATTGGATTAAGATTATGAGGTTTTCTATTATTATCATTATTTTATTTTAATTAAACTGGATCTATGTAAAAACAAGATTTCTGGACATACATTTGTATGAAAAAAAATTGGAGTTGAAAACTTTTTAACTTGAATAGTAGTCTTTGAGTATCCTCCCATTTAGTGTAATTGTTACGCTTGTGATTGTTCTAGTAGTATAAATACTTTACTTGTTGGTGGATAAATATACTTTTAAGTATATACATATATTTTACTTGTTGTCTGTATTATGAAATGTGAATTATATGCAATTCTTGTATTATTCTTTATATCATATTGGTACAATAATGATATATGTGAAATTGAGATTGATTCTATCGGAGGAATTGTATTTGTGCAAATATGCTAATGATTTATAGTTAATATAAAACAAATTGTTTTATTTAGAATTTCAACTTGCAAGTAATATTTTCATTAATATGTGATGTATTACTATTTATTTTGGAATGCTATGTTGTGTGAGGCATTGTGGGGGATTTTTCTTAGATTCATGCTTTATGTAAATTTGAGTTTTTAAGGGTTCTCGTTTATGATATATTGGTAACTAGATAATTAACTCTTATGAGAAATTGCATTAGAGACGTGTAGTAGGTGTGACGAGATTTAATCGTTAATACGAAATTGAAATATTTTAGAAAATGAGATCACTCATTGACATGTTCATAGTGATTGAATCTCACAATCTTTTAGATTCAAGGATGGCGTGGATAATTATCAGATATGAGAATTTTGTTTTGGATATATGTGATATACATATTTTGAGATCACTTACTAATATGAGACATTATTAACATACTTGTGAAAATCTATAAATATTTTATAGAAATGTTGTCGCTTAGAAATCATCTAAGTAGACCTGTATGTATAAGTATGTTATGGAAGTGATGTGGCTTGCAAATTATCTAAGCATTTATATATATATATATATATATATATATATATATATATATATATATATATATATATATAATTATCTATAGAGGCATCGTAGGCTATGTTACTATATATAGTGAATGTCCATTGTATTTCAAAGAAACAATGATGATAGCCGAGTTTGATTCACATGAGAATAAATCTAAAATTGGATTTATTTAATTTTTCCTCAACGGAGGTGTTGTCGCTTAGAAGTTATCTAAGCAGACGTGTATAATAACTTATTTTGGAAGTGTTGTCGCTTAGAAATCATCTAAGCAGACCTATATAATTACCTTATAGAGAATGAGGTTATTACACAAAGATGTATGAGATTGAGTTTATTACTCAAGACTTTGAGATATATGAGATTAATTGACTAAGAGACGTCTTGGTCGATATTTCTTTATGGAAGAAATTTTGTGTCTTTCATAGTTGTGTTAAGTAGCTACTAAACGAGAAGGATTATGTCCTTAATTTATGTGAAGTCAGAAGTGAATTTGGCCGATCTTCTGACAAAACCCCTAGGGAAGAAACTAATATGTGAAACATCGAGTGGAATGAGACTTAAGCCAATTGAAATTAAGAAGTGATGGTAACCCAACCTTTGTGATTGGAGATCCCACGAAGAAGGTTCAATGTGGTAAAAATAAGTCGCTTCTTGATACTGCTAGCACTAAAATTAATTAAAGTAATTAATTTATTCTTGTCCCTTCCTATGGCGTTATGATGTTATTGTGATGGTGCTAGACTGCAGGTTAAGAGGTTAAGCTTAAAGCTTTTAATGATTATCATAGCCCTTATGGGTGGTGTATGACTTGCAGCATACACTTGATAAAATCACCTATATGAGTGTCAAGTGGGACCGCTTGCATGAGATCCCGGTGAGGTCTCTAGAGCACTCATGAATACCGAGCACGCGCACGGCCTAGTAGCGCAAAACGGCGGAAACAACAAGAATTGTCGGGGTGTAATGTGATGGAAAAACCTCTAACATATAATATGCGTCTTGGGTTCCATAGCTTGCTAAACCAATTCACTGTATGTTATGTTTTATCTGTCTATGACTGGTTCCATAGCTTGCTATACAGCTCCGATGCATTACATCTACGATGTTAACCCAGAAAACCTCTTTTTCTTTACTCACTTCTAAACTTTTGAAATATGTGGGGGATTGTTGTAAATTTTGTGATATTTCAAAGTTTCTAAGTGAATTTTGTGAAAGAATAATTTATTTAAAATAAATTTTATTTATTGATATATTATTTTAATTATTTTGTAACCGTTACTTATTTATTTTGTAACTGTTACTTATTTATTTCGTAACCATTGGTTATTTATTTTATAACCATTACTTATTTATTTCGTAACCGTTGGTTATTTATTTTGTAACAGTTAATTATTTATTTTGTAACTGTTGGCTATTTATTTCGTAACCGACACCGATTTAAGACAAGTCAGTTACGAAATTAAGCCTATAAAAACGCTAGTCGAGTAGCGCTTGCATTACCACAAAAATTAGATATCTCTTTGATTCTTGGATGCTCCTCTTCTTCTGAAAAATTCCTGGGTTCATCTATTGTTCTTGCCAGTTCGGAACCCTCTGTCACTACTGCGATCTGAGACGAGACCGATTGTATCCTCAGGGGATTTGCGCTATTGAGGCGGATAAATCCTTAAGGGCGCGTCGTAAGACCCCTCCGGTTGATTTCCCTAACCTTCATTGTTTTGCAGGTACAGTTCGTCGCTCTTTTAGGTTGTTCGATCGCTGTTTCTGGTCAGAATTTCCAACATTATTCACTCTCTCCATCTCCTTATATCTACGGATTTGTTCTTTTAATTGGGTTTGGGTCCTGGGTGTGCATGACAATTAGTTGGGATTTTTTAAATTTTAATAACAATCAAATGGTGATGGGGTTGTCCTACTAAGGTAGCTCAGTTGGCGAGCTAGAGGACATGAATGAGTTGCATGAAGGAGGTCAATGGTTCAAAACCCAGAAACTAACATTCCCCCACCCCCACTAACATTTGCTTATAAAAAAGAAACCATGAGTTATTGCACGTAAAAGAGGGTGAGGGAGATTAGTGCTCCAGGTGGTTGATTGGTGTTGCAGCAACCAGAAAGAAACACATGAAGAAGAATAAGAGGGAGAAATTAGAGTTCAGCATTGAAGAAGATGAAAAAATTTGATAATTTTATTTTATTTTTGACTAGGCATTTTTTAATGGAGTTAGATGGAGACTAACGAAAAGGGATAATGGTGCCAAAAATTTAAAACATAAAAGATTGATTTGGGAACAAAAAGATAAACTAGTAACATACACGTGCATCCGCACGGGTTGATCACATTACGTGGTATCAATTTTAGTTAGACTGATTTCTACAATGCAATAAATGTAAACCAAAAGTATATCTCTAAGAGGTAAATAAGTGTGATTCAATATAAGTTTATGGTCAAAATATGAAACAGATCGTGATCTAAGTACAAAAATTTCCATATATCATTGAATCCAATTGATATAGGAAACAAAGGCAAAAACATGAACTGTCAAACCAAAATTACAGTCCAGGTTTTAAAGAGAAAAACTTTGTTTAATTAAATCTCTATCTCACAATCTCAGAATTCCACCTACACAAATAAAGTAACACACAAATTAATAATCACTTTTTAGAAGAGAAATATGTCAATAACAATAGAAGTATCGAACGATCATTCAAATAAAAGTAAAAAAGTGATTGTCAATATGACATACATAAGGAGTTAGAACTTTGATTAGTTAAATGCTTACTCATCATAAATAAAATAAACCTATAAGAGCTATTACATTTATAAATGCATAGTTACAAATATATTTTGACAAAGAATACATAGCTGCAAAGCAAATTCTGGACATGATAATCGTCTTTCCTAGGCAACTTCTAATATTACATGAGAAAGAAGCTTTACTTATTCGATACCCATGATTATTTGTAACTAACAATTCCCTGGTCAAAAGAGAGAATGATATCAAATACATATCTTAGAAATTAAGATAATTTCAATACTAATCAAAGAAACTCTGCCATATTATTAGAAGGAAATGGTATTTTGTGTTTATTAAACAATAGAGTACTCCTCAATATCTATTCATATATCAATAATCTTCAATAATCACAACATTACACGTACGTAAGTACTAATAGAAGAAGGATTAACGCAAACTAACAATTAACACAACTAATAAATGAGGTACTACCCGTGCTTATTGGTGTGGATTTAAATTCTCATGACCAAACTCTTTTCTCACCCCCCTCCCCGCCCCCACTGCAAAGGCTAACCTTGCAGGTGTACTAAATCCAATTGGAACTTGCAACATCAACCCTGCTATTCTTATGCTACAACCACAAGTCATACCCATGACAAAATATATTTATAGGGTCTAAAGCCCATGCATGAAGCCCAAGTCTTGTTGCTGTTGTTGTAATGACATGAATATTTTGAAATCAACTCCTAAAGCCCGTGCATGAAGTCCACTTCTATAATGTGTGTAGACCACTAAATAAGATATATTATTCTTTTGAACTTTATAACATGAATATTGTGATTCTTGAGTGCAGAGAGACATGGTTAATATGGAATTGTTAGAGCTAGAACTCTTGAGCACACTTAACTTCATCATTCAGATATTTGACAAACTGATGCTAAAAATCAAGTAGATCTATGAAATAAAAAGAAATAAACATAACTTCTAAAAGGTTAAAAAGAGTTAAAATTGTAGAAAATAAAGTAAAATCATGCTACATTAAATGCTTAAGGCCTGCCTCGCTAGGTATTAAACTCCTAGATTTGTTTTTTTAGTTTTAACAACCAAAGATAAAAGCAAAAAAATTGAGATAAAATTCCAAAATTAAAGTAAAACTAAAAAAAGTTATAATTATGAATAACTTTTTTGAGATATATAATAGAGCAGCAGAAATTAAAAGTTAATTGCAAATTATGACCATGACAACATTAAAGTTTATTTTTAAAGGCAAGTAATAGGTGGGAAGAAAAATTTAGTAAACAGTAAAGATTATACCACAGCATGACAATTGAGGGAGAGTTGATGTGAAGTGATGAAGAGAGTTGATAGAATTGAGATAGAGTGGCTACGGGAAATGAAAATTGATGGAAGTAAAATAAATGTTTTTTTTTTGTGGAAGAGTGGAATAAAGCTATTGTGAAAAGTTGATAGTGATTAATAATTTTACCCTCCAATTTACACTAATACCCTTTGGAGTTAGATTAGGAAGACTAGGTGTCAAGTGAATGTGGAGGCCTATTTGGATAGTTTAAGTGTGATATATTAGTATAAATAGATATTAGATTTTTACCCGTCAATTTACACTGCTACCTTTTGGAGTTAGATTAAGAAGACCAGGTGTCAAGTGAATGTGGAAGCTTGTTTGGATAGTTTGAGTGCGATATATTAGTATAAATAGATATTAGATAGATAGTAAATAGTAGATCTATTGTTGTCTCCCCCACTTTCGCTCCCGTTGTCAGTCTCTCGCTGCCGTTTCCGTTGCCACTTGTTTACTTTTTTTATTCCAAAACACTTAATATTAATTTAATCATCTTAATTAAATAATTAAATCATTAAATTGATTAGTTTTAGTAGTTTTAATAGATCATGGTAAATAGTATATGTTAGATTATCTAATATTAATTTAATCATCTTAATTAAATTTTTAAATTATTTAATCAAAATTTAGAATTTTTGATAATTGTTAGTGGTTAAATTGATTGATTTTAGTAGTTTTAATAGACATATTATCGTAAATAGTAAATATTAGATCATTTAATATTAATTTAGACATTTTAATAACCAACACAGTTGGCCCAATGACTTAATCTACCTTGGGACACGTGGGGTCGACCCAGTGCTCCTGGGCCCGATTCCCGCAGTGGACAAACTCGGTGTTGGCCAGTGCGAAATTTGATCCTAAGCACGAGCGGATATTAGTCTTCCGTTGAAAGCTTTGAGACACTCCGTGGGTACCAATTTTTTTTAACATTTTAATTAAATTATTCAAAAAGACTAAAAAAAGTTATTTTGAATTTTTTGTTAGTGGTTAATTTTTTTTGACAATTGCTAGGAGTTAAATTGAATGGTTTTAGTAGTTTTAGAAGATTATAGTAAATAGTAAATTATAGATCATTTAATATTAACTTAATCATTTTAATTAAATTATCAAATTATTTAAAAAATTTATTTTGGAATTTTTGATAGTGATTAAAATTTTGTTGACAATTGTTAGCAGTTAAATTGATTGGTTTTAATAGTTTCAGCAAATTATAGTAAATAAGAGTAAATTGTAGATCATTTAATATTAATTTAATCATATTATATTGTATAGTAAATTAAAAAAAAGTTGGAAAAAGAAATAATTTTAAATAAATGGTGTGGAGGCCACAAATAGTAGATGTGTCAAAAAGTGAGTAATATTGGGAAATGTGAGATTGAAAGAGAGAGAGTTGTCATACCCCAATTTTGTCCGGCTTAGGTCAAAACCCTAATTTTCAATCAAAAATAAATCAAGTCTTAGCATTCATCCTAGAGGTTAGGAAGAGCATCATGCTTGCATCTTAGAAGTTTCAGAATGCATTTTAGGGTTAGAAAAGCATTGCATGGCATTTTAGAGCACTTTAGAGCATGTCTAGGGTTTCTACGGTTTTTCCTAGTTCAAAGGGTATTTTGGTAATTTCGCCAAAAAAAACTTATTTTCTCATCATGCATGCATTTCTAGAGTTTTAGAGTCATCTAAAGGGTCTCAGGATCATTGTTAGAGTGGAAATGAAGTTTGGAGCAAAGTAGGGTTTTTGGGACCAAAAGGGCATTTTGGTCATTTCACTAAAATAAATAATTTCTCGGTAAAAACCATTATACATCTCTTGAGGAATTTATGTGAATCCAAGTGAGTATAGTTGTGTATTTTTTGTGCATCATGAGAATATTTTTGGCATGAAATTCGGTTTTTGAACAAAAGGGTAAAATGGTCATTTCCTTTGGAGTGGGGTCAACAAATCAATTTTGGGATTGGTGAGATCATAAAATTCAGAGCCCAATCATTGAATCATGGGACATGGCCCAAAATGGTAAGATTAATGAAGAATTATCTAGAAAAAAAATCAAGAAAAAGAAAGGATAATTAGAAAGGTAGTGGGAGACAAATAGTACAATGACAACTTGCAATTACTCTCTCTCTTATCCTTTGGCTGCGAATTCCAGCCCTTTTTTCCCCATTTTTGGTTTATTTTATTGATTGCAAATTGTGTTTAAATCATGGCCTTCCATTCAAGTGTTAAATGCAATCCTCACCCTTCATTTGAATTAAAATGGCACTCTTGTAATATGCTTCATGAGAAAATACATTTTTGTAATTAAACTTATCCTTCACTCACCTCCTTAAGCTACACCCCTCAGCCCTCTCTCTCCTCACTTTGTGCTTTCTAATTGCCCCTAATCCATGTGACATTTGATCTTGACCCTTGGTTCCAAATTTAGATGCAATCCTAGAGCACCTAAAAAAATAAGAGACTAAATTACCCTTAAACCTAGTTTCATCCTATAAATACCTCCCTCATTCCCACACCTAGGATTCATCTTTTTTGCTTCTCATTTGCCTCTCATTCTCCTACACAAAAACCCTAGCACACCAAAAGCACCTCCTCCCCCTCTCCTTCCTCACCAAAACCGTAGCCTCTCCCTCCCTCCTCCATATATTTTCTTCAACTTTTCACCACCAAATCCTCCATTTCTTGTTAGATCACCATCCTTCCTTCCATTCTCTTCAATGTTGCATCATCAAATTGCTAGTAATTTTTTGAGCTTATCACCTTCTTCATTTCATTATAGTTTTGAGGTAATCCTTGAAGCTTTGCACCTCATATTTAATTTTCTTGCATGATCTCTCCTCTACTCCAAACTCCTTCTTGATTGTTGTTTGCTTTGAGGATCCATTTCAAACATTTTGACAAAGACTTAGGGAGCTTTGGGTGTTTGAGATGGGTCCTTGGCCTTGAAGGAGTTATTCTTCTATTTGAATAATTTCCCTTGCATCTTTACATATTATGCACTAAATTTCATAAATAAATTGTTGTCTATGGGCTCTAGCATTTTCGCATATCATGAAAAAAATTAGGGTTGATATGATTTTGTTGCAGTTCCTTGCTTAATCATATGAATCCTTGTAAAAAAATAGATCTATGTTGCTTTGTGTTAATTTTGTTGTTTTCTTTATTAAATAAAATGTGGATCTATGTTTCCTTTGGTTCCCATGCTTATAGATCTAAAAATATTTCTAAGTTGATTTTGTTGTTGTTCTTTGTTTAATGATGTTAAATCTTGTTATTAGTATTTCATTTTAGTGTTAAATGTTACTTTTGTTGTTTGATGATTTAGCAATATGATTCCCACTAGTGCCTAGTGCACCTTGACCTAAGTGGTGAAGATTGCTAGAAATGACTCAATTTAGCGATGTGTTTATTTAATCTTTGCATTTTCATTTGCTTATTGTAAATTGTTGATGATAGGCAAGTTGATTCTCACTAGTGCTTAGTGCACTTTTCCCAAAGTGAGAGGATTGCTCTATGTGATTCAACCTAGTTATGTGTTTATTTAATCTTGGTATTTTTAATTTGCTTATTGTTCATTGTTGATGATAGGCGAGTTGATTCTCACTAGTGCCTAGTGCACTTTTCTCAAAGTGAGAGGATTGCCCTATGTGATTCAACTTGACTTTAGTGTTTATTTACTTGCTCTTGTATTCTAATTTTATTATTGTCCATTGTTGATGATAAATCATATGATTCCCACTTATGCCTAGTGCATCATATTCTAAGTGGTGAGGATGGTTTTAGATGATTCAACCTTCTCCTCTCAATTTCTTAATGAATAAAAGATGAGATAGTTAGGTTTATGGTTTAAGGTCCATGGGGTATTGCAAAGGATAGGTTACCCAAAACCTTGATGCTCCCTCCTCTTTGATTGTGTTATTAGCCTTTGCGCCCTTATTCATGAATGCAAAGGATAGGCCTACCTTAGCCTTGATGCAATTTCTCCTTTTGTTCATGTTATCGAGAAATCGTTGCTCATATGTTCCTTAGTTTAATTAAGACAATTCTATGCCTATGATCAATTGCTTGCTTGTTTTTGATGCATTTTAAATGTCTTGATTCAATTATATGCCATTCCATCCATGTGTATGACCTCCTAATGAAGACGTAAGTCTACATGCATGTTGTAGCATAGAGTCATTAGGGTAAATACACCCCTTCCTACACACACACATTTGCTTTGAGAACTTCATCTTGCATCCTTGATAAGTGGATCTTTTGATCATATTGGCATGTTTAGTCTTAATTAATGTTCAACATATGCATGATTCCGTAATCATTGAATGTGCTTGAATTTTGTAACCAATCATTGATAATAACTACACCCCTTTCTTTTTCCAAAAAAAAAACTTTCAAACTCTTTTCCAATTAATGCGAGTTATTAGTGACTATCACTCAAAGCCTTGGCTTGTTTGATTGTCATGAACGCCATCAAGGGTTATTAGTAATGATCACTCAAAGCCTTTGCTTGCTTGATCATTATGAAAGCTTTTCCCCTTTCAAACCCTTTTCAAAAACATTTTTATTAGAACTACGTCGCTTTGATTCCCATTTGGGATACGTAGGAGCGAGTCACGTTCTCGTCAAGCGCAACAAATAAAAATCCTTTTCGCAACCCTAAACCAATCATTTTCACAAAACAAACCAAAAAGTCATTTTCAAACCCATTGTTATTAGTGACTATCACTCTAAGCCTTGGCTTGTTTGATTGTCATGAATACTATCTGGAGTCATTAGTAATGATCACTCAAAGCCTTTGCTTGCTTGATCATTATGAAAGCTCTTCCCCTTTTCAAACATTTTCGAAAACCAAAAAAACCAAGAACTACGTGTGATTTGATTCTCTACCAGGAGATACGTAGGACCAGAGGGCGGCCGACCTCTGTCAATTGCATTAATAAAAAAACTTTCTTTTCTCTTTTAATTCACTTTTCTCCTTTTTCTCAAAAAGTACAAAAATAAATAAGTGTTTATCGAGTCCTTTTTTTATTATTATTATAAGGGTAAAAACATTATTTTTGAATTAATAAATGTTTACACATTTAGTTAAAAGGTAGCCTTCCTTAGGAAGGATGTCGTAGGGTGCTAATACCTTCCCTACGCATAAACGACTCCCGAGCCTAAACCTGGTCCGCAAAACCCCCTTTATCCATTCAATAGGGATTTTCCAATGTTTGCCCTTAAACCAAACTTTGGTGGCGGCTTCATTTCAAGAACTTCGAAGGATCCCTCCTCCGGATTTTTCGGTCGCTACAGCTGGCGACTTCACTGGGGACAATTAAGAGAGTCAAGCCAAATTAACTAAATGTGTAAGTATTTGTTAATTTTTACTTTGTTTTTACCCTTATTCTTATATTATTTATTTATTAGCATTTCTTTATATTATTGAACCTTAGGGTAGAAGACTTTTGTACTATTATCTGTATTTCTTTTGCAGTTTGTGTGGTCTAGGTCTTATGCCCGTATCACACACGTCACTTACACATGGTTATTCACACACTTCTGAGTGGGGCCTCATACCCGGGTCTGCAAATAACTTAGGACGAGTGGAGATTATTAGTGACAGTCATTCTGGATTTTATCTGTCTGACTCTCATGAAAATCTCAGCCAGAGTACGCTCTTTTATGGTATCCCACACCAGGTAGCTCGCTATCGTTGTGGATCATATCATGAAGGGGATTTTAGCTCTGGAGACCTTTGTGAGGAAGTGAATAGAGCCACCTGAGAGATTGATCACATAAACGACCCTAGACCATGTTGAAAACCCCAATTTAGACATGACCCACCTAGGACACACGGGCATTATATTTACTCTCTCTATTAATCTAGGTTAGCATTTCTCCAAAATAAAATCACAAAAAAAAAAAAAAACATTTCATGCATCCTTCATTTGCATGCACATGAGACGACATCACTCCTTCCATCCATCATACAAAAATCATCATGCATTCATAACAAAATAAAATCATTCTTTTCACATGCATCACGTTACCATTTCCCCACCATACATCTCATCATCAATCCAATTATCATATGTTCATAATTTGTAAATATTAAAAGATCATCATCAAATAGTGTAGGCTTCACATAATGATGAAATGCATGTTAAATATGTGACATTCATACATCATTTCACTCATATTGTCATCCTAGTTCAAATACATCATTTCTCTATGCATGCATCATTTCTAAATAAAAAGAAAAAGAAAATAGTGTCATTATTGTTCCCATTCATCATCCAAAATATACGTTTTGGTTAGCATTTTATGATAATTTGCATCGTTTAAAAAAATCATTTAGAATAACTGAGTTTTCCAAGTGAACATTCCTTCAGCATTTCATGCATTTGCATTTTCAGCATACATTCGTCAGGTGTTTATTCATGATTTACATTTTAACAAAAAAACAAGAATCATAACCTTTTTCTCTTATCAATCGTCATCAAATGAAAAAAGAGTGTTTGCATCATTACCATGCATGTTGCATTGCCTCTCTAAAAAAAAGGGGGGTCATTTACAATAATTGTTTCTTCGCACATTTGACATAGCATTCCATTAGAATCAAACAATCATTTTCCCTGCATGTGACGTTTTCTAGACAAAAAAAAAACATGTCACTACTCTTTTCATACATCATTGATCATCCAATAAAATAAATGAGAATTTGTAACTTCGCATGTTGCATGACCTCTTAAAAAAATAAACTCATTTAAAATAATCATTCCTTTGAACATCTTACACGTCATTGGAATCAAACAATCATGTGCATTCCATGCACTTACATCTTCATCATACATTCGTAACAAAATAAGATCATTCTTTTCATACGCATCTCATCTCGCCACCATGCATCTCATCATCTCTAAATAACAGAAATATCATTTGCATTATTTGTCCATCTTGCATATCCACACTAGAAAAAATATCACTGTGGTACTATATATTCATTCATCATTTCATTCCCTCTTCATGCATTATATGAAAAAAAAAGGGGGGCATTTATTTCTTTCACATCCATTTTAAAGGCATTCCTCTCATGCATCATAAAAAAAAATTATTCCTCTTACATGCATCTCATATTCCTACATGCATCAAAATAAAAATCCGAAACTTCTCCATTATGGCATCATTCATCATCCATACCAGTTTAAGGTACCCTTCCGTCACATTCAAAAATCATCACGCATTTCATCTCCATTGTTGCTCATGTACAACAAACATCCATATGTTCATGCATTATACTTTATTTCAAAGAAAACATATAAGAAAATCACCATGCATTCATACTAAAATGATTTTTCCATAAGCATTTTATTATCATTCCCCTACCATGCATTCATCTCATTCAAAGTGCATCATCTTGCACATCCATACACCAAAAATAATAAATAGCACATTGGTATTATAAAAAAATTGCATTCATTCATTATTTCATTACTCCTCTTCATGCATCATAAAGGAACAAAAACAAAAGTCCTTCATTCTCATGCATCTCAAAAACAGCTCATTCATGCGTCATAAAAAACAAAAACAAAAGTCCTTCATTCCTATGCATCTCCAATACATTATCTCCTTCATGCATCATAACAAAAACAAAAGTCATTCATTCCTCTCATACCCATCTCGAGGGCATCAGTCCTCTCACATGCATTAAAACAAAATTAGGAATTGCATCGTTCATCATCCAATAGTTTTGTTGTTGTTTTGTTAGCCTCTCACTCTAATTGAACTTTAAAAAATAAAAAAATAAAAAAATCACACGCTTGCTTAAGGTATCATTATGCATTTCATTCACCTGCATCATTGTCTGTGTACAACAACATTCATATGTTCATGCATTCTGCTTTATTCAAATAATTTTCCAAATAAATAAAATATGAAACTCATAAGTTTTTTTGACACACTGTTTGATGAGAGACGATGCCTTTTTGAAAATATATTTTAATTGATTCATCTTCCTTGGAAAATGTTGTCATACCCTAACTTGATTCACCAACATCAAGTCTTTTACCCTTCACCCCATATACATCCTACTCATACCTACAACATTTATGGAAACCATCCACCCACCTAACCCTTCAATGGAATTCACCAATAACTCCTCCACCATCATGGTCACTACAATATTGACCATATCATAGGCTTGACCCTTAGCCACTGCGTGCCCCACCAAGGACACCAGCCAACATATATCTCACACCCGTGATAAGAAGCGTAAATGTCTATTTTGTTAACTTGTGTGGTTTTGACAATTAAAATTGCTCTATCTTAAGCGGTGTTAACTCTCCACGAAGCATTTGCAAAATAAACTAACATGACATGTGTGTTTATCGTTGTTCGAGTCAGTTATACTACCCCCATCTTTCTTCATTTTCAAAACCAGATCCAACCATCCATAGAAGGCCCAGTCCCCACAAGAGTATTTCACTTCACGAATAACACTTTGTACGCTCCATACTGGGGTAGAGTAATGATCACTAAGATTTTCTGCTAGCATTCTAAACACTCGTGCAAGTCCTTTGAGTAAAAAAAAAAACAAAAGAGATCCAAAAAAGAAAAGCCCGTTAGGTTGAAAACTCGCAAGAGCAGCCTAAGCAAAAATTAGGGTATAAAAAAAATAATAAATAAGGAAAAGCAAATATGTTAAAATGAAGTTTTGTCCTATAGTTACAATTTCGAGAAAATAAGCAATCATGTTTTGAAGTGAAGCTTGGCAACTTTCCCGCATCCTAAAAAGAGAAATACCCTTTGCCACCCACTTCGAGCCAAGAAAATCAAAAATCTTTCAAACACCTTAGACAATGATCAATCCCATATCTAACAGCTCGCTCAGCTCGAAAAAAAAAAGAAAAATCACAAAAAGTGAAATTCAAAAAAGAGGATCGAAAAATCCTAAAAAAAAAAAAAAAAAAACCAAAGTGGTAGAAATTGTGAGCTGACACTTCACACCATCGAGCATATAAAAGATCATTGTCTGAAATAAACCCTCAAACACTTCCTTTGGCCTAAGCATCCTATCCTCCATAAACCCTCAAATGCGCTACAACCCTAAAACAGGTTCATTCTACCATGAAGCGCATAAAAGATTCTTTGTCTCAATCAACCCCGAACACTCTTAGGAGCAAAGTAATCATTTCCTTCACGAATCATTAACTACTGGCCATATTACAATCCGAAGGCCTATTCCGATCAGTGATTGGTTACTTCCATTTTTCTCAAAGCTTATACTCTAGGACAAAATAATCAGAATAATTTATTCGCTAAAAAAAAAAAAAACTTTAAAGGGCTTGCACGCTCGAAGTTCATCAAGAGAAGATGACGGTGATCATCAACAAAGTGAATTTTCATCGAACCAAAAACTTTTGACTGTCTTAGCTTGTGGAATCCTTCCCAAGGAAAACCACAAATCCCTACTAAGACAGTTACTGGACTTATCATATCAAGATGGGGCAATACTTCACCCCCCATTCCACTCAAACTCAGGGAGATTTTTTAGCATCCCCAAAATACCCTCATCTTTCATCCCGTTTATATACTACACTCATGTAGTCGTACCAGACCAGTTTCCAAACCATTATTCTAACTTTACACCCTGTCACAATCCCACTCGAGATGGAGCAATCTTCACCTTTCATGGATTGGGCAACCTTGTCCTCTTGTAGACCGGGGCATCATATCCCTCGGCCCGAAAGAATCCTTCTGCCTCCCATTCCATTCATTCCTAGCCACGCGTCACCCCAATACCTGCATAGTTCCCAATCCCTCAACCAATCTATATCCTTAGTTGTCATTGTCCTCCCTAGACAAAGGCAGGCTGTTTCACTCCCCACTATTTGAAGTCAAAATTGGGGCAGCCAAACATTTTTACCTTGGGTCATCCTCCACTCCACTCACGTGTCACATACCCTACATTTCTCGAACCCTGAGTCAACTGGCACATTCATTTGCATTCACACTGTTTATTAAGCAAATGCTTCAAAGAGAGAGACACACAATAATGACAATCCCTCTAAGTTAACATCTTAGACTTGAAGGCTTAGCCATCGTGGGTCATCATAACCAAACGAGAACCCATCTGCAAATACACATCTCGATCTCTAGAAAGGGCACTAATACATTGCCGCAAGCCACACTTTTCAAGATGACAATCTTGAGCTTACCAGAGTTCAAGTCCAAGCCATCAAAAATCTTTCTTCCAAGGAACGATCAATTCAAAAGGTTCAGCTCTCTGTTCCCAGCATCAAAAGTTTTGTTTCTCATCAAACATTTTTGCATCCTTACAAAAACAAAAAAGTGTTGTTACCAACAAATCATGCATTATACATGTCCTCATTATTCTAGAATTAAACCATGCATCTGATCATACCCATCACAACTCTTTCATACAAGTATGATACATGCATTCACATTCCACTTGTTTTGCCTACACAATTTTGCTTCTTGTGCATTACGCATTGCGTATGCGGGCATGCATAGCCACGCTTAACATGTATCGCTTCAATAAAAATGTCAAATAAAGTCTGTCTACATCCCAATCAATCACATCATTGCACCATGTATTTAGGCATTTCCTTTTATTCACCGTAGCGTTTGCATCAAAATATTACGTATCCATCACATTCATATTCTCATTTCATGCATTCATCAAATACCAAAAAGACAATAAAACGAAAAGACAGAAAAAACCTCCCACATCCCAACAAACATCCAATCATTGCATCATACAACATCAAGTCATGCAGCTACCACAACCCTTCATCTAAGCATTACGTGTGCACATTCATTCATTCATTCATTCATTCATTCATTCATTCATTCATTCATTCATTCATTCATTCATTCATTCATTCATTCATTCATTCATTCATTCATTCATTCATTCATTCATTCATTCATTCATTCATTCATTCATTGATTCATTCATTCATTCATTCATTCTTTTATTCATGAAAAGGGGCAAAACAAGAGAAAACCAAAAAGGCAAAAATCATCCACATTGCACCCGTTACACCCACCAAAGCATAGGTCATTCCATCATGCAATCAACAGTACATTTGCATTCGCATGTTATCTGCATCCGCATCCACAGCTTATCAATTTCTGTTTCCGACCAACTTCAACATCCATCATTCACGGGCCTTTTGTAGTCCATTCACCTTCGCATTGCACATTCATCACATTGCATACCTTTAACACTTTTTTGCTTTGATAGACGTGCCAAGTGCCGGTCTCATCGTTGCCAAAAGCTTTCTACTTCACCAATCATATCATTTGCTATGCATTCATGTGTTTCCTTTATTCACCATAGCATTTGCATCAAAGTATTATATTCGCATTATATTCACATTCGCATTGCATGCATCAAGAAAAGAAGCAAAATAAATAAGAAAAAAGCAAAAAGAAAAATCCATCCATTACATTCATCGTCACACCAAAAATTAATCACTACAGTCATATTCACATCTCATTCACCGTTGTCAACTTTCTCATTCCACCAGGTTCAACACCCATGGTATGCCCATTTCATTCATCATCTCACGTTCATCACATTACATACATGACATTGTTTGCTTCGATGGATGTCCGAGTGCCGGTCTCATCGTTGCCCCCAAAAAAAGAGTTTTTTTTACATTACTAATCATATCTTTGTACCATGCATGGCATTCGCGTCAAAGCATTACATTTGCATCCCATTCACACTTTGCATTTCATACACTCGTATACCAAGAAAAAAAGAGAAAAGCAAAAAAGGACAAAAAGAGAAAAATTGCTCATTCCATCACATTCATCATTCCACCAAAATCAATCAGCACGACCACATTCCTACCTTATCTGCATTCACACACGTTGTTCGTCAACCTCCATGTCCCATCAACTTCGACTCACAGCATCTGCCACATTTCATTCACCCCATCGAACACTTACCATTTCACATACCTATATTGCACGCATATATCATTCATCGCATTTTCAGATATGCCAGATATAGATAGCTTTTCCCTTCTCAGGTAAATGCATTCATTAGGTATGTCCTTGGCAAGTACGCCATGTGTCAATCCCAATAATTTGTTCCCTCAAAGTCAGTGCTCCAAGCACTGGTCTCATACCACAATTCAGAATCTCAATACTCCTTTAGACCCCCTAGTGGTCCCTCAGAGCCCAAGCGCTCCTTCAGACCCCCAGCGGTCCTTCAGAGCCCAAGCGCTCCTTCAGACCATCAATGGTCCTTCAATCCAGATCGCACGTCGTGTTATCGAGCAACCGACGGATCATCCGGCCCCAGGCCCTTCAGACTAGCTGTGTCCGCCTAAAAAAAACACAGTGCAAGTCCTTCGAGGTGTGCAAATCAGGTCAACGACCTAACCTTGCCACCCATGGCCGCTCGAAAAAGGCCATCCCCCAAGCAGACCGTTTTACTAGTACCGTTGCTAGTTTGCGCTCCTTCAGACCCATTGGTCCATCAGGCTTAGGCATGCCCTTCAGACCCCATTGGTCCTTCAATTTGACTCCAGTCAATGCGCCGAGCATCGACTGTAAGTTAGATCATCAGAGCCCCAAGTGCTCCTTCAGATCCCCAGCGATCCTTCTTTACTTTTTGTTCTATATCAACCAATTTTTTCAATAATTTATAAAAAAGGATGACCTTGACAAAATTAGTGCATTTTTATCTTTATTTCTATTTTACTCGAGAAACCTGGAAAACCCTCCGTATTTCCTAGTAAAATATAAATAAAGAGGGGCAACTGTCATACCCCAATTTTGTCCGGCTTAGGTCAAAACCCTAATTTTCAATCAAAAATAAATCAAGTCTTAGCATTCATCCTAGAGGTTAGGAAGAGCATCATGCTTGCATCTTAGAAGTTTCAGAATGCATTTTAGGGTTAGAAAAGCATTGCATGGCATTTTAGAGCACTTTAGAGCATGTCTAGGGTTTCTAGGGTTTTTCCTAGTTCAAAGGGTATTTTGGTAATTTCGCCAAAAAAAACTTATTTTCTCATCATGCATGCATTTCTAGAGTTTTAGAGTCATCCAAAGGGTCTCAGGATCATTGTTAGAGTGGAAATGAAGTTTGGAGCAAAGTAGGGTTTTTGGGACCAAAAGGGCATTTTGGTCATTTCACTAAAATAAATAATTTCTCGGTAAAAACCATTATACATCTCTTGAGGAATTTATGTGAATCCAAGTGAGTATAGTTGTGTATTTTTTGTGCATCATGAGAATATTTTTGGCATGAAATTCGGTTTTTGAACAAAAGGGTAAAATGGTCATTTCCTTTGGAGTGGGGTCAACAAATCAATTTTGGGATTGGTGAGATCATAAAATTCAGAGCCCAATCATTGAATCATGGGACATGGCCCAAAATGGTATGATTAATGAAGAATTATCTAGAAAAAAAATCAAGAAAAAGAAAGGATAATTAGAAAGGTAGTGGGAGACAAATAGTACAATGACAACTTGCAATTACTCTCTCTCTCTTATCCTTTGGCTGCGAATTCCAGCCCTTTTTTCCCCATTTTTGGTTTATTGTATTGATTGCAAATTGTGTTTAAATCATGGCCTTCCATTCAAGTGTTAAATGCAATCCTCACCCTTCATTTGAATTAAAATGGCACTCTTGTAATATGCTTCATGAGAAAATACATTTTTGTAATTAAACTTATCCTTCACTCACCTCCTTAAGCTACACCCCTCAGCCCTCTCTCTCCTCACTTTGTGCTTTCTAATTGCCCCTAATCCATGTGACATTTGATCTTGACCCTTGGTTCCAAATTTAGATGCAATCCTAGAGCACCTAAAAAAATAAGAGACTAAATTACCCTTAAACCTAGTTTCATCCTATAAATACCTCCCTCATTCCCACACCTAGGATTCATCTTTTTTGCTTCTCATTTGCCTCTCATTCTCCTACACAAAAACCCTAGCACACCAAAAGCACCTCCTCCCCCTCTCCTTCCTCACCAAAACCGTAGCCTCTCCCTCCCTCCTCCATATATTTTCTTCAACTTTTCACCACCAAATCCTCCATTTCTTGTTAGATCACCATCCTTCCTTCCATTCTCTTCAATGTTGCATCATCAAATTGCTAGTAATTTTTTGAGCTTATCACCTTCTTCATTTCATTATAGTTTTGAGGTAATCCTTGAAGCTTTGCACCTCATATTTAATTTTCTTGCATGATCTCTCCTCTACTCCAAACTCCTTCTTGATTGTTGTTTGCTTTGAGGATCCATTTCAAACATTTTGACAAAGACTTAGGGAGCTTTGGGTGTTTGAGATGGGTCCTTGGCCTTGAAGGAGTTATTCTTCTATTTGAATAATTTCCCTTGCATCTTTACATATTATGCACTAAATTTCATAAATAAATTGTTGTCTATGGGCTCTAGCATTTTCGCATATCATGAAAAAAATTAGGGTTGATATGATTTTGTTGCACTTCCTTGCTTAATCATATGAATCCTTGTAAAAAAATAGATTTATGTTGCTTTGTGTTAATTTTGTTGTTTTCTTTATTAAATAAAATGTGGATCTATGTTTCCTTTGGTTCCCATGCTTATAGATCTAAAAATATTTCTAAGTTGATTTTGTTGTTGTTCTTTGTTTAATGATGTTAAATCTTGTTATTAGTATTTCATTTTAGTGTTAAATGTTACTTTTGTTGTTTGATGATTTAGCAATATGATTCCCACTAGTGCCTAGTGCACCTTGACCTAAGTGGTGAAGATTGCTAGAAATGACTCAATTTAGCGATGTGTTTATTTAATCTTTGCATTTTCATTTGCTTATTGTTGATGATAAATCATATGATTCCCACTTATGCCTAGTGCATCATATTCTAAGTGGTGAGGATGGTTTTAGATGATTCAACCTTCTCCTCTCAATTTCTTAATGAATAAAAGATGAGATAGTTAGGTTTATGGTTTAAGGTCCATGGGGTATTGCAAAGGATAGGTTACCCAAAACCTTGATGCTCCCTCCTCTTTGATTGTGTTATTAGCCTTTGCGCCCTTATTCATGAATGCAAAGGATAGGCCTACCTTAGCCTTGATGCAATTTCTCCTTTTGTTCATGTTATCGAGAAATCGTTGCTCATATGTTCCTTAGTTTAATTAAGACAATTCTATGCCTATGATCAATTGCTTGCTTGTTTTTGATGCATTTTAAATGTCTTGATTCAATTATATGCCATTCCATCCATGTGTATGACCTCCTAATGAAGACGTAAGTCTACATGCATGTTGTAGCATAGAGTCATTAGGGTAAATACACCCCTTCCTACACACACACATTTGCTTTGAGAACTTCATCTTGCATCCTTGATAAGTGGATCTTTTGATCATATTGGCATGTTTAGTCTTAATTAATGTTCAACATATGCATGATTCCGTAATCATTGAATGTGCTTGAATTTTGTAACCAATCATTGATAATAACTACACCCCTTTCTTTTTCCAAAAAAAAAACTTTCAAACTCTTTTCCAATTAATGCGAGTTATTAGTGACTATCACTCAAAGCCTTGGCTTGTTTGATTGTCATGAACGCCATCAAGGGTTATTAGTAATGATCACTCAAAGCCTTTGCTTGCTTGATCATTATGAAAGCTTTTCCCCTTTCAAACCCTTTTCAAAAACATTTTTATTAGAACTACATCGCTTTGATTCCCATTTGGGATACGTAGGAGCGAGTCACGTTCTCGTCAAGCGCAACAAATAAAAATCATTTTCGCAACCCTAAACCAATCATTTTCACAAAACAAACCAAAAAGTCATTTTCAAACCCATTGTTATTAGTGACTATCACTCTAAGCCTTGGCTTGTTTGATTGTCATGAATACTATCCGGAGTCATTAGTAATGATCACTCAAAGCCTTTGCTTGCTTGATCATTATGAAAGCTCTTCCCCTTTTCAAACATTTTCGAAAACCAAAAAAACCAAGAACTACGTGTGATTTGATTCTCTACCAGGAGATACGTAGGACCAGAGGGCGGCCGACCTCTGTCAATTGCATTAATAAAAAAACTTTCTTTTCTCTTTTAATTCACTTTTCTCCTTTTTCTCAAAAAGTACAAAAATAAATAAGTGTTTATCGAGTCCTTTTTTTATTATTATTATAAGGGTAAAAACATTATTTTTGAATTAATAAATGTTTACACATTTAGTTAAAAGGTAGCCTTCCTTAGGAGGATGTCGTAGGGTGCTAATACCTTCCCTACGCATAAACGACTCCCGAGCCTAAACCTGGTCCGCAAAACCCCCTTTATCCATTCAATAGGGATTTTCCAATGTTTGCCCTTAAACTAAACTTTGGTGGCGGCTTCATTTCAAGAACTTCGAATGATCCCTCCTCCGGATTTTTCGGTCGCTACAGGAGTGAGAAAGGAAGAAAAATAGAATAAAAAATGAGAAATAAAACTAAAAGACATTATTGTCCACAAAAGTGGTGATGTGTCAAAAAATTAAGACGTCTACAACTGTCTTTTAGTAAGTGTTCTGGACTGGACCAAGAGGTCCATTTAGCAATTCCAAGAGGTGCATTTAGCAATGGATATGGATTGACCCAATCACTTTGGCCCTTATCCATAACATACAAGCCCAATCACGCTTGGACGGTTAAGATCAATTCCGCTGATCCGACGATCCACAAACGGGCATGATTTCCTATAAATACCGGCTCGCATAGCCATTTACAAGATACATACTCTTTCCCTTGCAAATTCACTAGCTTATTCTCATACTGACTTGAGCGTCGGAGTGGCTTTGCAGGTACCCCCCCGGGCGCTCACTGACCTCCTGCAAGGGCAGCAAAAGACCTACCAACAGCAGCCAACAATATACTGCTAAGTACAGAACATTGGCGACCATAGTGGGAGATATCTATCTTTCACATCATCACTACTCGAACTTTTCTCTTGCTACTCCATGGCTCCCAGAGGCAGACCCCGGGTTCAAAGTATTGCCATACCCGCACCCCGACCAGAGGGTACTCCTGAGGGCAACATCGTGACCCTACTTGACAAGGGTACCAGCCAGCCTGACCAGCCCTCGAATGTGAATCAACTTTTGGATCTCCTGGCCAATCGCACTCAAGCTACGCTGCAGTAGGAAGCTCGCCTAAGGGAAATTGAAAGGCGTGTGGCCTCCCTGCCTGAGCAGCCTCCGCCCAGCAGGGGAACCCTTCCTCCAACAGCGGTGACTTCAAGGTGCCATCGGTCTCCCCCTCGGAGGCATCACGTCCATCGTTCTCCCCGAAGGCGAAGGCACGTGCATCGCTCTCCCCCTCGGCGTCGCAGTCGTGGAGGGTCAGGCTCATCTCCAACATCCCCTCTAGATGATACCTACCAGCCTCACGACTCCCACTCCAGGACCTCCTCACGCGCATCCTCTGATTCTCGTAAGAGGTCGAGGAACCGGGTCGATACCCATCGGAGGCACCACCGGGCCGGGGATCGCCATCGAGGAGATCCCCTGACCGACGCAGGTATCATGAGTTGGACTATGAAGACACCTCCCCACGAAACTCAAGAGGGTTTTCGGAAGAAGTACATTTCACTCGAAGGGTGGATGAATGCTGAATCTCTAGGGCCCTGGAGAAGCTGCCAACCCTCAAGATGTATGACGGAACTGGAGATCCAGACCGCCATCTGGCACACTTCTCCCTGATGATGCGCTATAGAGGCGCCAGTGAGCCTGTTCACTGCAAAATCTTCCCCCTCGCTCTCGAAAATTCGGCACTAGAGTGGTTTCAAGAGCTAATGCCGAACTCCATCTCCTCATGGGGGCAGCTGACGAGAATGTTCACAGCTCGTTTCACTGCCTCCCGGTTGAAACCCAAATCTGAAGAGGTTCTTAGGGCAATCAGGCAGGGAGAGAAAGAAACACTTAGAGAATATCTGGAAAGGTTCGACAAGGAGGCTGCCAACGTCAGGAACCTTGAAGACAAGAGGATGCTCTTTTGGATGAAGGATGGCCTCAAGAAGGGAAGCCTGTTTCAAAGGGACATGGGGGTTAACAAACCCCGGAGCTTGTACGAGTTCCTTCGGAAGGCACAGAAGTACATGGACTATGAAGAAGACAGCATGGCCTACTAAGAGGAGGCCGAGGTTGGCAGCGAGAAGGGTGATTTGGCTCGTTATGGGCACAGTACCAGCAAATGCAACATCCTCAGGGATGACATGGAAGAGCTGATCCGCGAAGGGAAGCTCGCCCTAGTACGTGAATGAAGAAGAGGATGACATCAGGACTTGAGCCTAGGGCTAGTTATGAATTTTGTTGTTTGAGCACGAAGGCATAATGTAAAATCTCGATATGAATGATACAAAAATTAATTTTTACAGTTTTTGCTCTAGCTCACTAGCATTAACACTTGTTCCCAAAGAAAAATTCCTTAAGATCAAGAAAGAAAAAGGGTCCAACTTTATAGTTAGGAGTGGAGCGATGCAAGTTTGAGACCCAACATACCATGCAGGGAGGGACTGCCTGGATCGCAGGGGCAACCTCAACATTAGCTTAAAGCCAAGATCATCTCTCCAAGTGGGGGAGTCAAGGGTGTCATGACGCGCTCGTCTTCCTAGAACAAAGCAACCAAGGTCACGGCACCCACCCGACGGGGATCCAAGGCATGACACCATAGAGGGTGCCTAGCACTTGGCACCCAGGCACCCAGCACCAAGGCGCGAAAAGGAAACAAGACTTGGTACCATAGAAGGCGCCCAGCACCCAGGCGCCTATGAGGGCGCCATCAACAACAAGGCACCCAGGAGGGCGCTATCAACAGAAGATGGAAAACCATGGCCACTAGCTCCGCAACCTCTGATGGGCGAGTTATCATCAGACCGAGTTCTGATAAACTGCCCCCAGAGCAAACTTTGCCACGAGGCACGAAGCGACTTTAAATGTGTCGCAACCTCTGATGAGCGAGTTAAATTCAGATCGATTCTGATAAACTGCCCCCAGAGTTAACTTTGCCACGAGGCACGAAGCGACTTTAAACGTGTCACAACCTCTGATGGGCGAGTTAAATTCAGATGGATTCTGATAAACTGCCCCCAGAGTCCCACGAGGTGCGAAGTGACTTTAAACGTGTCACAACCTCTGATGGGCGAGTTAAATTCAGATCGATTCTGACAAACTGCCCCAGAGTTAACATTGCCATGAGGCGGTACGCAAGGCGATGACTAGCTCCCGAGGCCACTCAACGCGTGCCAGTTACAATCATAAGGAACAAGCTAGATAAAGAGGAAGCCTGGATGTTTCAAAATGTGATATAAAAAATCAGGGGGCAATGACATCGAAGTCAACCCTGTTGGGGTGGTGTTTGACAATCCTCCCGTCTGAAACCTCATGATCAAATTGAAAGATCGTGGAAATATCCAATAGATAATGGTAAGGACAGAAGAAGCAACTCCCCTCGGTACCAAGCGAGCCATGAAATTTCATCAAGAAGAAAAACAGGCTAAGAGACAGGATGAGCAACAAAAATAAAGCAGAGTGCTAAGCACACGTCCACACAAGCTAGCACCCAGGAGGGCGCCTGGCAAGGAGGGCGCCTGGAAGGAGGGCGCCTGGCAGGAGGGCGCCTGGCAGGAGAGCGCCTGGTAAGGAGGGCGCCTGGCAGGAGGGCGCCTGGCAGGAGAGCGCCTGGTAAGGAGGGCGCCTGGCAGGAGGGCGCCTGGCAGGATGTGGTCTGGAAGCAAATCCTTCGCAAGGGGGCAACCCGCACTGTGCAACAAGGCGCCCAAGGCACCCATGAGGGCACCAAAACCTTGTCTCGCAAAATCTGCTTCACGAGGAGACACCCAGCGTATAGGCACCCATGAGGGCACCAAAACCTTGTCTCGCAAAATCTGCTCCACGAGGAGACACCCGACGTATATGCACCCATGAGGGCGCCTGGCAGGGCGCCAAGGTCAAAGCAGGCAGCGCCCATGAGGGCGCCAAGGCCAAAGCAGGCAGCACCCGTGAGGGCGCCTGGCAGGGCGCCAAGGCCAAAGCAGGCAGCACCCATGACAGCGGCGCCAAGGCTGGGGCAGGCAGCGACCACGAGGGCGCCTGGCAGTCGTCACACAGGCAGTGTCCCACTCGACTTCATAAATCCGGCGAATCGGCGAAAATCCTTCAAGCCAAGACCATCCTCTGAAATAATCTCGGCTTGGGGGGCAACTGTTCTGGACTGGACCAAGAAGCCCATTTAGCAATTCCAGGAGGTGCATTTAGCAATGGATATGGATTGGCCCAATCACTTTGGCCTTTATCCACTACATACAAGCCCAATCACGCTTGGACGGTTAAGATCAATTCCGCTGATCCGACGATCCACAAATGGGCACGATGTCCTATAAATACTGGCTCGCATAGCCATTTACAAGGTACATACTCTTTCCCTTGCAAATTCACTAGCTTATTCTCATACTGACTTGAGCGTCGGAGTGGCTTTGCAGGTACCCCCCGGGCGCTCACTGACCTCCTGCCAGGGCAGTAAGAGACCTACCAACAGCAGCCAACAATATACTGCTAGGTACAGAATAGCTAGTAAGTTATTGTTTTGTTTTCTAAATAAAATAGATTTGTTTTCTTAAATAGATATTAGATTAGATTAGATTAGATAGATAACCAAATCTTTACTGAAATTAAGTTAAGGCACCCTAAGAGTAATTTAGCCAATAAAATATATAAAAATATCAACAATAACGATGAACACTAAAGCTCTGTTTGGCAAAGCCTATCACCTGCTAGCTTATAACGAATAAGCTCACTGTAGGTGGTTGACATGATTAACTTATAGCATTTTTTATTGGCTTATAACATTTTTTGAAACGTTACTTGAAGTAGCGTTTGAGCTTATAATGTTTCATTTTTTCTTCCACTTTTACTTTATTATTTTAGTTAAATTTCTCATTTATTCTCCACTAAATGAATATTCTCTCTCATTTTTTAACATTAATTACAAATGTTAATTTATGTTATTTTATATTTATAAGATAGTTTAACCACTAATTTTAACAAACACTTTAAATTCAACGAGTTAGCATATCCACCGTAAGATAACTTATATACTATCTCCTAGTTTTTTTGTAAAATAAAATATATTATCCCCTAGTTTTTTTGGCAAAGAGCCTAAAAAATCTACACCTACACTATATTTATACAACTAAACCAAGTATGATTTTACCAATACCTCCATTCAATCTAAAAGACACCTCAAATTTTTGAGGGTAAAAATGTCATTACACTTTATTTCTTCTTTTTTTCTCTTTATTCTTACACTCTCTTTCTTACTTTTCACTTTTCTCTTACACTCTCTTTCTTCATTTTTCTCTTTCTTTTTACATTCTCTTTCCTCCTTTTCACTTTTCTTTTACACTCTCTTTCTTCCTTTTTTTATTTTTACTTTACTTTTCCCATAAAAAATTATTTTCTTTCTCATATCACTTCACTTTAATTCTTTTAACTAAATTTTTAAATTTATACAAACACTACTTTAATTAAAAATTTTGAAGACTACTACTATAAACCTACTATCTAAAAAACAAGAAGACTTAATAACTATTGAAATTAGTAATTAATATTTAAAACAAATATTTCTTATTGATAATCTAATATCTAACTTTTATTATCTACTATAATCTACTAATCAACTAAAATAATCAATTGAAACTACGAGATAACTGCACTGATAAATAAAAAAACACGGGATAACTGTAGTGATATATAAAAAAACACGGGATTAATATTTACCATTGATATTTATAATTTTTTTTTGACAATTTATAATTAATATTTACCATTGATAATTATAATTTTGGAAAACTACTATAAACCTACTATCTAAAAAAACACAGGATAACTGCAATAATCTACTGTAATCTACTAATCAACTCAAATGATCTAATATAAAAACATGGGATAACTGCAATAATCTACTATAATCTACTAATCAACTTAAATAATCAATTGAAACTATGAGATAACTGCAATGATATATTAAAACATACAGGGATAACTACACCAATATATAAAAAAGCACAACATTAATATTTGTCATTGATAATTCAATTTTTTGAAGACTACTATAAACCTACTATCTAAAAAACAATAATATTTAATGACTATTTAAACTACTGATTAATATTTAAAATAAATATTTCTTATTGATAACCTACTACCTCTCTTTTACTATTCACGATAATCTACTAATCAACTAAAATAATCAATTGAAACAACGAAATAACTGCACTGATATATAAAAAAACACGAGATAAATATTTGTCATTGATAATTAAATTTTTTGAAGCGTACTACTACAAACCTGCTATCTAAAAAATAAGCAGACTTAATGACTATTTAAATTACTAATTAATATTTAAAACAATTATTTTTAATTGATAATATACTATCTAACAAATTTACTATCTACTATAATCTACTATCAACTAAAATAATCAATTTAAACTGCCAGATAACTGCACTTATATATAAAAAACACGGAGATAACTGCAGTGATATATAAAAAAACACGAGATTAATATTTGCCATTGATAATTATATATTTTTGAAAACTACTATCTAAAAAAACAAGAAGGCTTAATGACTATTTAAACTGATTAATATATAAAACACACGCGACAAATATTTGTCACTATTACCTAAAAAAGGATAAATAATTGTTACTCATATATAAAAAAACTCGAGATAAATATTTGTTATTGATAATCTATCATCTATCTTTTACTATCTACAATAATCTACTAATCAACTCAAATAATTAATTGAAACTATGAGATAACTGCACTGATACATAAAAAAACACTGGACAACTCCACTGATATATAAAAAAATACAGGGATAACTGCAATGATATATATAAAAACACAGGGATAGTTGCACTGATATTTAAAAAAAACATGGGATAACAACACTGATATATTAAAAAACACCGCACTAATATATCAAAACACACGGGATAAATGCACATATTGTTTTTAAATGATAATTTTATATTTTTAGTTTTAATATTTATCAATTTTTTATTTGAAATTCATTTTTTATCTACTTTAAATTTTTCTTTTATTTTCACGGGGTAATGTTCAGACTATTTAAATACTGTCTAAATTCATTCATAAAAAGAACACGACAGCACCTGTTCGTATGCAAGTCATCATCTATATTTTACAATTGAATTTAGATTAATGAGATTTCAAATTAATGCTTCTATTTGAAACGCGTTCGGTCCGTGCGGATGCACGGGTATAATACTAGTGTTGGTCTAATTTTGATCTGAAGAGGAGGAAGGTGTCCAAAATGTGAATAGACACGTATGAGAGATTAAGCCACAATACTAAACTTGCCGGGGATGGAACTGCAATTTGCACAGGTGGCATTGGAATATTCTTTATTGTTACTCCTTTTTTTTTGACAAGATTTATTGTTACTCCTATTGTTAAATTAATTTGTGTTTTTTCTACCGAGAAAAAAATAGTGTTTCCCACACACAAGGAGAGGGGAGAGAGAGAGAGAGACCGAGAGAAACTTCTTCGCTTCGAACGCTGAATATATAAACGAAGATACAAATACAACTTCTCGCCCCCGCTTCTCCACGCATTCACCAGCGTCTTCACTGTAAGATCCTCTCTTACTCTCTTTCACAAACACACTCTGTCTGAGTATCGCAGACACTCTTTCCCACTGCAACTTTTCAATTTTCGATTCAATTGTTACCATTTTCTTTGTGGCGGGAACCGAGTTTTTTTTTTCCTGTTGTCGGCGATTCATGATTTCTTTTTTCTGTTTCGATTTTTCTCTTGAATGTGGTGTGGTGCATTCGTTTCCTTCCCTGGTTGTTTCTTTGATATCTTCGCCGCGTCTTTACGGTGGCGTTTTCATCTTTTACTGCTCAAGAGCTTGAGCGTTTTAAGATCTCCAAATAGGGGCACATTCTAGGGTTTCATTTTGTTCTATTGCATTGGGGCTTCTTCTCAGGACTTTGAAACGCTGCCGTTTTTTATTTCGATGTAGGGGTTTGCGTAGTGTGCATTTCTTGAAAAAAAATATAACTGTATTTTTTTCGATATTTTGTTTCTTCGCGTTGGAACCGATCTTCTCGTGGGTTTCGTCTGAACCTTGGGTCGCGTTCTTAGGTCGGTGCATTGGTTTGTAAACTGGATTTTCGTGATGGTGGTTTTTAGGTCATTCACAAAGATCTTTGTGTCTGGCAGTTACTTATCAGTGTTTGTTTTTTGGGAAATTTCTAGGGTTCCTGCATGAGAGACACATTGCTTTGATAAATAATTCTAATGCATGAAGTTGCCATGCAATTCAATAGATGTTTGAGCCGGTGGAAGTGTAGGGTTGAAATGGCTTTACATTTTCATTTGGCTAGTTTTAAACCTACCGTGCTTGTCAAATGAGATGAAATAGAAAACAATAAAGACAACTGAATCAAAATTTACCTATGTAGTGGTTTTCTAGATTAATCCAGTTAATTAGAGTTATCTTTATCTTTAGTGCTGAGATACATAATGATTCACATTGAAGTGGCTTCTGTGTTGTGGTTACTCCTGGCTTGTTTAGGGATTGTTGATATTTTTACTAACTGTTAACGCTTAAAGGTTTTTGATCTGTCAAATTCTCAATGCAGGGTGCATGTCTCTGCTTGATAGGAACAGATCTTTTCTCAATGCCTCTTTTAAGGAGAAAGCCTTTTGCCTTGACTGAACCTCCTCAGGATTTGAAGCCAGACGAGCATGTTTACCAAGTTCGATTTACGAAAGAAATATTTCGAGATTATCAGTATCCTCTATAGTCGTCTATTTTTATAATTTTATTTTTGCATAACTTCTTTAACTGTCTTTAATAACTCAAAAGTAATTAAAAATTTAGAAGTCTGATTAATTTGTGTATTTTAGCATCTTCGATTACTTGTTGCAAATTTCATGGATAATGTCTTTGGCATTCAATACATGATCATAGGAATGCGAGGATATGGCTGGTCTGCCTTAACACAAATTAGTGACTATTTGAACAGTTTGAATCTATACCGCCAGAGGGTTTGGACATGTAAAGTCACTGGAAAAATGGGCTTGACTTATGAAGAGGCTATGGTGTCGGAACAACGAGCCTCTGAGAAAGTCCTACAGTTACCTAAAGAGTTTATGGCTCCTGCTTTACGGATCATTCAGTACAGTAAGAGCTACTCTCTTCCGAGCTGAAAAAATATATGTTGATGTTTTACAGTTTTTTTCCTGCTGGAATGATTCTAATGTTGCCCGCAGTTGTCGAATGTTTGTTCTTCTTTAATCTATTTACCTTATAAGAGTGTGTAGTGGTTATTTTAGAAGGTAATATACAGTCTATAAATGCCTCTCTCAGTAAGTGTGGGTGCATATGAAATCACATCTATTGGTGGCGTATATTGTATATGTTTAACCTCAGGGCTATAAATGTGATTTTATTTTGATACAATAATTGTTCTCAAAAGAGAAATGAAAGTAGCTTCTGGACTTGTGTGTCACACTTAAGTTTTGGTTTCCGATTTAGTATGGATGTGTTATTGTCTAGGTCCATTAAAGGGTTCAAACTATGTTCCGTTTCATTAAGTAGTCAACTCAATATTTGATTTGCAGCTTAGGTTTTATCACCAATTGATTCTTTATAAATTATGATAAATTTTGATATACCGTGTCTTGGGTTTCATGATCTTTATGGACTAGATTGAAGATGAGTTGGCTCTGGCTATTTAGATATTATTTGTCTAGTTGATTGCATTAGTAGTGTTAGAAAACACAATTAACATGTGTTACCTAATAATAAGTGCTAGTATTAGGGATGTAGTTACACAAATTAAGGATTTGATTTGTTCATATGTAATTATTAGTTATTTCATGATTGTATAGTGTGATTTACTGATTTAAAATGTCGTCGACGTCCAGAAAAGTTTTCCACCAATTGTCAATACCGTTCAAGCATGCTTCTGCATCCATTTCAGTGCTTTTGCATCTGGTTTTTGCTTCTTGCTATCACGCCAAAACCACCATTGAACCCCATCAATCCAACTTGGACAGCGCTGAACTGTCTACTATTGTGTGATTTACTGATTTAAAACGTCGTCGACCTCCATAAAAGTTTTCCACCAATTGTCAATACCATTCCAGCATGCTTCTGCACCCATTTCAGTGCTTTTGTATCTGTTTTCTGCTTCTTGCTATCGAGCCAAAACCACCATTGAACCCCATCAATCCAACTTAGACACAGCACCAAACTGTCTACTATCGTAGTTCTTCTGCCAGAAACATCCTCATGTGCCACCACGTGTTTCCAACTGCTGTGTCTTCTTCAGCTCGTACAAGCCACACGGCTCCCTTTGGCCATTCATTTACTGCAATGTTGGTGCCTTTTAACCTGCCCTCACCTTCTTATTCTGTTGGGACCCCTCAGCTTGTAGGTTTCATTCAAGGTTTTTTTGTTTCTGTTGTACTTTCAGTCTCTGGTTTTGCATTTGTGCGATTTATTTAAGTGTTTCCTCCATATTCATTTGCTGATCAATGTTTTTCTTCCTTTCCGTTACTTGTTTTTGGATTGAAGCCTTATTTGCTTCCTTTGCCTGTTTTAATGACAGTAGTCACTGTTCGGTCATTATACTGGGTTACAATTGTAGTTTCTGTTCTGCAATGCAAATGGGGTTCTCCATGTATTGCGATTTTGGTTCCTATGTCCAATTGTCATTCAATTTTTAACCAAAAATGCCATGTGACACATGTGGATATACCTGAAGGGACCGAAAAAATTGGCTAAAAGTTGCACATTCACACAATTGCAAAACCGTAATGACAGCATTTTTTGGCTAAAAATTGAACTACTGTTGAATTTTGAGAATCCAATTTGCCTAAGTCGAACTTAGGGAACCAATTTTGCACAATTAGGATACCCGGAGAACCAAAAGAGCAATTCAAAATAAATCTAATTATCTCATTTTAAATTTGATTACTCTAGATCCAGGCAAGAATAAACTTTTAAAATAGCTATATGAAACTATTTTTTATTTTTAATTTGAAAATTTGAATTCAAAAAATTTAGTATTGTTGATGATGATGAATTGAAAATGAGATAATTGTATTAATCTTTTATCAAATCTCAGATCAACAATGTTACGATATATATTGAATGCGTTAAGTATTCTATCCGTTGAGAGTGAAGTGTTGTAATAGCTTGATTACAAAATTTTGACAAAATGATTTTGCAGCTCCAAAACCTAGGCGATTGATATAAGAATCGACTATTTATATTATATTATTTCTCTTCAAAAAAGCTAGGCGATTAATATAAACTTTACCGTCTTGCCTCAATATTGCTCTACAAAGCCCTGGTCATAAAAGGGTATTTTTTTGTAATAAGCTTTAAAGTTCAGTAAGCCTTAGCATGATAAGTGTTAGAAAATACATTTGACATATGTTTATTTTCTAAGTAATAGGTGCTAGTAATTAGGGGTGTAGTTACGCTAGTCAAGGATTTGATTTGTTCCTCTGTAATGCATAATTGTATTATGTGAATGGGATCCATGTATTTTACAAGCTATACAGCTTTATCAAGACAATTAAGCAAGGCCCATTCATTTATATCCATCAGGATGATCACTACAACATTTTTAAGTCTGCTTCTGTTGACATTTAGACCATTAGAATTCCGTTGACATTTAGACCATTAGAATTTCAGTTTTGATGTATCTTTTTATGCTATTGCTTCAATCAAGAGTTGTCAATGAACGTCCTAGTTTGGTCATAGAAGGCTGTTCGGTTGTTTTCTAAATCATCATATGGATGCCTGTAATTTTTGTTTCGTATAGAAGTAATTGGAATTACAATTGTTGGCTTTTAGATAAATTGCTTTTATCTGTGGTATATCAGTATCTTTAGGTTTATTAATTATATTATATTATATTATATTATATTATATTATATTATATTATATTATATTATATTATATTATATTATATTATATTATATTATATTATATTATATTATATTATATGAGAATGAAGGTGATAATGCTGCAGCACTTGTGAACACCAAATTGAAGTGGTTCTGGAGTGACGACTTTGATCAAGAAGGAAAAATAGTAAAATAAATGTTTGTGAGAAACTAGAAACTATCAAAATGATGTCTGTTTATGAATTGCTACATGAAAAATTTCTGGGAACATATGCCAGCTGTTGTTTTAAGTTTCATTATAAAATTACATTATTTTCAACAGAAAGCTTGTCGTATTTTTTCATCGTGTACTGGATTAATTGGTGATATTTTGTTATTGCAGGTATGCTCCCTTTGAAGGATCTTGCCGATTCTATTGCTGAAAAATTGCAGGAACCTTTGTTTGTGGGTGCTGAATTGTATGGGAAAAAAGATGATGGGGAATGCCCATGTAAAATATTAAAGGTCATCCAAGTAGGAGTTGACAAATACCGTTATGAGGTAGCTTGGCTTGACAAAAACAAGAATACAAGTGAGAAAGCAGAAGTCAGCATGGAGGATTTGGTGCAAAAGAAACCACTTTTTAGTAGAAATATTTTAAAGTCTTTTATCCGGGAATCTACATATCGAAATGCCCCTTGGGTTTTACATGATGAACTGGCACGAAATCATGGTATCTCAACCAATATTCCAGAGGAGTTAAGAGGAAAGGTTTTTCTCAAAGACGGACTTATAATTTGCTCCAAGAAAAGGAAAAATGAGGTAGATAAATGAAGGAAAATACAATTTTCTTTTTTACTTTCCTATAAAAGAATAATAATATACTTATAAATGAGATAAAATAGCTTTTTGTTACCCTAATTTATGGGTTCTAATATATAACTTTTTTTTGTGAATGTATTTTATGATATGGTATTATTTTCTATCTCAAATATGTTATGTTCAGGAATCAAGGGAAGAAGCTGATAAATGCACCAGGAAGAAGTTGGATGGGACACTAGTCAATGGTTCCGCACAAGAGAAAGGTATAATTCAGAGTTTGAAGTAATTTATGGCTTTTTGGTTTAATGATTTTATCCCTTGCTGTGCATTTGTTAAATTAATTTAGTTTTCCGATCAATTGCTATTTCGATTTGCTTTGAATTTTGAATCTTTCTGTTGCATCTACAGCTTTCTCGACACATTATCTTATATATCTTAAAAATATATCTTAAAAATAAAACTTAGCCCCGCCCTTATGATTTAGGTTTATATAAAAGGATGTTACCATTTCAATTTTTCCAGAAAATGGAGAGCGCAATGATAAAGTCATCAAATATCCCATTGATGATCTATTGGTGAAGCCCAGTCCAGATGACCCGGTTTTCACTGATCGCCCTTCTCCATCAAGAGACTTCAATATTCCAATGTATTCTGTCGGAGATCTCTTAATGGTTTGGGATTTTTGTAGTTCTTTTGGTAAACTGTTGCACTTGTGGCCTTACTCTCTAGAAGATTTTGAAAATGCAATCTGCCATAAGGATAGCAATGTGGCTCTTCTTGTGGAAACTCATGCTGCTCTTTTTCGGCTTCTCATCAAAGATGATGGTAAATTCACTTCAGCTGTACAGAAACGAAATGTGAAGAAGGTTACCATCTAACTTGTTATTCTTTTTCTTACTGTTGGTATCAATTGCTACTTTGATAGATTCATTTCACGAGTTGGCTTTTCCCAGTTCAATCTTTCATGTTGCTCTGGTATCTTTGTGACTTCCTTTTTTTTGAGAGGTTGTGACTTGCTTAATGCTTATCCCATTATTGTTTTTATATGACAATATCTCATTTTTATTTTCAGATTACAATGGTTAATTGGAGAGAATATTTATGCGATTTTCTAGAAATGATCAATATTCCTCAATTGCGGCACTATGAAGCAACCATAAAACGGGGACATTATGGCCTTGTTGATGTCAATGCTAAATTAGAAATCTTAAGTGAATTGGTCAATCGAGCCCTTGAAACTGCAGTTTTTAGGGAAAAGTTGGATGAGTTAATTGAACAGCGGCAGGCACTTGGGGCATCTAATAGGGAGAAAGCATTGGAAGATGGTAGGAAGAGAAGAGAAGAAAAGGAGAGGTTGAAAGCTGACTCAGAAAGCAATGGAACTACGGATGGGCATAATCTAAACAGTGCAAATGTCTTAACAAACAAGAATCACACTATGCAAAATGGAGATGTGGGAAAGAAAAGAAATGGAGAGGTAGAATCACCTAGGCAAGACAATTCATTGGGTAGAAGGTTAGATTTTATCAAGGGTGCTGTTTATGCTTGCCTATACACGCATGCATTACATTCTTTTGTTTGGTGGTTGTTGCATTTCACATTTTTGCTTTTGAAATTCAATTTGCAGTGGGACCAAGCAATCAAGCCCCGATTCAAAAAAGACATCTAAGAACCTGAACTCAGATCTGAAAGAACCAGCAGAAAATGGAAAAGAATTATCCAGAAAGGAATTACAGAAGCATAGTTCAGAGAGGGTGCTGCTGCTACCTATCTCATTGCTTAGATTGTAGTCTGTTCTTTAAATGAATCACTTATTGACTGTCTATTATACAGAGAGAATATTTCGAACGGGAGATGGAGAAACGACTTACTTATAGAAGCCCATTAGGTAAGGACAGAGATTACAATAGGTATTGGTGGTTCCGTCGCGAGGGGAGGATTTTTGTTGAAAGCCCCGACTCAAAGGAGTGGGGATACTACAGCAGCAAAGAAGAGGTACTGGATGAAGACAGCCTACAATGTTTGCATTTTTTACTTGTTTAATTTCTAATTTTCTGTTGACATGTGTGAATAGCTGGATGCATTGATGGGCTCACTGAATTGCAAGGGTGAGCGGGAAAGAGCACTGCAAAAACAACTGGAAAAAAATTATGGTCGTATATGGTGAGTTAGATTACCTTTTCAATACATAACTTGTGCTGAATGCCTTTAATAACAAGTTATATTTGGATGCATATACCTCGACAGTTGTCTTGATCACAAATGTCGTAGTCCAACATACACTCAGGCTTTGGTAGTAAGTTTGTCAATGTTCTATGTGATGACAAATCGAAAATTTGTCAATGTTCTATTTATGTTATTGTCAAAAAAATGTTCTATTCATGTAGAAGGATGTTCAAGTTGGGCGAATCAATTTTCTGGAGTTGTTGGGTGTGGCTTAATTAAGTGAAACAAATTTGGTGATACTAGTTTACTTGTTTGGAAGAGCCCACAAAAAAATTGATGTCGCAAGTTATTTCAACTTATTTTCATAGGCTCCTCAAAGGAAGAAAACTGATAGAAAATAGCTTATACGTAGCTTATCCAGTTTACTCATTTCCACGTTAATTGTTGAAACAATTTATATATAAGCTGTTGTATGATAAACACATTGAATGAACATTTTAAGTTGTTAACCCAAACACTATATTGGTGTAGAAGAGTTATTAAAACAGATAAGTGCTGATAAACTACGCAATGCAGTATTATATAGATTTATTACATGAAAACTGGATTTAAATTTAAATTAGTAGCACTAAGTTGTTGTAGTTTATTTGACGAACATTTGAATAAGACAATAACACCTTTTAGACTTTTGGAATAAAGTGAAGATTAAAAGTTTTTTTGTTTGTCTGTAGACGGAGTAACAAGTATTCACATGTAAACTCACACACGCAAAGTAGAGATCTCGGGTTGGAACCTGGGTAACCACAAAATATCCAGCCTAACAGCCTGTTGTGAAGATTGGAAGCTAATTGTTGATATCTATTTTTTATTTAATTAATTTCTCTTGATTTCTGGAGATTTGTACCGAGTGAACATTATTGATACCTTGTTTTTTATCTACTTTTGGAACTTTTGAAATAGAGTGATCTCGTTAATTTTTGATATTCTATTTTTTTCATTTTTTTTCTCTTGATTAATGGAGTTCTGTACCTTTTCTTTGCATGTTTACAGCTCAGAACTCCAGAAAAGAACAAAGGATTTGATGCAAAATATTGTGAGTGATGAGTCTGTGCTGCGACGGTCTACTCGTGTTCGAGCTCCACCAAGACAAAACCCTGCCAATGCTTTCCTCGGATATGTTAACAAATGGAAGGAGGAGTAGAGATTCGAGTTCAAAGGAGCAAATTGGTTCATATTGTGGAGGGTAAGACGGATTCAGTAGTTTTCCAATCCATTTTTGGATGATGAGCAAGCAGCGTTTTATGTTTCTTTCTGAAATTTTGTATATGACTTGCACCATTCTTCAATAATAGCAGAAACTGGTGTAGTACTCCCTTTTTCTGTTGATAAATATGACATTAGTTACTAGTAAGGATAAAGCATATTTGCTTTCATATTCTGCTAAGTCATTTCATATTCGGGGAGTCAATATAATACTCGATTTTGAAATGGGCAAGTAGGGTCCAACGATTGTTTACGTCTCACATGTAGGGAGGGGTGAGCAGGAGTCAATCCAACCAGAACACCTATCACGTTTTGGTTTCACTTGACCTGCTGAGTATTGGGCCTATTTGTTCCAACTAGTCCTCCCTTAATTGTTAGTATTATTATTCTATTTGTGATGAATAACATATTTAAGTTGGAATCCATGTTAATTTAGTAATCTTATAAATAAGTACTATTTTGAAGTTTGATATATAGTGAAATACTAAAATTATTCAATCTACTGTTTTACTTTTCAACTTTTTTATCACGAGTAAATGATTACTATATAATTTATCGGCTAAATAGCACTTTTGGTCCTTTATGTTTGCTCTAGGTTTCATTTTGGTCATTTATCTTTTTTTTGGTCTGTTTTGGTCTCTCATGTTTCATTTTTGTTTCATTTTGGTCCCTGCCGTCAGTTTTGACTACAAACGCCACGTTGGCAGTTAACTGCTGACGTGGCGTCATCAATTCATTAAATGACGTGGTAGGCATAGGTGACTACTGGGTTTCCACATTAGCAAATTTGTTTTTTTAATTTAAATCAAAAACAAAACATAAAACAAACATAAAACATAACCTTCAAACCCAAATTCATAAAAAAACCCAGATTCAAACATTCAAACCCAGACTCTGTTCCTTTAAATCTTAACTCAAAGTTCGTTTCATTTTGCCCAAATCGTTTTGCCCAGATTCATTTTGCCCTGATTTCGTTTCATTTTGCCCAAATCGTTTTTTCATCTCCAAATCAAAACCCCACAACTCAAGCTTCAAATCTTAACTCAAGTTCTTTTTCTTCTTCTACTGCGTATCCTTTTCTTCTTCTACTGCGTTCTTTTAATTGGACAGTATAATCAGAATCTGAACTGAAAACAGATCTGATAGGGACCAAATTGAAACAACGTAAACAATGAGAGGGACCAAAATGAAACCAAACAAAAACATAGAGGACTAAAGCGAAACAAAACGTTCAACAGAAAACTCAGATCTGGAACTCAGATCTGTTCACAATCGTTCCTTTGTTCTTCAGCGAAGAAGGAGAAGACACTGCATTGTTTCAAACCCAGATTTCGTTCCTTCGTTCCTATTTCAAACCCAGACACTGGGTTATGTTTGTTTTATGTTTGTTGCTGGAAGGGGAACCTAATTTCTCCATTAAGTCTGGTTCTCATTTTGTTCTTATTTTTTGGATGAATCTGAGATGTTGTTGATGAATCAGTGGTTTTTCTAGAGTTGTTGTTGTTGTTGTTGTTGTTGTTGTTGTTGTTGTTGAAGAATTGTTGTTATTGTTGAAGATGAAGTAGATCCGGAACGAAATTGTTGTTGTTTATGTTATTTGTTTTTTTGCTGAAGAATTATTATTGTTGAAGAATTGTTGTTGTTGAAGAAGTAGATCTTGAACCAGAGGAGATGTTGTTTTTTGAAGAATTATGTTTTGTTTTAAGTTAAAAATCTGAATTTAGAATTAAAAAATAATTTATTTGCCACCTCAATTAATGAATGACGCGTCATACATGACACTTAAGACGCCACATCAGCAGTTAACTGCTAGCGTGGCGTCCGTTAGAAAAAACTAACTGCAGGGACCAAAATGAAACGAAAATGAAAGATAAAGGACCAAAACGGACCAAAAAAAAGATAAAGGACCAAAGTGAAATCAAGAGCAAAGATAAATGACTAAAGCTGATATTTAGCCTAATTTATCTTGTCTATCTACCATCTATCTATACAAATCACTCACTACCAAAATACTAATTTTACCATTTTTTAACTAAGCAGTTGGAGGATATTTAGGTAAATTAAAACATTTTTTTCCCACTTTTTCACACTCACTTTTTTAAACTTTTCACTCTCTTTCTCTCTCTCTCTCTCTCTCTCTCTCTCTCTCTCTCTCACACTTTTTTTAAATTTTTCTTTGGAAAATTTGAAAATTTAATACAATTTTAGTTTTAAAAAAAATTAATACAATTTTATTTTTTAGTCTCCGTAGGAAATGTAAATTAAAATGTTATTTTAATACATGCTGTTGAAATAATATTATTGTATTAAAATGTAAATTAAAACCTTTTTTCCCACTTTTTCAAACAATTTTTACTTTTCACTCTCTCACTCTCTCACACACACTTTTTGAAACATTTCTCATTTTTTCATCGTTTTCACTCCCTCTCACCCATATTTCTTTCAATCTTTCTTCTTAATTTTCTTTATGTATTTTCTCCTCCTTTCTTACTCCAACTCTAGCATTTCTCTTTACTATTTTGAAAATTTTCAATTTTTTACAAAATTTAATATTCAGTTTTCTTGATCAATAATTTTTTTTTTCCTTTTTTGGAAAATTCAAAATTTTAATACAATTTTCTACAGGAAATATTACATGTTGCTAACATAAAATTATCGTTTTAAAACGTAAATTAAGACACTTTTTTCTTCACTTTTTCACTTTCACTCAGGCACTTTTTGAAAATTTTCTCACTTCACTTTTTCATCTATTTCACTCTAATGATTTTCACGGAGTAATGTTAATTAAATTCTATCTGAACTCATTCTTAGAAATAACATGATAGTACGTGTGTATGTATCGGATTACTGCTAGTTTTAATCAAAAGCCAAAGCGGCATGCAACACAACAGATGTAGATGCCATTAAGATATACACGCCTATTGCCACACGCTCCAAACTCGGTCAAAATGTATGAGTACTCCTATGTTACATCATCTTTCAGGCTCAAAAACATGTCATCACACAACATACAAAAATTAAATAATAACAATAACATTGAATTGAAACCCATTAACGCGACATGATGTCTCTCTTTTCTCAAAAGAAATAGAGGATTCTTTTTGGTTACAGAAATGAAGAATTCTATTATTATAGATTTTTTTATAAATAGATTTATTCCTAAAATAGGAAATATATATTAGCTATTATATATTTTATTAACTCAAAATTTAGGTAATGGACCATCCATTTCTTTTGAGAAATGGAGAAGATCTCCACCCAACTTTTGTTAGGCTCATCCATGATGCAGCAAACTCTCTATCTATCTATCTATCTATCTATCTATCTATCTATCTATCTATCTATCTATGAAGTAGAGAATACATGTCCTTGATATGATCTTAGAAGAGGAAATACATTACCAAAAGGCATAGACCAAGAAGACTTATTTACTCATTTTAAGTGAGTTCGCTGACAAGCGTTTACATGGGGAGCATCAGTGAAAATTTTCTTTCTTGGAGCACACTTAGCTTTTATATTTTCTAGCTAATTTTTCCATAAGCTAAGTGATACAAGAAGTTATTATTATTGAAAAGCTGTCCATGCAACTAGTTCTTTTACAAGGACAGCATAAGACATCAGAAGACACCTATATCATATGTGTTCTCAGGGCACCAACCAACACCTATACTATCTCAATCACAGCTCGACCAACAATTTTTCCTTCATTGAGATCTTGGAATGCTTTGCCTGCCTCCTCAAAAGTGTATTTTTTAGTAACAGCCTGGTCAAGATTGAAGATACCTGTTTCTGCCAATCTGATTAACTTTGGAAGATCTTGCCTCGCCTTGCCTCCATATGACCCAATAATTTGTATCTGTTTAAATACAAATTTAATGAGATTGTAACCAGATATAATGATATCAGAAATAGAGAATAATAAAGCTCCTCTCCTTACTCACCTTTCTACGAACCAGACGATTTATATCCACCTGTCCTAAAGAACCAGCTTTTGCCAGTCCAACCATCACAGCTTTTCCTCCATCCTTCACACTTTGTACGCATTGAGCAAATGTTTGTGGATTCCCTAAGGCTTCCACAGCAACATCAACTCCCTTTCCACCAGTAATTTTCATTATCTTTTCAATGGGATCTTCCTTTGCTGAATTTATAGTGTGAGTAGCACCTAATGTCTTTGCTTTCTGTAGCTTTTCATCCTGAATATCAACAGCAATTACATCTGAGGCACCAAATGCTCTAGCTATCTGCAAACAACTGGTTACCGAAAGTTCCAAACACTTAGACATGAGCATATTGACTGAAATTAAATGTGTTATAACACAAACAAGAAACATCTATTTTTTCTTTATCAACTCCTTAACTTCAGATTATTTGAAGACAACAACAAACTACAGAGTGTTATCTAATTTAACTCGCCTAAGGGAGAGCCTAATGCTATAAAATTCCCACCATGGCAGGGTATTAGGAAGAGTTAGGTCCACTGTTGTCTATTATTCGAGGCAAGCTTACACCGCATCTGCAAGAGACTGATTCCACGACTCAAATCCATGACAATCCAAGCGAGCATTACCACGACAACAAAAAACATCAAAAGGAAGTAGGCACAGTTAATTGAATATTTAACAGTGACACCCCTTGAAAGTTGATTTTCTTACCTAGAACCAACACCCCCAGTTCCAATAACAGCAACAGAATCACCAGGACGAACTTGAGCCGCATGAGCCATAGCACCATAAGCAGTAAAAACAGCACATCCTAGAATTGCAGACTCGATATATGGCATTGAGTTTGGCAATACAGCTAATGCATTTGCTGGAACAACACAGTATTCAGCAAGCCCTCCCATACTAAACATGAACACCGGCTTTCCTATAAAATTGTCGATTGATTTCAGTATTCTACAATTATGGAACACAGTCAAAAGAACATTGAACTTTGTATCAGCTGAATGTAAAATGGGAATGTAGGTAATTCACACTAACCACTGCTTCGAAGAAATAGCCGAGTTTCACCATCGTAAAGGGTTCCTTTCGCTCGGTTATAAGCAAAGAAAGTTTCACACATATCATCATCACCCTGTATACCATTTGGAAACCACATCAAGGGATGAAAAAGAATAGAGCTGACATATATATAGAGTATGAGATACAAATAATGTTACCTTTGAACAGCAGGAGCAGCTGCCACAAGGCATGATGAATGCACCAACAACTCTAGATCCAATTGGAAGCCTGAGACATTGAGAAAGAAGCCTAATTATGATCCCTTTTTCTTTTCAACAACTGTCATGTAGAATAATTGGAATTGTATTTTCATTGAATTGTAAATTCACCATAACATCATTAAACAAAAATGTAGTAGTGAGACATGAAATTTTTTCACCTTTCTATGATTTTGGTGTCTGAGAGTTTTGCATGTTCAACAACTTCACCAGTAATCTCATGGCCCAAAGCGCAAGGAGTGGCAAAGGTAGCCTCACCTTTCATGACATGTAGATCAGAATGGCAAACTCCACAGGCTGCATGCATTCAGATCCAATAAAAAAACACCACTCAAGAATCAAGAATAGAATAGATTTGAGGACATAATTAAAATAATGAAGAGATTACGTTACATACCCTTGGTTTTGATGAGAACTTCACCGGGCTTGGGATGAGGAATGTTGAATTCCTCCATGGTAAGAGGTTTGTTGGGTTCCCAATAAACATAAGCACGCATGTAAGATGGCAATCCACCACCAACAACAGCTTCTTTATTCATTTTTCTTTTGAGTAATGGAGAGTATTATTCTCACCTGTCTTGGCGGTGTCTGTTTTTATGGATCTTGTTATTTCTCTTTTAAGCTGAGTTGTTGCACTTCACTTCGGAATTGTGGAATTTAAGAGAGACATGGTATGTGATCCACAAATGAAGGAGTGGAGGAGAGGAAATGCTAATAGAAAAACACTCCTCTGCATGCTTTAAGAGGCAAAACAAATGATTGGTACTTACTCACTTTGAGTGATTTCTATTTTCCTTGTACTTGAAATAGCCATTAGCTTACATGTTGTGCTTCTAATTTCTCACTAACACTCTACTTAGACACTTTGATAGTGAAGTTTTTGCTGAGAATACCATATTTGTGCTTCTATTATTTTCTCTCCCCTTTACATGGTTCTAATCCCAATTCGATTGACTGGTTGGTCCGATTTTTAAAATACTTCATCAACTTCTAACAACAATGGTTATTAGCATATTATTATCGGTGGGTGAAATTATTGCGAGTCTTACTAAATTTATTAATGAGTCTCGTTTTTAAAGTAGTGGAACTTACACGAATTCCAACCAATCATAAGGTGAATGTTTTTTTTGGTCAAGATTGGAATGATTTGCATTAACAAAGGCAAGACCCAAGCTATTACAATCCAACAATTGGCCCAAGAATTTGTCCAACACTGCAACAAAACTACAAGTGCACAGGAAACTTAAATAGAGCATTAAATGCTAACAACCAACCCCAAATGGTAAAGAAAATACGAAGCTACCAGGTCTTGGTTAAAGAGCAAAAACCCTAAAAACAACAAAAGAGGAGAGGATGGAGGGAGAAGATGAAAGGAGGAGGTTGGACTTGGAGTAATGAAGGGAGAAGAGAATAGGAAGACAAGGAGCGTGAGCTTTAGATATACACAAAGTGTATGTTAGTACAAGAATTTTAACTTTATTAGCGACAAACAAAATATATCACTAGTTTTGTCAAAATAAATAAATAAAATATATCACTAGAATTGAACTTTTAGTAATGGGGAATATCTATCACTAAAAGTCAAGTTTTGTGAACATTTAGTATTAGACAAAATCTGTCACTAGAAATGAAATACCCTTGCATTTGATTCACATTGATGGCTCTAGAAAAATGGTGATTGCATCACAATCCATCCATAAAATTAAATTGATAGATTGGATCCAATTTTTTTTTTTTTTTTTTTTTGTAATGAATTTACTAGTAGATAGATTGAATAAAGGATAACGACTTCTTTTGTTACCCCTAGTAGTAACATGTGATTATCATATGACTAAGGTCCTCTTTTTAGAACCACCTCTCGAGATCTTATGATCTTTGCTCATCGATTGTGACGTCCTTGCCCGATCTCTAGATACTAGCCATCCATCGTTTCAGATTGGCCTCCTCCCATGATGAACACAACACAAAAGGCATAGACCAACAAGACTAGTTAGCTGACATGAATTTACATGGGTAGCATCAGTGAAAACTTTCTTTCTTGGAGCACACTTAGCTTTTATATTTTCTGGCTATTTATTTCATAAGCTAAGTGAGACAAAAACTTATTATTATTGAAAAACTGTACATGCAATTAGTTCTTTTACAAGGACAGCATAACACATCAGAAGACACCTATATCATGTGTTCTCAGGGCACCAACCAACAGCTATACTATCTCAATCACAGCTCGACCAACAATGTTTCCTTTGTTGAGATCTTGGAATGCTTTGTCTGCCTCCTCAAAAGTGTATTTTCTAGAAACAGCATGGTCAAGATTGAAGATACCTGTTTCAGCCAATCTAATTAACTTTGGAAGATCTTGCCTCGCCCTCCCTCCATATGACCCAATAATTTGTATCTGTTCAAAATACAAATTTAATGAGATTGCAACCACATATAGTGATATCAGAAATAGAAAATAATAAAGCTCCACTCTCAGAGGTCTATCCCTCTGTAAAACAGAAAGCAAAAGATAGAAGTGTAGAAAAAAGAAAGACAATTAGGATAAGGACTGCATACAATAGATACATATTGGTCTATCCAAGTAAAGGCATACCACTTCTACAACCTAGTCCATAAAAGCCCAACTTTGGCTTTGCAAGGGGAAGAATAAGCCCAAGAGACAATACAAATATTAATAGCTATAATTATAATAAACAGTTTTAATCCAATCTGAGTAGAATTAGTGGTTATATGCTGGAGTAGATGTATAATTATAAATAACAATTTAGTGTGTATATATATATATATATAGAGAGAGAGAGAGAGAGAGAGCACTCACCTTTCTACGAACCAGTCGATTTATATCCACCTGTCCTAAGGAACCAGCTTGTGCCAGTCCAATCATCACAGCTTTTCCTCCATCCTTCACACTTTGGGTGCACTGGGCAAATGTTTGTGGTTTCCCCAAGGCTTCCACAGCAACATCAACGCCCTTTCCACCAGTAATTTCCTGCGCGAAATAGAGCAAACAATTAAATTAAGGTTCTTCTCCTCTCAAGTGAAAGAAATGATGCATGATGGTGTGACTGGATAATGTTAGGAGGTAATAAGCCTAGGAGAAAGTGTGTGCGCTTGCTTTGGCAGAATAAATAAACCAGAGAGAATGGGAAACAGTAATGTAAACGTGTCTAAATGAGGTGTTCTAGTCCCAGGTGCTGCACAGATGAATATTAAAAAATGAGGAAAAGGAGAAATTTATATACAAGTATCTTTTCAATGGGATCTTCCTTTGCTGAATTTACAGTGTGAGTAGCACCAAATGTCTTTGCTTTCTGTAACTTTTCATCCTGAATATCAACAGCAATTATATCCGAGGCACCAAATGCTCTAGCTATCTGCAAACAACTGGAACCGGCGATAAGGTTAAAAGGAAAACCAAGTGCATTTGAAGAGAGGCTATTCTCATATGTATGGCATGGTTAAATTAGGATAGCTACTTATTCCCAAATTCAAAGTAAATGACAGCATCAAATAATTCAGATTTTTCCAAACCCTTTTCTCATCAAAGGGGTTTCTACAATCTTTACACTTCTTCTCAAGTTCTCAATTACATAGGAGTGGCTACTGGCTAGCATATATGAAGTTTTGCATAAACTACTTCAAAAGGAAGTAGGCACAGTTAATTGAATATTTAACAGTGACACCCCGCTTGAAAATAGATTTGATTACCTAGAACCAACACCCCCAGTTCCAATAACAGCAACAGAGTCGCCAGGACGAACTTGAGCCGCATGAGCCATAGCACCATAAGCAGTAAAAACAGCACATCCTAGAATTGCAGACTCGGTATATGGCATTGAGTTTGGCAATACAGACAATGCATTTGATGGCACAACACAGTATTCAGCAAGCCCTCCCATACTATACATGAACACTGGCTTTCCTATAAAATTCTGATTATTTTCAGTATTGGAACATTGAAGGATTCTACTATTATGGAATACACTAAAAAAAACATTGAACTTTGTATCTGCTGAATATAAAATGGGAATGTAGGTTATTCACACTAACCACTGCTTCTAAGAAACAGCCGAGTTTCACCATCGTAAAGTGTTCCTTTCGCTCGGTTATAAGCAAAGAAATCTTCACACAAATCATCATGACCCTGTATACCATTTGGAAACCACACAAGGGATGAACAAGAATAGAGTTGACATAAATAGAGTGAAGTGTGTAGTACAAATAATGTTACCTTTGAACAGTAGGAGCAGCTGCCACAAGGCATGATGAAGGCACCAACAACTCTAGAACCAATTGGAAGCCTGAAACATTGAGAAAGAAACCTAATTGTGATCCCTTTATCTTTTCAACAAATAACATAATCACACAAAATGTGGTAGTAAGACATGAAATTGTTTCACCTTTCTATGATTTTACTGTCAGAGAGTTTTCCATGTTCAACAACTTCACCAGTAATCTCATGTCCCACAACACAAGGACTTGAAAAGGGAATCTCGCCTTTCATGACATGTAGATCAGAATGGCAAACTCCACAGGCTGCATTCAAAGATCATAACTTTAAACAATCAGATCCAATAAAAAACAACACTCAAGAATCAAGATTGGTGGTAATGGTGATTTTTTATTATTATCATCATCAGTTGTCAGAGTAATAGTATTTTTTTGTTATGTCAAAATTGAATAGAATAGAGTTGATGACATAATTAAAATAATGAATACTATGAAATACCCTTGGTTTTGATGAGAACTTCGCCGGTCTTGGGACGAGGAATGTGGAATTCCTCAATGGTGAGAGGTTTGTTGGGTTCCCAATAAACAGCTCCACGCATGTAAGATGGCAATCCACCACCTCCACCTCCACCACCAACAACGGCTTCGCTATGAAATTGTTGCTGGTTATTCAACCGCCAACAAGCCCATAAAGGTGATAGTTTTTTCAAATTGTTGATGCTGCTCCTACGAACTACGCTTGAGGCCATTTCTGATCAGTCGATAAGCTCAGAATGTTGCGTCTAGTGTATGCTTACGAAAGAAACAACAATAATGGATATTTTTTATTACTAAATAAAAAGTTGGTGTACGATAATGATTAAAAATGTATATTCAGATAAGCATGTTTACTAACTACCATTCTTATATTATCACTTAGTCAATAACACGGAGACATTACATGTCGTCCTATCTTATTATGAATTAATAAAAAAAATATGTTCTCATAACCCGTTTATATATAAAATAAAAGAAGTTAATGTACTTGCGTAAAAGTGAAAGGCTTTGGCCCTCTTAGTAAGCTAGAATTTCTCGTGAACGAGTGAAGTGTCACCCTCCTTCTGAGGAAGTCTCGTATTTAGGTTTTTCCAATGGGCAAGAGCTTCCATCACTGAGTGATCGACGCCTTGCAATTAAGGTCACTTAGGTCAAGCATTAGTCCTAGGAGGACGAGCTTCGTCTTCGTCATGAGCGGGTTAGGCTGCACTGATTGGGCCGAATGTGCTGGGTAAGGTGGATCCAAGCTGCTTGAGCCTTTTAACGGGCAAGTTATGGATATAGGCTACTGAACACATTAACGGGCGACTTGGCTATGTCAATACACAACCCCATTAGTTGGGCCGGATGTGTAGGACAAGATAGATCTGGGCTATTTGGGCTACTGGTCCCGATAGGGGCAACTTATGCTACTGGCCCTTCTAAGTTATCTGGGCCACTGGCCCGTCTATGTCAATACATAACCCCTGGCCTGCTTACTCCTCTAGGGGTAACCTACTTTCCTGGTTTGGGCTGGTTGTGCTGAGTGAGATGCCCATGGGTTGCTGTCCCCTTTAGGGCGACCTGCTTACCTGGTTTGAGCTGGTTGTGTTGATTGTAGCTCCCTTGGGCTACTAGCACCTCTAGAGGCAACCTGCTTGCCTGGTTTAAGTTGATTGTGATGAGTGTGGCGCCCTTGGGCTACTAGCACTACTAGGGGAGACTTGCTTATCTTAGTACATAGCCCCTAAAGCACGAAGTCTTGTGAAGGTGAAGTGGTTTGTAAGCGCCTTAGGGCGAGTTGGCTATGACAATATACATCCCCCTCAAGCAGAGGTCTGATAACGACGAAGAGGTTTGTCTGCACCTCACGGGTGACTTAGCTAAGCCAGTACACAACCCCTCAAGCACAAAACCTGATTAGGGCAAAGTGGTTCATTTGGGCCTCACAGGCGACTTAGCTATGCCAATACACATGGGCGACTTAATTGCTTGCCCTCATGGGGTACTTAGTGATAACCCTCATGGGCGACTTAGTTGTCTTGTGCCTCACGGGCGACCAAGCCATTCCAATACCTTGCCCTTATGGGAAACTTAGTTTTCTTCTGCCTCATCGGCGACCCATTGGTTCCACTACATTTATAAAGTTTTTTATAAAAAATGTTTTACTATCATTTTGGTCCATAAATATGTCAAAATGGTCCCTGAATATATCAGAATGGTCCCTCATGACGCATTCCTCTTGACTATTAATTTAAAGGAGTCACCATGGCAAAAATCGTGTCTACTCAGCCAAACTAAAGAAATTAGCGAGGTGAGATAACAATGGAAACTAACTTGGCTAACTAGTGAAAAATTGTAGTAGTAAATTGAGGTTTCTTTTGAGTGAGGGACGAAAGTGACAACAGGTAAGACTTTCGGGGTTACTGAAGTGGCAAGCATTGAAGCCACTAGTAGAAAACTTTTGAGTGAGAAAAAGGGCTCATGTAACTACTCTTCTTCATTTGCTCTCTTCATTTTTCCTGTTCTCTTCTCTATGTTCCATCATTGTTGACAATATTAACAGCTAACTTGAACCTGTTAACTTTGTGAAGTACTAATAATAAACTTCTAAAACCTAATCCTTTTAATCATCTTTCATAAATAGAACCCCCTAAAAAAGTGTGACAAATTTATATGATAGAATCCCCTTAATCATCATCTTTCACAAACCTATGCAAATGTGTTTACTTATACAAACCTATACAAATGAAGTAAAAATTGTTGGTTAAATTTGTTATGCAGTTGGTAGCATTGTTGAAAACGACAAGCAGTTAAAAAGGAATTAAGGTTGCAATAGCAGGTTCTCCTTGGAAAAGAAGCTATAGCTTTATTTGGGGTAAGTGGAGACGTGGACAGAGACAAGACTCATGACTCATCCTCGTGGCGGTGCTACGATTATTTGTTCAATTAATATACCGCGTTACCCTTATTATTATTATTAACAACAACTAAACTGCAAGCTCACAATTAACAATTTCATCGTCACATGCTGAAAAGCTTTTTAACTCTCAACTTAAAGAAAAAGCCACTCTGAGAAAGAACAAAAGCATCAAGGTAGTAGTAGTTGTAATTGATTCCATGTGGCAATCGAAATGCTGAATGTCTTTAGGGTTTATCAGTGCATCCTTGCCTTCATCCTCGTCGTCGCCATCTTCATATCCGTTTTTCCAGGTACAACAACTATTACATATATCTATTTTAACTATTATTTTTATTATTATCGTAATATTTACTCTACTTACCGTGTTCTACTTTTTCCATGAATCATAAGCACAAGAAGTTTGGATTTTAAGGTTTCTGTTTTTTAATTTCTTAATTATAAATCGTATGTTTGATGTGTATTCATATAGGTCTGATTCTGATCACCCAGCTTCTGCACATAAAGATTATATTTTTTTTGCTGATTTCTCTCAATTTCATTTATTTAAACTGACATAGAAATTGAATTAGATTGTCTGGAATTTTTTGTTGTTGCAGGTCGTTCATGACATATTGTAGTTCAGAGACTTTGGTTGCTGCTCTATAAGAGGTTAGTTTAGTACTACCCTTTTGCTTCTACCAACATTTAAGTTCTAATCTCTATCTGATGTCAATTTTATTGTCTTATTATTAACAAATGAAGAGTTGTTCCTAGCTAATATATTGCTTCTAGTTTCAAACCTTCATTTCTTGTTGCTGTGTTCCCACTCCATTTTTTGTTAGCAAAAGTTGATATGCCACCAAATTTTGATTTTGGTTGATATTTAATTAACTCTTTGTTCAACATTTGCTTTCGTGTCTGAAATACATTTTAGTTTTTTATATTCTATTTAATTCTTAAATTTTTATGTAGAAAAATATGGCAGCTGAGCTAGTCAATGCTGCAACAAGTGAAAAACTGGCTGAAGTTGATTGGACGAAAAATATTGAAATATGTGAATTAGTATCCCGCGACCAAAGGTTAATCCGCAAAGCTTTTTTCTCTCAATATAGTGTTCTTTCTTTCTCATTGATCATTAATCAATGCCCTAAAATATGGAAACGAAATGAAAAATAACTGACCCTATCACTACTCCCTTTCCACTTCAACTATGCCTGATTGGTTAAGTGGACATTTCTTTACAATTGGAAGATAATTATCATTAATGATGCAAAGACACGATATGAATATTGGATACGATACGTATCCGATGCGATGATACATCGTTTCTTGAAAAATGTAGGATGGGATGCCTATATGATACATGTATATTAACAAATATAATAAATATGTTATTGTATCTGATATAAATTTCATCTATTGTAATTAAAATATAAGTAGGAAAATGGGAATTTGGAGCTGAATCTAGTGAAGTGGTGATATAAATTGCATTTGTTGCAATTGATGAGTGAGGGTTTCAACATTGAACATAACTTATGTACCATGAGATGTGAAGAGTCGGGGAGAAGAAGAGTAAGCCGTGTAAATGGCATGTTGGAATTAATTATTACATTTTTTAGAAAGGTCCACTCTCCAACACTACACCGGCGCGTGTTGACTGCATATTGAATAGTGCCAGCTTGATTTCTATCAAGAGACCCGCTAAAACCCCAAACAATAGAGTACTTGCTGCTGGTGGCAAAGAGAGATATATTTTTAGATCTCACATTTCAAATCCTCCTTTGTTTTTTCCTTGTAATTTGTAGTATCAAAACGTGTTCGATATAGACACGGGGAAAATCCCGTACATATGCATCATATTGTTTTCTCATGCCATATTTAATTTTAGCTGCATTTTCCATATTTGTAATGCCAAATCATATCTTTTTCCTTTTAATTGCGTTATATGTATTTTTCATTTTGGTTTGTTTCTTTAGAAGGAAATTTAAATTGAAAACCTTTGTTTAGGTACTCTGATATTTGGTGCTAACATAATTTGCAATTCAAAAATTGTTTATCATGGTATTTGTTCAACACTATGCCTAGCGCGATACTAGAGCCAGACTGGCCTTTCAATTGATTATGAACTCATTAATGTGCCAGAATATTCCAATGCTCAAGTGTTGTCGCTCTTATCACCGTCACTTTTTTTTTTCAATTAATGTTCAGGCAAGCGAGAGATGTTGTTAAAGCTATAAAAAAGAGACTGGGTAACAAGAACCCAAATATTCAACTTTATGCTGTCAGGGTGAGTATGATGACCTTATATGAAATTATTTATTTATAATTTTCATGTTTATTTTCTAAATCATTTTACTTATACAGTTATACTCACAATTTATATGAAAACAGTTTGGTCCCACATAGTTTCACTGTACCTGAAACAGAAAAGATTGATTATGTGACTCTCTTTTCTTTAATATTTACATTGCTTGCTTTCCCCTAAGTAATATTTCATCTGTTGATTTTCCAGCTGCTGGAGATGTTAATGAACAACATCGGAGATCGTGTTCATGAGCAGGTGATTGGTACAGGAATTATTCCTATTCTTGTGAAAATTGTAAAGAAAAAGGTGTGTTTTTCTCCACACAGACTGTTGTCATATTGTCCTTTAGCAATGTTAATTTTCCTTACTATCTCTCTGGTTCTTTTCTTTGTTTCCAGTCAGATTTTCCTGTGAGGGAGCGGATCTTTCTCCTACTAGATGCAACCCAAACTTCCCTTGGTGGTGCTTCTGGAAAGTTTCTGCAGTATTATAATGCATATTATGAATTGGTGGTAAGTTCCCTGGGATTTTCTTATGGTTCTGACATTGGTTATTTGATTTATTTTGATTTGTGGCAGATATATTATTGGCTTAACAATAACATAGTAAGAAAGTAGTGAAGTTTTATGCATGGAGATTTTTAAAATCTTAGTGACGATGTATGAAGTTTTTTGTTTTTACTAGATGGCTCAAACAGAAGAATCGGATATAGTAATGATCCATAGGTAGTTCTGTTTGCAGAAAACGATGGTATTTTCACCTTAAAAAACCCGAGCATTGAGAATCTTTTGTTTTGCTAATTAGCATACTTTTCCAACATGTTTTCAACCTGAATTATAGACAGCCATGATATTCCCAGTTCCTTTGCATGTGATACAAGTATGGAAATTCCTCTTTGTCAATACTAGTTTGTTGCTTATCTGCTATTTTACTTTTTACAGAGTGCTGGAGTGCAATTTCCGCAAAGAGCTCAAGTTGTCCAATCAAATCATCCTAGTTCACAACCTAATAGGACTAACAATATACCAAACAGGGATCATGTCCCTCCTAGACATGTAGGGGTTGCTCAAAGAGCAGAGGCCAATGTTGTTCCTGAATCAAGGTGACTTGTGCTTTCATTTTAGCAAACTTGTTGTAGACCGGACTGGGTCTTTCAAAACTCTTTGAGTGGCTATAAAATTTTCCCTTCACTTCATAGTAATTTTATTGTTACATTTTTATTACTAATTTGATCTTTAGAAACCCTTCTTTAACTGGATGAATCGAAGATAATATATTAGGATAAGAATACTTATTTATTTATTTATTTCTGGGATATAAACCGCGATAAGATTTATCAAAATACATTACTTTTTAATCAAGTGCATTAAATGAAAAGAAATTTGTTTGAAATCTATTTTTGGTTTGATACTTTTTCCTTGTTCCTTTGTGTGTCTGTTAAATTAAAAGCATAGACAGATTCTTGATCTGGCTACCTCTTAACTGATCTGATTGACAAATATGATTGTAAACATACTTGTTATTGTCGCCATTTTTGTTTTCTAAAAACATCTCTTTTTCTACAATTGTATTTTGCAGCATTATTCAAAAAGCTACGAATGTATTACAAGTTCTAAAAGAAGTCCTTGATGCTGTAGATGCCCAACATCCTCAGGTGAGCCAAGGATCTGTCATACTGAAATTTGGAGTTCAGATTCCAAGAACAGAATTTTCTTCTTTATCTTGATTACATTGATATGTTTCGTGATGCTTCTCCATACAAAGTAACAGGCCTCTCAAATTTGTGTTGATTCTGGGTTTAAGATTGACAACAAGGAATGCGGTTGAGAGTCTAAAGATAGTCCTTGTGAATTGTGATAATGATAAAAACTGCTTAGTAACTATTCTTTTAATATTGTCAAAAAAAAAACTACTCTTTTAATAAAAAAAATAACATGGAAATACTGCAAACTTCTTCAATATTGTGCAGCAAAATAAAAATAAATAGGCATATGCTGTCAACAGGAAGGAAATTGACAAATGATTATGATGCTCTATTTTGAATATATTTTACTTGTCTTGATCCCTGAGATGTACTTACGAATTATGATACATGTAAATAATCACATTCCACTTTTTGCTTAAACTGACTTCTTTTCTAGGGAGCAAGAGATGAATTCACCCTTGACCTAGTTGAGCAATGTTCATTTCAGAAGCAGAGGGTAATGCATCTTGTGATGGCTTCTCGGTAAGGGTACCCTAAAGGCACCCTTTATTATTATATTTGCGCATGCATGCATGTATTTATTCTTATGGCTAGATTGTGCCTTCAACTACTTTATCTTGGATCTTTGTAGAGATGAGAGGATAGTTTCTCGAGCAATTGAATTGAATGAGCAACTTCAGAAAGTTCTTGATAGACATGAGGACCTTCTCACTGTCAGAGTTACAACAGCTACTAATCGCTTCGACGGTGAAGAGGAAGAGGAAGAGGAAGAAGAAGAACCTGAACAGTTATTCCAAAGGTGCTTTGTCAATTATTGAACATGCTTCCCTTTTAATGAAGGATAAAATTTGGTATTGAGTATTCATTCATTTTCAATTTTTCAATGACTAATGCATGGCACTGGCAGACTACGCAAAGGAAAGGCTTGTATAAGGCCTGAAGATGAAGAAACTAAACCTCAATACGCTCACTTTGGTTTGCTTGAAGAGAGACTCAATCGTCCATTAATAAGACCGCTTTCTTTGGAGCCATCTCGAGAAGCTAATGTGTGTCCTGCACCTGTTATAGTTGTTCCTCCTTCACCTCCTCTAAGTGCAAAACACAATGGGGAGGTTCCTCATGTTGCAATTCCACCACCACCTGCAAAGCACATAGAAAGAGAGAGATATTTTAGGCATAATAAGGATGGTGCCACTTTGGCAAACCACATGAGGGGCCTCTCTTTACATAGTCGCAATGGCAGCAGCTCTCAAAGTGGAAGCTTTGATTTTAGTGATTGATTTGTTAACAGAAAAATCTCTTTTTAATTTTTTCTTTATCCTCCCTTTTTCCTTTGAAATTTGGTGGTGCTGGAATTGAAGTGTTTTGGGGATGCGAGTTATACATCTCCTTCTGTTGGTAAAATCTAGGTAATAAGGAGCTTTCTGAGATCATTGGCCATGAGTGTTAGCATATACGTCCGCTTGCTTATGAGATATAATTAAAGTTTTGCATGTTCCAGGTGCTGGTGTGGTAGTGCTTCTTCTCGACTAATTTCTAGGGAACTATGTCTTTTCTGTTTTCATTTCCCCCCATGAAACTCCATTGTAATGTGCCATGTGCCCTGCTTCACTATATATAACTGTGTGTTTCTTAAAAGGTCAATTTTAAGAATAAATTTCATCTATTTACTCCAATATATGTACCTAACGTGCTACATTAACAACTCGGTTTTTTTTTACCCCCTCCTTCTCCCCTATACCCCATTTTTGTGTAAATCCCCCAAATACCCCGTATTTTTATGAAAAAAAGGTTTTTGAAAAATTTTCCGGAAATACAGGCATTTTTGGAAAGTATTTTTTTATACTTTCCAGAAACACCTCAAAACAGGGTATTTTCGGAAGCCAAATTGACTTCCGGAAGTACCTCTTTTGAGGTGTTTCCGGAAGGAATTGTCCTCTTCAGAGGTACTTTCGGAAATTTTTTAAAAAACGTTTTTTTTTTATTTTTTAAAATTATACGATTACGATTAATAACAATACCGATAAATAACGATACTTGCTATAATACGATAACGGTAAATAACGATAACAATAAAATACGAGTACAAATACCATAAAAAATACACCTAAGAGTCAAAGGTCAAAACAGCTAAAGCACGCAAGAGTCTCTCATATGCAGTAGGTGAAAGACCCTCGACTCCCATGGCATCCCAGATATGTGCAGCTGCAGTCTGGAGCCTATCCTCCATGGTCAGTGGACCAATATCCTCAGCTGTAGGAACCTCATCTGGTACATCCTTCGGAGGCGGAGGCGCAGTGAGACGGGTAATGGACACCTGTAAGTACCATGGCAAGTAAGTCATCCATCTGGACCCGAAAATGCTCAAGCTTGACAACGTCATTTTTTTATTCGCCCACCTGCAGCAACGTGGACGCTCAGAAGCACCGTGATCTCTTCGATCCCCGATGGTGGGGAAGTACTCATAAATCCAACACTGAAAGAATAATTTGAGTAAAAAAATAAATAAGTAATTATATAAATAAAAGTAATTAATTATTGGTAAACAAAATAATTAATGATTACCTCTAGCAGAGAAGCGTATCCTCCAATATGTGATGTCTTCCAGCTGCTCGTACAAAAAGGCCAACGCAGCTGGATCCGCCCACTGGCCACAGTCATCAAATGACTGAATCAGTCTGAGCCACTTGACGGGGCACATATGTGTGACTCTTGTCGGCGAAGATGGTATAGCCCAACAAGAGCAACATATAGCACCGTGCAGCATTATCAAAAAAGCCATGCTGCATGTTAGCTCGGTATGCCTCCTCCAGAAAGCTGAACCTGAAGTTCAGTCCCTTAGTGAATCGACACTCTGCCCAGCAAGAATCGTGGTCTATACCCAGCAACTCGCCTCCAGCATGAATGGCATCCGCATCAGAAAATCCAAGCCCAGGCTGCAAAAATGTGCCGGTGAGCGGTAAATGGAGCAACGCGGACACGTCGTCCAACGTCACAGTCATCTCCCCAAAAGGCATGTAGAATGAGCTGGTCTCAGAATGCCACCTCTCCACAAACGCCGAAATCAGCTGTGATTGATGTGGTGGAGAGCACTAGAATCGAGCTCCAACAGACGGGCCTGCTCTAACCATCTCTCTAAATGTGGGTGGTGCTGCTGAGGTCGAAACCTAAAATTTTTCCCACCATGGGCCGCAACCTTAATCTTTCCACGATCCTGTATAAAAATAAATTATATAAATTAAAACATATTAAAGACACTAAAAAAATTAAATTAATTATTAAAACTATTACCTGTTCCACACGTAGCCTCGACACCACGCACAAATCAAAACCGATGCAACAGAGCTTGGTCCCTAAGACCCTGATCTACCTCCTGCTCATCATAATGCTCTTGTTGTGGGGCGTCTGCAGCCTCATAATCCTGCTGAACACGCTCATCATACTGCTGTTGTTGTGGAGCGTCTGCAGCCTTATAAGCCCCACCTAAGTCCCGGTCACGGACACGCCTGTTACGCTCAGAAGCGTGACCGGCTTGCCTGACCAACCTAATCCTCCTAGTCCTAGTACTAGGAGCAGGAGGAGTATGATCTGCATCTCCGCGTGTCTGTGAAGACTCGCCTCGCTCTAAACATCCTAAACGTCTCGCCACTGAAAAAACCAAAAAAAAAAAAATTAAAAACGAAATTTAAAAAAAAAAACAATTCCGGAAACACCCCCCCTGGGGAGATAATTGCGGAAGGTAAAATCCCTGGGATTTCCGAAAATACCTTTGGGCGTACTTCCGGAAGTCAAAAATGACTTCCGGAAATACCCAGTTTTGAGTTGTTTCCGGAAATCCCAAATTTTTTCCTTCCGCATTTACATTCTATGGGGTGTTTCCGGAAAGTTTAAAAAAATTGTCTTCCAAAAATACCCCTCCTATTTCCGGAGAGTTTAAGGTGAAAATCTTACTTTTTCTAGAAATAGGTGTAAATGAGGAAAGATTACGTTTTTAATGTATTCTAAGGGGTATTTTTGTCCTTTTGCATTATATGGAGAAGGGGGGGGTTAAAAAAAAAACCTAACAACTCCCTTACACTTGAGTAATAGCTGATGACAGAAGTATATATATATATATATATATATATATATATATATATATATATATATATATATATATATATATATATATATAAATAAGTGTAAAGAAATTAACATAGTTTTTTGGTTTCAAGTAGATACAACTTATCATGATACTAACTTTTATACAAGTCAATGGTTCCTGTAAGATGGTTAATTGCTGCATAGGCATTTTTCAAATAAAGTATCAAGATTTTTCAATGGTCTCTCTTTCCCAATTCCTTTTTTTTTGAAAAATCTTGGGTCTCTTTTTCTTTCTTCTTCTCTTTCCCAATTCTTGTATGTGAGTGTGAGTTTGGTAGCAAAGTCTTTTTTAAACAAAAAAAAAACCCAAAGCCAATGAAGTGCACTTTTATGGACGAAATCATCTATGTACTCAGTATTTTTAAAACCTAGCGCCGTGACCCGTGTGATGCACGGGGCCAAAGCTTTAGGGTCTACTGAAACATTATAAAACCAAAATTAAATTAATAGTAATTGAAGTCAAATTTTAACAACTAGGTTATGTTTAGCCAATAAGAGAAAACTATAAGGTAGAACATATTTGTTGCGAAATTAATTTTTATTTTCACTAATCTGATTACAGATGAATCAATTTCCGCTATTTGAACAGCTAAAATTTCTAGTGAACCAGAAAGAATCCTTAAAATATAAAATTACAAATGTTGTATAGAATGAAAAGAAAGTAGTTAGTGACAGAAATGAAATTGGTCCATTAAAATATAGACAACAAATGATAATCAAGTAATTCATTATCACATTACATAAAAGTTCTTTTTTTCAACAAACAAGTTACTAAGGAACAAACTCTCGAACCTTACAGTTAGTAGAAGCTTGTAGTCGATGGAGAAGATGCCTGAAAATAGTTGGAAGTAAACCAGAAAATGCTGGAACCAAGGAAATAGGTTTTTTTTGATATTCACACACTCTATAATGCTTCAATTTCTTTCCAATTACTTTACATGGTATAACCAATACATATCAAGAGTGATACACAAATGTACTAACATCCATAAGCCAATCTAACAAAAATCTAACAGCCATGTTAAATATAAATTACAAAGTGCATTCATCTTCAAAAAAAATAAAAAATAAACTGAGATAAAGGATATGTTCTTTAAACACTCACTACTGACAATTTATATACTTAAGAAGAATCTTTCTTAAATTGAATAAGATGGTTGCAAATAAAATGCGCTAAAATAAGAAAATGATGTAACAGATAAAGAAGCAAGGAAGCAATATAACACATACTAATTTATATTGGATGAAGGTCACTAAGAAAGGGGCATGGGCATACCGTATACCCTATACAGAAGAAACAAAATAAAGTAACTACAACAAACTGTGGGTACATATCCAGTGAAAAAAAATAAATATAGGCTTTTTCATATTCATGCATTCTATAATGTTTCAAATGGCATGCATGTTTGGAAGTTGTACCTGATATGCTTCTAGGCATAAAATTGATGCTCTCATATATAGAAAAGAGATTTTTAAGGCAGAATCCAAATAATGGAATGATATAATAGCAAATTAAACACATGCTTTATATGAGAGTTGGTTTTGAAAGGTAGTTTATCTTTTTTATAGAAAGACCCCAAAAGCATCCACAAATTTAAGATCCAACTCAATCATCTTATAGTAATAATCTAAACGCACATATTTCATCTAAACACAACATTTTCATAGAACATAGGGGAAAAAAAGCAAGGACATATAGGAGAACAATAGAAAATTGGATCCCTTTGCAGGAGAACAACAGAAAAAGCAAGGACATATACAAACTTACGTCTCTCATTTTTTGCAAATTGCATGAAAACATTTTGTCTAATGCAGTGGGATAAAGCTAGTTTCAATCTAGAACGAACCATACATGCAATATATAATGTGATAAAGCAATAGATGGGTAAATGTACCTCCTTGAATAGGAGGAAATTCCCTTCACAATTTTCTGCCTTGGAGTACTTAGGTGAAGTAGCATCCACCAGCTCAACACAACAAAAAATGAGTTTTTCAAGCAAATGTGCTTTTAAAGGAGGTTGAGTGCCTAAACAAATTAAATATCTTGTTGCTGCAGCAGGTCATCTGCTTGACACCAAGAGTGAAAGCAATGTTGAGAAAGCCCCATCAAAACCACATTCTGTTTTGCTTCTGCACAACTTATCTGCATAGCAACATTGAAAAATTGAAAAGACCTTTTAAGGGAGAGGAGGGGAAAGACAAAAGAAATTTTCAAGGAGTCCAATTACACAACTACACGTATCCAACATCACATTTCCAAAGTTTCATGAACATAGTATAAGAAACTACATAAGAAAATAGAATCAAAATTAGAAGAGGAATAATAGAAAGGGAACTGAGTAGGATATAAGCCAAAGAAATCACCATTTTGTATCCCCCATGAGAGCTCCTCCTGCATCCTGTCTTCATCTCCTTCGTAGCCAAAATATGTTAGGCAGAAAAAGACAATACCTAACCTACAAAAAGCTATACTTTGCATGAAGTTTAACTGGCTTTTCACTTTAACTCCATCAAGCTTAGGGAATGAATAATAAGACTAAGCAAGACCATTCATCCTAATTTAACAATTTATATATCCAAGACCCTTGAAAACAATAAACAGTACTTGGTTGCTTAAGCTTGCTCCTTCAAAAATATGATGTAATGGGCAGGTAGCTTTGTAACAATCAAAATACTGAATAAGGAAAATTAAAATCGGAAATTCTGTACACCCAAAATAGAATGTGATTGTGAATCACAAATAGATAGAATGGTCTAGACTCTGGAGACATTGACACGGTTGAAGCTTATAAGGAATCAATGCAAAAAACACTAATTATAATAAACTGATAATATTGGCTAGTGAGCTTATAAGGATTAAGCAAGAAAAAACATAAGTTCTGGTGCAATATGATATGAAGAAGCCAAGAAAACAAATGCAAGAATATTTATATCAACCGCAGAGGCACTAAAGAGCGGGACAAAGGAGTAGGTTAAGACCAGTACAAAGCATAATTCCCCAATGCAAATGGACAGTCTCGATGATGACAAAAAAATATTGTGTACCTGCAGGTTATCATAAGCAACAATCACTATTGAATCATTGAAATAAGCAACTTTCATACAAATTGACTTAGACTCTTTATGTATTTACAGGTGCAAATGTGAAAAAGGCAAAATAAATGAGATGTACACTAACAAACCCAATCACAAAACATATTTCTACATCACCCTTTCAGTTTTCCAATCACAAAAATAGAAGCATTGTTGCAGCTCAACAATAGCAACAACAAAAGCTTTTTCACATTATTGGTATTAAAAATTAGAGAAGTAACCTCAAGCATATCAACAATATACTCAACAATATCCCCATTCTTCTAAGAGCTTGTATTATTATTAGTTAAACTGCATTAAGAATCAAAATATGGATTGAAGAGAACTAACTAAAGCAGTATAATGATACATAAAACTATAGCAAGGGAACTCCCATAGCATTAAAAGTTACATCTATCAATGATCGAGAATTTGGCTCTATGTCCGCAGCAGTAGCACTATCATAGTTAAGAGTACAATGTAACTTGTAAGGAAAAGAGATTGTTAGTAGAAATCAACCCACCTCGTGAAACACTCATTTTTTGTTAAGCCAACAATGTCTATTTTGAGTTACTAACTACCAAGTTCTTCCTTGACTCTTAAGAGGTGGTAAGAGATTCTAATCAAGCAAACAATTCATGCAGTAATGTCCTGTGGCCCTTCAACAAAGAACTACCCTAAATAAAAGAGATGTCTACAACAAAGACATTACTCTATATCGTAAATTATGTTCTCCTTCTCTGTAAATCAAAACTTACATAGGCATTGTTTGCATAGAATAAGGAGTTAATGGCTGTGAAGGTAGTGTCTCATTTGAGACTCCTGCAAAAACAACATCCGGAAAATGAGAAAAGAAGATAAAATTCACATCAAAGAAGAACATAGTCAATAATAGAAGGCTAAACTTCAGCATGTTTTACTGAATCGTGTAACAGCAAAACCCATTACCCCGCTAATGTAGGAAAAAGCAATTATAAAATTGCCTAGTAATACATTAAGAGTAACAATAATAGTAACAATCCCTTAGAAATATGATTTAAATATCTATCAGAGCTTTTACTACAAAGATAACAAAAATAGACCAAGTATTGTTTAAGTTTAAAACTTCATATGCCAAACCAATATGGAAGCAACAGAGGAAAGAATATAATATGAAATACCACTTCCATTTACAAATAGAGCACTTTTGTCAAATCATCTAACTCAAACACTTAGTCTAAAAATTACAATGTTTAAGAAATTAAAAATATGAAAGTAGATCTTATTAGTTGTTTAATGCTTGAGAACACACCTACATATTGAAAGAGCTATCCACTTCCATTGCATGTCATTCTACCTTCATATCCCTATTTAACAAATAAAAATCAAAATACAAACCGTTAAGAGTTTCCAGAAAGTTCGCTGTTCTACTAAATCAAGCAGGTCATAAATATTGCTTGTGAATGAAGAAAAATGAAGCAAGTAGCAGCCTTTACACTAAATAAAAAAATAATAATGAAATATTATAAATCGTTTTAAAAAAACATATAAAACCAGTTCATTATAAAAAAAACAGATTCAATTTAATACACTTCCAATACAACAATTTAATATTCATATTGCAAAAAAAAAAACGAAATCTTTTGAAAGCAGGACTTGTGTTTGTAAAGCAGAACTTCAACTCATAGAAAAACACCTTCAAAGCATCAAAGACCACCCCCTCCAAGTCAGTCCTATAGTTCACAGTTCAAACAACAATCCATTGTGAGTTTAATAAACTTATTTTGAAGTTTGAAAAGGAAATACAAAAGCATTTTAGCTTGCTATATATTCTTTTGGTCTTTTGTGGGGAATAAAAGCAAACGCTTGGTAAACATCATATCGGGTAAAGAAAATAAAAAGGAGAAACAACTTAAATCAGTTTAAGAAATGAATGTTAATAACTTTGCAGGAATTTAAATGCTATAAGAGAAAACATTACTGGTAAGAAAACATATCACATTGTAGAGAGAAGTCTCTTACCCCCAAATTGAAACCCACCATCATCTTTCCACAACAGTTGTGCGGCACCACCAATACCATCTAGCTCCGTCACACGCAGCACCACGCTCTGTCCATCGTTTCACCACCAATCTCCTTCTCTGAAACCATCCGCCTCTCCCATCCCTTTCCCCTGCTCGCCGCTCCTCCCCATGTGATGCAATAACCCACACCACCCATTTCACTTTTTTGTCTCTCGCATATGAGTTGAAAGGGACGGAGTAAGAGAGAGAAGGCTGCACCACCATCATTGTGAGCTGAATTTGGCGACTTCTTCTCTTCTCTCTCGCGCTGGCGATGGGTAGTGGTAGTAGTAGTAGTAGTAGTAGAGAGAGAGAGAGAGAGAGACGAAAACAAAGAGAGGGATCGAAGGAGGGTTTTCCAGAGAAGAGAAGATGGGTTTGGATGTGGGTTTCGGCTGTATTAAGGTGAATAGGGGGAGAGACATCGAAGGAGTGATTAAGAGGAGATAAGTTTGGATATCAGTGAAAGAGGTTCTAGGGGAGGGAGATCGAAGGAAGGAAGAAGGATGGGGAGAGGGATTCAACGTAAAATGGACTAAGGGAGAAAGTACTCATGATGAAATTTTCTCTCTCTGTGAGAATTGTTGTATGTGACATACACGTGCAAGATGAGATGGGTGCACCGTGGTAGAAAGGAGCAGTCAACATCATCACATGGGCCATAAATAAACTGTGGGAGGGTCTGTGTCAGTCAACTTTTGATAGTATCCAACTTGGAACACATGACAGCGTTTGGGTGGTGGGAATTTGGGCGGGATGATGAGCTGGCAGCGTTTGAGTGGTGGGAATTTGGCCGGAAACTGAGGTGGACATCCTACGTGGAGACTACCACTGGATGTATATATAAAGATAGTACCTTTTAATTATTTTTTGTAGGAGCATACTACTCAGAGCTGCCCTAGAGGGTGTGCAGCCTGTGCAGGCGCACAGGGCCTCGGTCCAGAAAAAAATTTAGGGGCCCCAATTTTTTTGTTGGCCCATACATTCCCCTTCCTTCCACTGAGCCATTGTTTTGTTTATTAAATGGACTCTCATATCATCGGCCCATCATATTCATGCATACCTATTTAATTAACCCTCACCAAATTATTCACGCGGCATACGTACAGCAATCGTTCCCTAATCCCTCACCAAATTCAATCTTCAACAAATATTCAATCATCAACAAATTCAATCTTCAACAAATTCAATCATCAACAAATTCAATCCAAGATTCAAGAGCAAATTAATTCAATCTTCTCTTAATCGTTCCCTACAATTTTGCTTGGTATTTGTAACTGTAACTTGATTTCTTATTTCTACAATTTTGCTTGGTATTCTTAAAATACTATTATATTGAGATTTGAGACAAACATATTATACTACCCTATTTAATATCTATCTGTGTACTTGGCAGTGGATTGAAGTTGAGATCGCGTGACAGGGCTGACAGTCATCCTCGTTTCTACCACCGCCTGGAAAGCGAAATTATCAGGTTGATATTAGTTTAAAATTGTATTGAGATGATATTTATAATTTAAATAACAAAGTTTGAGTTTTGGTGATTTATTTAGTAATAATATAATTAAGGCCCCACTTTTATGATTTGCACAGAGCCTCCAAATTGTATGGGACGGATTACTACTCCCTTTCGATCTATTTATAAATAAAAGAATAAAGGTTCAAATTGGTCATCGACAATTTTCTCACAGGATAAATTCGTCTCTGACAAATTTTTCGGGACACATAGGCCCCCACGTTTTCAAAACTAGACATATTAGTCCTTTCGTCCATCAAGTGTTTAACACGTCAGCTAACATCTCCTATGTGGCACATTATGTGCCAACATGTCTGTCATACCCTAATTTTGTCTGACTAATTGAAACAATCCAAAAAAAGTTTTTTTTCACTCTCACTCCATCGTGTTCGAACGTTTTTAAATACTCTTATTCTTTTGTTATTAGACTAGTACAAAAATATATAAAACTTCATTGAAAATATAATAAGCATTTTTAAAAGCGGAATAGTCAGTTTTATTAGATATGACCAAATTTTACATATATGGACAAGAACCAAAAGGGAAATAGTACAATTTTCAAAACAATTCAAAAAAAGAGAGAGAAAGGGCGTAGCTCCCTTGCTTGCTGCCCTAGCTGAGAATCATATTGGGAATGGTCCAATATGCTCTTTCCCCTTTCTTTTGGCTTTTCCCATTTCAGGCAAAATAGTGCTGTCCTTTTTCCCTCACACCCAAATCGCCCAGTCAGCTGCTGTCCTTCCTCAGTGCCTCACCCAGCCAGCTGCTGTCCTTTGTCTTTTTTTTTTTTCAATTGCTGTCCTTTTGATTCCTCAGCACCTCACCTAACCACACATATTTGGCTATAAATACAATGTATATCAACCAGTAAAAGGGGGGAATAACACATAATAAAATTAGGGAGGAAAACCTTAGAACAAAGAGAGAGGGGGGGGGGGGGGACAGTGTTTCTGATAGAAAAGAGAGTAAAAATTAGAGGTAGGAATTGTTAGGCAACAAGCCAACGTTCAGTTTTTAGATTAAGAGAACAAAAATCAAGAAACATAAATTCTAGAAAATAGAAGGGAAACAAAGAGAGCAAAGGGGAAGCAAATTAGTTCTTAGAAGCAAAACTTACCAGTAACATTTACATGCTAAACCCTCATCTTCAAAATACCACCACCCCTACAACCACACAACAACCACTCACAACCACACAACAACCACCGCACAACACCACAACAACAAACCAAACACCACTACAACAACCATAGAACCACCTCCATGCAACCACCCTTCAAAACTCACCTCCCATCGCCGACGTGCACCATACCCACAACCTCCTGCGAACGCCCCACTCCCGGTCTCCTCCCTCTCCGTGCGTTTACCATCTCCCTCCCATGTTCGTTTATCTCTCTCTCTCTCTTTCTCTCTCTCTCTCTCTCTCTCTCTCTCTCTCTCTATTTCTCTATTTTTGGCGTTTCCGTTTTTGTTGTTGTTCTCCTTCTCTCTTCTGAAGATGAGTTGCGGGCTTACGGCTAATAGCACTTTGGATCCTCTCCTTCCACTCTCTCTAAATCTCCCTCATTTCTCTCTATCTCTCTTACTTTCACTCTCTTTCATCATTAAAAAATTATAAATAAATGAAGAGAGAGAGTGGAAATAAGAGACATAGAGAGGAAGGAGGGAGATGTAGGGAGAGTGGAAGGAGAGGATCTAAGTCCTGACTAATAGCTAACATTAGGGTTCCTATATCCCTTTCTCTTAATTTCCTTTTTATATCACATTATTTTCTTTTATCAAAATATCAAGTAATATTAATAAGTTAATGTTTAAATGTTACAGTACTTTATAACTATCCGACTAATCACGATCCCCACTCCCCTTCCTCCTTTTTTTTTATTATTAACTCTCATTCTCTCTTTATCTTTTAATTGTTATTTATTTTTATTACACCCTTGTTTTTTATTTAAAAACCCAGGCCGTTAATTACACCCCCTGTTTCACTTATACAACATCCTTTTTTTCTTTATAAACTTCAGATTATTATTCGTACCCTCTCTGTTTTAGCGATGCAACCTCCTTTTTTTTCTTTATAAACTTCAGATTATTATTCGACCCTCAGTTTTTAGTTATACACTTCCCCTTGCATAAGCCTGCGAAGCCCAATGACAAAAATTGGGCTACTGCTAGTTACACTCCTTGTTTTAATGATACAACACCCTTGTTAATTACACTTCTTTTTCTATTACAACTCATTTTGTTTTTTTTATTATTACATCATAATGCTTCCAAACCAGTATTTTTTTTCAACAATTAAACTCACGTAAAAAGAATAGGATGTTACTAATGGTCACTCCGAGTTTAGTTTGTTTGATCGTTAATAACAACTTTAGTTTTCAAACGGGCTATGAGTGATGACCACTCTGAGTTTACTTGTTTGGTCATTACAAGTACCCATCCCAATTTCAAAATACTTAAAAAATACTAACACAAACTTTTTCTACCAAGAATTACGTAGCTTTGATTTCTCCATCGCACCTGGAGATACGTAGGAGCAGGGGCCCACTCCTGTCAAGCGCAAAAAACTAAAATTTTTTATTAGGTCTTCCTTTTCAATTTTGCAAATAATAAAAATGGTAAATTAGAGTATTTTCTTTGAATTAACTTTTTTTCTACAAATTAAATTAAAAGGTAACCTTTTTTGAAAGGATGTTGGTGGGTGCTAATACCTTCCCCATTCATAATCGACCCCCGAACCCAAAAATAAAGGTTTTTCAATGTTTTTCCTATTAAATAAATATTGATGGCGGCTTGATTCCAAATGACGAAGAATCCCTCCTTCGAATTTTTCGGTCGCTAAGTGTCACATTATGTCGTTAACTCACGCAATACGTCATTTCAACCCAAATTGGTCTCTGGCTTGACAGATTCTGATATTTTCTCAAAAAAAATGGACATATTGGTCCCTACACGTTTTGGGACAAATTAATTAGTTCCCGAACATCTTCAAATGTGTGGTTTTTGAACCAGAAATCAGTTTCACCAATGGCTGCTTCCTATCTCTCCTTTCACCTTCATTTTCGGTTTCACCAATATTCTTACATAGAGAAGCCCAAACCTTAATAAACATGGTTCAAGATTTTCCATAAAAAAAAAAAGAAGAGTTTCCATCAAAAACAGCATGGTGGGCTCGATGCAGATGCTAGATCCACCATTTGGAAAAAAGGTTATCTGAAGGGAGATAGCAGAAGCAAAAGAATCATTTGATTCTAAGTGAGGTACAAAGGAACGAGAAATTGAAGCTTCATGAGGTGAGTTTTTCAATAAGTGATTGAAGTCAGCATCAAACTCTTCGATGAGCAAGGAGACACCATTGTCAACATCATCTGGTGTGTATGGGATTATTGGTTTTTGGGATTTGGGGGCCCAAATGATGTTGCCGGCAAGGGAGAGGAAGTGTTGGAGGGAAAGAGAGATGGAGGAAGTGTTGGAGGGTAAGAGAGAGGAAGAATCCATTGAAGGAGAAAAGAGAGAGAGCAACTGGCCATTGAACTAGTTTTTAGTTTTCAGAAACCACACATTTGAGTAAGACGTCCAGGGACTAAATTGTCCCAAAACATGGAGGGACCAATATGTTTCTTCTTTTTAAAATTTCAGAATTTGTCAAGCCATGAACCAATTTGGGCTGAAATGATGTGTTACATGTCAGTTAACATGACATGTTGGCACATAACGTGCCATGTAGGAGGCGTTAGCTGACGTGTTTAACACTTGATGGACGGAGGAACTAACGTGTCCCGTTTTGAAAATGTGAGGGCCTAATGTGTTCCAAAAAAATTGTCAGGGATGAATTTGTCCCGCTAGGAAATTGTCAGGGACCAATTTGGGCTTTTAGTCTATATAAAAAATACAGTGTTAGATTCATTGAGTAGCTGATGTATATGGTCTACTGTTATCAATGAACTTTTTTTTTTTTCAATAAGTTATCAATGAACTTAAAATTGCATTTTTGCTTATAAATAAGTCTAGAAAGAGTACTTTTTAAAGTAGTTTTTTTTTTCATTTATAAAAAAATAGTAGTTTTTTTCTCCTGTAAAAATCAATAGTTTTATTTTTGAAAAATGTTCTCTTTGGTTCTTTTTGGTAACTGTGTTATTGGTGCGCAGTATCCACCGGCTTTATTGGCGACCAATCTACGCTGGGGAGCATGGCTGGCCACGTGTATACCCAACCTTGACGATCTGTGTGATTCTCCCCTCCAAACAGAGTTTTTGTCGCACCCAATATTCGAGCTCGAGACCTTAGGTGGGATACGAGCCCAATTACCACTCAGACCAACCCTTTAAAGGTTGTTACCTTCTGTTCTAATTACAAGAAATAAACAAGAAACATTCGACAAAATTACCAAGACAAATGGTTGTATTGAAATGTGTTAATTTTAACTAATGATGTTATATTTTTTTTCATAAATACCTGTTGTATAAAGAGATTCAAAATTTTAAAAATCGAATCAACTAAACGGTTCAACGTCCTAGGAAGGTAGCTCAGTTAGCAAGATAAGAGACATAAATGAGTTGCAAGAAGGAGGTCCAGGGTTCTAATCCTGGAAACTAACATTCCCCCCTAACTAATTACTAACAACTAATATTTGCCTATAATAAAAAACTAAAGAGTCCAACCAGTTAAACTATGACCCGACACTGCCTACGGTTTGGTTATTTCAATGGTTTGATCGCAGTTCCATTCGTGTTCGAGCGATTTAACGCGGTTACGATTTGGTTATTTCAATGGTTTGATCGCAGTTTCATTCGTGTTCGAGCAATTTAAAGCAGTCGATCATGACCCTAAAGGTCTCATCGGTTTGATCTTCGATTTGGTTTTCAAAATATTGATTCAAAGTGAGAGAGAAACAATTAATGACAGCTTATTGTATTTAGTGGTTCAGAAAAATACTTAATGAATCAGGTAAATATGAACACAACTTTAAAAATCGTCTCGACTGTCGATTGAGAACCGATGGTATAGCTGATTTAAGCCATTAATATGACAAGTTATGCACTTGAAACTAGAGAGAACTGGTAAGAATCAACCGGATAAAAATCTGTTGTCCCAAGCACCCTGTTTCACACCCTGTCCCACCAATAATATTGTGCCATGTCAATTAAAAATCCACATCACTTTAACTTTTGACAAGCACTACTAACGGGAGTCAAGAGGCAGCCGTTAACCCATTCCTTCTTTCCCTAATTCTTTAAGAGGCAGCCGTCGAGAGGCAGTTAGTATATATCAATGCTTAAAACTTTATGTTACTGTTGACGGCTGCCTCTTGAAGAGTTAGGGAAAGCAGGAAGGAAGGGGTTAACGGCCGCCTCTTGACTCCCGTTAGTAGTGCTTGTCAGAAGTTAAAGTGACATGGATTTTTAATTGACATGGCACAATATTCCTGGTGGGACAGGGTGTGAGACAGGGTGCTTGGGACTAAGGGTGTTCAAAACCCAACCAACCCAATAGAAAACTGCAAACCGAACCAACCCAAACTGAAAACCGCAAAAACCAATTTTTATCGGATCTAAGCGGTTTTTCTTTTGAGTCAACCGCGCGGTTTGGTTCGGCCTACAATTTTTTTCACCAACCAAACCAAACTGCAAGTAAACCTACAAGTTACGGCCTTCCTTGACTTGCTCACTATTTGGGCTTCAACTTACAACAACTCTTACTCACTTACTAACTCAAAACCGATTTCGTTGTTTGCTATCTCACACTTCTCACTCTAGAATTAGAAAATTTCTTTTGCTTAGATAAAAAAAAGGCTTAAATATATGTTTGGCCCCTGCAAATATGGCCATAATCCATTTAGGCCCCTGTAAAAAAAAGTTTTTAAATAGCCCTTGCAAATATTAAGTGTTTACAGTTAAGCCCCTCTGTTAACTTTCCATCCAAAAAAATTGACATGGCTAACGGAGATGACGTCAGCATGACATCATCAATGATTAACAGAGAAAGATTGAAACGATTCTGTTCTGCTTCAGACTGTTCCAAAAAAAGGGAATAATTAACAGAGAAAGATTGACACGATTCAAAAACGATAATCTTTCTCTGTTAATCATTGATGATGTCACGCTGATGTCATCTCCGTTAGCCACATCAGTTTTTTTGATTGGAAAGTTAACAGAAGGGCTTAACTGTAAACGCTTAATATTTGCAAGGGCCATTTTAAAACTTTATTTTTTACAGGGGCCTAAATGGATTATGGCCATATTTGCAGGGCCAAATATATATTTAAGCCTAAAAAAAGTAATAATTAGATTAAGGATTAAATTAGTTAATTTTATCTATATTTTAAATTATATTTTGTCACGCAAAAAACTGAACCAACCAAACAATTCAAACTGCATTTGTTTGGTTTGGTTCGGTTCGATTTTTTTAAGGAAGTTAACCGAACCAAACGAAACCACATGTATTTTTACTTTGCGGTTTGGTTCATTTTTTGACTAAAAACCGAATCAAACCGCACCGCGAACACCCCTACTTGGGACTGCAGATTTTTATCCGAATCAACCATCTTGTCAAAAAAAGTAAGAATCAACCAATTTTTTGAAAACCCAATGAATCGGGGCCCACGTATTTTTTTTTGTAACTTTCTTATCTTTTCATGCAAAAATTATTAAAACATGGTTTGATATTCAAATTTGATATTAAAACATGCAAAAATTATTAAAATTTGAATATGAAATTGGCCTGGTTTCTACATTCTAAATCATTTAATTGACTAAAATAGTTCCTTGCAAGAAAATGAAGTGATTTAGAATGTAGAAACCAGGCCAATTTCATATTCAAATTTTCATCTAAAAATCCACATGGTTTATTTACAAAATTACTCATACATGGTGAGAAGAAACAACCATTCAAATAAGTCATAATCATGCTCTCATGAAGTGACTCACCCATTCATTCATGGATGCATATTTTAATGCAAACACCTATTGATAAATAGCCACATTCATGAAAGAACAAATCCTTTGGTGAAAGCCACAACAGGCACATCTAGAACATGAAAAACCACGCTCATACACTTTTCAACAGATGTAAGAGGCGCTCATGCACGAATCTTGTTCCGGTGCCGGCCCGGGGCATGGGGCACCATTGCTCTAGTGCATCAGCCTGGGGTGCGAGCTTGTTTTTCTTTTCATTACAGACTCATTTTCTCAGTTATTCTTGGACTATTATTATTTCAAAAATTCCTCACATAATACAACAGACAAAGTCTCTTGTGAATTAAATTCACAAGGAATTTATGTCTCGTACTGCTTTTCAGTACAACCCCATGAGTCATGGAACCCAAGTAAAAATGCCTTAGATACATACAATAGGAAATCACTATACATTATCTTTCTCTTCCATCCACAAATGTTGTGACTAAACTAGATATTAGGACTCCGGAGTGCACGCCTTCGATTTTAAGAAGCATATATGATGCTAATGGTATACATATACAAACAAAACTAAATTCCATTACCACTGAGGGCAGGATATGACTCATTCACCGAGCCATGGGCAATATTCCCCACTGGTGCAAAAATCCTTCCCCAGTGGTGACTTCTAAGAACAACAGAAGAAGCACAGCAATCATAGCTGCTCTTCCATTCCAAGTTTCAGCACTTTTTGTCCATCCCCATTCCCACACCAGTACCGGTGGTGGCAACTCCCTACGCTGTGAATCATATGCGGCCAATAACTCTTCTACGCTTCCCAGTGGAACCAAAGACTGTCAAAAGAGCCAAAAATTTCTGTTAGATCTCACACAAATGAATGCATGCAATTACGAAATATAGTACCGCATAAATTTATGACTCAGCTTACATCAATAGTTTGCTGAAATGGAAAATGTCTCGATTCTGTATCTATTTACAACTCAACAGAGAGCATTGAGCTGAAGAATATCAATATAGAGTTGATAAGAGTACCTGTCTTGCTTCAAGGTTTGAAACTGCCATTGCACCAACATATGGGAGACTCTCAATTACAGCATCTGCCAAATCTGAAATGAAGGTGGGTTCACATCCCAGAGCAGGAACACGGCCCCATTTTTCGATACCAGATTCTAGAGCCAATTCTTTGTATTCAACATCAATTTCTTCTAGAGTTTCAATATGTTCGCTGACAAAGCTGTGAATAAAGAAGTTGAACAAATACTAGTATCAATTACTCTGCATCAGAGGGGGAGAAAGTGTGTGTGCAACTATACAGATAGTAGTAAAATAATTTATCAAAAACAAAGAACTCTAACATCACCTAATTGGTACGGCCAGCAGACTTTTTATTCCCTTTTTCCCAAGTTCAACTATAGTCTCATCAGTATAGGGTTTTAACCACTCCACCGGTCCAACTCTACTCTGTAACAAGAATTATAGTAAATTGTTAGAAATTTAAAAAGAATGTTTCTAAAAGCAGTAGCCAGGTTTGGCCGCAGGAAGAGATTGGTACAAATTTATTGTGTAGAGTTAAAGTCGTCCGCATTCTGCACCATCTATTGACTTGATGACTAAATCTAGTCCTCAGCAGGAATGTTGTTGACTGTCCAGTAATCTTCGCAGGGTTCCTCAAGATCTATATCAAAGAGGAATGTTTTTTGCAAAGACCTTTCTTTATGTAATCACACAAACTTTTCAGAATATTATTGCCTAGTTGATAGAGAAACTCCAGTTGTGGTGAGGACTATACTGGCAGATTTAGTCTTTCTATAAAAGCCGAAAAGAAATCTCACTCTAAACATTTGACTTCCTTGTGCTGGAAAATTCCCATCCTTTTGGAGACAATGAAAGATAATAGAATTCCCCTTTAGGTAAACGTTATACCATAGAGTTTGGATAAGCCCCGGTACTTGCACATTTGTTTTATATGAATCAACATCATGTATTAATACTTTGAAACCAGAAAGTGAGGGTAACAATTAAAAAAAAGAAGTACCTGATAAGCAAGTGTGTATGCATTAGTTATCTTTCTTTTCTCAAGCTCTTCCATGATCAAATCCACACATTCCTCCATCTCAGCCTTGTATGGATCACCAGCCTCTTCCACATAAGCAAGTGGCACCCCATGTGCACTAAAGAATACCATGACCTGCAATAAGCATTAGTCATTAGGACTACCAACAAAGATTTACAATGAAGTGATGCCTAAGCTTAAGCTTGAGGGGAACTTTGGTCCCCTAATAATTTTTTGTTTAAATTTAACCTCCAATACCCTTACTTGTCACAAGTAATTTTTGTTATATGTAAGTCCTTCTTTAATTTTCTTTTACCTAAAACCCTTGAGTCTTCATTTACTACCCAAACAGTTGGGGGTTTAGGAAAGATTTGGGATTTAGACTAGTGAAGAGTCTGGGAATTTAATGGAACTTGAAGGATTTTGTGAGGTTAAATTTTCAAGGCGGAAAAAGTTTTAGGACTTTGTCCCAATTTTAGGTGAATTTGGTGTTTTGAATGCTGGGATTTGAGTGAAAGAGGGTTTCAAAAGGTTCAAGCTGTTCAATATGTGGAGGTTTTGATTTGAGTAGAAAATGACAGTTTGAAAGTTTCAGATAGGAAAAAAAAAAGATATTGGAAGGGCTTGATTGTAGAAATTGTAAAAGTTGGGGAATTTAATATGAACAAATTAATGGGGGCATGGTTGACAAACGCGCGCGCTACCTCGTAAGAGCGCACGATCTCACGCGATATGCAGGCAGCGCCGTGTCAACTCGTGAAAGAGATCGCTGGGAGTGGTGGAGCGGTGGGCGCGCCATGCTAGCGCGTAAAAGTGTGGGATCAGCGCTTCTCTCGCGCGCTGCAGGAAGCCAGAATTTTGCAGCGACCCGTTACCCGACCCGGAAGACAAAACGTGACCCGACTGGAATATATCCCTAATTTCGGCCAGCAAATGTAATTAAAGCCAATGGGATCCAACGGTAACATCTCTTTGGGACTATGCATCATTAATTTCTTTCCAATTCCTAGATTCATTATTCATTTCAGATTCATCATTCATTCGGCCATTCCCTCTTTTTTTGATGGCATATATGTGTTACTCTGATATCAGTGTTACTCTGATTCTTCAAATTCTTCTTCAAATTCTTCTTCAAATTTTTCTATAAATACCTATCAAACAATTACATAGACTCAATCACTCAAACACCTCTGAACATAGACTCAATCACTCAACCTCTGATATTTTCCAGAATCCCCTTTCTATTTTATTATGTCTTCAATCCCTGTTGCTGCTTCTGGTTCTGCACCCCCAAGAATTCCAACTAATGCTGCTGGAAATCGAAGTGACATAGCTTGGAAACATGGGGTTTCTATTGATGGTGGAACCAGAAAAATCAAATGTAACTATTGTGAAAAAGTAGTTATTGGGGGAGTTTATAGGCTGAAACACCACTTAGCATGTACACAAAAGGATGTTGGTGGTTGCACAGCAGTACCTGATGATGTGAAAAAGGAGATGTGGAATGTTGTAAAAGCACTACAAGAAAAGCTATTGAAAAAAGCTGATGAGGAGGTTGTAACAGAAACTGAAAAAGCAAATGGGAAGCCGGCGATGGGATTTATCTATGAAGCTATGGACCAAGCCAAAGAGAAAATTCAGAGTGCATTCAATGGTGTCCAAAGAAGGTAAACTACAATTGAGTTTTTTTATTCTGGTTCATATTCTGTTTTATCCCTTCAATTGAGTTTGTATTCTAAACTACTTCAATTCTGATTTTTTATTTAGTTACAAACCTCTGTGGGAAATCATTGACGATAGATGGGATAAACAATTACATAGACCATTGCATGCAGCAGGCTACTATCTGAACCCTCAGTTGCATTACAGTCCTGAGTTTAAAGCGGACTTTGAGGTAAAACGTGGATTGTATGATTGTTTGCAAAGAATGGTTGGAGATGTTGGAGAAATCAGCATAATTGATGCTCAATTAGAAGACTTCAAGACAAGGGCAAAATTTTTTGGTAGTCCAATAGCTATGGCTGGACTTAAAAACAAAACTCCATCGCAGTGGTGGGAGTCATACGGGGATGAGCATCCAGAACTTCAGAATTTTGCAATACGTGTGTTAAGCTTGACATGCAGTTCCTCTGGTTGTGAGAGAAACTGGAGCGCTTTTGAAATGGTTCATACAAAGAGGAGGAACCGTTTAAAACAGAAGACAATGAATGATGTTGTCTTTGTGATGACAAATTCTAAATTGGCCAAGAAGAAGAAAACTAGAAAAATGGCTGAATATAACATTGATGATCTTGAATCAGATGATGAATGGATTGTGGAGAATGGTGAAGGCTCATCTGACATTTTGGATTTTACTTTAGATAATGAAGAATTGGAACTTGACACTCAAAATGCAGGAGAAGAAGAAGGTGTTGAAGCTGCTGCCCCAGGTGTTGAAGAAGCTGCTGCCACACTAGATGATTTGGAAATTCCTAATATTGATGATGAAATTGATGAAGCAGGAGCTGACGATTGTATGGATGATGTTTTAGATGACTTGTTAAATTAGTGTTTTTTTTAGAAGTTTTAGATTCTGGAGGTGTTTCTAGTTACTGTTTGAGACTATGTTTTTTTAGTGTTCTTTTGATTTATGGTTAAATTTAATGAAAAAAATTGCTAAGGTTATGTTTTTGCTGGGATTTTAATTATAGTTTTGTCTTTGGTGGGATCTTACGATCCGTGTTACGATCCCACGATTTACGCTCTTTCTATACTCACACGATCTCTAGTAAGATCTCGAGTTTGACAACCATGAATGGGGGACTAAAAGCGGACATTAACCATAATAGGAGGACATGAAATACAATAAAAGCAAAAAAAAAAATAAAAAGTTGTTGATTGATAAAATGAAAAAAAAGAAGCATAATCATGCCATTTCACAATCTCCTAGATACTTTCAAGTTAATCAAGCAGAGTAATTTACTCTTAACCTCATCATTCTATTATCCCAACCAGAAGTATCCGACATGTTAAACGTATAAATTAAGCTATCAACATCTGAAGTAGAAGAACAACAACGATACAATAAAGATGTGTAGGAACCACGCTTTTGACATTTAAATATAAAATGAAGTGGTACCTTCTCTGGGCAGTCAAAACTTTTTAGCTCTTTTTCAATTAAATTTGCCATGGCCTTTATGTATCCTTCACGTTGGTACCATGAAGGTATTACCGTGTGCTGCATGTTGACTAGATACTCATCTTCTCTAACGAACCAATAAATAATTTGTAACGTAACAGAATGTTAGATAATGCATTAGACTTGGAGTATGATAATGTGATAACAGTACATTTTTATAGTAATCACCGGAATATACTCTCCAGGAGACGCAGACTTGAACCACTGGTAGAAATTGAAAATTGAGGATAAAGTGGAAGCACAACAAGCTTTGTAATTCCATCCCTTTTAATCTACATGATATATTTCAAAGGAACAACTAATTATGATTGGATTGAGAGTACATAACAAACAAAGAAATGACAAATAAATTTATATTAATTACTTTGACAAGTATTATTTCATCCATGACATGAGTCGGTACAAAGGTTAAATTTTATTCAGGAGGATAACCTGTTAGGTTACATATTAGACAAATAACATAAAGACCTTAACTGTCCTGAAGAATACAAAATTCATACATTAAGAATGGCAATTATTTTGAACACTCTGAATCTAAACAGTAAACACTAATATAAATATTGTAAGCCAGTTTTATTTTATAAAAAAGGATGTTATTTAATTAACGATGTTTACATAAATATACTAAAATAATAAATTGACATTTTTGGCCAATTATATTCTTCCATTTTCTCATGGCAACTTTCTCATATTTCTATGTTTTAATTCTTGCTATCTTCTCATTTTAGCCTCTCCACAATCTCACTTTCTGTATATATTTCATAAGTTAACTTTTGGTATCTTTTCAAAAGGACACCTTAGTGTGTGCCTACCAGAGTATGGTACAAAAAAACAATATTATGTCAAACTAGCCTGTACTGTCAGAACTTCAATTTAGGATCAGATACAACTACAAGGTACGGCAAAGAAATATCATAATAAGAAAATTCAATGGATGCATGCAAATCACCCATTAATGCAGATTATATGTTTTCAAAACAATGACAAATGCATATTATTTTCTTATAATTATTAACTATTAATCAAAAATCAAAGAGCATCAGATGCCATCCTCTTGAAACTTGTAAAAGGACGACACTAACACTGACATAGTCTTATCAAATACTATCCAATTTGCCACTGTAATCTAAGATAATGATGATCAGTACCTGCTCAATAGCCTCTTCGGTGAATGGATGCCAGTAACGCATGCCAACGTACACTTTGGCAGGGACATTCTTTGTCCAAAGAGATTTTCTTAACTCTTCAGCCTGTATAGAGAATCATTAACAGCACTAGAGCAATGTGTGTGTGTGTGTGTGTGTGAGAGAGAGAGAGAGAGAGCAAAAGAAAGCATTAAATGCAGTGTACATGTTATGTACCCCACATCATAGCATTAGAAATTGTTTCAAAAACATTAGAAAAAAAATATAACGCAAGTAAATTGTAAAATCTCGATGGACTAGTGAGATTTGAGAAGTTCAAAAATTGGCTCAAAATAGTTGTAAAAACAGCAATTAAACGAGAGGAAAGGTCAACATTTTTTCCAAAATATTTAAGGACTACAAGAAATTCTACAGTGTGGTAATTTCAAATTTCCCACAGAAACAATATTTCTGCCTACACAAAACAGTTCTATTGTTCAGTAGAATTGCAATACAATAACGATTTCTTCAACGAGATTCATACTTTTTTTTTGCCATCAACCATTTTACTTTTGTTTCACTTCCTAAAACTTGAAAGGGATCCTTGGCATGACAGTTAGAGGTGTTGTGCGATTCATTAGGAGGTCATAGGTTTTAGCCATGGAATTAGCATCTCACAAATGCAAGGAAGGGATGCCTGCAATAGAGCTACAATGGGTCCAATACTTCCTTCCACCCAACCATGGAAGGAACCTTACAGCACCAGGTTACCCTTTTATTTCCTAAAACTTAAAAACTAATACAAAAGATCAACTAGATACGTTTGGCACAAAATACGGAGCTTAAAATCACTCTTTCTCCTATGTAAACAATTCGTTATCTGGTAAATTTAAAAAGTCTTCAATGCACTATCTAAAATTTTGAGAGTGAAATATATGCTGTAGTGTATAGGAAACTGTTATCAGTAAGTATCATGCCTGTGCATCAGTCATTCGTCTAAGAGGGGATCCACCACCAATTGAAGCATAGCCTTCCTTGCTCTTTGGCGCTCTTACAACAGAAACAAATTGAGCCAGTGGCTTTTGAAGAAAACTAAATAACCTTGGCAACCGTATGATATCCTGCATAATTGTACAGAAAATGTGACTATAGATGCTCAAAACAATTTCCTCAGATGAATAGCGTGCTAAAGCTAGAGATTTACTGGATCCGCAAAAAGGTTAAACAAAAAGGGCTGCACATCTTCTAGAGTCTCTGGACCTCCAAGGTTTAACAATAATACTCCAATCTTATCATCATCAGTAAGAGGTGTATCAGAAACATCTTGCACTGTTGGAGTTACTAAAGCTTCAACTGGCAACAAGTGCCTGTTTAGTGATTTCTTGGACGCCAAGGGTTTTGCTTCAGACCATCCCAGAGTATATCTGCCCACTATGCAATTTTTCAAGGTACTAGAGTTAATACTAGCCTCCACATGACCTCCAGCGCAGCGATACACATTTTGAGTAGTACAGATTGCCTGTGGCAATAGTCTATGAACATAAACAATATCAAAGCATTAGAAAACTAATAAGTTTAAGTGATAAAATAATCAAAGTACAAGAGAAACACTATTTTAACACGTGGACAAAATTTAAGTGTATTTTTGGCATTAAGATGTAACTGTAGGTATCAACTGTTTAGAACAAGGAAACGAAAGTCCTTTCTTAACATACAACACATGCAAATCTAAAAGACCAAGACAAGTTGACCACTTAAAATGCAAAATTTATGGTCATGCTCATGAACAATTTTGGTAAACTTCACAAGTCTTGTTTACTAAAACAAAGTTAGATTCGGATTCAACCTAATAGTAATAGAAGTGCATATCAGACTATGAAATGCAACTTTCAATCCCAAATCCAATTATTATATAATTAAGGAAATTGTACTTTCATGATCAACACCTGAAATGCCATCTTATTATAGATAGTGTGGCCACTCCTATCCACTAGTTCAGATTTTACAATATGGGGTTTCTGGTTAAATGAATCCATCATCAAATCCTAAAAACTAAACTACAAATAAAAAATAAGTACCATTGAATCCAAAACAAGAGTTACTGAAAATGTTGAAAACACAAAAGAATTTATGGTAAAAGGAGCACTTACAGAGGAAACTTGAGATTACGAGAAGCACAAGTGAGGCATGGATGAGGAGAGCGAATATAGGAAGAAGAGGAGGATGAAGGCGATGAAATGGCACGAATTGGAGAATTCATAGCTTGTTGGGAAGAAGAAAAAATCAGAACTTTCACCACTAACTCGTCTTTCTGTTACTGCAACAATGCATGTTTGAGCCCTTAGCAACTAAACTAAAGCTAAAAAAAACCTAACCCAGAAATTGAATTGAAGAAAAGGAATAAACTTTACCTAATTCCCACAAATTGGGAAGAGGAGCAGCAAACACGAAGCAGAAGGTGAACTTTCAATGAAGACCATGTAAATATCCTTTCTTTTTTCTTTTTCTTTTTTATTTGTTTTCCTACTGCACTGCCTTGAATGCAATGGTAGAAAATGCTATAAATGTTTTAGTGCAGAGAAGGAGGACCCTAGAGGTTTGAGAGTGACTAGTGAGATTGGAAAAATGAACACCACCTCTCCTTTTTTTTTTGTTTATCATCTCATCTATACCAATTTTTACTGCCCACTATTTTCCACTATTATCTTTAAATCTTTGTCATTTATTGGGACAAGTATGTCACAAAATTAAATGTTCCCTTTGACACTTTCCCTTGATGGCAACACCTTTTTCTGGTTTATTCGTTTTAAATATTTTTTTCTGATATGATATTTGTTGTAAACAATATTTATAAATATAAATGAAATCATATTTCTGAATTATCCACTAAATTTATGGCACATATATTTTTATAATTTATATAAGAACTAGGAGATAGCAGAGAGAATTTGAAGTGAAGAGAACTGAAAAGTATTTCTCATTCATTCAAATGTAATGTGATCACAGATTTGTTGTTTATACTAGTACTTCAAGTAGGAGAGGCGGGAAGGTTTGTTAATCACTAATTAAAGTACTTAATAAACAAAACCCTTTGATTTATTTAGTATTATGTTGAACCACGTATGATTGTCCACCCTTTCAAGGTTGGTATATGTTTACCAAATTTAGCTTGAGAAATAATACAACACCCGTTAGAGTTACTCTTCTTAATAATTCTATGGGCATTAAATTTTTTCAATCCACAAATTGAATTAAAATTTGTTATTGAGAAGATCAATTTTCTATAAAATTTCAAAAAAACTTAAAAAATATTTTATAGTACTAAATAACTTCGATTCAATATATAATATATTCTTTAAAATACAAATAAAATGTTAACCATATGATTTGCATAGGTACGAATGTTCAATTTATCCAAAATTTGATGTGCATGATCATTAATATAACATAATATTCAATCATTGGATTGATGAAATCCAATGTGTGTAGAGTTATCAAGCGGAGTAAGAGTAATATGATGCCTCTTATTTATATAATATATTTATAAAATAAACATTTAGATAAATAGTTTGTTAAACACAGATTTGCATTCATTATAATACAAAATTTATACATTATTTAGTAGCACCAATTACTCCACTTGCTTATCTAAAGATATTGTAAATTTAATCCAAAATACCAAGTGGGTGTGGGTGTGACACAAGTGGTAAGTTGTTTGGGTCTCTTAAGCATTTGGTCAGGGGTTCGATCGCTGGCCGGTGTGTATGGAGTGACATCGCTTGGGAGAGAGGTTAGTCTTTAAATAAACTCCAATACCTCAAGGGATTAGTCTCCACAGTCGTCGTGGAAGATACCGGGTTTACCCAAAAAAAATTAATCCAAAATGGCCGCTCCCCATGCAACTTCATGGTTGCCTGAACCTCACTACTTCCATGATTCTATGCATATGCAAAGTGCTCATCCCGGCATAGGACGAGTCGTTGACATTATTCATTCTCTGAAATTAACATTTAATATTCAGAGAGTAAATCACAGGGCTATTGAGAGGCCAAGGCCATCCCAAGGTAAGATACATATAGCAGTGTAAAAACAAAGACCATTATCAATGTGATCCATTGCTTGATCTGAAACAGGCGCCTGACCCGGTCGAGGTATCCCATGTTCCAGACGAATCGAGCTTGAAGGGCCCGACCGATCGAGACTCGAGATTTCCCATATTCCAAACGTGAACGATTATACATCATTGTATACGGATGAATGCAGAGATCAATTCATTTGCATACTAGATGGCAATAAACATTTTACTTATTGTGATTCTTATTCTAAGTTCAAACCAAACTATGCCTCCTTTGTCCACCCCTCATAATAGAAATGTTCCGGACTGGCCCAATGAGCCCAATCACAATAGTGGGCCAGGACTGGGCCAACAAGCTGACCTTCGCCCCAGGGAGCGCTCGAAATGCGCTTGGGGACCTCACCAACGGTTGAGATCGATCCGTCTGATCCAACGGCTGGCCCGCGACGCATAGCTCTATAAATACGGGTTAACCCCCACTGACAGGTACACTTTTTGCCAATCATCTCATACCTCGCTTTGAATTCCTCACCCAGACTTGGGCATCGAAGTGTCTTTGCAGGTACAACCCGACTTCGGGCTCCGCTCTCGATCTATCAGAACACAGGCGACCTGACCTCAAGCTCGGTCCACCTGGGACCCCTTAGGTACCGTACAAGAAAAAACTCTAGATACCGGTGGTGCTGTTCTTCAAATAATAAACAAGGTAACTGCTACAAACTACCTCGACGGACGGTGTATTTTTATTAATCCTTATTACGTCGGTCAACAAAAAACAACTGACCATTTATCTCTAGAATTATCTCTAGAAAAGGACATACATTATCTATGGTATTGTATGTAAGTATCCCTCCCTCTGCCTCATAATATGTATAAAAAACATTCTGAGCCTAACTATCATGGTCATGAGAGAGACAGGTAATTTTAAAATGTTATCATACAACTACTACTGTTCTCAGAACTGTTTCAATGGTGATACTGAGAGTAAATACATGAGCAGTGTCATAATAAGTCAGATTCTTATAAATTATGGTACACATAAATAGGTGACTTCTTCTAGCATAAAAAATAATAATACTTTGTAACAAGTACACACAAGAATTACACTGCTTAAGCTTAACTGATATGAAACTCTCCACTTGCATGAACCTCTTTGACCCTCTTGTCGTACTCATCTTCATCCTCCTCCTCTTCCTCCACCTCTTCTTCTTCTTCCCCTTCTTCTTCTTCACCTTCCCATCCAAAACCTTTGACAGGTCTGGATACTGGAGGAGGTTCTCTTGCCTCTCCCACTATTTTCATAATCTCCTCCACACTTTGAACAGAAAAGCTCGGGTTTCCTCTTTGGTAATAGGCAGCTTGAGCTGATTCAGTTAGCTCCCTTGGAAGATTCTTTAAAAACCATGGGTGGTTCTTGATTTCCTTTAGAGAAATTCTCTGTAGACAATGAAGAGAATAACAAATGCAGTTAAGTATATTTTGAAAAGCATCTTGTTTGGTACAAATCATATTTAAAATCTTGACTTTGATGCACTGAAGAGTGAACTAAATGTAACAACATCAGCTGCATCCAGACAGGGAGTCATATCTAGATGTAAAAATCAGATGAGTGATTTGATAACAAGGCCTGAACGGAATATAAGTAACAATCTAAAGATTTTTCCAACCTTTTTAATCAAAAAAATAAAAACCAATATCAAGCAAAGTTATTCTTCAGAGTATGAATATGACACCAAAATTTTAAAATGTGTGCATTTATAAACCCAAAAATGTAGTAATGGAACCCTCCTCCATTTCTCTTGAGAAATGGAGAGAATCTTTACTCTAACCTCTTAACATTCAAAGATTACAATATGGTAAGACTTCCATTCAAATTCAAATTGTATATGCCTAGATTTCGTGATGTTCTTGCTCTCCAACATAAACCCCAAGCAAGGTAAGATGGAAGGAAAGCGGTGCAAAGAAGGGAAAAGAAAATCAACTTCATGTTCTGGTTTAAACCATGGAGAAGTGGAAATACTTGTTATACAAATCAACTTAACAGGAGGGTACCAGATGATCAATATAGAATAGGGGTTGTGGATAGAATTTCTCCCCAGGCATAGCTTTCTGTAACAGGGGTTATGTTATCAGCAAAATTTCTTTTGACTATTTATCTATTCATTGACATAATGGTCCTGCAAGGGTTGACAATTGAACACAATAATAAATGTGTGCTTTTGGAATATGATGCAGACAACGTGTACATGACCTGAGATGACGCGATAATCTATCCAAATTGTAATAATAGCATAATAAAAGAAATTACGAAAACATCATAACATACCTTCAATGGATTTGCTACAAATATACGAGAGAGGAGGTGTCTGCAGTCTTGAGATATGTGAACATAATCAGGGATTTTGTATTGAACAGCCATTATACGCTGCAGAAGATAGACATGGAATGGGGATAAGATGATGGGATAATAACATGAAACAATAAGTAAACCAGTATTATCAGGAAAGATAACGTACCTGAATTGTTTTCCTAAAATTTCTAGGGTCATCCTGATCCTCAAAGGGATATGCTCCAACCAGCATGACATAAAGAGTCACTCCACATGACCATACATCAGCCAACTAAAACAATTTTTAGAATAGAACATTATACAACCATTGATATATTGGTACATAAGTGCACAAATCCTTTATACATAAGATGCATATAAAAGACTTTTCCATATAGCATGATCAGAGGAATATAGCCATAAAATCAAGATCAGCAAGGTTAACCTGCAACAAACATATATAGAAGCAAACACACAGATAAGTAACTAACTATGAAGAACCAATTCTATGATAGAGTACAAACCTTGCCATCATACTCCCTCCTAGAAAGGACCTCGGGTGCTATATAAGCTGGAGTACCAACAGTTGATTTGGGCCGTGAATGAAGCAAAGATGACTATACCATAAATGAGAAACACTCAAGATACGTAAAGGCTTAACTAAATATTATCAGATCTTTAAAAACTTGATTGTGTTCAGTCCAATACCTTGGAATAACCGAAGTCACAAATTTTCAAGCGAGGTGCAGGGGCTTCCATCTAAAAGGGTATTTTCTAGCTTCAAGTCTCTGTGACATATTTGCTGCAAAAGTAGAGCAAAAGCATATGTTATCACTTGTGCACTTTGGAATGCTAAAAGTCCTGTAATTTTTCGAAAACTTGAGCGTGATTATACCATGGCGTGACAGTAATGGACACCAGATATCAGCTGCTGAAAGAAATATCTAGCCTGAACAATCAAGGGAGAAAATAAATGAGATATGGATCCGATTGTTACCGCAGTAAATAAGGGTGAAATAAAGCGAAAAAAACGTGAGAGTATGCTAAGTAATTAACCTCATCTTCACTGAACCGACCGGCATTACATATCCTCTCAAAGAGTTCTCCTCCAGCTGCATACTCCATTACTATAGCTAAATGGGTGGGGGTCAAAACCACCTGAACAATCAAAACCCCATTGAAGTTACAACCAACAGCTCAGAATTAATTAAGAGAGTACTCAACAGAAAGTGATCCAACAGATAAAGAAATAAAGTCCTTGCCTCCTTGAAGCGAATTATATTGGGGTGCCTAAGGGACCTGTGGTTGATAATCTCTCTGGCCACATTCTCATCAATCTGGAATTAAAGAAGCAGAAAAAAGTGAAAAAACCTTCAATCACAAATATCAAAATAAAAACTTTTCAGTTTCATTTAACAAAAAATAGAAATAGAAACAAGAAACAACGAGGGAAAGAAAATATATGAATTGAATTAGAGCCCTTTGCATCTAACCTGGTTGTTGGATTTACCAACTCAAAGATTTCTGAAAAAGTGATAACTTTTGAGTTATTAATTTTTATCAGCAATCACAACTCACAAACAACTACCTCTGGGAAAAAGCAGCTTCATATCTGAAAACTAGAGAGTTTTAATTGAATTTATTTTATTTTACCCCCTCCAACATTTCTTTTAATCACGAAATTTGCAGAAATGCATATGCCAACAATTTTCCTAAATTTTTAATTTTTCAACAATTATCCCAAATCTGAAGTATGGTTGAAAGGGGAAAAAAAGAAAAAGCTCAATTATTATTATTATTATTCAGAAAGGAAGAAAGAATTGTACCTTGTGGCCACGTTCGATGTATTTCATGGCAACGAGTTCTTTGGTATCTTTGTGCCTCAAGAGTCTAGCAACCCCAAAATTACCAGCCCCCAAATCTTTGACGACCTCGTACTTTTCCATCTTTCAATTGGAAGAACGACGAACGCTACAAGTAACGGTTATGGATATAAACTGAAAGTGAAATGGGCATGCAAGCAAGGAAGCAAAGAAGTAAGACCCTTGTTGAATCACAGCACCATTTTGCACTCTGATCAAAAGGGTAAAATCTAAAAATGTCTCTTTCACCGAAGAAAAATAAAAGGTTCTTCCTCTCTTTATATATAAAAAATAATATTAATAATAATTATAAAAATAATGAAGAGAGAGAAGATGAAGATTGATTGAAGAGTGGGGGGAGTGAGAGTGCACGTGGTACTGTGTGAGAGATTGCATTTTTTTAAAGAACAATTGAAGGGTGTGAAGATCCAAATCCAATGAATGAACATGGAAGACCAGCTTGAAATTGAATAGAGTTAGTTATTCCTTATTCATTGCCGTTGGTTACCTTTTTCTTCTTTGGTGGTTTTTTTGTAGCTGTTTATGTATTTTTGTAATTAAGGTTTTGAGGGTGTGTGGAAACTGTGAATTGGAAAACGGTATTGGATCTCTAGGAATAGTAGGAGAGATACCTTTCTCTTCATTCCTCAATCTCGTTGTCGTTTTCACAAGCTATCTTCTTCCCCTTTTTATTTTTAATTTTAATTAAACAGCGTCTTTTCCTCGATCGACAAACACAGTAAGGTTGATACAAGTGGTAACGGGATGGGATTTCATTTCAAAATTTTGGGTTTGAATTTTGAGTGTGGCAAAAACTCAGTTGGGAGGGAAGAACTACATGGGCCGCAAAGCCGAAAACTTATGGCCAGCCAGATTTTCCGACATAGATTAGTCATTGATAAAATCGGTGTGAAAACTACGATGTGGTAAAAAAAAACTATTCCGCTGCTTATTTAATCGGAGAATTCTATTAGGATCTACGATACAACATGATTTACGCAATTCTATGTATTTTTTATGCTTTTGCTTGTTTCATAAATAAAAATATCTTTGTGTTTACATAATAGTTGTGAATCAATTATCCAATCAAAATATTATAAGATTATTTGAGAGAATTGATCAATCCATCCACAAGTGTCGGCATGCTAGTTTTAGGCAGTTTTTTTTTAAACCCCCCATTTTACCATAAATCCCCAAAATACCCCTAGTTTTTCGTTAAAAAAATTATTTTTTAAAAATTTCCGGAAATCCACATATTTCCGGAAGCAGAAGTATGGTCTTTTATCTTTGCTCCAGATTTCACTTTGGTCCTTTATCTTTTTTTTGGTCCGTTTTGGTCCCTCATGTTTCGTTTTTGTTTCATTTTGGTCCCTCACGTTAGTTTTGACTAACGGACGCCACGCTGGCAGTTAACTGCTGACGTGGCGTCTCAAAATATATTATTTAATTTAATATTATTTTACACATAATCAATTAAGTTTTTAAACATTAAACATAAAAACATTAAACCTATTATTTTCGTTAATCCTTCCTCATCAGATCTGCTTCCTCTGCTTCCTTCCTTCCCTCATCAGATCTGCTTCCTTCCTCTGCTTTCTTCCTCATCAGATCTGGAAAATCACCTATTTTCTTCAACCAGCAACAACACCACCCTTCACACCGTCTCACCACCGTCTCTCTCTCTTCGTGCGTCCCTTTTTCGCTTTGTTCTTCTTCGTTTCCAGCAACAACACCACCCTTCGCACACCACCCTCCAGCAACACCGTTTCAGATCTTCTTCTTGTTCATGACTTCGTCTTCATCACTTCGAAACCCAGAATCGTTCTTCCAGAATCGTTCTCCCAAATGAACAAATCGAAACCCTAAAAGCTTTGATTATGGTGGAGCAGTGGCTGAGAACGCCAACACAAGCAGAAACGCGAACACGCGAGCAGTAGCTTCCAAAGAAGAACGAATAAGAGGCTATTTTAAGAAAGAAAAACGAAGAACAGAACAGAACAAAGAACGATGAGGGACCAGATCTGGAAACGAAGAGAGAAGAAGAAGCAGTGATGAAGCAGTGATGAAGGGGGAGAAGGATGAACAGATCTGGGCAGTGAGAAGTTGTTGATGATGGTGGTGAGAAGCTGATGATGAATACAAACAGGAGAACAATGAACAGATCTGGGCGATGATGAAATTAATTAGTTTTTAGTTTTAATATTTTATTAAAAAGTAATGATGTGGCAAGCCTATGTCAGCTAATAAATGCCACGTCAATTAATGAATGGAGGACGCCACGTCAGCGGTTAACTGCCAGCGTGGCGTCCGTTAGTCAAAACTAACGTGAATGACCAAAATGAAACAAAAATGAAACATAAGGGACCAAAACGGACCAAAAAAAAGATAAAGGACCAAAGTGAAATCTGGAGCAAAGATAAAGGACCAAAAGTGTTATTTAGCCTAAATAAAAATATCTTTGTGTTTACATAATAGTTGTGAATCAATTATCCAATCAAAATATTATAAGATTATTTGAGAGAATTGATCAATCCTTCCGCAAGTGTTCGGCATGCTAGTTTTAGGCAGTTTTTTTTTTTAAACCCCCCATTTTACCATAAATCCCCAAAATACCCCTAGTTTTTCGTTAAAAAAATTATTTTTTAAAAATTTCCGGAAATCCACATATTTCCGGAGGCAGAAATATGTGTTTTCCGGAAATACCTCAAAAAGAGGTATTTTCGGAAGCCAAAATGGCTTCCGGAAATATGTGTATTTCCGGAAATTTTTAAAAAATATATTTTTTTAAATTGAAAAAAATCAATTACGCAAAATAATTAAATGTAACGAAACTCGCTAAACTAATAAACAATAATAATAATAATACAGTATCAATACAGTAAAAATACAAAAAAATAATACAACTAAATGTCCAAAAGCTATAAAGCAGCCAACAGACTATCATAGACATCCCCAGGAATGTCGTCGACTGCCAAAAGACTATCATAGACATCCTGGACGTGCCTAGATGCTCTTTCCATCCTGGACTATAAGGGTAGTGGACCAACATCCTCTGGAGGCGACGGTGGAGCTGGAGGTGAAGGCGGAGCCGGAGTTAGGCGGGGAATGGACACCTGCAGTACCATGGTAGGTACTCGTCATCACAAGCACCCTGGACGGGTGTCCGTCGACCGCTGTCCCTGAAAGCCCGCGCTGGGGACTGATAGAACATCAGGTGTTGTACTATGAACTCCGGAGATGGACGTGGGCCCGAAATAGGTGGATCAAGAATCTGCTGGACATATCCAAACTGCCAACGGACCCTGTCTGGCATATAAGGCACAGCCACATCCCCCCACAGCAGCCAACCTCTGAATAATGAAATGTGAAACTCGCTAACCAAATAACGATATATAACAATATTACACCAATGGATGTCAAGAACGACGATGACGTTAAGCCATGATGTCCATTTATGTCCTGTTTAAATGGAAGGGTTATCGGCATTTTTACGTCGAAACTAGAAGGACCGTCGCTGAGATCCTTCGTCGTTTCACTCCACCATCTCAGTAGTTTCTATCATGTTTTCGTTTTGTTTGTTGTTGCAATTTGTTATTTTAAATAAGGAGTTTTTAATTAATCAAATAAATGTAGAAGGCAATTTTGAGGAATTTCCGGAAATACCTCAAATTTAGATAAATTCGGAAGGCAATTTTGAGGGATTTCCGGAAATACCTCAAATTTAGATAAATTCGGAAGTCTATTTTTTTGGGTTTCCGGAAATACCTCATTTTACAGTATTTCCGGAATGTAAAATGTGTTCCGGAAATACCGTAAAATGGGGTATTTCCAGAAACCCAAAAAAATATACTTACGAATTTATTTAAATTTGAGGTATTTCCAGAAATTTTATGGATTTTAGGGGTATTTTGGTCCGTTTGCTCATTTAAGGGGTATGGGGTATAATAGGGGGGGTACCAAAAAAAACGCCCAGAGTTTTATTAGATGTTAGAACAAATAGCATGTATTTTACCAAAAAAAAAACATATAGCGGATGAGTTGATATCGAATAAACTAGCAATTGAATTTGAAGTGTTGTAAAATTAGTGGCTAAACTGACTTATAAATATAAAATGACATTAATGAACATTTGTAATTAATGTATAAAAATGGGAAGGAATATTTATTTAATGTATATGATAAGTGAGAAATTTAATTAAGACTAAAATGTTTTTGGGGCCTCTTATTTTTATTTAAAGTAACGATTTAGTCATTTATCTTTTTTTTGTCCCAAATCAGTCATTTATATTTAAATTTTTGGCACATAAATCTTTTTCCGTCAACCTCCATCCAACTCTGTTAACTGTGCTAATGTGTCCATTAGAGGTGCTTATGTGGCTGTTTAAAATATTATCCACCTCATATTGATTTAAATTTTATTAAAAATTAAAAACAAAAAATAAAAAATATCTAAAGTCCAGATCTGGTGTTTGTTTCCTCTAGTTTCTTCTACCTCATATTGATTTCAATTTCTTCTTCGTTTCTTCTTATCCCAAATCAGTTTGTTTCATTTTTTATTTGGCTTTATTATCCTTCCTTCGTTTCCTTCCTTCATTTTTATCTGGTTCGTTTCTGGAATCACGTTTACGTCTCTTGAATCTTGAATCTCAAAATTTCTGGTTCGAGTTTTCGTTTCTAGAATCGCGTTTCTGGGTCGCAAATTACCCCCTTTTCGTTTCTGGAATAGCGTTTCCCGTTCACGTTTTCGTTTTCTTTTCTTGAATCTTGAATCTCAAAATTTCTGGTTCGAGTTTTCGTTTTGTTGTTGCTTCAATTCCAGAAATTTCGTTTCTGGTTCGTGTTGCTGGAAGTGATTCTAGATTTGAAAAATAGGTTTGAAGAGTTTTGGGTTTGTTGGTGACAAAATACTGAGAATTTTGTGGGTTTCCAGCAACCATAAAATAAAATTGTTGTTGCTGCAAACGTGATTCACCCATGCGTCTGTTGTTTTTGCTGCTCAATTGTGGTTGCTGCAAACGTGATTCCCCCTCCAACATTTCTGGGTGCAATTGTTTTTGAAGATAGGTTGAAGATGAGTGAGGTTGAGAGTGAGGTTGAAGATGATTAATTTTCAGTTTCTTTAAATAAAATTAAAATGACCTGGATTAACATTAGATATGCCACATCAGCACTCTAATGGCCACATAAGCATTTTTTGATGGAGTAAGATGGACACTAAGGGAAAGGCTAACTTTGCTTGATAATTGAAAGATAAAGGACTGATTTGGGATAAAAAAAAGATAAATGACCAAATCGTTACTTGAAATAATGATAAGGGACCCCAGGAGCATTTTAGCCTTTAATTAAAGTACACGACTAAAATAAAAGAAAAAGTGAAACGCTATATATAAGTAGCTATAAGTTCAAACGTTATTTCAAGTAATGTTTTAAAAAACACTATAAGCTAATCATATCAAACACTTACAAATAGTTTATCTGATAAAAGCTAGCGGATTGGTTGGCAATGTAGAACATAACCCTTTTTTTGGTAGAAAATAGGGGCGAAGCCCCAACTGGCAAAAAACAACTAACAGACTACACTACAATGGGTAGCAATTCTCACACTATCACGACACAGTTTCAAGCCTTCCTAGACACCCCCATAACTCAGCTTTCAAAGGCATTGCAATTCCCAAGCCTTTTAGAGAAACCATAGATCCATCGATCCTATTGGTCTCGAACCAAACCACCCTGCTCACCCAACCAAACTCATGGTCGCCTTGCAGGCATCATCGCCATCGGTGAGGAATTTGATTTACTCTATCACCCTAAAAGCACCCTAATAATTTAACGCAAAAAAGATATTTTGTTAATAAAGAAAAAGAAAGTAGGATGGCATGCAATGCAAGTGGAAAAACGCGTTGACCGATAAGCCCCGTCCCGTCCATCCCATCTAATCCGGAGTTTGTTCCCGTTATACCCGTAGCCGACACGGAGCAACTACCACCGTCGGATGACTGTGATTGGCTATCGCCCTCAATTCATTTCCTCAATCAAACAAATTTGGCATGGCACTAGTACTACTACTATTATCAGTTACAACTGACACTGCCCATTAATAACTTACTTAGACTTTTGTCAGTCACATGCATGTTATGTACATCACTCATGTGCCATTCCCCATCCCAGGTTACTCATCCTTCTCATTGCCCAATCATTTCCTTCCATTTACAATTACTATACTATATCATCACCCCCTCTCTTGGCTTGGCTATTCTCTTTCTATGAGGTTCATATTATACTCCATAATAACTCAAGTCCTGTCCCCTTCATTAACCTCATTTCACACCTACAAATGGATCAAGCTCCTTCAAATTCAATTTCTATCAATAATAATAATGGGTATGGTCCCGTGCATGCATCGAACACTTCTTGGGAGACTCTTATCTAACATCGAGGGTCCCGGGGCTAATTATATTGTTATATTATAATCATAATCATATTATCCTCTATTCTTTACAATCTCCATCACAAAAATATCTAGAAATGCTATTGAGCCCAAAAAATGGACCAATAACTGAACCAAAATACAAATACAAATACATACAGAGGGATAAAAAAATACTTCAAAGCCAATAACTGAAACAACAATCCTTCCTTCTCCTAAATTGTAACCATTGGAACCCACTGAGAAAACCTTCTCCTTCGTCAGCTCTCTCCCTGCCTTCGTCAAGTTCGAATCTCACTGCCTCTCGAGTCTCTCACCAACGTTCTTCTTCAAGAAATTCAGACAGGGCTCTTCTTCAATTTCCATTTATTTCATCTCTCTTCTTTGTTTTAGTGCTCAGTTTAGACATCTACGCAGAGAAGAACAAAGAGACAGGGAGAAGAACGCAGCTCCTGCGCGACCAAAGCAGCTACCACCGCAGTCCCTGCATAGACCACCTCGTCATCTAGAGAAGAACGCAGTTGCCACCGCCACCTCTGCCGCTGTGTTGAGTATTCTATCTTGAGTGTTTTCTTGCATTTCCCCTAATCTATTTGTGCCTCTTTTATCTAGTTTGTTGCATTTCCCCTAATTTCTTTGTTATCCATTTTCCCCTGGTGATTTTCAAGAATTGAAAAGCTCAGCACTGATTTTCCCCAAATTTTTGTTGTCCTTTGGTTTTCTTGATTCTGCCGTTCTTGTGGGATTGGACGCTTTTTGCTTGGTGACAATGCTATTCAATGAGTACTTGTTTAATGGGGGTGGGTTTATAGATTCTTCCCTGATAATTCAGAAGATGCATTATTCTATAAATTTTTGTAAAATAAAAACTAGGTTAAATTGTTGATCCTGGATAAATTGCTTTGATAAACTTAAACTAGCAGAGCCAATATGTCTCTTATTTCTTCTCGTTTGTTTTTGTTATTAAGCACTTTCTTAATCGACAAGGTCCATTCATATCAAACTGAACCTGTGTGGCTTGCCAAGAAATCCAAGACATCCTCTTGAGAATGAGAATAAACAGAAAGATATTCCTTGTGCGACTAAGCAACAACTCTCCTGATCTTTGTAAATCATGTCTTGGCATGGTGGCATTTCCCTTGGTATTACATCTGCTAATGTATAATTTTTTCTTTTTGTTTACTATAGGAGAAGATGAGTGCTTTTTGACTACAGGAAAAGTATCATGGGCCGGCTGCATTATCTTGAATTGACTGTATATCAATTTTATTTATATGAATGCTAGTCCAACAATACAAGCATTTTATTTACTATATATACATCTCAGTGCTTTCACTTCTCATCAATGTTGATTTAAACTTCTTTGTTGATAGTTATGATGCTAGAGCTACAACTCTGAAAATATTGCGAAAGCTAAAGTTTAAGAATTTTCAGGTGTGCTTCCTGTAAACCATGTGCTGCTATTGTTCCCAAACAAACTTGGAATGTAATAGCATAATGAATTTAAGATGGTCATATTTATGATTTACATTCTTATTCAGTTGGGCAGGACTAAAGTATTTCTTAGGGCTGGTCAAATTGGTATTTTAGACTATAGCCGTGCAGAAGTTTTGGTCAATGCTGCAGATTGTATTCAACGCCAATTGCATACATTTATTGCACGCAGGGATTTCATCTCAATCCAAACTGCTGCAGTTTCTCTCCAAGCATGCTACAGGGCCAGTTTTAAGTTGGTCTTTAAAACTTAATGTCAATAAATATTTCTTGGTAGTGCCTCTAATTTTGATATTATTAAAAATTTATCTTTAAAATTTTGATAACTCATTTATTTCTATTTTCTGCACGTTAATGGTGCTGCTATAAAGATAGTCAGACAGTTTTCATTGCTTGATGTTAGTAAATGGGAGCTCTCCAATGATGCTGGATTATATCATTTTCCAAGAGCTTCTTGTGCTGGAGCTTCTACAGATGATGCAGATCTGGATCTCACTGTTGTCGGTAATTCGTCACATCTTCAATGTCTTTTGGATCAAAGATTTCTGTGGATCATCGATTTTTCAAACTTTAAAGGCCTTCACATTTTAAAAGATTAGAGAAATTAATTAGTTCTTGATTGATTCTCACTGATATATTGCTTACTCATTCAAAATAATTTTTCATTTATGTCATTCTCTAAATGTCTATTTGTGGCCCATTGGTTGACATTAGGGGTGTCAAAAAAACCCGGACCCGCGGGCAAAACCCGTCACGGGTAGTTAAACGGGGACCCGCGGGCCAAATAAACGGGTATTTTGACTACCCGTCAACAAACGGGACGGGTTCGGGTAGCGGGGTACCCGGACCCGCGGGTACCCGTACCCGTTGAAAATTCTGTTGTTTCTTTCTTTTTTTTTATCATCTATTGTTGTTGTTGTTGTTTAAGTGGATGTTTATTCACATTTTGTTGTATCTTTTATCCTAATATTTTGGATAATGTTTAGTTGTTATTTTTCAAGTTTCTATTATCATAATTTTAGTTTTTTTATCTCAATTCATTAACAATTATATATTAATAAATATTTGATACGATAAATGCATATCAAAATGCGTAATTTTTTTATATAAATGAATCAAAAAAATAGTGTTAAAAAAACTAATTTTCTATGGTATTTCAAATTTTATTTTTAAAAGTTTTTTATTTATTAATTTACAAATACCCGCGGGTACCCGTTTAAAAAAATATCCGTTTAAAACCCGTTAAACGGGTACCCGTCACGGGTCCGGGACGGGTCCGGGGCCTATTTATAATAAACGGGGCGGGTCCGGGTAGTGAGATACCCGTGCCCTCCCCGCCCCGCCCCGCCCCGTTGACATTCCTAGTTGACATGTCTTTGTACAAGGATTAGAAATATGTTTTTTTCATTTCTAGGGTCTTCCTCTATTTAACTTGGAGATTAATTATCCGTAAGTATGGAAAAAAGAGATCAATTTTATGTCCTTGACATTAGCTACTTACATGGTGAGTGGAGATCTTTCTTCTGAGGTTGTTTTGTCTGAAAATCAAGAGTTGCGCAAATGGAAAGTCTTATGGTAAATGTTATGGCATTGATTCGAAAATCGATTTTCTGGACAAGATGTAAATGCTATTATGCAGGCGGCAAGACAAGTATAATATATTATACTCGTAGAGTTTTTATAAATGAGGTATGGAAAAATCAACTAAGTTGGGTTGTATTGTTTTATTTTCAATAGGTTACAGATGCTTCTAGTGTCCTCGACCAAATGAATTCTCAAAATCCAAACACTAACGAGGACATGGCGGGAATGAAGAGTAGAAGTTGATTTTCTGTTGTCGAACTAAGCTTAGAAATCAAGTGTATCCAATCTGATTTTTTTGTAACTTTTGAGATTATTGTAAAAAAAAATTACGCTTTTTATATGTCAATATGATACTCTTATTTCAATATGATTAAAGTTTTATTTTATTTTATTGTTTCATAAATATGTTTATTTATTTATTTATTTATTTATTTTATATTCAGCTTTGAACTTGTTTAATATGTCGATAGAAAATATAAAATTACATGGGTATGGTAAAATGATATCTAATACCCAATTTGAATCATATCACCAACTGCCCTTTAGAATTACTCAAGTTTTTATTAAAATTGACCAACTTGTTATTTTCGTCTTTTCCTTGTGAAACTGACCATGAGACAACAAGTGGGTTCTGACCCATAAACATAAGCAAAATGACATGGGGTGTTCAAATTACATATAATTTTTTAGTTTGAATCACATCACCAACTTCCCTTCATAAATACCCAAATTTTTCTAACAATTGACCAACCTCTTATCCTCATAATTTTCTTATGAAACTAACCATGAGACTACAAGTGGGTACTAAATGAGTGGGTTGGGACTCATAAACGTAAGCACAATGACATGGGTGTTCAACAGTTGTCCTTCACAAATACTCAAGTTTTTCTTATAATTAACCAACTTGTTATCGTCATAATTTCCTTATGAAACTGCCCATCATACTACAAGTGGGGACTGAATGAGTGTGTTGAGACTCATAAATGTAAGCACAATTACATGATGTGTTCAAATGATATGTAATAATTCTCAGTTTGAATCAGATCACCAACTTCCCTTCACAAATGCCCAAGTTTTTCTTATAATTGACCAACGTGTTATCCTCATAATTCCTTATGAAACCGACCATGCGACTACAAGTGGGTACTAAATCAGGGTTTTGGGACCCATAAATGTAAGCACAATGACATGCGGTGTTCAAATGAGATCTAAATTCCCAGTTTGAAACTGATCACCAACTTCCATTGATATTTAAGCATATGATTACTTACTGGTATAAATGAATTCCTCACCTGAATAGGAATGTTCCATTCATATATGCTCAAGATCACCAAATGGCATATAATTTCTCAATTTGAAACAGATCACCAACTCCTCTACACAAATGCCCAAATTTTTCTTATAAATAACCAACCTGTTATTTTATCTTTTATTTGTGAAACTGATCATGAAACTCGAAGAGGGTATTAATGAGTTGGTTGGGACCCATAAATATAAGCACAAGAACACGGGGTATTCAAATAACATGTAATTTCTCAGTTTGAATCAGATCACCAACTACCGTTCACAAATACCCAAGCTTTACTTATAAATGGCCAACCTGTTATTTCCATTTTTCCTTGTGAAACTGACCAGAGACTTCAAGTGGGCACTAAAGGAGTGGGTTGGGACCCATAAATGTAAGTACAATGACATGAGGTGTTCAAATGATATATAATTTATGAGTTTGAATCATATCACCAAACACCCTTCATAGTTGCCTAAATTTTTATTAAAATTGGCCAATATGTTATTTTAATATTTTTCCTTGTGAAACTGACTAAGTGTGTACTAAATGAGTGTTTGGGAACCCATAAATGTAATCACAATGAAATGAGTGTTCAAATGACATATAATTTATGACTTTGAACCATATTACCAACTTCCCTTGACAATTACCCAAGTTTTTGTCAAAATTGACCAGCTTGTATTTTCATGTTTTCCTCGTGAAACTGACCATGAGACTTCAAGTGGGTACTAAATGAGTGTTTGGGGACCCATAATGTAAGCACAGTGACAATGGGTGTTTAAATGACATAATTTATGACTTTGAGTGGGTTGGGTCCCATAAATGTAAGCAAAAGGATACGGCGTGTTCAAATGATATCAAATTTCTGATTTGAACCATATCACCAACTGCTCTTCACAATTACCCATGTTTTTATTGAAATTGACCAAGTTGTTATTATAATTTTTTCGTTGTGAAACTAACCATGAGACTTCAAGTGGGTACTAAATGAGTAGGTTGGGACCCATAATTGTAAGCACAATGACACGAAGTGTTCAAATGACATAATTTTTAAATTTGAACCATATCACCAACCTCCATTTACAATTACCCATGTTTTAATTAAAATTGACCAAGCACTTATTTTCATATTTTTCTTGTGAAACTGACCATTCGACTTCAAGTGGGTACTAAACGAGTGGATTGGGACCCATAAATGTAAGCACAAGGACATTGAGTGTTCAAATGACATTCAATTTCTTAGTTTGAATCATATCACCAACTCACCTATACAAATACTCAAGTTTTTCTTATAAATGGCCAATGTGTTATTTTCATCTTGTCCTTGTGAAATTGATCATGAGACTAGAAGTGGGTACTAAATGAGTGGATTGGGAACCATAAATGTAACCACAAGGACATTGGGTAATTGTGAAGGGTATTTGGTGAGAAATTAGATGTCATTTGAACACTCTATGTCTCTGTGCTTACATTTATGGGTACCAACCCACTCCTTTAGTAGACACTTGTAGTCATATGGTCAGTTTCACACGGAAAATATGAAAATAATACGTTGGTCAATTTTAATAAAAACTTGGGTAATTGTGAAGGGAAGATGGTGATATGGTTCAACGTCATAAATTATTTGTCATTTGAACACCACATGTCCTCATTTAGTACCCACTTGAAGTCTCATGGTCAGTTTCACAAGGAAAACATGAAAATAATAGGTTGGTAAATTTTGATAAAAACTTGGGTAATTGTCAAGGGAATTTGTTGATATGTTGGTGATCTGATTCAAACTGAGAAATTACATGTTATTTGAACACCTCATATCCATGTGCTTATATTTATGGGTCCCAACCTACTCATTTAGTACCCTCTTTTAGTCTCATGGTCAGTTTCACAAGAAAAAAATGAAAATAATAGGTTGGTCATTTATGAGGAAAAACTTGGGTATTTATGTAGAGTAGCTGGTGATCTAATTCAAACTAAAAAATTAGATGTCATTTGAACATCTCATGTCCTTATGGTTACATTTATGGCTCCCAACCCACTCATTTAGTACCCTCTTCTAGTCTCATGTTCAGTTTCACAAATAAAAGACAAAATAACAGGTTGGTCATTTATAAGAAAAACTTGGGTATTTGTGTAGAGGAGTTGGTGATCTGTTTCAAATTGAGAAATTATATGCTATTGGCGATCTTAAGCATATATGAATGTTACATTCCTATTCAGGTGAGGAATTCATTTATACCATTAAGTAATCATATTCTTAAATATTACACAAATGCAATAAAATTCATATATAATATGCTTAAATAATAGCCAACCAATGGTTTGATTACATTACATTAAGAAATAACCTTATCAAAATTATATAGAATAAGCTACATATGTCCAAGTCAAATCCCTTCTCCCCTCATTGAGACCATTTAATGTAATTGGACCAAGAACACTGACATTCCATGTTTCAAAATGAAGACAAATTCATAATCACATTGATCAATATAAAACAAAGGATGTGTCATTATTTCTTTGCTTGAGGCTTTTGTGCTTGCAAATGTGGTCACCGGTATATGTAGTAGCTGATAAAGATGTCCTTCAAAACTTCGATTGCAGACTTTTGATCCATAACAACACCAATGACAAAGTCTATCCATGGAGCAGACATCACTTGGAGTGGTGCTTTTGCAGACTCATCAACTACCGCCATAAATCGTTCCTCAACCTGTGCAAATGAATAACAAATCTACTAAATGAATGAAAAAGTACATTAAAATACAATTTTGACAAATGAAGGGTTTTAATTCTCACAACTTTATGCCTAAAACCAAAATGACAGTGCAAAATAAGATTTATGATTTAATATAACATTTTAAACAATATAACTTTATGCAATTTATATGAAAGAATATCTAAGATGAAATTGTAATACCATTGACGGTGTAATATCTCTTGAGCGACAAAATGAAGAGCTCTGCCTTCAAGTAAGTGTCTTCAACTATTTTATATGTTATAACATAACTAACTTTTTGTTCAGCAACGTTGTTTCCTTCATCAAATCTCTTATTCCCTCATCAAATCTCTTATTCCATTATCCTATTTAGCTCTGTTTCAAACTCTTCAAGTTGTCTAATCAATATAGTTTCATCAAGCTCCGCAAACAAGAATGTTGTTTAAACATCCAAGGTGTTCCAATTCGAGATCATATTAGCTACTGTTACACCCCAATTTTGTCCGATCACTTTTTTCACAAACATTTTAATTCAGTCCGCGTGTCATATGTCCCAGGTGATATTAGTACGATAAAAGTTTTCGGGCTCATCCGATGTTGCCTCATTTTAATTTGGACCAACACTTAGTTTTTTGTTCGATTGGACCGAGACACCTTTTCATCTAATTGGGCTTAACTTCAATAATGTGTTGTAATGGGCCTGTTTCTTCTAATTGGGCCTCATTTTAACACATTGTTTGATTGGGCCCGATTTTCGTTCTTGGTTCTGGCCCAACTTCGCTTTGTTTTTATTCACTTAATTTTTAAAAAAATAAAAATATAAATCATAAATCACCCAGAAAAAATATTAAATAAATTCAGAAAATAAAAATATATATTACAATATTAATAAAATGTCCAAAAACATCAACAATAATAAAATCCGAAAATACAAAAAAAGAAATGATAAAAAGAAAACAAAAACAACAACGGCTGATCCATGGGCTGATTCTTGTTGCCCAAGCCCAAAACCTGAAATAGGAAACAAAGATGGAAAGGGATCAGCAAAACCCTAAAATCTGCCTATATAAACAAGCTGGATTCAGAGAGAAAAGAGACCCAAAAAATCAGACAGAAAATACTCAAATTCAGAACCAAAGGATTGGGGTTTTCACATTGAAACCCTAATCACAAAATACTAAAGATCCAGAAACAGAAGCAGCCAGGTTAATAGTAGCAGTAGAGCACAACAGCAATAACAGAGCAAGCAAAAGGTTTTACAGAAGCTGGAATTTGAGGTTGGTTTTTGTCTAATTTAGTACATAGTAGGTCTCTTTGTAAAAAATGTGTTTGTTATTATACTGAAATCAATATCGACACTGTGTATATGAATTAAAGAAGAGAATTAGGTCTAGTTTATTTATTAATTTTTGACACAAGGTCTAGCTTATGTTCTTCTTAGAAACGCTGATTATTGTGAATAAATCTAGGTTATGAATAGATTAGGTTGAATGAACGAAGTCGGGATCAGCGTTTAACACAAAAACAGCAAACAGGTTTAAAAACAATTTTTGAAATAGGTTCAATCTTTTAGAAATTAGGGTTTTATCTTTTAGGGTTCATAAAATTGGGGAAATCAGAAATAGCAAAACAGAAGAAATTTGAAACTGAAAAACAAGCAAAACTCACCCTTGTAGATTCCGACCACCATAGACGGTGGTCGTTGGACGGAAGACACTGTCGGAACACCCTTTCCCTGCCCGTGAGCTCACGGTAACCATCAGAACCGTTCTTCGTTCAACACCATCGTAGCCTACGGTTACCACCTCCACGACCATCGGACGAACCACCCAAAGGAACTAAAAAAACAAACAAAAAAATCAGAAAGTAGAAGAAGAGGAAGAAGACAAGAGAAGAAAAAAAATATAGAGAAAACCATACCCAGATTCGGACCGCCACCACCGGCGGAGGTCATCGCCGTAAGGCATGGCCGCCGTGCTCCTCCACATCGTCGTCAACCCCACTGTCGCACTGTCACCGTGTCGTTCGTGTTCCGTCACCGTAAACCACTGTAACATCGCCGTTGCCACTGGCACCCTCGTCGCCGGCCATGGATTGGCCAGTCAGCGTCAGTCTTCGCGCTCTGGCCGTCGTCACACGGTCACCGTCACGTCGTCGTCACGTAGTCATCCCTCGCGTCTTCCTCCCTACCTTCGCCTCCCCAACCGTCACGCAGTCACCGCCACCGTGATGGCTAGTCAACGCCGTCCATCACCTTCGTCGTAACTCTCTCCATCTCTTCCCCTCGCTCTCGTTCTCTCTCTTTACGCAACTCTCTCTCTCTCTCTGCAAATCTCTCCCTCGTCGGAAATCTCGCGCCCTCTCTCTCTTTCCCCATTCGGTTGTTGCGGCGCAGCTGGAGAGTAAAGGGAGGGAAATTAGGTTTAGGTCAAAGTGAAGTGGGATTTTATATCTCTGAGGTTTTTTGTTTTATTTTTGTATTCAAATTACTGAATACACCCCTGTGTTTCATCACCGTGACCCCCACCGGAAGCCCACATTCTCGCAGGCCAGTTCACAAAAATGAACTGGGCTTCTGCTTTCCACACCCCCATTTTAAAAATACAAACCCCTGTAGCTAATTACAACCCATTTCACCACTACACCCTTTTTTTTCGTCCCTTTTTTCTTTCTCTACAAATAAATAATTTCTTTCATCAATCCCATTTTTCTTTTCTTTTTTCTATGAAAATAGACATTCATTTTCAAATTTTTAAAATAGGGGACTAAGTCGATCGTACGGACGGGTTAGTCATCGTTCTAGGACGGATGAGCTGTACAGCTCAATAATCCTAAAACCCCTATATTAAAAAATACCAACCAACAAACATTTTTCTGCCCAAGAACTACGTAGCTTTGATTTCTCCATTGCACCTGGAGATACGTAGGAGCGGGAGCACACTCCCGTCAAGCACAAAAAATTAATTTTTTTATTAAATATTCTTTCTTTTCAATTCACAACAAAAGAGTAAAATAAACATTTTCAAAGTTAATATTCTTTCCTACAACTAGTTAGCAGGTAACCTTCCTTAGGAAGGATGTCGTGGGGTGCTAATACCTTCCTCACGCATAACCGACTCCCGAACCCTAATCTGGTCTCAAGGACCCTTATCCATTCCAAAGGGGATTTTCCAATGTTTTCCCTTAAACTAAACTTTGGTGGCGGCTTCATTCTTGAACCTTCGAGGAATCCTCCCCTGGATTTTTCGGTCGCTACAGCTACCATAGCCATGAAAATTAAAATGGATCTGTGTTATATCATTGGAATCAAATACCAATTTACCTCTTTGAAAGCTTTGACAAGATAGATGACTAATAATGGTCGTGACTACAATAGCCTCAAAATCAATGGTTGAATCACATTTAAGGCCAACCAATCCAAACCAAAATCAATGGTTGAATCACATTTAAGGCCTTCAGAAAATGTTCTTATATAATACTAAATACTAAATACTAATTACAAAGCCCCTAAACACAATTTAGTGATTTCCTATGCCTTTGTTAGAGCAAGTGCCTAGTGAACACCTTAGAAAATTAATTCAATACAAGTTAAGCCCTTACTTTGTCATCCAGACTAGAGAACAACTTAACATCCTAGAGCCTCCTCCTAGAGACATGCTACTTACACATACGGTAATACCCTTTTTATGAACAGAAATACAAACTTAAACTTAAAGAAAAAACTGAAAATTCAACAATGTTCTCTAATTCTACATGCCACACAAATGGTAATTAATGTTGCATTCCTAAACAATTTTGGTCACAGCATGCAACAAGAAAAGGACACAAAAATATCTGCATAATATAATAAAAACATACTCAGAACAGTAATCAACATGCCTACATTATTCACTGAGCTCATCTGTAGAAGAGTCTGTGTCGTCCTCATCTACTGCTTCCTGTATTTTTGTAATCTCAGTCTGAGCCCTTTCCAAAATCTGCTTCTTTTGCAGCTCCAATTCCCTATTAAAATCCAACCTCTTCTTCTCCAACTCCATCATCTGTTGCCTCTTACTATTATCAATCTTCTCATATATCCTCCCAAATTTCTGAATAGAATCAGTCAACACTCTAAATGAAGCTTCCTCCTCCTCGTCATGCACATCATCATCACCTCCATCGAAACCCTCATCATCATCATCACCATCATCATCTTCCTCAGATGTTTCAGACTCCCCAGGACTATCCCTCATTTCATCAAAACCATTAGACCTATTCAAATAAACCCTTGTATTCATAAACACATATTCACCAGAATCAACTCCACAAGCAAGTCCATACTCTTGCCTTGAGAAGAAGCCATTAACATATCCGTTTTCTTATAAAATAGCCACTTGCAAGAACCAGCACCTAAACCCATCTCATCCATTCTACTCTTCTCTTTCTTATATCTCCTTTTCAACTTATCCAATACACTTCTACACTGTGCCACATTCCTTTCTACCTTCAATTCCTCAAAAACCTTTTCAGCCACTTCATGCCATTCTTCAGGCCTTAAATTCCTCCCAAGTTGAAGAAACTTGTCACCCCACACTTCCAATAACACAAACGTCGCATGTTCCTGTAATACCCCAATTTTGTCCGCCCAAGTCAAAAAAACATTTTTCAGAAAAATGGAAGCAATAAGGTAATTCATAATGTGTGGAAAACAGTGGATTGGTGCATTTATGTGTGTTCGTCCCCTATTTCGCATTTTTATTTTGATTACGCGCACGCGTCAGTAGTAACTGCGTGAGCTGCCCTGTGCCCCCGTCATTTGGCACGTGTCTGTATTTTCATAAAAAAAAGGCTATTTATTGATCATTATTAATTTTTGGTACCCAAAAACATTTTTCTTAATTTTTAGGAATTTTAGGAAATAAAATAGTGCATATTTTTGCATTTTTGGGCATTTAAATAAAAGCGAATTAATTATTTTTGGACCAAGACCAGGTCAAGGACGCGGCATACATGTTACTCTACCAAGGGTAATTTTTGTATAATTTTTGGAAAGAAAGTCCTAGTCCAAAATAATTAAAAATGCATTTTCCCCATTTTTAGTGTATAAAAAACTCAAAAAAGACCATTAAATATTCCCCAATTACTAAATGACAATTTTTATTGCCTAGAATAATTAGAGGGAATATTTTATGGTGCTCAAATATATATGACACTTTTTAATAGGTGCACCTTCACTTCCATGCCCAAAATTCAAATAAAAAAGTACAAAGTGTCCTCAATAAGACAAAAGACCAAAAATGAGAAGCAATTTTCCCTCCCCATTTTTTTGTCAATTTCGAATTCCCTCTCTCTCTCTCCACAATTTCTTCCACACTCTTCTATTGTACAATTATTCCCTATGAATATTCTTGTACTATCCTTAATCCTACCCATTTCATACACATCCCTAATTCCCACACACTCTCATACCCTTTTTTGTAAATGACACCATCCTCTCACACTCACTCCTTCATAAGAAATTGCAAACTTACTTAAAATAGAACATCCCATTCCTATTCTACCCTTAACCCTAATTTCACCCAAGACCATATATAAGCCTACTCTCCCAAAATACAAGAGAGTTCATTTTTTGCACAAAAACTTCTCTCTTCTCCTCTCCATTACGAAATCCCCTCCCCTCCCTCACTCTCATTTTTGTGTTTTCTCACTACCCACAATCCAAGTGATCTCTAATCCTAGCCCTTCATTCAAATTTAAAACCCAATCCTAGAGCACCTAGTAAAGAACAATGACCTAATTACCCCTAGACCTAAAACAACTCTATAAATACCCTCTCATTTCCACACATGAGCATCTTTTGCTTCTCATTTTTCCTACACTAAAACCCTAGCACACAGAAATCTCTCCCTCTTTCCTCTCAAGGCCGTAGCCTCCTCTCCCTCTCCTCCATCCATCTTTTTCATTTCCTTCCACCCAAACACCACCACCCCACCTCATTTGCATCCCTCTTTCACATACTCCCTCCATTTCTCATTCAAAGTTCAAGCATCATCACCAAGTGGGTTTGATCATCATATTTGCGTGGGTATTTCTTTGAAGAACCTTGGAGTTTTGTTGATTTGTGTCTAGTTTCATCTTCTCATCTCACTTTCTAACTTGGAGTTAAGGTAAAATCCTTAAAACCTTGCATCATATTTGAGTTCTTGCCTCAAAAATGTAAAATCATTCATCATATCATCTTCATATCCTCATATTGTTGATTGTTGTTGGTGAGAAGTGTCATAAGCACTTTGACAAGCACTTAAGGAGGCTTGGGTGCTTATGGTGCTTCTCACCCTTGAATGATTGATGATTTGTGTTGATTTGGACCTTGACCCTTGCATTTCATGAAATAAAATGTTGTTTTATGGCATATTATGTTTCGCATACTTGTAGAAAAATAGGGTTTATGTTAGTTTTGTGCATTTCTTTGCCTAATCACATGAACCTTTACCAAAAATTGTAATCTAGCTTGTTTTCTCATATTATCTCACTTGCTTTCAAAAATAAATGGGTTCTTGGTTATGTATTTGGGTCGCATATTGTGAATAAATAGGGTTTTGATATGTTTGCTTATCATTTTAAGTTGGTGATAGGCAATATGACTCTCACTTGTGCCTAGTGCACCTTGCTTAAAGTGATGAGGATTGTTCTATATGATTCAACCCTTTTAGTTTAGGTGTTGTTTAAACTGATGATAGGCAAAGAGATTCTCACTTGTGCCTAGTGCACCTTGTTCTAAGTGATGAAGATTGCTCTAGGTGATTCAACCCTCCTTTTAGTGTATGAGATTGCTTATTCTTATAATTTGTCTTAGGTTGATGATTGGTAAAGTGACTCTCACTTGCGCCTAGTGCACCTCGATCTAAGTGAAGAGGATTACCTAGAAATGATTCAATCTCTCTTTTATAATTCTTAATGAGTAGGAAGATGCAAATTTAGGTTTCCTTTTATGATAGTTAAATAATGCGTGAATGCTTGAAGGCCAATTTGGCCTATGAGGCATTCACCTTGAAAGGTTTGTGTAAATGTAATTTAGGGTTCGTGTAGGTTTTGTAAAAGATAGGTTGTCCTAATCTTGATGCATCCTCACTTGCAATTGTGGTGTTGGTTCTTGGAGTTTGTGTAGGTTTTGGCAAGGGATGGACTAACTCTAGTCTTGATGCATTCTCACTTGTTAATGTAAGTAATTGCAAAGGATAGGCCAGCCCCCTAGTCTTGATGCACATGTGTTCTTATTCATTTATACTTGTTTTTGTGCTTGTTATGTGATTAAGTATTGAATTGGTGTTTACGATTTGCTTGCTTGTTTTGATGATCGCATTGACTTTGTAATCCAACTTCAAAGTTCAAAACCTTTGTTACTCTTTAGTAACACCTCAAAACCATGTCGCATTCAAATTATACTACAATTTGTTACTCGTTAGTAACATTTACAATTTCAAATCTTTTTCATAACCAAGAACACTTTCAAACATCAAAAAGCCATCTCACAAACCAAAAATCAATTCGATTGCGAAAACCCTTTTGATTACCTAAAGTAAGAACCAATTATCATTAATGATCACTCGCGCCGTTGCCGTTTGGTTGTTAACGATAATTTCATTTTCAAAAGAATTAGTAGTGTGACCACTCTAAACCGTTGTTGTTTGGTCTTCATGAACACTCCAACTTAAATAAAACCAATTGTCATCGATGATCATTCGCGCCGTTGCCGTTTGTTGTTAATGACGATTGCATTCTCAAAAGGGTTAGTAGCGCGGCCACTCTAAACCGTTGTTGTTTGGTCATCGCGAACACTCGAATCAAAAGCAAAACCGATTATCATTAATGATCACTCGCGCCGTTGCCGTTTGGTTGTTAATGATGATTTCATTTTCAAAAGAGTTAGTAGTGTGACCACTCTAAACCGTTGTTGCTTGGTCATCGCGAATCCTCATTCCTATTGCGAAAACTCACCTAAACAAGATAAAAGACAAAGACCTTTTTCAGGACAAACAAGAACTACGTAGCTTTGAATTCTCCATCGCACCGAGAGATACGTAGGAGCGAGCGGCTAACTCTCGTCAAGCGCCAAAAATAAAAATTTTCATTAAGTCTTCTCATTCCCTTTAAGGCAAATTTAAGTATTTTCCAAATCAACGCTTAAAACCACACGTTTAATTAAAGGTTCCCTTTCGGTAGAAAGGAGGTGTGGGGTGCTAATACCTTCCCCATGCCTAACCGACCCCCGAACCCAAATCCTCCGGTTTTCCAAAAGGCCATCCGCTTTCCAAAAAGGTTTTTCTTCAATATTTTCCGTATAAAAAATATTGGTGGCGACTTCATTGTTTTAAAAAGTTGTAAACGAAGAAAAATCCCCCCAGGGACCTTTTCGGGTGCAACAGTTCCGACCATTCCTCGGAGCCAGAAGAAGAACCTATGTTCCCGTACGAGAATTTGCCACGTGGCACAAGCTCATAGTTTGAAACAGAGGATGAACCACCACCACCACTGCCACCACTGCCACCACTACCACCACGTAGCTTTCTCTTCTTCCTCGTCGTGAATCCTTCAATTTTATCAAAATTTCCAACATAGCCATTCTGAGTGTCGTCTTCATCGTCGTGGTAGTTGTCGAATTCCTCGGGTTCCTCGTCTTCTTCATCGTCGTCTTCGGCATCCTTGTAGCGAAGAGTTGGTGGATTATGGTATTGGAGGCCTCAGATTGGATGTTTCTGGCGATGGGAAGGGTTTTGGCGTCGAGAAGGGTAGGATCTTAGAGTGAAACAATTTTTCAGAGAAACAATTTTTTTATTATAAAAACAAATTTGACTGGGGCCCACCGTATGTGTACCGTATATTGATCCACAATTTGGGCTGAATAGCATTACCGAATATCTATCCTATATTGTGCTAGTAGTTGTATTTTACAAAACTGTGCTTAAAATCTATCCTTATTGAAATTCTTCAATTTTTCAGTTTTCCCGAAATAAATCCCCCTCTTTGAAAAAAGTTTAATCAAAAGCTGTGATGTGACCGTGAATAACTTTTTGAAAAAAAATCTGGATATGCGATAACTTTAAATAATTAAATTGTTTCCAAAGGAGAAGTTTCGTGTCCGGTTGTTATTCTTCATTTCTTTGGAGTTGAACATAAAGGGAAATGTTGCTTAACATTACTCATTACATCGTTGTCCACGAGCAAAAAGAAAAAGATAAGTATGATTAGTTTAACTTTAACCGCTAATGCCATTGCTACTTGCTAGGGAAGGATTGAACCGAACGACAAGTTATCCTTACCCACACTATAGATCATCATTGTCTCCCTCTCATGATATTATCATGAGAAATCTGGGCTTTTCAAATTAACAAAGAGATTTAAATATTAGTGTTTACGCCTAGTAAACAAGTGACCACTTGGTGTGATTAAATGATGCGAAAAATGCTAATGTTTGGAAATATTCAGAATAGCTTAATTAACCAATACTGTTGGCCTAGTGACGGGATCGACCCGGTGCTCCCGAGTTCGATTCCCGCAATGGACAAATTTGGTGTTGGCCAGTGCAAAATTTGATAGCTAGCAATAGTTTGAACCCAAAATCAGAAAGCTTAATTTCATTATTCAAAGTTTGCATTTAACCTCTGTGCTCTTTGAATCAGATTGTCTGGTCTTGGTTCAAGCTTGTAGAAAAGATAAAATAGTTAGAGAGATTGAAGGGATCCTCAATGATATATGTTGATTGGAAATTGGTGTTGTAACCCTCCAGCTGAGCTCCGTCAAGCTTTACCTCGTGATAAGCAATCCTTCAGTGGAACTGTCGATTGAGCACTTTGTTGACACGATGTTGTGGTGGTGGATTGATCAATGGCAATATGTGTTGATTCACCTAAGCAAAGAACACTTCTAGGGTTTTCTCTCACTACAAAAAATATGGTTATTAGCGAGGGAATTTTCCTTCGCAAAACATCCAATTTCCGTCGCTAATGACCGTTTGTGAGGGAATTAGCGAGGGAGCCCTATGATCTGAAAACTGTTAGAAATTAGCGAGAGACTAAAAATTCTGTCGCTAATTAGCGAGAGAATTAGCAAGGGACTGAAAAATCTGTCGCTAATCACATGCACAGAGCCCCCTGATCTGAAAACTGTCAGAAATTAGCGAGGGACTAAAAATTCCGTCGCTAATTAGCGAGGGACTGAAAATTCCGTCACTAATGATTGCCTCAAAATTTGTGCAGTTTTTCAAATACGTGTCATTATCGTTGCGAGGGACCTATTCCGTCGCTAATGATTGCAAAAACGAGATTACCTTCTCGCTAATTCCGTCGCTACATACAGCATTAGCGAGGGAATTGAGTTCCCTCGCTAATGTCCCTCGCTAAAAAGCTCTTTTTTTGTAGTGTTTCTCTCTTCGAAGTGCTTGAATGTAACTAAGTGAAGTGTTTGTACTTTGTGTGAAATTACAAAATCGATTCACTAGGCTCTCGAGTTCGATTCCCGCAATGGACAAACTCGATTCACTTGCTTTGTTTGTCTTGGTCAATTAGGCTGCCTAGTATTGGGCCTGGTTTGTTCCTTTCTATGATCACCCGTGTGTGGGCTTGGCGGTGTGTTTTGTGATCCACTTTTTGCGTATTGGTTCGGGCTTGGCCCATTTATTTATAGAATCAATACCATTCTGATCAAAAAAGTCTTTGAAGGCGAGTAAATATGTAGTACAAGTTTTCAGGTCATAATAATTACATATTTATTATTAGAACCCAACTATTTATCACAAACCAATTGTTCGTGAAATATCCTGGCCGAGCCATATTGTTTTTAATAGAAGATGAAAAATTGTTATTTGTGATAAATAGATAATGGTTGGGTCAAAAAAGTGGTCGACCAACCAATCTAGGGTTCGCAAATGGTGTCGGGATAAATCTCTCTCTCTCTCTCTAGATTGAGCATTTTCCTTATTATTATGACCGGAGAGCAATAGGGTGGAAATTCGGGCTGAAGCATCAAAGGAAATATATGTTGTGTTCGGCTACTAGTGTTATTCTTCGATTATTCGGTCAGCTCTACATAGACACATCCCTTCGGTCGTCTAATCTGTATACCACAATTAGAAATGAAAAAAATAAAGTATTTAAGAATGGTGATAGTTTTACCAAAGAAGAGAAGTGCCAACAACACTCTCCAACACCCACTCTATGATTGGTTAAAATTCATGTGGTCCCACTAAATTAAGAAGTCCCAATTCCAAAGTGGTGGGACCCATGTGAGTTTTAGCCAATCATAAAGCGAGTGTTGGAAAGAATGTGCAAAAGAGAGTGTCATTAAGATTTCTCATGATATAATAATAAACATTTCGTAAAAATAAATTAGTTACTTGCTAATTGCTATGCAGTAGTTCAATGTTGGTTTTTCATTGATGATATGATATACACGGTACAAATTCTTCCTACATTATTTTTTGGCATAATTTTTGCAAAAAAAAATGTCAAAAGCTTGGTGTGCTATTTGAGTTTACTTTCCACCGGCCTAGGACGGATCTTCATAATAACAATATAGGGAAAACTTAGACTCCCGTCTCCCCCATTCCCTTAGGGTATGTTTGGATGGAGGGTTTAGGAGGAGGTGAGGGAGGGCTTGATTTTCAATTCCAAATTGAGGAAGCTATAAAATGTATCTAAACAAAAATGAAATATTTTTTTTTATAAGCAATGTTAGTGGAGGTGGGAGAATGTTAGTTTCCGGGGTTTGAACCCGGGACCTCCTTCTTGCACTCTTTTGGTGCACTCATTCGATATCTCTTAGCTCGCCAACTGAGCTACCTACTTGAGATAACAAAAATGAAATGTGATTAACAATGTTTTATCATTATCTATCAGATTATTCTTTCAAATTTTTAAAATCTCAAATAGATATTAAAATATAGACCAAGTCCTCCAAAGCTCTCCCCTCCAGAACCCTCACAAATCTCCCTCCCAAACATACCCTAATTTTTTTTCTTGATGGTACATATATACATGTTAAAATGTGAGTTTTCTCGCAGCGATTGTGCTTGTTAACTTTAGAAAGGGGAAGGGAAGGGGTGGGCGGAGGAAGGAAAGGAAAAGACTTGTTTAAGAAGTTAGGGTTTTGAAAAGAATAAATTGATAAGTAAAGTTGGATAGGGTGTATAAGAAACAAAACATGATGCAAAAAGCAACTACTGATTTGGGTGGGGTGGGGTGGCTAGATGGGCGTATGGTCCCAAAGAGTAACAACTTCATTTTTCTCGTGGGTGTTATCAAAAAGGTTGATACTTCGTACAATCCCCCTAGCTACTCAGCAGACACCCCTCACTCTCAAAATCCCCAAAATACCCTTCATTCAAAACACCAAAACCTTTCCCTTTCCCTCTCACTCTCACACACCCCCCTCCATTCCTTCTCTTCTTCCAAGTCTGGACCCTAACCCCCTCTTCTCTTCTCCATCAATTTCGCACTCTTCTCCATCAATCTCGCACTCTTCTTCTCCCACATTGCTTCAGCGTCGCCTTCGGAACTACAGGTAACAACCATTTGCTTCGTTTTCGCATTCTAATTTAATTTTTCTGGTATTCGCATGGTTCGGAGGAGAACCCCCGAACTGGTTCGACGCAGCGTGGTCCGAACCATGTGAAATTTTGCTGCCAGATCTGTTGTTTTGCATGGTTTAAAGCAGCGTGGTCCGAACTGATTCGAAGCAGCGTGATCCGAACTGGTTCGGCGCAGAACGTCCGAACCAGACTTTTTTACACTGTTTTGTAATTTTTTGAATTCTAACAGTTTGTTTAATTTTTTTTAGTATGGTAAAGACAAGGGTTGGTGTTGTGCGAAAAGTAGATGTGCAAGTATACACAATCGCAACAAGTAATATAATGATATGTAAAGATCGTTCTCTCAGGGATTGGAATTAATCTAGTAGTTTAAGCAATTAGCAATTTAGTGGAATGAGTTAAGTGACAAATAAAAGTGTTGAGTTGTAAATATGATAAGCTGTGATAAAACAGTATTAATTTGAAGTATTTAAAGGTGAGTTGGATAGCTCAGTTGTATGTAAATTTCCAAGAGTAGTGTTCTATAATATTTAGACGCTTGTAGCGTTAAACGCTGTAGCGCTTCAGAATCCGTAGACGCTGTAGCGCCTTGGTGGCGTGCCTTTCAGTCACTATCGTCAGGGTTATGTTACAAGACTCCTATGTCTAGGCTCTAAATAAGTTTTACCCCTGTATGTTAAGCTCATACAACATTTGCCTTATGAACTATTACTCCCCTATGTCTAGGGTTAAGTAGTGCTTCATTTAAAAGTTCTTTAAATGGTTTTCATTCATATCATTCCTTGAGTTCTCTTTGTGAACCAAGTCTGTACCCACAAAGCTCCCTTATTTTAGTTGATCATTCCCAAAACAAAGTTGAAAGCATTATGACACAAGGAATGAAACGCAAACATCATAATATTATATTAAAACTACTCAAGGTTCATTACACACTAAGAACAATCCAACTACAACGTGATTAGCTCATAACAAGTTTCATCATCACAATATAACCAAACAAGATCATATTACCGTATGAAGACAAGAGGAGAAAGGTTGAAAAAGATGCACTCCAATGATCCCAAGTCATATACGTAGATGAAGCTATGGCGTGAGCAAACCTTGAATAAAATCTAGAAGCTATACTAAAAATAAAAGCTTAAGAGTGGAATAACAATGGAGGAAAGCTATATTGTCAAGATAGATCTTCTCCAAGTTAAAAAACTCTTCTATGTCTACGTATGTTGCTTCCTAAAGAAGCATTCTATTATAATTTTAATCTAACCAAGTCTTAATAAAATAATAATAATAATTCATGATCATAAAACTTAGATATTATCCTTAAGCTACTTTACAAAAAGTGCTAATGATGGAAGTCACCAACTATCACATGGGTTCCATTTAGGAGGCGCCATGTGTAGTTTAGCATCCACTTGGAAGTCAAAATATCAAGCTGAGAAGAAGAGATAAGGGTGATGACTCATCGTATCATCAAGTGGTCACACAAATATCTCAATGGCCAGCCGCCTTATAACGCTGTAGCGTCTCCTTGATAGCATACCACTGCAGCACTAAGGCAAAACATCAAACATATTCACAAAGGCATTGATTATGCCCAAGGTTTAGGGAATTGACTTATAACCTGTATTTACTCTAGTAATCACATATTCACATATTTAAGTACTAAAATTACTTGAGAAGTGAGCTTGACTTAAGTATTAAGAGCATAAATAACCTATATAAAATAGAGTTATCACACCCCCCAAACTTAAACCATTGCTTGTCCCCAAGTAATGACACTTGAATAAGACAAACTGATCATAGAACTAGCTGCAACCTTTAAATTAAACAGAATTTCGAAGATATTTTTCATGCATAAGCCAATTTTTATCATTTTCACACACCATTGTGGTTCACAATTTAAATAGAATCATTGCTGCTCAGCTGTGAGTGTGTGACATCAAAGCTTAACTCAGTTCCTAGCTAATTTCAGAATTTCTCTAAGGTTTTGGGAAGAGTGGCTTTCTTTTGGGTTAGCCAAAGAATTTTTTTTCAAAAAGAAGAGTGGAATAACAATTTCACACAAGATTTGAGGGGCTTCAAAGCACGGCAAAGGGCTTTGATTAGGCATTTTTCAGATTATTGGTCAACGCATAAGGTTTTGGTTTGGTGATCAAACGCTGTAGCGTTTAGATGTTGCAGCGCTGGGTTTTGATGATCAAAACTAGATGCTATCTTCATTACTGAGCTCCTTATTTGCATTTTCCTTTCATGCTTTTTGGAACAGCTCAGCAATTTATTTCAGATATTTTGCAACTTTTTACAAGACCATTTGCACATTTTTGTTTCATTTTGCAATGACCAAATTATCATCTTTTGTTCCTAGCCTTAACATAACCGATGCACCCCCAAACTTAGCTTCAAAAACAACTCTTAATTTTTAGTAAAAACTTGGCTATCCCTTGGTTACCCAAGACTAACTTTAGCCTTAGATTACCCCTAGCTAACTAGGTTCTTCACTAAGCTTGGATTTTTTTGTGTAAAAGCAGCAATAAAACCATTTCATTGTTTATACAAGGCTGCCCTACTCAAAAATTCTTAATTATCATTTAATTTGGCTACATAACTTCAGCTTTTGTTACTAAAAAATTTAAAACATGCAGCTAATCATATTTCTTATTCAAACATACAAAACATGGCATGACTAAAATTAATTATACTTAATATTAAAAACACATAATTGTACTTAATCAAAACATCATTTAATAACCATAAGGTCCTCTCCCCAGACTTTAAAATTTGGCAGTGCCCTCACTGCTTGATGTATAACAAAAGGGAGAGGCCTTAAACAAAAACAAAATAAGAAAGAGCATAACCAGCATGAAAAGCCAACAAGTCTTGCCTTTTTAGGCCTTCTTGAGCCTCTTACTGGCTCTTGAAGGGGCTGGGGCTGCTCTGGCTGTCTTTTTCTTCTTTGGGGTGAGGGAGTAGTCTTCTCTGCCGCTACAGTAGTTGGAGGCGCTGTAGCGTTTCCTTCTTCCACTACTGCAGCTGTAGACGCTGCAGCGCCTGATCCTTTCACTCCTTCCTCTTTTTCTGCTTGCTTTTCTTCCTGCTCTCTTTCTTCCTGCATGGCTTTTCTTCCTGCTCTCTTTCTGCTTGCTTTTCTTCCTGCTCTCTTTCTTCCTCCTCCTCAAAGGTCTTGTCACTTTCATCTTCAGTCAAAATTGCCTCAGGTACAGTGTCACTAGATACTGCAGGCATAGTTGCTGCAGCATCTACTGTCTGAACACCTTCTTCTGGGTGCTCAGCCAGTTTGACTTCTGGGCTTCTCCTTGCTTTAGTGTAAGACTTCTTCACTGATGGGGTTGCAGGTTGTTGTTGCTCAGGTTGTTTTTGTGGTGATTTTTGTGTTGGTTCAGGGATGGTGGTGGGGATTGATGGTGGATTGACTTTGCTGGGTGGGGATTTTGGTTTCTGTGGGTTGGGGGTTGGATCACACTGAATTTCGTCTACTTCCTCATCTTCTGCAGTTTCAGTTTCTTCTTCACTTTCACTCTCCTCACCTGATGATTCCTCATCCTCCTGCTTGTTCATCTCCCTCATTACTGCAATGGTATCTTCCTCATCTTCCTCACTTATATCCTCAATCTCATCAGAATCTAAACTCTCCTCCTCCTCTACAACTTTTTGCACTTTCTTTACAAGGCTGGACTTTGCTTTCCTTGCTGGGCTAGCCACAGCTTTCTTCTTTTCTTTCCTAGCTCCCTTTTTCTCTTCTTTTTCAGCTGGCTCTTCCTCCATTAGCCACTCAGGGAACTGAGGTGGGGAAATGGATGTCTTCCCTTTTGATATCTGGGCATACATTGCATTCTCCCATTCAAACTTTTCCTTCACAAAGCTGCAGAGAACCTTCTGCTTCAGCTCCAACCGCTGTAGCGCTACAGAGTCAAGAGACGCTGCAGCGGCAGGTTTCTGTTTGACCTTAAAAACACATGGGAATGCCCCGAGAGGGGATCTCCTGTCTTCTTTCATCGCAACTTCCACATCAGCATTCAGACATAGATCAGTAATTAAGCAAGGAAAGTACAAATTACCTCCTTTCTTAATTCTGCATTTCTCTATCTCCTTTGCAATTAATCTCCCCACATCTATCTTCTCACCAACCATAATTGCGTCAATCACAATGAGCCTCTCCTTTTCCACGAAGGTTGTGTGAGAGGTGGGCAACAGAGAGTGCTTAATGAAGCTACACCACAAGTTGGCCTCCTCACACAAATAAGCCTTTTTGATTTTGTACTCAGCCCCAAACTTGTCCCACGTAGCCCCTTCTACACAAATTCTTTTTCTGACTGCCTCCATTTCTTCATCTCCCCAGGTCAGTACTTTGCTTTCCAAAGCTTTTCCATGATACCCTAGGTGAAAAATGTCATTGATGGTCCTGGAGTTGAAATTAACCGTTTCGCCCCTTACCACTGAGTGCGTTTGGGGCTTTCCTTCCTTGGGCTCCTCGATGCCAACATAAAACTCTCTCACCAAGGAAGTCATGTACTCCTTACGGTGCTTGATGAAGTTTTCCCAACCTAGCGCTGTGACAGCGGTTGTGAAAGCTTCAGGAGCTTTTATCCGTTTTGAACCCCCTTTCAGCAATGAAGTCCATTTTCCAAAATTTTTGAGGATCTGGAGTTGCTCTGGCCATGGCGGATTTAACAGGGTTGGATGGTTTTGGTTTCGCACTGGCTCCTTTTCCAGATCTTTTTAAAGCAGCTTGCTTTTTGGTCATTTTGCTTAAAGCTTTGCGTAGATGTTTATGGCTGTTGGGAAATACTGGGGTGTGCGTTGGAACGAAGGAAGAAGAAGGGTGGGAGGTTATGAATGGTGAGTGGTGGCGGTTAGAGCAAGTTCAGAGAGAAAAGAGAGAGAGAGAAAGAAAAAAATGGTTGCGTGGGGAGTTGTAAAGATTGAAGTGACCGTTATGAGTGAAGTGGGAAAGAGAAAAGAAACTGATTTGATTGGACAAGGGCAGGTCAGGTCAATAGGCGCAGGTGTAGGTCAGGCCAGGGATAAGGGCAACAGTGCCAGCTCACCCTAAGTAAGATATTTTATTTTTTTGTTTGACCACACTCAGCCCTAGTTTAACAACAACCTCTACAGCGCCTTTGTAACTAGTAACCGCTGCAGCGCTAACCTGATTTCCTGCAAAAAGAATAAACACAACAAAACAAAAAATTCGTTAAAATCCTTGGGGTGCCTCCCAAGAGCGCTTGCTTTAAGAGTCCGCAGCCAGACTTTCTCTTTTAATTTAGAGATCTTTAAGCTCAACTGTGGTCTTGTTTCTTACCACATTTTCATCAAAAATATTGCTTAATTCTTTGGCCATTCACTTTGAAAGTAGTGTTGGTTGCCTTATCATAGAGGTCCACAGCTCCATGGCTGTATATTTTTATCAATTGGAATGGGCCTGACCACCTAGACTTTAACTTCCCAAGAAACAATCTTAGCCTGGAGTTGTAAAACAATACCTGTCCTCCTTCAGTGAGATCTCTTTTTATCAATTTCTGATCATGCCACATTTTGGTTTTTTCTTTATAGATTGCTGTATTTTCATAGGAAAAATGCCTAAGTTCTTCCAATTCATTTAGCTGCAGCAATCTAGCATCTCCTGCTTTTTTATAGTCAAAGTTGAGTTTTTTTAGAGCCCAATGGGTCTTGTGTTGAAGTTCAATTGGTAGGTGACAGGACTTCCCATAAACCAACCTATAGGGAGACATCCCTAGAGGTGTTTTATAAGCTGTTCTGTAGGCCCATAATGCATCATCTAGATGTATTGACCATTCTTTTGTTGAAGGCCCTACCATTTTTTCCAACATCCTTTTTATTTCTCTGTTTGACAACTCAGTTTGACCACTCGTTTGTGGATGATAAGCAGTTGCTATTTTATGCTTAACTCCATATTTAGCCAATAGGGTCTCAATTAATTTGTTACAAAAATGAGATCCCTCATCACTTATGATGGCTCTAGGAGTTCCAAAACGAGTGAAAATGTTTTTCAATAAAAATTTACTCACAGACCTTGCATCATTGTTGGGTAGAGCAACAGCTTCTACCCATTTTGAAACATAGTCTACAGCTACCAAAATGTACAGGTTTCCATGAGAAGGGGGAAAAGGTCCCATGAAATCCATTGCCCAAACATCAAAGAGTTCAACCTCTAGAATGTTTGTTAAAGGCATTTCATGTTTGTTTGAAATGTTCCCTGTTCTTTGGCACCTATCACATTTTTTCACAAAGTCTTGAGCATTTTTAAAAAGTGAAGGCCAATAGTAGCCAGATTGCAATACCTTTGCAGCAGTTCGGATACCACCAAAATACCCACCACATGGTGCAGAATGGAAGTGCTGTAGCACTTGATTTTGTTCTTCCTCTGCTAGGCATCTCCTCATTAGTTGGTCTTGACACTTCTTGTATAGAAAAGGTTCATCCCAATAATATTGTTTCATCGTGTGGAAGAACCTTCTCTTTTGCTGATAGGTCATCTCAGCAGGTACCACCTTGCTAACCAGAAAATTTACTATGTCAGCATACCAAGGTGTTGCAGGTTCAGGCGCTACAGCGTCTAGTGTTTTTACACTAGCCGCTACAACGGTTGATGATTTAGCAGTTATTGCCAATAGCTGCTCATCTAGAAAGTATTATTTGATCTCCCCACCTGCTGTACCTGCAATGTGTCTTTCCAATCTAGACAGATGATCAGCAACTTGGTTCTCCACTCCTTTTTTATCCCTTATTTCTAAATCAAATTCTTGGAGTAGGAGAACCGACCTAATTAGCCTAGGCTTTGCATCTTTCTTTTTTATCAAGTATTTGATGGCTGAATGGTTTGTGAAGACAATTACTTTGGTGCCAACCAAATATGATCTAAATTTATCAAAAGCAAAGACTACAACTAATAATTCTTTCTCAGTGACTGTGTAATTCAGTTGAGCCTCTACAAGTGTTTTGCTAGCATAATATATAGAGTGAAAAATTTTATCATACCTTTGCCCTAGCACTGCTTCAATGGCAAAGTCACTAGCATCACACATGAGTTCAAGTGGCTTACTCCAGCCTGGAGCTATAATAACTGGTGTTGTTATTAAAGCTTTCTTCAATTTATCAAAGGCTAGCATGCATTGCTCATCAAATGTGAAGGGGTTGTCATGCTGTAACAATTTGCACAGAGGCTTTGAGATTTTTGAAAAATCCCTTATGAACCACCTATAGAATCCAGCATGCCCCAAAAAGCTTCTAATACCTTTGATGTTGGTTGGAGGAGGTAGCTTCTCAATGACCTCTATTTTAGTCTTGTCCACTTCCAATCCTTTTTTGGATATCTTATGCCCCAAAACTATACCTTCTTGTACCATAAAATGGCATTTCTCCCAGTTCAGCACAAGGTTAGTTTCTTCACATTTAATCAAGATTTCTTCCAAGTTGGATAGGCACAGATGGAATGTTTCTCCAAACACAGAGAAGTCGTCCATGAAAACTTCCATGGATCTTTCAATGTAATCAGAGAAAATTGCCATCATACACCTTTGAAAAGTGGCAGGTGCATTACACAGGCCAAATGGCATCCTTCTAAAAGCAAAGGTGCCATATGGACAAGTGAATGTAGTTTTCTGCTGATCTTCAGGCAGTATTGCAATCTGGTTATAACCAGAATAACCATTAAGAAAGCAATAAAATTCTTTACCTGCTATCCTGTCCAGTATTTGGTCAATGAAAGGCAATGGGAAATGGTCCTTTCTTGTGGCTTTGTTCAACCTCCTGTAATCCATGCATATTCTCCAGCCTGTTATTTTTCTCGTTGGAAGCAGCTCATTCATTTCATTAGCAATTACTGTTACCCCTCCCTTCTTTGGCACACACTGCACAGGACTAACCCATGCACTGTCAAATATGGGGTACACAATACCTGCATCCAACCACTTAATGATTTCCTTCTTCACCAGTTATTTCATAATCGGGTTCAGCCTCCTCTGTCCTTCAATACAGTTCTTAGAATCTTCCTCTAACACTATTCTGTGCATACAAATGGTTGGTCTGATACCTTTGATATCTGACATCTGCCATCCAATAGCCTTTTTATGTCGCTGCAGCGCTTGAATCAGATCCTGCTCCTGCTGTTCAGAAAGATCAGAAGCAATTATAACAGGCAATGTACTATTGTCCCCCAGATAAGCGTATTTGAGGTGTGAAGGCAACTCCTTCAGTTCCAGAGTTGGTGGTTGTTCAGTGGAGGGGAGATCCTTTCTCGTGTCAGAATTCTCCTGCTCCAAAGATTCATACTTCCTAGCCCAAATTTCTTTAACTGTCTGTTCCTCCTCTTTTGCAGCTTTTGTATCAGATCTTGTATCTTCAATGATGTCCAGTAACTGCCTCAGATGATCTGTGCTTTTCTGGAAGTGATCCTGAACCACTTGGTCAAGAGCAGACACAAAGGAGCATTCTTCAATATTGGGATCTGGAAATTTCATAGCTTTGAGGATGTTGAACTTGACTTCTTGGTCATTGACCCTCATGATCAATTCTCCTCTCTGCACATCTATTAGAGTTCTTCCAGTAGCCAAGAATGGCCTTCCCAGTATGATGGGTACTTCTTTATCTGCATCAAAATCCAAAATTACAAAATCAACAGGAAATACAAATTTGTCTACCTTTATTAGAACATCTTCTAAGATTCCTTCTGGATAAGCAAGAGTTCTATCAGCTAGCTGCAGTGTAAGTGAGGTAGGTCTGGCAGTCCCCACTCCTAGCTGTGTGTATATGGACTTGGGCATAAGATTTATGCTGGCTCCCAAATCACATAGAGCACGACCAGAGTAAAAATTTCCAATTGAGCATGGTATAGTAAAACTGCCAGGATCCTTTGATTTAGGTGGGAGCTTGTTCTGCATCAACATACTGCACTCCCCAGTCATTGCTACTGTCTCAAATTCCCCAAGTCTTCTCCTCTTAGTGAGCACATCCTTCATAAACTTTGCATAGTTAGGCATTTGTTGGAGAGCCTCCACCAAAGGGACATGAATGTGCAAATGTTTAAGGACTTCTAGGAATTTGTTAAATTGCTTGTCTTCATGAGCCTTTCGAAGTCTTTGAGGGTATGGAGGATCAGGATATGTTGGGATAATTTTGGGTGGTGGTGGTATCTTTTCAGCAACAGGCGCTGCAGCGTTAGGTTTAGGCGCTGTAGCGTCTGTTGCAGGTTCTTTTTGTTTTTCAGAGTTTTTATTTTTTTCATCATCTGAAACAGTTAATGGTCCTATCAAATCTTTCCCACTCCTTAAAGATATAGCTTTTACATGCTTGTCGTGACCGTGGTCCCGACGTAGACGGCCCAAAAATTGATTATTTCAAGGAGTCGCCACCCAATTTATTAAATAGGGAAAATTGAGAAAAACCTATCTTAAAATTATTGGTCTGCATAAACTAGGTTGGATTCGGGAGTCGGTTATGCATAGGGAAGGGCGAAAACTTAATTCCACTACACCCCTAGTACATCCGTCCTAAGACAGTTACCCTAAAGCTGGTTGTGCAAATATAAATTACGAATTTATTTGTTTTACCCAAAAATAAAATAGTAGAGAGTAATAAGGACTAATTTAGAAAAGTTTAATTTTGACTTGACGGGGAAGCCCCGCTCCTACGTATCCTCAGGTGCAATGAGGAACTCAAAAGTCACGTAGTTCTTTCTAAAAATTTTTGTTGGTTGGTTGATTTTATTTTTTGAAGGGGTTTAAGATCAAAGCCGTACAGCTAAAGTCTCTTAAACCGGGATTGACAAGATGTCACATCTCAGCCAATCCCTTTTTTTGTATTTTTTTTAGAAAATAGGTGTTAAAGAAAAGAAATTGGATTATTTAGGAAAAGACTAATTTAGGTTGACGGGGAGGCCCCGCTTCTACGTATCTCCGTGTGCGGAGAATCAAAGGCTACGTAGTTCTTCTTGGAAATATTTGTTTGTTTTGTTGACTTTAATATTTTGAAGGCGTTTGAGATCACCAAGTTGTACAACTCAGGCGTCTTAACCGGGTTGCGGGTTTGATAAGACGTACATCTCTATCAAAGCCATTTTTATTGATGTTTTAATTCATTTTTAGAAATAGATAACAATAATAATAATATAAATAATAATAGATAACAATAACAATAATAATAATAATAATTAAAAAGGAAAGATAAGAAAAAACATAACTATACACCTAAAAAATATAAATAAATAAATATATCCAGAAATAAACAAACACTAAATAAGTAATCAATAAATATCTACATAAATAAATAAATAAATAAATAAATAAATAGATATAAGTAAATAAATAATTACAAAACTAACCTCAAGCCGATGAACGCGAGGAACGCCGAACCGGACCGAGCAGTTTGACCAGGTCAACTCCAAACCGGACTGCTTTGAGAACCGAAAAAAACCGGTTCAAAAAAATTACAAACTAATTAAAGACAGACTTTTAGTGTCTGGACCGCAAAGGCTAGCCCAAAAGATCACTTAATCTGCCAATGACTCCCCCCCTTCAACCTTCACCTCTCAACCTCTTTTATAGTCAATTGCTATAGGGTTGTTGTTTCTTGCAAGCAATGTGGGACACTGGGACTAAAACAAGATAGAGAAAGCAATTCCCACTTAGAGAACACAATTCTCGTTTTTCTCAAACCTGTCACCGTAAAAGCGCGATTCCGGATTCGTTAACCGTTGGATCGTCTTTGTTTTTTGACAGCAGGTTCGTGAGACATATATCTTCACTTTCACCGTTCGGATCGTCGAAACGAGGTGTAAGGAGAGAGAAATTGCCTTCGCAAGAGCTACAATTTTTGGTCCGTTTTTTCTCAAACCTCTCACCGTAAAGGTGCGATTCCGGATTCATTAACCGTTGGATCATCTTTGTTTTTTGACAGCAGGTTCGTGGGACATGTGTCTCCACTTTCACCATTCGGATCGTCAAAACGAGGTCCGAGGAGAGAGAAATTGCTTTCGCATAGTAGCTAAAAACTAAGACCCGAAAATACCCAAAAGCGACTACTTTTTGTAATAATAATTTTTTTATTGCACCTCCCCTTTTTTATTTTTGGGTAAATATATATTTTGGCCCTTTATCTTTGGGGTTGTGGTCACTTTGGCCCTTTATCTTTTTTTTTCTCATTTTAGACACTCATGTTTTTTGTGTGTGTCATTTTGGCCCCTGCCGTTATGTTTATGTTTTTTTAGGCAAATTTTTAAGGACGAAAATGAAATCAATTAAAAACATAAGGGCCCAAAATGAAATCAATTAAAAACATAAGGGACTAAAATGAAATCAATTAAAAACATAAGGGACCAAAATGATAACGGCAGGGGCCAAAATGACACACACAAAAAACATGAGGGGCTAAAATGAGAAAAAAAAAGATAAAGGGCCAAAGTGACCACAACCCCAAAGATAAAGGGCCAAAATATATATTTAGCCTTTATTTTTTTTTGTAATTTGTATTATTTCTTATCTATTTATTTTTTTATTTTCGTTTTTTAATTAAAGATATTGTAACAAGAAAAATAAATTAAATCTACTTTGTAAATTTTTTGAATTAGCATATATTTTTTTTAATTTTTGTTTAACCACTAAAAAAAGTAATAATAACGCAAAACTAGTTAATTAGCGCAAAATGACCTATTCGAGGGATTAGGAAACAAATATACGCGAGAAACATATTTTTGTGATTTTTTTTGAAAATGTAAAAATGTACCGGTTAAAATTGGGTGTTCACAGCTGCCCCTCTGTGCTTACTTTCTTACGAGATAATACATAAAACTGTGCTTTCTTGTTTTAGTTAAAGTTAAATGGGTAACCATGCTAGAGCTGAACGGATAGCACGAAATTAGCACAAAACAAATGCCAGGGCGAGACCGATAGCATGCAAATTTAAAGACAATGCCAGGGCGAGACCGATAGCATGAAAATTAAAGACAATGCCAGGGCGAGACCGATAGCAGGAAAATTAAAGACAATGCCAGGGCGAGACCAATAGCAGGAAAATTAAAGACACTGCCAGGGCGAGACCGATAGCAGGAAAATTAAAGACAATGCCAGGGCGAGACCGATAGCATGAAAATTAAAGACAATGCCAGTGCGAGACCGATAGCATGAAGATGAAAGACAGTGCCAGGGCGAGACCGATAGCACCAAATTTAAAACAATGCCAGGGCGAGACCGATAGCACAAAATTAAAGACAATGCCAGGGCGAGACCGATAGCACAAAACTAAAAACAATGCCAGGGCGAGACCGATAGCATGAAAATTAAAGACAATGCCAGGGCGAGACCGATAGCACAAAATTGAAGACAATGCCAGGGCGAGACCGATAGCATGAAAATTAAAAACAAATGCCAGGGCGAGACCGATAGCAGAAAATTAAAAATAAATGCCAGGGCGAGACCGATACAGAAAATTAAAAGCAAATGCCAGGGCGAGACCGATAGCAGCAAATTAAAAGCAAATGCCAGGGCGAGACCGATAGCAGCAAATTAAAAGCAAATGCCAGGGCGAGACCGATAGCAGAAAATTAAAAGCAAATGGCAGGGCGAGACCGATAGCAGAAAATTAAAAGCAAATGTCAGGGCGAGACCGATAGCAGAAAATTAAAAACAAAATGCCAGGGCGAGACCGATAGCAGAAAATTAAAAGCAAATGCCAGGGCGAGACCGATAGCAGAAAATTAAAAACAAATGCCAGGGCGAGACCGATAGCAGGAAAATCAAAGACAATGCCAGGGCGAGACCGATAGCATGAAAATTAAAGACAATGCTAGGGAGAGACCGATAGCATGAAAATTAAAGACAATGCTAGGGCGAGACCGATAGCATGAAAATTAAAGACAATGCCAGGGCGAGACCGATAGCAGAAAATTAAAAGCAAATGCCAGGGTGAGATCGATAGCAGAAAATTAAAAAAACAAATGCCAGGGCGAGACCGATAGCAGAAAATTAAAAGAAAATGCCAGGGCGAGACCGATAGCAGAAAATTAAAAACAAATGCCAGGGCGAGACCGATAGCATGAAAATCAAAGACAATGCCAGGGCGAGACCGATAGCATGAAAATTAAAAGCAATGCCAGGGCGAGACCGATAGCATGAAAATTAAAGACAATGCCAGGGCGAGACCGATAGCATGAAAATTAAAGACGATGCCAGGGCGAGACCGATAGCAGAAAATTAAAAACAAATGCCAGGGTGAGACCGATAGCAGAAAATTAAAAACAAATGCCAGGGCGAGACCGATAGCATGAAAATTAAAAACAATGCCAGGGCAAGACCGATAGCATGAAAATTAAAAACAATGCCAGGGCAAGACCGATAGCATGAAAATTAGAGACAAATGCCAGGGCGAGACCGATAGCATGAAAGGTAAAGCTGTGCCGGGGCTAAACCGTTAGCACTAAATTTAAAAGACAATACCAGGGCTGAACCGTTAGCATGAAAAGTAAAGCAGTGCCAATGCACGTCTTGCTTTGGAGGACTCTTTTTTTATTACTTTATTTACAAAGTACTGAACACAAATCTATGATTCTATTCATGAAGTGGAATGCATGGATGGACATGAAATGTATGCAAACTATGACATGAAATGCATGAATTATGCATGATCTTGAGTTGAAATTAAGATGCACTTGTCTTGAAAGCTGGATTCACTGAGAATTTTTTCTTTTTTGTGCAGGCTTTATTTGAAACCAATCAAGCTTGTCCTCATATGGAAGTTTATCCTCAACACAGCTAACTTGCTTAGGCCCTTTTTCTCTTTTTATGACCACTTCTCTCCTTTCAAGTAAATCACCCTCAAATTTGACCTTCTCTCTCTTCTTTTTTTGATTGTCATTAGCTCTCTAAATCACATTACTGATTCCAAGTTGACTATTTTTGAAGCATTATTTAATGAGCATGCATGGATTCACAGGTATTTAAGAGCTGGAACTTTTTGGGTTTGGATTTTTGGTTTGAAAGTGGAGGGTATTTTGGAGGGAAAACATAGGGAAGACAAAGGCGACACAGGATGGTAGGGAAAAAAGGTATTATGGCAACCTCGAGTTTATTGGGGATTCCATTTACTTGAGGTGCCTGACTTGCTGGGAATTGGCTGGGTATTGGAAACAAGTTTTACCATAGGGGAGACTTCCAGAGGTAGCAAGCAAAATCTAACTCACGGTTATGCAAACACTTTTGCCCCGGTGTTAGTAGAAGGTATTGCCCCAAGAGAAGGCTACACGGGTGTACGAAACAAAGTTTGACTCATGAAAGGACCTGCAAAGATTTTGCTTCAAACAGCTCAGGTGTGGAAAAGAAAGTTTTGACTCATGACGGGTCTTACACAGGTTTTGCCCCAGTACTGGTGAAAGTTGTTGCTCACAAGAGTGCACTGGTGTGGCAAACTTGACGGATGTAGGGTATGGTAAGGATTTTGCCTCATTCTGGTGAAAGACATTGCCCTGAGAGAATACTACCTGATGTAACAAGAAACATTTGACTCTTAAAGGTCTTACGAAACTTGCCCCAGTGTGGGGTTTTCTTGAGACTCTCAAACTTATCCTTCACAAAGTTGCCCAAATGTACACTATTGTGTGGCCCAAGTAGAAGAAATTTCCCAGTGAACTACATAAGCTTCTCATTGTAAGTCTCATTCCCGTTTTGTGCCCTAATTTTTGCCTAGACTGTCTTTGCAGGTTTTCAGTCTAGCGGGATTTATTTTTCTTTTATTCTCCCTAATTTTTGCCTAGACCACCCTTTCGGGTTTTCAATCTAGCGGGATTTTTTTTTCACTTCCTTTTTTATTAGAGCAAAGAATAATTTAAAAGAAGCAAATGATTTATCTCAAAATTAACATTAAGAAAATGAAAACGATCATTCATCAATCAAAGTGGGATTTTGGAGGCTTGTAATGTGACTATGGGTTATGGGTTATGAAAGAAAGACGATTAGAATGCTCAAGGAAACGTCTTACGGGCATGAGTTATGGGCTATGGAAGAAAGATGGTTAGAAGGTTCAAAGAACGGGCATGAGTAACAGGTTATCGGGATGGATTGATTGGGAGGCTTAAAGAAATGCTTTACAGGCATGGATTATGGGTTATGGAAAGGAAATGAGTAGAAGGTTCACAGAAATGTTTTGAGAGTATGGGTTACATACTATGAGAGACAAATGAATAGAGGGCTCAAAGAAAGGTTTTAGGTTATGGGTTATGGGAATGGATCAAGGATCTTTAGTGCATTCAGCTTTCTATTGTGTTCCCCAGACCTCATATCATTAACTTTTTTTTGATTTTTATTACTTTTTTTTCACCCCCTCTGCTTTTTTATCACTCTTTCTTTTGTGCCCTAATTTTTGCCAAGACTGACAATACTTGCTTTCAGTCTTGCAGGCTTTATTCATTTTTCTCTTTTTCTTTTCTTTTGAACTTTTTCCACCATCTCTTTGATTTCATAACTTTGGAAAACTGAATGCACTAAATTCTATTGAAGTGTCGATCCTTGTCCAGGGTTTAGTGAAGGGACGTTACAGGCTCAAAGGGGATGGTAAGGGATATATTTTGTTTGGGATAGAGAAAGACGACCACTCTTCATTTGAAATCATGATTCCACGTTTGCAAAATTTTAATTTTGAAATAACATCTACTCTTTTACACATTCTTTGCTCTTCATTTCTTTTGATTTCTTTTTTTGTTTTTTTTTTTGCTTTTTTTTTGGGAAATGGACATTTGATATCCGATATTCGCTCACTGGTTCATCCCTGAATGACGCAACTAAAAGGGCTTTAAGAATTATCACTTGAGGCAAGAACTCAAAAGGGGTCGGTGTTTAAAGGGGACACGGGGAGAAAGGATGGAGATGGGTTTTTAAATACATGCAAATCCATTAATGTAAAGCTTCAACTAAGTTAACTTGGTTTCAAGCTTACATGACTAAACAAGCGCTAATGACAATCATCTTTTCCCACTCTTTTATTTATTTATCCGAGAACTGATTGCCACCCTTATGTCTCTTTTTTTTCATCTTTCCCAAAATGCCCCAATATAGTGCTCCCTGATATCTTTCCTCTCACCTTACTTCTCTAATCCTCGAATGACAAATCTTCTCAACAACTTTCAAGGGAATGATCTAATTCTATGAGTCTAAGCTTGATTGGTATCCATATTCACGCAAGCACAAAAATTCAACATGAATGAAGACTTAATGACTTCAAAACTCTTTTTTTTATTGATTTTATTTAAAGAGAGAAAAAAATTATGCTATATGAGAATGAGTCAAAGAGAACAAGATATTATGAAATTCATGGTATGTATGCAAGCATTCACCCTAAAATGCAACATGTGTTGTTTTGTAATGGCTTTTTTTTGTAATCATTTTCATGCAAGAAATGAAATGCAATTTTTTTTGCCCCATTTGAAGGGAAATGCTATGAGGATTGACAAATGATAATGTGCTTTGTTTTATTCACTCACGAAGGTATGCATAACAAGCAAAGATTTTTATGCAAAGAGAGAAAAAAAATGAAATATGGATAAATTTTATGATGAATGATTTTTGACCAATGAGAATGATGATTGACAATGAAAATATGCACTACCCGCAGAAAAAAACAAATTTTCCTAAGGACTTATGCAAAGAAAAAAGCAAATTCTATTTTTTTACATGAAATGCACTTGTACTTAAAAATGCAACATGTTTTTTTTCTTATGCTTTTTTTATGCATGAAATGTAGTGCAATTTTTATGTTGTTTATGCATGAAATGCAATATGATTTTTAATTTTATTGAAAAAAATGAGTGATTTTCTGAACCCAAAAGTTTGTTTATGGGGAAAAGTTTTTTTTTTTGTTTTTTTTTGTATGAAAAATAAGGTAAGAGGTGGAGTAGCTCCCTTTGTGACCTAAATTGGTTAGCCCGTGCTATTGGGCCCTACAGATCTAAGGTCTTCTATTGTGAGTACTCACGAGGTGGGTGTTCTAACCTATTGAGATTTAAGGTCTCTAGAGTCAAGTACTCTTCTAGAAGGTTAAACACACCAGGATGTACATCCAAAATGTGGATACCCGCATAGAAGAGTCGTACTCTAGATGAGGAATTCATGGAAGTCACACAGGATGTACATCCCAAATGAGTCCCACTTATCCCCGTTCTAACTTATGTGTTTTTTGCGGCTCAGGTGCGAGCTCAACTCTCAATGTGTGCTTACGGTGTATGTGTAGTGTGTGAAGGGAGCATACAAACCTCAAACCCTAAAACAAACAAAGACCGAATAGTACCTGCAAAATAACCAGCAAAATACAACCAGGCAGCAATATTTAACGTCTCCGACCCTAGGGTTTATATAAAACAAATAATAGCATAACTTATAAACATTTTGCACAAACAAATTAAATAGGCTTGACTCTCTCCATCCCCAGTGGAGTCGCCATCTGTCGTGACCGTGGTCCCGACGTAGACGGCCCAAAAATTGATTATTTCAAGGAGTCGCCACCCAATTTATTAAATAGGGAAAATTGAGAAAAACCTATCTTAAAATTACTGGTCTGCATAAACTAGGTTGGATTCGGGAGTCGGTTATGCATAGGGAAGGGCGAAAACTTAATTCCACTACACCCCTAGTACATCCGTCCTAAGACAGTTACCCTAAAGCTGGTTGTGCAAATATAAATTACGAATTTATTTGTTTTACCCAAAAATAAAATAGTAGAGAGTAATAAGGACTAATTTAGAAAAGTTTAATTTTGACTTGACGGGGAAGCCCCGCTCCTACGTATCCTCAGGTGCAATGAGGAACTCAAAAGTCACGTAGTTCTTTCTAAAAATTTTTGTTGGTTGGTTGATTTTATTTTTTGAAGGGGTTTAAGATCAAAGTCGTACAGCTAAAGTCTCTTAAACCGGGATTGACAAGATGTCACATCTCAGCCAATCCCTTTTTTTGTATTTTTTTTAGAAAATAGGTGTTAAAGAAAAGAAATTGGATTATTTAGGAAAAGACTAATTTAGGTTGACGGGGAGGCCCCGCTTCTACGTATCTCCGTGTGCGGAGAATCAAAGGCTACGTAGTTCTTCTTGGAAATATTTGTTTGTTTTGTTGACTTTAATATTTTGAAGGCGTTTGAGATCACCAAGTTGTACAACTCAGGCGTCTTAACCGGGTTGCGGGTTTGATAAGACGTACATCTCTATCAAAGCCATTTTTATTGATGTTTTAATTCATTTTTAGAAATAGATAACAATAATAATAATATAAATAATAATAGATAACAATAACAATAATAATAATAATAATTAAAAAGGAAAGATAAGAAAAAACATAACTATACACCTAAAAAATATAAATAAATAAATATATCCAGAAATAAACAAACACTAAATAAGTAATCAATAAATATCTACATAAATAAATAAATAAATAAATAGATATAAGTAAATAAATAATTACAAAACTAACCTCAAGCCGATGAACGCGAGGAACGCCGAACCGGACCGAGCAGTCTGACCAGGTCAACTCCAAACCGGACTGCTTTGAGAACCGAAAAAAACCGGTTCAAAAAAATTACAAACTAATTAAAGACAGACTTTTAGTGTCTGGACCGCAAAGGCTAGCCCAAAAGATCACTTAATCTGCCAATGACTCCCCCCCTTCAACCTTCACCTCTCAACCTCTTTTATAGTCAATTGCTATAGGGTTGTTGTTTCTTGCAAGCAATGTGGGACTAAAACAAGATAGAGAAAGCAATTCCCACTTAGAGAACACAATTCTCGTTTTTCTCAAACCTGTCACCGTAAAAGCGCGATTCCGGATTCGTTAACCGTTGGATCGTCTTTGTTTTTTGACAGCAGGTTCGTGAGACATATATCTTCACTTTCACCGTTCGGATCGTCGAAACGATGTGTGAGGAGAGAGAAATTGCCTTCGCAAGAGCTGCAATTTTTGGTCCGTTTTTTCTCAAACCTCTCACCGTAAAGGTGCGATTCCGGATTCGTTAACCGTTGGATCATCTTTGTTTTTTGGCAGCAGGTTCGTGGGACATGTGTCTCCACTTTCACCGTTCGGATCGTCAAAACGAGGTCCGAGGAGAGAGAAATTGCTTTCGCATAGTAGCTAAAAACTAAGACCCGAAAATACCCAAAAGCGACTACTTTTTGTAATAATAATTTTTTTATTGCACCTCCCCTTTTTTATTTTTTTTTTGTAATTTGTATTATTTCTTATCTATTTATTTTTTTATTTTCGTTTTTTAATTAAAGATATTGTAACAAGAAAAATAAATTAAATCTACTTTGTAAATTTTTTGAATTAGCATATATTTTTTTTAATTTTTGTTTAACCACTAAAAAAAGTAATAATAACGCAAAACTAGTAAATTAGCGCAAAATGACCTATTCGAGGGATTAGGAAACAAATATACGCTGTCATACCCTAATTTTGTCCGCCTAGGTCGAAACCCTAATTTTCAAACAAAAATAAGTAAGTTAAGGTTTAGCATTCATTCATAATGTCATGAAGACCATCATTCATGCATTTCAAAGTTTTGAAAGTCATCTTAGGATTAGGGATGCATTGCATTGCCTTTTATAGCATTTTCAGAGTTTTTCAAGACCAAGGGCATTTTGGTCATTTTCGAAAAATGAGACATTTCTCAGCAAAAAATCATTTCTTGCATACATTTTAGATTTTAGGGCCATTTTAGAGTTTTGAAGTAATTCTTGAAAAGAAAATGCATTTTGAACAAGGATTAGGGTTTCTAATGATCAAAAGGGCATTTTGGTCATTTCGCCAAAAAAATTCAATTTTTCATCAAAAAATCACAGGGATCTATAAGGAATCACTTGAGGTGAGATGTGCTTGATCATACATATTTTTGGTAAATACATTGTTGATTTATGTAAAAGAAAGAAAAAGTCAAAACCGTAAAGTCAACAATGGAATATTCTTCAAGCATCTTCAAAGTAGGGCACCCAAATCAATTTTGGGATGATGGTAGCATTTATTTCTGAACCCAATGATTGATCATAGGAAATGGCTCAATTTGGCATAATATTATGGATTTACTTGAAAAAGAATAATCAAAAATGGGTTGGAAATGGAATGATCACACAATAGTACAAGTTGTACAAATTGACAACTTGCACACCAAGGCCAAACCTGCGCATATCAGCCCCATATTCACCCAATTTTGATTTATTTTATTGCTTGATAATCATGTTTTGATCATAGCCTTTCATTTGAATTGAAAATGCAATCCCAACCCTCCATTTGAATTAAAATGGCATTCTTGCAATATGAACCATTTGGAAAAACATTTTGGTAAAATGACTTATCCTTCACCCACCTCCTTAAGCTACACCCCTCAGCCCTCTCTCTCCTCACTTTGTGCTTTCTAATTGCCCCTAATCCATGTGATGATGCATCTCCACCCTCCATTCAAATTTAAAGTCTAATCCTAGTGCACCTCTCAAAGCCAAAGACTAAACTACCCTTAAACCTAATTTCATCCTATAAATACTCCCTCATTCCCACACCTAAGGTCATTCTCTTTTTGCTTTTCATAAGCCTCTCATTCTCCTACACAAAACCCTAGCACACCTCCTCTCCCTCTCCTCACCAAAACCGTAGCCCCTCCTCCCCTCCTCCACATATTTTCTTCAAAAATCAACCACCAAATCCTCCATTTCTTGTTAAACCACCATATTTCCTTCCATTCTCCTCAAGGTTGCATCATCAAATTGCTAAGAGCTAGTGATTTTTGAGCTTAGCATCTCCTTCTTCATTTCATTTGTAGTTTTGAGGTAATCCTTGAAGCTTTGCACCTCATATTTAATTTTCTTGCATAATCTCTCCTCTACTCCAAACTCCTTCTTGATTGTTGTTTGCTTTGAGGATCCATCTCAAATATTTTGACAAAGACTTAGGGAGCTTTGGGTGTTTGAGATGGGTCCTTGGCCTTGAAGGAGTTATTCTTCTACTTGAATAATTTCCCTTGCATCTTTACATATTATGCACTAGATTTCATAAATAAATTGTTGTCTATGGGCCCTAGCATTTTCGCATATCATGAAAAAATTAGGGTTGATATGATTTTGTTGTGCTTCCTTGCTTAATCATATAAATCCTTGCAAAAAATAGATCTATGTTGCTTTGTGTTAATTTTGTTGTTTTCTTTATTAAATAAAATGTGGATCTATGTTTCCTTTGGTTCACATGCTTGTAGATCTAAAAATATTTCTAAGTTGATTTTATTGTTGTTCTTTGTTTAGTGATGTTTAATCTTGTTATTAGTATTTCATTTTTAGTGTTAAATGTTACTTTTGTTGGTTGATGATAGGCAAGTTGATTCCCACTAGTGCCTAGTGCACTTTGCTCAAAGTGGGAGGATTGCTCTAGGTGATTCAACTTATTTGTGTGTTTATTTAATCTTTGCATTTTCATTTGCTTATTGTTCATTGTTGATGATAGGCAAGTTGATTCCCACTAGTGCCTAGTGCACTTTGCTCAAAGTGGGAGGATTGCTCTAGGTGATTCAACTTATTTGTGTGTTTATTTAATCTTTGCATTTTCATTTGCTTATTGTTCATTGTTGATGATAGGCAAGTTGATTCCCACTAGTGCCTAGTGCACTTTGCTCAAAGTGGGAGGATTGCTCTAGGTGATTCAACTTATTTGTGTGTTTATTTAATCTTTGCATTTTCATTTGCTTATTGTTCATTGTTGATGATAGGCAAGTTGATTCCCACTAGTGCCTAGTGCACTTTGCTCAAAGTGGGAGGATTGCTCTAGGTGATTCAACTTATTTGTGTGTTTATTTAATCTTTGCATTTTCATTTGCTTATTGTTCATTGTTGATGATAGGCAAGTTGATTCCCACTAGTGCCTAGTGCACTTTGCTCAAAGTGGGAGGATTGCTCTAGGTGATTCAACTTATTTGTGTGTTTATTTAATCTTTGCATTTTCATTTGCTTATTGTTCATTGTTGATGATAGGCAAGTTGATTCCCACTAGTGCCTAGTGCACTTTGCTCAAAGTGGGAGGATTGCTCTAGGGGATTCAACTTATTTGTGTGTTTATTTAATCTTTGCGTTTTCATTTACTTATTGTTCATTGTTGATGATAGGCAAGTTGATTCCCACTAGTGCCTAGTGCACTTTGCTCAAAGCGGGAGGATTGCTCTAGGTGATTCAACTTATTTGTGTGTTTATTTAATCTTTGCATTTTCATTTGCTTATTGTTCATTGTTGATGATAGGCAAGTTGATTCCCACTAGTGCCTAGTGCACTTTGCTCAAAGTGGGAGGATTGCTCTAGGTGATTCAACTTATTTGTGTGTTTATTTAATCTTTGCATTTTCATTTGCTTATTGTTCATTGTTGATGATAGGCAAGTTGATTCCCACTAGTGCCTAGTGCACTTTGCTCAAAGTGGGAGGATTGCTCTAGGGGATTCAAATTATTTGTGTGTTTATTTAATCTTTGCGTTTTCATTTGCTTATTGTTCATTGTTGATGATAGGCAAGTTGATTCCCACTAGTGCCTAGTGCACTTTGCTCAAAGCGGGAGGATTGCTCTAGGTGATTCAACTTATTTGTGTGTTTTTTTAACCATTTACCAATGTACTTTACTATCCACTTAAAAAAATTACCAAAAAGTTAAAAACATTTTCATTCTTACTTTTCACTTCTTACCACTAGTTTTTACCTCATTCATTAACTCCTTACTCAAAAATACAAAAAGATTTTACCATTCACTTTTTACCATTTACCTTTCACCTCTCATTAAAATATTTTTACTTGCATTCATACTTGTTTCACTATTTGCATATCACCTCATGTTTAATCACTTGTCTCTTGTTGATGATTTAGTAATGTGATTCAACACTAATGCCTAGTGCATGCCCCAAGCGTTGAAGATTACTTGAAAGTGATTCAACTACTTGCATCATTTGCTTACATACTTTGCATTCATTACTTGTGTGCTCATTGTGCTTGAAAGTGTTGAATTGGTGTTCACAACTTGGTTGTTTTGATTTTCACAAAGACTTTGTAAAGTCATAGAATTATTGCTGCTCAATAGTAACACTTCAAATCTCAAAACCATGTTGTATGAGAAAAACAATTTGTTACTCGTTAGTAACATCTACAGTTTCAAAACTCTTAGCACTCAAGTTCAAGAACAAGTTTGTCACTCATTAGTAACAACTTCAATTTTTAAAAAAACCTTTGCATTCATAATTAAAAACAGTTTTTGCATTTGCACTCAATCAATTTCAAACTCATAAAAACAATGTGAGCAAGTAATGATCACCCATAGCCTTAGCTAGTTTGATCATGAAAGCTCTCCCTTTTTCAAAAGCCATGTGAACTAGTAAGGATCACCCATAGCCTTAGCTAGTTTGATCATGAAAGTTCCTTCCTTTTTCAAACACCTTCTTCAAGGTTTCTCTTTCTCGCTCCAAGAACTACGTTGCTTTGATTCCCACTTGGGATACGTAGGAGCGAGACTTGTTCTCGTCAAGCACATCAAAAAAATCTTCACTTTCACAACAATAAAAAACCTCCATTTTCAAAACAAACAAAAATGTTTTCAAACCCATTGTCGTTAGTAGCTAATCAGAACCGTAGTTCGTCTAGCTATTGACATCAATGTCCTTTCTCCAAAAAGAACAATAAGTGATGACCACCCATAGCCTTTGCTAGTTTGGTCATCAAACAAATCAATCCTTTTCAAAAAGGCTTTCAAAAAGAGAATAAAAACAAGTTGTCACCAACGGTCACCCAGAACCTTAGTTCGTTTGACTAGCGGTAGCGACTCCTTTTGAGTACTTAGCGGTGATTACCCATAGCCTTAGCTAGTTTAGTCACTCGCTAGTACTCGTCCTATTTCGAAAACTCACCTAAAAAGTAAAAAACAAAAACCAAGGCAGAACTACGTAGCTCTGAGTTCTCCATTGTACCAGGAGATACGTAGGAGCGGGTCGTTACCCCCGTCGAGCTCTTTTCTAAAAAACTCTCTTTTTCCCCCTCTTTACATAAGTTTTCCATTAATTTCCCATCCATCTTCAAATAAGAATAAAATAGGCAAATCTAGGTGTTCTTCAAATCAAACATTAAAACCACACAATTTAATTAGAGGTTCCCTTTCAGTAGAAAGGAGGAATGGGGTGCTAATACCTTCCCCATTCCTAACCGACCCCCGAACCCATATCTCTAGTTTTCAAAAGACCACCCGCCTTTTTGTAAAAGACTTTTTTCTAATGTTTTGGTCTAAAAACTAAAATATTGGTGGCGGCTTCACAATTTTCTACGTTGTACATTGAAGAACCCTAAACGGGATTTTTCGGGGTACAACAGCTGGCGACTTCACTGGGGACTTTTTTAAAAGACGAGGGTCAAGCCTAACTAATTTAAATGTGTGGTGTAATGTATTGTTGATTTGATTAAAACCTTATTTGCCTTTCTTTCTTATCATCGATTGTAGGCGTATGCATTTGTGTTCTTCTATGATTCCCTGTCTCATCTTTTATTCCCTTTCTTTTATCGCTTATGCCCATGCATTCTTCCAATCCCCATGTTCCCTTCTTCTCAGCTCCCTTTCTGAAATAAGTAATGTGCGTGTTATTGATACCCTAGGCTAGTTGTATTTGAATGATATTGAACCCTAGGGTAGACGACATGCTATTACCTGGACTGTCTGGATTTTCATCTGCAGGTGGGGTAGTTTTGAGGAAATGCCATTCGCACACACCACTTGTATCCCGAGATTTTATGAATAGAGAAAGAGACCATAACCCAGGTCTGTTAGGGTATCTTAGGATGAGTGGATTCAAGTAGTGGGAGCCCATCAGGACCTTTGTCCGTTTGGCTACTCGCGAAAGTTTCAATCAGAGTTGTGCTCTTCCATGATACCTTGTACCTAGCAGTTTGCTGCATTTACAAGGAATTTCGTGAAAGAGACTGTGGCTCTGATGACCTTTGTGAGGGTGTGAATAGAGCTACATGAGAAGATTATCCCTAAAGTGGCTTAGATCATAGGTTCTACCCCATTTTAGGTCACAAGGGCTTTCCAAATTGTGTGTTGCATTATTACATCTAGTTTAGTTCTTTTCCGCCAACGTTTTTTTTAAAAAAAACAACAAAATCAAAATAGAATATGTTTTTCCTTCTCTTTCATAAATGCCTATATGAGGTGGCATATAGTGTGAAAATTTTCAAATCACCACCTGTAAATATCATCTTTCTACAAAAACACAAAAAAAGCATCCTTGCATCATCGCATCATTGCATCACTGCCTCATTGCATCGTTTGCATTGCATAAAATTCCAATTTTGAAAAAAACCATTCATCTTGCATTCCCTTTCATCACATAAAGATAAAACAAAAAACAATTATCATCTGCATAGCATAAGCCTTTCATTTATAATCATGCAAAAAAATCCTCGTCGAGTTCATCCAAGACGAGGCGTTCATGCATAAGCATTATTTCAAAAAAAAGAGAGACACAGTAGAACTACGCAAGCTTTGATTCCTCATTACAATGGGGATACGTAGGAGCGGGTCATACCCCGTCAAGCACATTTTTCTAAAACCTTTTTTTCCAATAAATCATTTGCATCTCCAAATAATTTTCAAAATCATGTTCCAAAACTAAAAAAGAAAAAAGAAAATCATTGTGAGTATCATGCATTTCATTGCACAAAAATAATGATGAAAACAAGAAAGCATCTCATTCATGATCATGAATAAAAATCATCATTTAGAAAAAAGCATCATTCCTGCATCTTTCATCATTCAAAAGAAAAAGGGGGCATCAGCGTTTCATATCTTGTATTGCCTCTATAAAAAATCATTTTGAGAAGAAGCATCATTCTTGCATCATTCATCATCCAAAGATCCACTGGCATTTCATACTTCGTCTTGCATAAAAAGAAAGCATCAAAAAGAAAAAAAAAACTTTTAGAATAATTACACTTTTCAAGTGAATATGCTTTCATACATTTCATTTTCATCATGTATACATCATAATCCATGCATTGCATACAACAAAAATGTTGTGATGAGAGCCGAGATGTTCTTGCAAAGTAATCTTTCCTTCTTGGAAACGTTTACCCTCACTCATTTGCAAACTCAAGGTGTTCCAAGGCACTCAGTTTTTCACATCAATAGCTCATTTGTATTTCCTTCAAAAAAGGGCATTACATCTCACCCATTCCATGATAAAAGACCGAAACAGTTCATCAAAAAGTTTTCATATCATGTCTTAACCAATGTTAACTCTCTGTGAAGCGTTCTCCTAGTAAGCATGCATGCCAGGTGCAGTTTCTCTTGCTTGAGTCAGTCAATTTCCTTCATTTATCATCATTCCCCATCCAAGTCTAACCCCACCCCGTCCACCCATAAAGTGCATATTCTCCCCATCAGTGCGTATTTGACTTTGGTTCATTCTAATACTTTAAGTCCTCCATGCTGGGGCAAGTCTGTGATCATTAATTCCCCTTGATTAATATCATTTTCCTTCAGTACAAGTCTCTCAAAAAAAAATAATAATATAATAAACAAGAAAACAAGTTCGCTAGGTTGAAAACCCGCAAAGGGCGGCCTAGGCAAAAAGGAGCGCCCGGTGGACTGAAAACTCGCAAAGAGCGGTCCAGGCAAAAATTAGGGCACAAAAAAGGAAAAAGAGCAAACACATGAAGATAGATAAATTATTGTTCTAAAGTTAAGAAATAAGCAATCGGGATTTGAAATGAAGTTTGGCCATCTCCTCAAAAACCCCAAAATCCCAGAAAGTCCCTTTCCTACCCACCTTGAGCCAAGAAAAACCAAAATCCAAAAATCACCCTAGACAAGGATCACCTCAAATATCAAAAAACAGGGCATCACCTTTTACCAGCTCACCCGAGTCAAAGAATGAAAAGAGCCAAATAAAAAAGAGACCAAGAAAAAAGGAGAAAATCAAAAAGGGATTCAAAAATGAAAACCCCAAAACAAGAGAAACAAAAGAAATATCAGTGGTGAGCTGGTACATGTTGCCACAAAACACAAGAGATCCTTGTCTCAATAAACCTTCAAACACTTCATCATTCCCATACACCCCCCCTTCCATAAACCGTAAACACTTTCCTTTGACCTCGACATCCCGCCCCTCACAAACCCTTAGCCAGGAATAAAATTTCCAAACACCCTATCAAGCCATTTAACCCTCATAGACCATTAACCGTCAAATCAATGCCGAATAAAAATCATCCTCCCATCAACCTCAAACACTTCGATAAGCCCGATTACCCCTCCTCCACGAAACACCACAATCCTGAAATGTCCAGTCCGATCAATGACCGGTTGCTTTCGTTTTCTCATGTTTTAATCTTAGGACAACTAAGTTTATCTGTCTATAATGTGTTTGCTCAAAAAAAAAAAAAAACAAACGATCAGAAAAAAGAAAGCTGATCAAGAAAAAAACAAACCCTCGGGAAAAAGAAATGAGGGAGAAAAAACAAACAGTCAGAAAAAAGAAAGCTGACAAAATAAAAGAGGGACCTGCACTCCAAAACAGCTTCAAACTGCATTAAAACAAGGTTTAGTGATCACCAAGTGAGGCTTCTTTCACACCAAAAGTCAAGACATCAGTAGAGAACCAAATATTTGCACTGAGAACGTCACTCAGATTCAAAGTTGGGGCATTCTCTTCACCACCCACCCACCCTAGTCTTGGGAAAGCCTGTTCAGCGTCCATCCTATGTCATTCATCCTTTCACCAGGTGTTATCCATGACGCCAGTTCCCGCATATCTGCCCTTTCACTCCAATCGTCAATATCACCAAACAGGGGCAAGCCTTTCATTCATAGTCACCAAGCCTGGATTGGAGCAGTCTGGCAAAATCCATCGCCTTTCACAACCTCACTCAAGGAAACCATTTATGATGTCATTCGAAAGTGGGACAAGTGCGTTCCCATTCCTTCACCTCATTCATTCCTACAAAACCTCACCGGGGCAATCTCTCAACTCACTATCCTAAACAAGGCCTTGTCATCCTAATTGCGGCAGCTTTGTCCTTGTTATGACTGGGGCAACATCAAACTTTGTGGGGTGAGACAAAATCTCTTTTGCACCTTTCATTTCAAAAGCCGAAGCATTCCCAATTCATCATCTTCTACGCCCCTAGTTGTTGTCACCACTAGACAGGGGCAAGTTATTCACTCGTCAAAGACCTGAACTGGGGCAATTTTGTATCTCTTGGCCCCGCATAAGCTTCGGCAATAACCATGTCAGTCATTCCTTCATTTGCCATAAATGTCCATGCCCTAAACCAATTCCAAGTTAACTGACTCATTCATTCACATCTGCACTCCTATGCATGCTTACTAGACAATGCTTCAAAAGAGAGAGCACAAGTTGTTTACGTGATATCTAAAATTCAGTCATCATGGAAAGAAAGAGAAAACAAGCGAGGTTGCTTGTAAATAAAAACCTTGAGAACACCAGAGTTTGAATCAAATTCAATTTTTCAACAGAATGGTCAATAATCATCTCAAGCCCTTGCATTCAAAGTCTCGCATCTCACAAAAATGTCTACCTCATGCATCTAGGCATTATAGCATATGCATCAAAGCATTACATTTGCATCTTCACATTTTGTGCATTCATCACATAGTAAAAAAAACGTTCCACATCAGTTGCACCATATTAATACTTGTATTTCATAGAAGAAAATAGTAAAGAAGAAAAAGCAGAAATCTTTTCATTGCATTGGCATCATATTAATGTTCGCATTTCATAAAAAGGGAAAGAACAAAATCATTGCATGTCATTCATCATTAGAGCATTACATTTTGCATCAGATATTTCATAGAAAAAGCAAAGAAAGCAAAAAGAAAGCAAAGAAAAGAAACCACAAAAGCAACACAAAAACATTCCCTGTCATCCAGCATTCCATATCATTCATCATTTCACAAGCATTCCTTTGTCATTCAATCATCAAACATCAGAGCATTGCATCATATTAATGTTTGCATTCCATAGAAGAAGCAAAAAGAAACAAACAGAAGTTAGAACAGGAGCATTCCATTCATCAAAGCGTCAATCACCGCATACATTTGCATTCAAACATCAAAGCAATACAGTTGCATCACATCAATACTTGCATCTCATAGAAGAAAAGAAAGCTAAAGCATCCCATGTAATTCATCATTTCATGTTATCCAATATTCACATTTCATAGGAAAAAGGAAAAGAAGAAAAAGTTTTCCATTGCATGTCATCTGCCATTTCATCAAAACGCAAGAGCATTAAATACCAAAATTTCGCATTTGCATACCAGCACTGCATAAAAAGAGCAAAAGAAAAGAATTTAGAAAACAAAAAAGGGGATTAGAAAAAAAAAAGAACAAAAGAACAGCAAAACAAATAAAATTCATACATTGCATTCATCAAACATAGAAAAAATTTGTGCAAGCAAAAAGAAACTCCTGCATCACATCACATTCATCCCATCAAAAAGCAATCATGGCATTTGCATTGCATGCATTTGTTCATTTTCAGCTGCAGGTGCAAAGAGAGGATGAGCACTTCGGTGTTAGCCCTCGCCCCCATATTCCAGAAAATGCTCCCCCAAGTTGGGAGAGTTCAGAATAAAAAAAAACAAAAAAAACAAGAGAAAAACAAACGATCAGAAAAGAGAAAGCTGATCATAAAAAAAAAAAACAAGAAAAGAACAAACAAGCAGAAAAAAGAAAGCTGCTTAAAGAAAACAAACAGCATAAACAAAGACAGAAGAATTGCAGAAAGCGGAACATAAAAAGAACACACCATCTTCATATCATTCATCATTCTCATACCATTCATACCATTCATCACTTCATGGCAGCAAACAGTAGTGCATTACACTTTCAATTTGTATCTCAGAAGAGCGAAGAAATAGCAGAAAAAGCATTTTACCAAAGTCGATCATTGCATTCATATGCATTCAAGTGCATGCATTTCATGTACCAATCAAGATAGAAGTTACCTCAGACTAGATAGTCTCAACCCAGAGTTAGTAAACTCCATCAACCCAGAGTTAGTGAACTCCATCAATCCAGATCACAACATCGTGTACGAGCACGCGATGGATCCATCCGACTTCGTCAAGTCCTTCGGATTAGTTATGTCAACCTAAGGCATAATGGACATCCTTTGATCAAATCAGTTCCGGACCTGATGTTGATCGGCCGCTCGAGAAGGCCACCCCTAAGCTCGGACTCAACAAGAGTCTGTTAGAAGGTTTTTAGGCAACCTCCGAATTCAGGACCCCAGCGTCCCTTCAGAACCCCAGTGTTCATTCAGGATCCAAGCATCCCTTCAGGACCCAAGTGTCCATCCAGGTTACTTTCTTTACTGCTTTCTTAATAGCTTTATTTCCTGCTTTTTGAGGGCGGGCATTTCATTTAAGTAAAAAAAAAGAGAGAAAATTCGGGTTTTCCCAAGCAGACAAAATCAGTATAATTTCTGAATTCTTTATTTCTATTTTGCCTCGGAATATGTTTCGGCCAATTCATATTCCTTGTCAAAATCCAAATAAAGAGGGGCAGCTGTCATACCCTAATTTTGTCCGCCTAGGTCGAAACCCTAATTTTCAAACAAAAATAAGTAAGTTAAGGTTTAGCATTCATTCATAATGTCATGAAGACCATCATTCATGCATTTCAAAGTTTTGAAAGTCATCTTAGGATTAGGGATGCATTGCATTGCCTTTTATAGCATTTTCAGAGTTTTTCAAGACCAAGGGCATTTTGGTCATTTTCGAAAAATGAGACATTTCTCAGCAAAAAATCATTTCTTGCATACATTTTAGATTTTAGGGCCATTTTAGAGTTTTGAAGTAATTCTTGAAAAGAAAATGCATTTTGAACAAGGATTAGGGTTTCTAATGATCAAAAGGGCATTTTGGTCATTTCGCCAAAAAAATTCAATTTTTCATCAAAAAATCACAGGGATCTATAAGGAATCACTTGAGGTGAGATGTGCTTGATCATACATATTTTTGGTAAATACATTGTTGATTTATGTAAAAGAAAGAAAAAGTCAAAACCGTAAAGTCAACAATGGAATATTCTTCAAGCATCTTCAAAGTAGGGCACCCAAATCAATTTTGGGATGATGGTAGCATTTATTTCTGAACCCAATGATTGATCATAGGAAATGGCTCAATTTGGCATAATATTATGGATTTACTTGAAAAAGAATAATCAAAAATGGGTTGGAAATGGAATGATCACACAATAGTACAAGTTGTACAAATTGACAACTTGCACACCAAGGCCAAACCTGCGCATATCAGCCCCATATTCACCCAATTTTGATTTATTTTATTGCTTGATAATCATGTTTTGATCATAGCCTTTCATTTGAATTGAAAATGCAATCCCAACCCTCCATTTGAATTAAAATGGCATTCTTGCAATATGAACCATTTGGAAAAACATTTTGGTAAAATGACTTATCCTTCACCCACCTCCTTAAGCTACACCCCTCAGCCCTCTCTCTCCTCACTTTGTGCTTTCTAATTGCCCCTAATCCATGTGATGATGCATCTCCACCCTCCATTCAAATTTAAAGTCTAATCCTAGTGCACCTCTCAAAGCCAAAGACTAAACTACCCTTAAACCTAATTTCATCCTATAAATACTCCCTCATTCCCACACCTAAGGTCATTCTCTTTTTGCTTTTCATAAGCCTCTCATTCTCCTACACAAAACCCTAGCACACCTCCTCTCCCTCTCCTCACCAAAACCGTAGCCCCTCCTCCCCTCCTCCACATATTTTCTTCAAAAATCAACCACCAAATCCTCCATTTCTTGTTAAACCACCATATTTCCTTCCATTCTCCTCAAGGTTGCATCATCAAATTGCTAAGAGCTAGTGATTTTTGAGCTTAGCATCTCCTTCTTCATTTCATTTGTAGTTTTGAGGTAATCCTTGAAGCTTTGCACCTCATATTTAATTTTCTTGCATAATCTCTCCTCTACTCCAAACTCCTTCTTGATTGTTGTTTGCTTTGAGGATCCATCTCAAATATTTTGACAAAGACTTAGGGAGCTTTGGGTGTTTGAGATGGGTCCTTGGCCTTGAAGGAGTTATTCTTCTACTTGAATAATTTCCCTTGCATCTTTACATATTATGCACTAGATTTCATAAATAAATTGTTGTCTATGGGCCCTAGCATTTTCGCATATCATGAAAAAATTAGGGTTGATATGATTTTGTTGTGCTTCCTTGCTTAATCATATAAATCCTTGCAAAAAATAGATCTATGTTGCTTTGTGTTAATTTTGTTGTTTTCTTTATTAAATAAAATGTGGATCTATGTTTCCTTTGGTTCACATGCTTGTAGATCTAAAAATATTTCTAAGTTGATTTTATTGTTGTTCTTTGTTTAGTGATGTTTAATCTTGTTATTAGTATTTCATTTTTAGTGTTAAATGTTACTTTTGTTGGTTGATGATAGGCAAGTTGATTCCCACTAGTGCCTAGTGCACTTTGCTCAAAGTGGGAGGATTGCTCTAGGTGATTCAACTTATTTGTGTGTTTATTTAATCTTTGCATTTTCATTTGCTTATTGTTCATTGTTGATGATAGGCAAGTTGATTCCCACTAGTGCCTAGTGCACTTTGCTCAAAGTGGGAGGATTGCTCTAGGTGATTCAACTTATTTGTGTGTTTATTTAATCTTTGCATTTTCATTTGCTTATTGTTCATTGTTGATGATAGGCAAGTTGATTCCCACTAGTGCCTAGTGCACTTTGCTCAAAGTGGGAGGATTGCTCTAGGTGATTCAACTTATTTGTGTGTTTATTTAATCTTTGCATTTTCATTTGCTTATTGTTCATTGTTGATGATAGGCAAGTTGATTCCCACTAGTGCCTAGTGCACTTTGCTCAAAGTGGGAGGATTGCTCTAGGTGATTCAACTTATTTGTGTGTTTATTTAATCTTTGCATTTTCATTTGCTTATTGTTCATTGTTGATGATAGGCAAGTTGATTCCCACTAGTGCCTAGTGCACTTTGCTCAAAGTGGGAGGATTGCTCTAGGTGATTCAACTTATTTGTGTGTTTATTTAATCTTTGCATTTTCATTTGCTTATTGTTCATTGTTGATGATAGGCAAGTTGATTCCCACTAGTGCCTAGTGCACTTTGCTCAAAGTGGGAGGATTGCTCTAGGGGATTCAACTTATTTGTGTGTTTATTTAATCTTTGCGTTTTCATTTGCTTATTGTTCATTGTTGATGATAGGCAAGTTGATTCCCACTAGTGCCTAGTGCACTTTGCTCAAAGCGGGAGGATTGCTCTAGGTGATTCAACTTATTTGTGTGTTTATTTAATCTTTGCATTTTCATTTGCTTATTGTTCATTGTTGATGATAGGCAAGTTGATTCCCACTAGTGCCTAGTGCACTTTGCTCAAAGTGGGAGGATTGCTCTAGGTGATTCAACTTATTTGTGTGTTTATTTAATCTTTGCATTTTCATTTGCTTATTGTTCATTGTTGATGATAGGCAAGTTGATTCCCACTAGTGCCTAGTGCACTTTGCTCAAAGTGGGAGGATTGCTCTAGGGGATTCGACTTATTTGTGTGTTTATTTAATCTTTGCGTTTTCATTTGCTTATTGTTCATTGTTGATGATAGGCAAGTTGATTCCCACTAGTGCCTAGTGCACTTTGCTCAAAGCGGGAGGATTGCTCTAGGTGATTCAACTTATTTGTGTGTTTTTTTAACCATTTACCAATGTACTTTACTATCCACTTAAAAAAATTACCAAAAAGTTAAAAACATTTTCATTCTTACTTTTCACTTCTTACCACTAGTTTTTACCTCATTCATTAACTCCTTACTCAAAAATACAAAAAGATTTTACCATTCACTTTTTACCATTTACCTTTCACCTCTCATTAAAATATTTTTACTTGCATTCATACTTGTTTCACTATTTGCATATCACCTCATGTTTAATCACTTGTCTCTTGTTGATGATTTAGTAATGTGATTCAACACTAATGCCTAGTGCATGCCCCAAGCGTTGAAGATTACTTGAAAGTGATTCAACTACTTGCATCATTTGCTTACATGCTTTGCATTCATTACTTGTGTGCTCATTGTGCTTGAAAGTGTTGAATTGGTGTTCACAACTTGGTTGTTTTGATTTTCACAAAGACTTTGTAAAGTCATAGAATTATTGCTGCTCAATAGTAACACTTCAAATCTCAAAACCATGTTGTATGAGAAAAACAATTTGTTACTCGTTAGTAACATCTACAGTTTCAAAACTCTTAGCACTCAAGTTCAAGAACAAGTTTGTCACTCATTAGTAACAACTTCAATTTTTAAAAAAACCTTTGCATTCATAATTAAAAACAGTTTTTGCATTTGCACTCAATCAATTTCAAACTCATAAAAACAATGTGAGCAAGTAATGATCACCCATAGCCTTAGCTAGTTTGATCATGAAAGCTCTCCCTTTTTCAAAAGCCATGTGAACTAGTAAGGATCACCCATAGCCTTAGCTAGTTTGATCATGAAAGTTCCTTCCTTTTTCAAACACCTTCTTCAAGGTTTCTCTTTCTCGCTCCAAGAACTACGTTGCTTTGATTCCCACTTGGGATACGTAGGAGCGAGACTTGTTCTCGTCAAGCACATCAAAAAAATCTTCACTTTCACAACAATAAAAAACCTCCATTTTCAAAACAAACAAAAATGTTTTCAAACCCATTGTCGTTAGTAGCTAATCAGAACCGTAGTTCGTCTAGCTATTGACATCAATGTCCTTTCTCCAAAAAGAACAATAAGTGATGACCACCCATAGCCTTTGCTAGTTTGGTCATCAAACAAATCAATCCTTTTCAAAAAGGCTTTCAAAAAGAGAATAAAAACAAGTTGTCACCAACGGTCACCCAGAACCTTAGTTCGTTTGACTAGCGGTAGCGACTCCTTTTGAGTACTTAGCGGTGATTACCCATAGCCTTAGCTAGTTTAGTCACTCGCTAGTACTCGTCCTATTTCGAAAACTCACCTAAAAAGTAAAAAACAAAAACCAAGGCAGAACTACGTAGCTCTGAGTTCTCCATTGTACCAGGAGATACGTAGGAGCGGGTCGTTACCCCCGTCGAGCTCTTTTCTAAAAAACTCTCTTTTTCCCCCTCTTTACATAAGTTTTCCATTAATTTCCCATCCATCTTCAAATAAGAATAAAATAGGCAAATCTAGGTGTTCTTCAAATCAAACATTAAAACCACACAATTTAATTAGAGGTTCCCTTTCAGTAGAAAGGAGGAATGGGGTGCTAATACCTTCCCCATTCCTAACCGACCCCCGAACCCATATCTCTAGTTTTCAAAAGACCACCCGCCTTTTTGTAAAAGACTTTTTTCTAATGTTTTGGTCTAAAAACTAAAATATTGGTGGCGGCTTCACAATTTTCTACGTTGTACATTGAAGAACCCTAAACGGGATTTTTCGGGGTACAACATACGCGAGAAACATATTTTTGTGATTTTTTTTGAAAATGTAAAAATGTACCGGTTAAAATTGGGTGTTCACAATGCTCCTTCCCTGTAGTATTTGAAGTTGAGGCTTCTGTAGTGGATGGTAATGATCCATTAGCTCTTTGAGAAAGGACATTAGCTATTTGCCCCATTTGTACTTCCAGGTTTTTGATGGAAGCTTCATGAGTTTTCAGAGTTGTCTTGCAATCACTCATAAAGCCTTTCATCAATCCTTCCAATGAATTATCTACAACAGGGGTATTCTGTCTTTGGTAGTTCTGAGCAGGGAATCCTGGTGGATTTGCTGGAGCATTGTATGTTGGTGCTGTAGCATTATTGGCTCCCCATCTGAAGTTGGGGTGATTCTTCCAACCAGGATTATAAGTATTTGAGTAGGGGTTATTGTTTTTGTTGAAACCCACAAAGTTCACAGAGACAGGATTACCAGGACATTCTTCATACAAATGCTCTCCTCAATATACACAGCTTACTGACCCTGGAGAGGCTTGCTCAATAACAGCCACTGTTGGTTCACGTGCCGCTGCAGCGGTAACCGCTACAGCGTTTGATGTGCTCGTAGATTTTATCATGTTGGTGAGAGAGGCAACCTGTGCAGACAGAGCAGAAACTTCACTTATTTCATGCACCCCAGCTACCTTCTTCTGCTGAGCTAACCTTTCTGTGGGCCATTGATAACTATTTGTTGCAATATCATCAATCAGCTCACATGCCTCATTGTAGGAGGTCTTCAACAACACACCCCCTGAATAAGCATCTAACATTTGTCTGGTTGTTGGGTCTAGTCCATTGTAGAAGGTCTCCATTTGGATAATCACAGGTATACCATGATGAGGGCACTTTCTTAACAGCTCCTTCCATCGCTCACATGCTTCAAACAGTGTTTCAGCATCTTTTTGCTGAATGCAGTAATCTCATTCCTCATTCTTGCATTCTTACTTGGAGGAAAATATTTTGCTAAGAATTTCTCAGTCATTTCATTCCAAGGATGGATAGAGTTAGGCTCTAGAGAAGTTAACCAGGCCTTTGCTCTATCCTTCAAGGAATAAGGAAAAAGTTTTAATCTAAATGCATCATCACTTACCCCTGGAATAATGAAGTTACTGCAAACTTCCAAAAATTGTTTCAAGTGTAAATATGGGTCCTCTTGAGGAGCACCACCAAACTGTCCCACTGTTTGCAACATTTGGAACATCATAGGTTTGAATTCAAACTGAGCTGTATGGAGAGTAGGTCTTGCTATGCTTGTCTCCATTGTTTGTGGATCAAACACAGCATAGTCCCTCATTGGTCTATCTCTGTCATTTACCATTTGAGCAGGTCCTTCGTTTGTGAATTGATTTTTGTACCAGTCCTCTTGATCATGTAAGGTGGGAGTGGGTGGATGATGAGTTCTGCCTCTACCCCTTCCACCTGGTTCAGTCCCTCCTCTACCAGAATTAGATCTTCCACGTGGAGTGGTAGCTCTACCAGAAGTGGTCCTCTGACTATACTCTGACATGGTGGGTCTGAGTCTTTGAAGATGTATTAGTTTCCCGAACCTCCTCTCTGGTTCTGAGTATGGTTCAAATTCTGGTGGTTGAGACCTGGGCATACGTTGTAGCGCTTACTGCTGCAGCAACAAGAAACAACACATCAGTGTAAAATAGGCACTAAGCTTACTAACAACTTAAACAATAAAAATTAAATGCAATCCCCGGCAACGGCGCCAAAAACTTGTTGTGCGAAAAGTAGATGTGCAAGTATACACAATCGCAACAAGTAATATAATGATATGTAAAGATCGCTCCCTCAGGGATTAGAATTAATCTAGTAGTTTAAGCAATTAGCAATTTAGTGGAATGAGTTAAGTGACAAATAAAAGTGTTGAGTTGTAAACATGATAAGTTGTGATAAAACAGTATTAATTTGAAGTATTTAAAGGTGAGTTGGATAGCTCAGTTGTATGTAAATTTCCAAGAGTAGTGTTCTATAATATTTAGACGCTGTAGCGTTAAACGTTGTAGCGCTTCAGAATCCGTAGACGCTGTAGCGCCTTGGTGGTGTGCCTTTCAGTCACTATCGTCAGGGTTATGTTACAAGACTCCTATGTCTAGGCTCTAAATAAGTTTTACCCCTGTATGTTAAGCTCATACAACATTTGCCTTATGAACTATTACTCCCCTATGTCTAGGGTTAAGTAGTGCTTCATTTAAAAGTTCTTTAAATGGTTTTCATTCATATCATTCTTTGAGTTCTCTTTGTGAACCATGTCTATACCCACAAAGCTCCCTTATTTTAGTTGATCATTCCCAAAACAAAGTTGAAAGCATTATGACACAAGGAATGAAACGCAAACATCATAATATTATATAAAAACTACTCAAGGTTCATTACACACTAAGAACAATCCAACTACAACGTGATTAGCTCATAACAAGTTTCATCATCACAATATAACCAAACAAGATCATATTACTGTATGAAGACAACAGGAGAAAGGTTGCAAAAGATGCACTCCAATGATCCCAAGTCATATACGTAGATGAAGCTATGGCGTGAGCAAACCTTGAATAAAATCTAGAAGCTATACTAAAAATAAAAGCTTAAGAGTGGAATAACAATAGAGGAAAGCTATATTGTCAAGATAGATCTTCTCCAAGTTAAAAAACTCTTCTATGTCTACGTATGTTGCTTCCTAAAGAAGCATTCTATTATAATTTTAATCTAACCAAGTCTTAATAAAATAATAATAATAATTCATGATCATAAAACTTAGATATTATCCTTAAGCTACTTTACAAAAAGTGCTAATGATGGAAGTCACCAACTATCACATGGGTTCCATTTAGGAGGCGCCAAGTGTAGTTTAGCATCCACTTGGAAGTCAAAATATCAAGCTGAGAAGAAGAGATAAGGGTGATGACTCATCGTATCATCAAGTGGTCACACAAATATCTCAATGGCCAGCCGCCTTATAACGCTGCAGCATCTCCTTGATAGCATACCGCTGCAGCACTAAGGCAAAACATCAAACATATTCACAAAGGCATTGATTATGCCCAAGGTTTAGGGAATTGACTTATAACTTGTATTTACTAATAATCACATATTCACATATTTAAGTACTAAAATTACTTGAGAAGTGAGATTGACTTAAGTATTAAGAGCATAAATAACCTATATAAAATAGAGTTATCAGTTGGTAGTTCTAGTCAAAGACAGGATGCTGATGAGAGTGTTCGTCCAACGACGTCTGTCTGCAACAGGAGAGCTCAGAATAATCCACGTGCATGTGGACGCGAAAGTGGACGCGGAAAAACCATCCCACCCCATGCTGATGCTGCATTGCAATATTATGACTTTGAGCGTGATGCTAGGGACTTTATAGCTGCTGAGTTGGCTGGCCCATCTGGTTACCCCATTGATACTGCTGGCCCATCTTCATCAAGACCTTCAGTTGCTGCTGCTGATACTGCTGGCCCATCTTCATCGAGACCTTCAACTACTGCTGTTGCTGATACTGCTAGCCCATCTTCTTCGAAACCTTCAGCTGTAGCTGCTGATACTGCTCACACATATTCAGCTAGACCTTCAGTCTCTGCCTTTGCACCAGCCACCTTCCCTCACCCTGGAGGCCCAGATGACAGATCTGTGTTGGCTACATATGGCTCTTATGTTGCTCGCCAGATATAGGACGAGACGGTATGTTGATTATTACTCGAGTTATGTTTTTTAAAGATTTTATATTTAGTTAATTATTTAGGTTTTACAAGTTTTGTTTATAATCATAAATATAGGAACGTGAGCCGTTGATGGTTCACAACCACAATCTTAGGGGGTTTCAGATGCATGCAGACATTGAGGAGTACATAGTGGTTTCTGGTTTGTATCCCCTTCGGGATTTGGGCTTCGCCAACTGTCACACCCTAATTTTGTCCGGCTAATTTAAAGCTTACTAGAAAATCCAAAATATTGTCTTCGTCGTTTATGTGTGTCGTTCCCAGTCGTGTATAGGCGTGTTACTTCTCAATGGTGCGCGTGTGCTATTGTTAATAATGTACACATTTTTGTCCCTGTTGCGGACGGGTGTTCGCGTCTCGTTGTGTACGAGTGTTTATCTTGGTACGCAATTTCGCGTATTCTCGTTGCGGACACGCTGTCATACCCCAATTTTGTCCGGCTTAGGTCAAAACCCTAATTTTCCACAAAAATAAATAAATTGAGGAGTGAGGAGCATTATGCATTGCATTTTGGATCCTAGAAACCATTCCAAAGTTTTTGAAATCATTTTTAGGGTTAGAATGCACTTTTTTGGGAAATTAGGGTTTTAGGGTCAAAAGGGGCATTTTGGTCATTTTTTCGCAAAAAGATGATTTTCTCGCCAAAAATGCACGTCCACAAAAAGTACATTTTTATTTTATCAAGGATAATTTTTGTACAACTTTTAGAAAGAAAGCCCTAGTAAAAAATAATTAAAAATGTATTTTTCCATTTTTAGTGAATAGAAAAATAAAAAAGGACCATTAAATATTCCTCAATTCTTAAGTGACAATTTTTATTGTCATGGGTGACTAGAGAGAATATTTTATGGTGCCCAAAAAAAAAACATGGTGTCAATAGTTGCATTCCCATTATTTTCTCATGCCCAAAAATTTCAAATTAAAAAAAACTCAAAAAAATGGAAGTGTCCTTAATAAGACAAAAGACCAAAAAACAAGTTTTTTTTCTCTCTTCCTCTCCTCACATTTGAAATCCTCTCTCTCTCTCTCTCTCCCTCTCACAAAATTCTTCCACACTCTTCCATTTTGTAATCATTATACCCTCTTTGGTAAATTACCTCACTCGCTTACACTAACCTCTTCATAAGAAAACACCAATTTCCCTCTTTGGTAACAATCCATCCCTAAAATGCCCTTAACCCTACCTCACATAAAATATCTCTTCCAAAATAAGAAATTCATTTTTTTCTTTTCTTTTTCTTTCCTCTGACTTTCGCCCCCCACTCTCCATACTCTCCATTTTGTGTTTTCTCTCCACCCTCAATCCTTGTGATAAGTGATCTCAACCCTCCATTCAAAATCAAAGCTCAATCCTAGAGCACATTAAAAGCACAAAGACTAAACTACCCTTAGACCTAGTTTCATCCTATAAATACTCCCTCATTCCCACACCTAAGGATCCCCCTCTTTTTGCTTCTCATTTGCCTCTCATTCTCCTACACAAAAACCCTAGCACACCAAAAGCACCTCCTCCCCCTCTCCTTCCTCACCAAAACCGTAGCCTCTTCCTCCCCTCTTCCATATATTTTCTTCAAAAATCAACCACCAAATCCTCCATTTCTTGTTAGATCACCATCTTTCCTTCCATTCTCTTCAAGGTTGCATCATCAAATTGCTAAGAGCTAGTAATTTTTGAGCTTATCACCTCCTTCTTCATTTCATTGTAGTTTTGAGGTAATCCTTGAAGCTTTGCACCTCATATTTAATCTTCTTGCATAATCTCTCCTCTACTCCAAACTCCTTCTTGATTGTTGTTTGCTTTGAGGATCCATTTCAAACATTTTGACAAAGACTTAGGGAGCTTTGGGTGTTTGAGATGGGTCCTTGGACTTGAAGGAGTTATTCTTCTACTTGAATAATTTCCCTTGCATCTTTACATATTATGCACTAGATTTCATAAATAAATTGTTGTTTATGGGCTTTAGCATTTCGCATATCATGAAGAAAAAATTAGGGTTGATATGATTTTGTTGCACTTCCTTGCTTAATCATATGAATCCTTGCAAAAAAAATAGATCTATGTTGCTTTGTGTTAATTTTGTTTTTTTTATAAAATGTGGATCTATGTTTCCTTTGGTTCGCATGCTTATAGATCTAAAAATATTTCCAAGTTGATTTTGTTGTTGTTCTTTGTTTGGTGATGTTTGATCTTGTTGTTAATATTTTATTTTAGTGTTAGATGTTATTTTTTGTTGTTTGACGATCTAGCAATATGATTCCCACTAGTGCCTAGTGCACCTTGACCTAAGTGGTGAAGATTGCTAGAAATGACTCAATTTAGTTTATGTGTCCATTCATTTTTGTGTCTTAGTTTGCTTATTGTAAATTGTTGATGATAGGCAAGTTGATTCTCACTAGTGCCTAGTGCACTTTTCTCAAAGTGAGGGGATTGCTCTATGTGATTCAACTTAGTTATGTGTTTATTTAATCTTTGTATTTTTATTTGCTTATTGTTAGTGGTTGATGATAGGCAAGTTGATTCTCACTAGTGCCTAGTGCACTTTTCTCAAAGTGAGAGGATTGCTCTATGTGATTCAACTTAGTTATGTGTTTATTTAATCTTTGTATTTTTATTTGCTTATTGTTAGTGGTTGATGATAGGCAAGTTGATTCTCACTAGTGCCTAGTGCACTTTTCTCAAAGTGAGAGGATTGCTCTACGTGATTCAACTTAGTGATGTGTTTATTTAATCTTTGCATTTTAATTTGCTTATTGTTCATTGTTGATGATAGGCAAGTTGATTCTCACTAGTGCCTAGTGCACTTTTCTCAAAGTGAGAAGATTGCCCTCTGTGATTCAACTTAGCTTTAGTGTTTATTTACTTGCTCTTGTATTCTAGTTTTATTATTATCCATTGTTGATGATAAATCATATGATTCCCACTTATGCCTAGTGCATAATATTCTAAGTGGTGAGGATGGTTTTAGATGGTTCAACCTTCTCCTTTTAATTTCTTAATGAATAAAAGAGGAGATAGTTAAGTTTATGGTTTAGGGTTCGTGGGGTATTGCAAGGGATAGGTTACCCAAAACCTTGATGCTCCCTCCTCTTTGATTGTGTTATTAGCCTTTGGGTACTTATTCATGAATGCAAAGGATAGACTTACCTTAGCCTTGATGCAATTTCTCCTTTTGTTCATGTTATTGAGAAATCGTTGCTCATATGTTCTTTAGTTTAATTAAGATCATTCTATGCCTATGACCATTTGCTTGCTTGTTTTTGATGCATTTTAAATGTCTTGATTCAATTATATGCCATTTCATCCATGTGTATGACTTCCTAATGAAGACGTAAGTCTACATGCATGTTGTAGCATAGAGTCATTAGGGTAAATACACCCCTTCCTACACACACACATTTGCTTTGAGAACTTTATCTTGCATCCTTGATAAGTGGATCTTTTGATCATATTGGCATGTTTAGTCTTAATTAATGTTCAACATATGCATGATTCCGTGATTATTGAATGTGCTTGAACTTTGTAACCAATCATTGATAATAACTTCACCCTTTTTCCAAAAATCTTTCAAACTCTTTTCCATTTAAGGCGAGTTATTAGTGACTATCACTCAAAGCCTTGGCTTGTTTGATTGTCATGAACGCCATCAAGGGTTATTAGTAATGATCACTGTCATACCCCAATTTTGTCCGGCTTAGGTCAAAACCCTAATTTTCAATCAAAAATAAATAAACCAAGTCTTAGCATTCATCCTAGAGGTTAGGAAGAGCATCATGCTTGCATTTTAGAAGTTTCATAATGCATTTTAGGGTTAGAATAGCATTGCATGGCATTTTAGAGCACTTTAGAGCATTTCTAGGGTTTCTAGGGTTTTTCCTCGTTCAAAGGGTATTTTGGTAATTTCGCCAAAAAGACTTATTTTCTCATCATGCATGCATTTATAGGGTTTTAGAGTCATCCAAAAGGTCTCAGGATCATTGTTAGAGTGGAAATGAAGTTTGGAGCAAAATCAGGGTTTTTGGAACCAAAAGGGCATTTTGGTCATTTCACTAAAATAAATAATTTCTCGGTAAAAACCATTATGCATCTCTTGAGGAATTTATGTGAGTCCAAGTGAGTGGAGTTGTGCATTTTTTTTATGCATCATAGGAGTATTTTTGGCATGAAATTCGGTTTTCTTGAACAAAAGGGCAAAATGGTCATTTCCTTTGGAGTGGGGTCAATAAATCAATTTTGGGATTGGTGATGTAACACCCCGGTATTTCTATCTACTAAAAATACCCAAGTGCACCTTAGTAACACATCAGAGATATATTTCCTGCTTAGACACTGAATATCACTATAAATTTTTCGCTGAATAAAACCCGAACAGTCTTATTTACAACAAGACAATATGGTTCTCAGACCATATACCATCAGCATTTATAGCATTCAGTATCATACAAGAAAGCGGAAGAAAGATATACACTAAATACATAATGTTTTAGTATACAGACAACAAAAGGGAAATAAGCTTAAACATAAAGCTAGGCTATCAGCAACCAGTCCGAGCCCAACCTACTCGTGCCTCTTGGATTTCCACTGCCCCTGTGTCTCTGTAAAACAACAACATTTAAACAGTGAGATACAATCTCAGTGAGTTCTACCGTAACCCCTACTAGCTCTCTCGGTATTAGTTTAAAACATCTTTTAATCTCAACACGGCATCGACTGCGTAACCGCTACTCCCGATGAACCGCATTATTTTACACATAGCATTCCACCGACTGCGTAACCGCTACTCCCGGGGAATTTGCTATAACTTAGTACGACACCGACTGCGTAACCGCTACTCCCGGTGAACCGTACTACAATTAATTTAACATAACACCGACTGCGTAACCGCTACTCCCGGTGAACCCCCCTACCAATAGTACATTCTCCCATTGGCATGGAGCCTAGGGTAAGGGATCATGACTGCCCTGCCTAGTATGTTACACATGGGTCGTCACCCAACTCGATACATATACACACACAGGTCTGTAATCATATGAACTCAGGGTCCATCACCTCAAATAACCAGTTGAACACTTAACCCACGCTTTTATAAAACCAAGTTCACACTCGCACTCTAATTTACCTCTTTTTGACACAATTTTCAACTTCGAAAACAGTTTATTTTGCCTTAAAACTAGAATATTCAGTTAGGCCTCTGAATAAGCTTTTCAACGCATCTTAGAACACCTCAATCGGGTTCCCGGATCAAAAGTTATCGCGAAAACAAAATCAGTGAAAAACTGTTGAAAATCTGCAAAGCGTCGCGACGCGAACTGCTACCGTCGCGACGCGAAAAACGACAGAAACTTTTTGCGTGACAAAATTGGGCCAGGTCGCGACGCGAAGGGGACGGGTCGCGACGCGACCCTCTGCAGAAAAGTGCAGGTTTTCCGTTTTCTTGCGAAATTCGCTATTCCGCTCAATTCCGATTCTTGTTCCGATTGAAAACAGTTTTGACAACTATAAAAACAGTTTCAATCAAAGTCACACAATCAATCAAAAACTCATTTTAAACGAATTGTATCAAAACGCGACATATTTTCCAATTAACGGTTTTTAAATCGAAATCTCTCAAACTCGATTACCAAATAATATTCCAGTCCAGCGAAAGCGGTAAAACAGTTAATTAATTAATTCGAAACATAAAATCCTAAACGTGAGTAGAACTCACCCTTGAAGCGTGAACCACGAGCGGCCGAATCCACCGAGTAACCACACGAACATTCCCCGCTCCGGCGACACCCAATCCGCTTCCAAAGCTTCCCACTCGATCACGAAACCGCTTTTTGACCGAAATACCGATTTCCCGAAATTCTTCATGAACACTATTCATCATCTTCTTCAACCTCAAGTCACTATTCACAAAACCCCAATTTGCTCCCTAACCCCTTGATTCTTCACAAACTCCAAATCGGACTTCAATATTTGCGCTATCCACCTTGAGCTCGCTCCCAAACACCATCCAAAGCTTTCCTTTGAGCTTGAACAACAAAACCTCCACTTTTCTCCAAATTTCGAAAATGGTGGATTTGAGGAGAGTGAGTTGATGATGAAGATTTTGGTACCAAAACGAAGAGGGAGTAACGCTGAGCGTTTTTCGTGTTGGAAGGAAGTCGTTTTGATGAGCGCAAATCCCCCCTTTTTCCCCTTCTTCTTCCTTACCCTTTCTTCTTTCTTCTCTTTTCTTCTTTCTCTTTTCCTCTCTGTTTCTCTTCTCAGCTTTCTTTCCTTTCTTTCAATTCTTTTATTTTCCTTTTTCTTTAACACACACACATACACGTATATACATATATTTATTTAATAAATATACGGCAACGTGGTCAAATTACCATATTGATCGAAATCTCTTATTTTGATTCCGAAACTTCCTTGATCCGTATTATTCGGTTAACGATCCGATGACGACCAATAATTAATTTTTGCACTCAATAAATTTACCAGTCAAGTACTAAATTAATTCAATTGGGTTAACATCCCAATAATTCGGTTAATTATTTTGCGGATGTTACATTCTCCCCAACTTAAAAGAATTTTGTCCTCAAAATTTCGTCAAGCCTTTTATCCGACTAACCGAGAATCGACATTCTCAGAAAGGTCTTAAGTTGCTGAAAAACAATCTCGAACTAACGAAATGAGCGTAGGAACTCTTCCCAAGTGGGCACATCTATCTCCAAGTATGATCCACTACCACCTTGATACGAACTCTCTGGTCACGCATCTACACGAGAAACTCATCATTCGCCTACATAGGCCCGGCACCGCATTTGAAAACACTTCCGAAGCTTCATTCCACTTATCCTCGTTTACTCCCCAACTTTGATTAATCTAAATCAAAGAGTCTAATACGAGACACTTGATAGAAATACGGATTGGAAAATGAGATCCACATACTGGTACTCCTCGGTAAAGGTAAAAACAAACACGATTTCCTCGAAGGGTATAAACACGTTCTCAACAAATCTTCTAAAATCCATAACAGTTCTCGTACACACCGACAATGTGACGAAAAGTCACTTGTGAAACTTCTTGACTCGCCACCAAGATTTCGAGATAACACTTTTCAGAAGAAGATGAAATGAGGATTTACCAGAAACGTTTATCTTAAACGTAGAAATAAACCGTGGGGACAACAAATACATTTGAACGTAATGAAAATCACCTCAGTTGTTCTCCAAACAACTATCAAACAGAACTCAGAGCTCCTTTCCGAATTAGTCAATAGCGTTGAGAGCTTCCCCTCAACCTAAGTAATCCTCCTAGGATTTTCCTCCTCAATCATATTCTATTAGCCTCTTAATTCGTTCCCAAAATTAACTTTAGCATGCGGGTTTTCACAAAAACGATTTTTTTTTTTTGAACTATTACACCGCACGCCAAGCTTCACTTCGGAAATTTCCGTCACTTATAAGCAGATCCATCAATTTATCCTTTGATGGTTATTCGCAACGTGAAAACAGTCAGCAGTTACCCCACTTACATATTCGTATTCACGTTCGACTTGTCAAACGGAATCACATAATACTATCTCCTTGTTAACCTTCACAAGGGAGAGGTTAACAAACTAATACCTCGCCACTATTACATCTGCTTTATATTCTGTACACCCTGGAACAGAATATAAACTTCGGTGTGCTTCCCCTAACACTTGCCTTTTATTGATCTCATCATCGGGCGCACAGATTCCACCGTTGAAACAACTGACTCCATCACTATTCATGGTAAAATCTGGAGATACCTTTTGTGATTGTAGCTTCACATCAACTTTCTGTGCCAAGCGTATAGAATCCCTTAGGGAACTAGAGATCCTCATATGGCTCAACACTAACCGATTCCTCCTTGATCTTGAATTCAGATTTAAGTCTCTGAAAGACTCTGATAATTCCATCTCATGCATCATAAACTCGACCATGTGGATGGATTTCCTACTCAGTGCACCAGTTACAACACTGGCCTCTCTTTAATGCTACATCAACACGAATTTATAATCCTCCAGAAACTCAACACACTTCTCTGCCTGCTATTCAGTTCTTTCTGATCAAACTGATACCTTAAACTATTGTGATCACTAAAGACATCGAAACGAGACCCATACAGGTAACGTCTCCAAATCTTCAGTGCATACACAATAGCTGCCAACTCATAATCGTGAGTCGGATAAATCTTCTCATGAGACTTTAATTGTCTGGACGCATAAGCTACCACTTGTTGATTTTGCACAAGAACACATCCTAAACCCTTCCCTGAATTGTCATCGAAAATTTAAAATTCCAATGACAGATCCGGAAGAATCAGGATTGGAGCAGAAGTCAACCTAACCTTCAATTCTTGAAAACATTCTCCACAGTCAGCATCCCACGTAAACGGTTGACCCTTTCGAGTTAGTCGAGTAAGTGGAAATCTAACTGTGAGAACCCTTTAGCAAATCTCCTATAGTAACCGGCTAGACCCAGAAACTTGTGATCTCTGCGGCTGATGTCGGTCACTTCCAATCAACACCACTTCCTTCTCACTGGGATCTACAGAAACTCCCGACTTGGGAAATCACATGTCCCAAGGACTTTACCTCTGACACCCAAGAATCACACTCCGAAGGTTTCGAGTATAACTTATTTTCTCGGAGTACTTTCAGAACAATGCGGAGATGTTGGACATGCTCCTCAATGGTCTTCGAGCACCTCAAGATACCATTAATGAAAACGACTACAAATTGATCTAGGTACGTGTGGAAAACTCGGTTCACGTATCCACGAATACCGCTGGAGCATTAGTCAAACATAAGGGCATCACTACGAACTCGTAATGTCCATACCTAGTACAGAAAGCTGTCTTCGGAATATCTAAGGCTCTAACTTTTATTTGATGATATCCTGACTTCAGATAAATTTTAGAAACATTGCAGCACCTCAAATTGCTCAAGTAAATCGTCTATCCTTGGTAAAGGATATTTGTTCTTGATCGTCACTTTGTTGAGTTGTCGATATCAATGCACAATCTCACGCTACCATTTTTCCTTTCGGCTAACCACACCAGAGCACTCCTTCGAGAAGCACTCGGTCGAATGAATTTCCTTAACATCGACTCTTCAAGTTGAGACTCCATTTCCTTTAATTCTAAAGGAACATTCAATAAGAAACAATAGATATTGATCCCGTGCCAGGAACCAATTCCACGGCAAACTCTACCTTTCGCTCTGGAGATTCAGAAGAAACTTCATCGTGAAAACATCCAGAAAGTCATTCACAACCTGAATGTTCGCCAAATCTAAACTAGTTTCAGTGGATGCAGATAACATACTAACATGTGCTTCTGCACCTTGGAATGAAGATTGTCCGTCTAAGGTGAACTAGGTAACCGCTTCGAATTTGTCTTAGACAATTCAACTGATTCTGAAGAGGAACTGATAGTTGATTAACACAGTCGATTGCAACATGATTTGCAGTCATCCAATTCATACCCAAAATGGTGTCCACCCTTCTCATAGGCAAACAATAAATTCTACAGCGAAATTCCTGCCTCCTATGACAAGTAGACAATTCTATACAAAGATTATGTCTGGACACGACCCTTAGCAGCAGTTAAAATAGTTATCGGCTCGGATAGCGATGATAAAGCTAATCCCAACCGATTCACATGCGATCGGGATATACAGCAATAGGTTGCACCCGAATCATATAATATACTGATCGAGTTATTGAAAACTGATCTCATACTCCTCAGTAGATTGTCTGCAGTCGTAACTGCCTAAACATCCAGAATGTTGACTCGTCCTTGCCTTAGAGCTGCTTGTGACTCCTTGGAACTTTTCCTTACGGGGCACTCTTTACCATAGTGACCCTCTACATTTCTATAATAGCACCGATTAGATCTTCGCTTGCAATTACTCCTGTGAGGCTTTCCCCAGTTAGAACATCTTCTGACCTTTGAAGAATCAAAGAATTGCATCTTCTTTTCCTTTGATGAAATTATCTTAGGATTTTGCAGTCGGAGTTGATAAATCAACTGCCTCCTTCCCTTTCCCATATTCCTTATGAGATCATCCTCGGCGACATAGGCTGGTTGCACTAAGGCAACATAATTGGTAGTAGTATAAGAACTGAGGCCGTAAATCATAAAAGCACTTATGCCCGTCTTATACTTCTGCATTCTCCGTTCGTCATCCGAAGCTTACTTTACCACTTGGTAAAACTGAGACAACTTCTCAAACTTAGCGGTGTATTCTTCCACCGTCCTGTCACCTTTCCTGAGGATGCATCGGTTGGAGATTCCGATCTTGGTCGAGGATTGCGTCTTGATCATCCAGTCATAATTCCGCTTATGATGCACTAAGTATTAAGTTGATCAGGCTCAATGTCTCTTAGCATCACAAGTGTAATTACAAAAAGGACTAGCAAGGAATCGACTCAACCCTAAACTAAGTCCGACTAGGTCGAACTGCTCTGATACCAACTGTAACACCCCGGTATTTCTATCTACTAAAAATACCCAAGTGCACCTTAGTAACACATCAGAGATATATTTCCTGCTTAGACACTGAATATCACTATAAATTTTTCGCTGAATAAAACCCGAACAGTCTTATTTACAACAAGACAATATGGTTCTCAGACCATATACCATCAGCATTTATAGCATTCAGTATCATACAAGAAAGCGGAAGAAAGATATACACTAAATACATAATGTTTTAGTATACAGACAACAAAAGGGAAATAAGCTTAAACATAAAGCTAGGCTATCAGCAACCAGTCCGAGCCCAACCTACTCGTGCCTCTTGGATTTCCACTGCCCCTGTGTCTCTGTAAAACAACAACATTTAAACAGTGAGATACAATCTCAGTGAGTTCTACCGTAACCCCTACTAGCTCTCTCGGTATTAGTTTAAAACATCTTTTAATCTCAACACGGCATCGACTGCGTAACCGCTACTCCCGATGAACCGCATTATTTTACACATAGCATTCCACCGACTGCGTAACCGCTACTCCCGGGGAATTTGCTATAACTTAGTACGACACCGACTGCGTAACCGCTACTCCCGGTGAACCGTACTACAATTAATTTAACATAACACCGACTGCGTAACCGCTACTCCCGGTGAACCCCCCTACCAATAGTACATTCTCCCATTGGCATGGAGCCTAGGGTAAGGGATCATGACTGCCCTGCCTAGTATGTTACACATGGGTCGTCACCCAACTCGATACATATACACACACAGGTCTGTAATCATATGAACTCAGGGTCCATCACCTCAAATAACCAGTTGAACACTTAACCCACGCTTTTATAAAACCAAGTTCACACTCGCACTCTAATTTACCTCTTTTCGACACAATTTTCAACTTCGAAAACAGTTTATTTTGCCTTAAAACTAGAATATTCAGTTAGGCCTCTGAATAAGCTTTTCAACGCATCTTAGAACACCTCAATCGGGTTCCCGGATCAAAAGTTATCGCGAAAACAAAATCAGTGAAAAACTGTTGAAAATCTGCAAAGCGTCGCGACGCGAACTGCTACCGTCGCGACGCGAAAAACGACAGAAACTTTTTGCGTGACAAAATTGGGCCAGGTCGCGACGCGAAGGGGACGGGTCGCGACGCGACCCTCTGCAGAAAAGTGCAGGTTTTCCGTTTTCTTGCGAAATTCGCTATTCCGCTCAATTCCGATTCTTGTTCCGATTGAAAACAGTTTTGACAACTATAAAAACAGTTTCAATCAAAGTCACACAATCAATCAAAAACTCATTTTAAACGAATTGTATCAAAACGCGACATATTTTCCAATTAACGGTTTTTAAATCGAAATCTCTCAAACTCGATTACCAAATAATATTCCAGTCCAGCGAAAGCGGTAAAACAGTTAATTAATTAATTCGAAACATAAAATCCTAAACGTGAGTAGAACTCACCCTTGAAGCGTGAACCACGAGCGGCCGAATCCACCGAGTAACCACACGAACATTCCCCGCTCCGGCGACACCCAATCCGCTTCCAAAGCTTCCCACTCGATCACGAAACCGCTTTTTGACCGAAATACCGATTTCCCGAAATTCTTCATGAACACTATTCATCATCTTCTTCAACCTCAAGTCACTATTCACAAAACCCCAATTTGCTCCCTAACCCCTTGATTCTTCACAAACTCCAAATCGGACTTCAATATTTGCGCTATCCACCTTGAGCTCGCTCCCAAACACCATCCAAAGCTTTCCTTTGAGCTTGAACAACAAAACCTCCACTTTTCTCCAAATTTCGAAAATGGTGGATTTGAGGAGAGTGAGTTGATGATGAAGATTTTGGTACCAAAACGAAGAGGGAGTAACGCTGAGCGTTTTTCGTGTTGGAAGGAAGTCGTTTTGATGAGCGCAAATCCCCCCTTTTTCCCCTTCTTCTTCCTTACCCTTTCTTCTTTCTTCTCTTTTCTTCTTTCTCTTTTCCTCTCTGTTTCTCTTCTCAGCTTTCTTTCCTTTCTTTCAATTCTTTTATTTTCCTTTTTCTTTAACACACACACATACACGTATATACATATATTTATTTAATAAATATACGGCAACGTGGTCAAATTACCATATTGATCGAAATCTCTTATTTTGATTCCGAAACTTCCTTGATCCGTATTATTCGGTTAACGATCCGATGACGACCAATAATTAATTTTTGCACTCAATAAATTTACCAGTCAAGTACTAAATTAATTCAATTGGGTTAACATCCCAATAATTCGGTTAATTATTTTGCGGATGTTACAGGTGAGATCATAAAAGTTCAGAGCCCAATCATTGAATCATGGGATATGGCCCAAAATGGCAAGAATCTAGAAGAATTATCTAGAAAGGAATAAGGAATATCCCTTTGAATTTTGAAAGGTCAGGTGTAGTACAATAGTACAAGTTGCAATTCCACTCACTCTCTCTCCTTGGCTGCGAATTCCAGCCCCTTTTCCCCCATTTTGATTTATTTTATTGATTGCAAATTGTGTTTAAATCATGGCCTTCCATTCAAGTGTCAAATGCAATCCTCACCCTTCATTTGAATTAAAATGGCACTCTTGTAATAAGCTTCATAGAAAAATACAATTTTGTAATTGAGCTTATCCTTCACCACCATCCTTAAGCTGCGCCCCTCAGCCCTCTCTCTCCTCACTTTGTGCTTTCTAATTGCCCCTAATCCATGTGACATTTGATCTTGACCCTTGGTTCAAAATTTAGATGCAATCCTATAGCACAATGGAAATCAAAATGACCTAGAAGCCCTTAATGATAAGTGAGCACTATATATACCTTCATATGACCAGCCCACACCTCCTCTTAGCCTCACTCTCCATTCAAAAACCCTAGCTCTCCTCCCCTCTCCCCTTGGCCGAAACCTCCCCCTCATTCTCCTCCTCAATTTCTTCAACTTTCATCCACTAACTCACCTCAAACTCACTCCATATTCATATATCCTCTTCCTTTCATCTTTGATTCCACATTTACATCATCAAAGGGGCTGATCCTTCAAGGTTACGTGGTTGTTGTTGGTGATTTTTGAGGAGTGTTGGTGATTGGTTACTCTTGATCTTCATTTCTACTCTTGTTTAGCTTGGAACTAAGGTATAACTTAAAACCCTTTGCATTTTCATCCACTTTCTTGCATCAAAATCCATTTTCAACTTATATTTGCATCTCATAACATCATTTAAATGTAGATTAGGGGCTGTTGTGGGTGAGAGTTGGCATCTCACCCACTAAATAAGTTGTTCTTGTGACTATGTGTTGATTATGTGTTGTTCTTGTGATTTGCTCTTTGTTCATGTGATTTTCACCAAATAAAAACATGTTTTCCTTTTCTTTTTGCTTCGGCCTTGGGTTAGAAATTAGGATCCTCATGTTTTCTTGTCTATTTCATGTGTCAAAGTTGAATAAGAATGGTATATAGGACCAATAGTGCATTCGGGTTTAGGTCCCTAAATTAGGGTTTCATCATCTTTTATTTTCTTTGATTTTGTGTGTTGAATAAATGATGAAATGATGATTGTTTGAGTGTGATATACATGTGTAGATCTTAGGGTTTATGTGTGTGTGTCTAATGATGTGATTTGGTTGCAAGAAATTTGTTGAATTTGAGCCTTATTGTGTATATGTATATTTCGGCCATAAAGCCATTTTTGTGACCAATTTACTTACTCAAATTTGTTGTTTGATCTTGTTTGGTAAATTAATTGTTGTGAATTGTGTTTTTTTTTACTTTTTACCTTTTAGTTTTTACCATTCACTTAAGTGTTACTAAATAGTAAAAAAACTTTTTCTTACCTTTTTTTACCTTTCACTTAAAACCCTAAAAAACATTTTACCTTTTACTTTTACCATTTACCTTCACTTAAATAATTCACCACCTTCACTTAAATAAGTTACCATTTCATTAATAATTTACCTTTACTTTTTACCTTTCTTAAATTACAAAAAGACCCAAAACATTTTCTAGTTTACATTTATAACTTTTCAACTTTATAAAATCAACCCAAAAATACTTTTTACCACTTTTTCCTAAGACTCTAAAAACACCAAAACATTTCACCATTTCCTAAGAATAAGGTGACTAAATTTTTACCACTTTTCATGACACACTCTCACACACTTGCACTTAAATAAAACCTTATTCACTCTCTTGCATTCTCATTTGCTTGTATCTCTTGCATACTCTCTTGTTTTAATCTTCATGCTTTTTCATATATTCATATCTCTTGCATATTCATTCGCACTCTCACTTGTTAGTACCTCATGCATCCTTACTTGTTTATACTTCTTGCATTCTCACATGTCCATTCATAATTAAATAACCATGCATCCTCACATGTCCATGCATTCATTAATCAAATGCTCATGCATTCTTGTATGCTCATACATCTTTGTATATACTCATTCTTGCATTCATTCTCAAATGTTCATGCATTTACATGCATTCATGTTTATCTAATCTAGCACATCATGATCACATGCTCATCCATTTAACTTAGACTATTTTATGCCTATGATCAATTGTATTCTTTTGTTGTTGATGCCACTTAAATGTCTTGATTGAATTGTGTACAATTACCTTCTACATGTATGACCTCCTAATGAAGACGTAAGTCTACATGCATGTTGTAGCATAGAGTCATTAGGGTAAATACACCCCTTCCTACACACGCACAATTATTTTGAGAACTTTACTTTGCATCCTCAATAACTGTATCTCTTGATTGTATTGGCACGTTTAATCTCAGTTAGTGATCAACACGTTCATGATTGCTTGATTAGTGTATGTGTTTGTATTTCATTCATTCATGTCGCATCTTTTGGTTATGGACTCGGAGTTGGTTGAAATGTTCTACTTATTTTTCCGAAATCCTTTTCCAAATCATCTTTTTCTTAGAACTAATTTTCAAATTAAATCAAATGCTTTTTTCAATAAAAAAACCTAAAGCATTTTTCTTAAATAAATCATTAGTCATCACTCGAAGCCTTTGCTTGTTTGATCGCTAATGAGGAGTTATTAGTGGTAGTCACTCGAAGCCTTTGCTTGTTTGGCTATCATGAAAGCTCCCACACCTTAACTAAAAAATAAATAAATTCCAATTTCAAAAACAATGCAATTACCACCAAGGCTCACCCTTTTTCAAAAAGGATTTCAAAAAAGATAATAAAACGTTGTTACTTGTAATCACTTGAAGCCTTTGCTTGTTTGATTACCGGTTTCGACTCTTTTCTTTCGAGTTAGTAATGAACGCCACTCAAAGCCGTTGCCTGTTTGGCATTCGTGAACACTCGAACCTTATTTCCAAAAACTCAAAAACACTTTCAAAACCAAAAAAGCCTAGAACTACGTAGCTTTGATCCCCTTCCAGAGAGGGTACGTAGGAGCGGGTTGTAACCCGTCAAGCACCCCTTTTAAAAATCTTTGTTTTGTTCCGCTTTTCAAAGATACCAAAAATACTTTTCTTCTCAATAAAACCGTTTCTCAAACGAAAATAAAAAGAAAGGAAGTAGAACAAAAATCATTTCAAGTCAACTTTTTCTAAGCCACACATCAAAGTTAATGGTTCCATTTCGGTAGAAAGGAGGTGCGGGGTGCTAATACCTTCCCCGTACCTAACCGACCCCCGAACCTACATCTCAATGTTTTCGAAAGACCATCCGCCTTTTCAAAAAGACTTTTTCCAATGTTTTAGTCTTTAAAAATAAATATTGGTGGCGGCTTCAAAATTTTTCACGTTGTCAAACTGAGGAATCCTTAAACCGGATTTTTCGGGGTGCAGCAATCACTCAAAGCCTTTGCTTGCTTGATCATTATGAAAGCTCTTCCCCTTCCAAACCCTTTTCAAAAAACATTTTCATTAGAACTACGTCGCTTTGATTCCCAATTGGGATACGTAGGAGCGAGTCACGTTCTCGTCAAGCGCAACAAATAAAAATCCTTTTCGCAACCCTAAACCAATCATTTTTCACAAAACAAACCAAAAAGTCATTTTCAAACCCATTGTTATTAGTGACTATCACTCAAAGCCTTGGCTTGTTTGATTGTCATGAACACTATCCAGAGTCATTAGTAATGATCACTCAAAGCCTTTGCTTGCTTGATCATTATGAAAGCTCTTCCCCTTTTCAAACATTTTCAAAACCAAAAACCAAGAACTACGTAGCTTTGAATTCTCCATCGCACCGGGAGATACGTAGGAGCGGGCCATGTCCCGTCAAGCACTTTTTCTAAAAACCCTTTTTCCTCCTCCTTTCTCGCCAAAAATAAAATTTTTATTAAGTTTTCCCATTCATTCTTCAAATAAATAGGCAAATCTAGATATTTTTCAAATCAAACGTTAAAACCACACATTTAATTAGAGGTTCCCTTTCGGTAGAAAGGACGTTCGCGGTGCTAACACCTTCCTCGCACTTCCTCGCACGTAATCGACCCCCGAACCGATATCTCTAGTTTTCACAAGACCATCCGCCTTGTTCAAAAGACTTTTTTTCAATGTTTTGGTCTTAAAATTAAAATATTGGTGGCGGCTTCAAAAATTTTCCACGTTGTACATTGAGAAACCCAAACCGGGATTTTTCGGGGTGCAACACACGCGTTCGCGTCTCGTCGTGTACGTATGTTTATCGTCGTTGTTATCAGTTTAATTTTGTTATAAAAATCTAATAAAAATCAGATTGTGAATAAATGCTTTTTTATTTTTATAAACAGTTTTTTTTACAAAGTCAAGTATAGTACACATGTATAGACAAAATTTAAATACAAGAAAGTACAAAAATTAAAATCAAAATAAAATAAAATAAAAAAGGGGCAGGAGCGCCCCTACTGCTAGGGACAGCACTACTGCTGCCATTTGAAGAATTAGGCCAATGCTAATTTCTTCTTGCTCCTTTGTCACTTTCCCAATTTGCTCCAACAGGACAGCTTTGCAGGCACCACCTTGCTGCTGCTCCTCTGCTCCATTAACCTCCTCTGCTCCACTACTCTGATTCTCTGCAAAAGCATAACAACAATTTTTTGTCTCATTAATTTTTCTTCTCTATAAAAGCCAACAAACATAAATCACAAAAGGGGGGGGGGGGAACATTCACAGAGACAGTTACTGGAAACACAAAAAAACAGGGATCAAAAACCCAAAATTAAGAAATCAGAGAAGAAAGGAAGAAAAAGGAGGAGCTTACCTTCGGCCACCATAACAGTGCGCCCTTCCTCCACCTCCCTGTCAGTTCCCCCACCGTACGCACCATAAAACCACCCAAACAACCACCGTCGGAACAACAACCACCCCCAAACACCCTCACTGTCTCCTCCCCTCCACCGTAAACACCACTCAGCCCAAACAACCACGACCATCCAAAACCCCCAAACACCCTCACTGTCTCCTCCCTTCCACCGAACACCGCTCACACCCCAAACACCACCAAACCGTTATCCCTCCATGAACCATCGCACCTCACCCCCCTTCGCAACAACCACCTAACGCCAACGGAACTGTACCACCACCATCGCCGAACCAGCGTCACCACACACCACTAACCACCACCATAAACTTTCCCCTCCGGCGATCTCCACCGCTCACCAAACGTCCTCGCTTTTCCCCTCTTAGCGAACCACCCCCTCACCGTCACCACCACCGTCCCACACCAAGCGGCCACTACCTAAGCAACACCATCATTGTGGCCTCACCGTAGCCCCACTGTCGTCTTCCCTCACGGCCCGCCTAACACCAACGGAACCGTAGCACCACCCTTCTCCATCGCCGAACCAACGCGTCAAGAAGGAAACATAATCTGTTTTGGAGTGGAGAGGATGAGAGAACGGCGGTGAGCGAGAGAAGAAAACGAAATCGGTTTGGTGAGGAGAGCAGAGAGAGAGAGAAAGCAGATTAGGGTTGCTGTGAGTGGAGGGGATGGTGCAATTTGGTGAGGAGAGGAGAGGACGGTATGGTTTGGTGAAAAGAGGAGAAGAAAGGCACGACGCCGTGAGAGAGCCTACACCCCCTCCTTCTAATCACCGCGCCCCCTAAGAAAGCCCACATTTCGTGGGTTAGCCAGCCTGATACTGGGTTGGGCTGTTGCTAAATGCACCCCTTCTTTTTACTATTGCACCCCCTGTTTCTCTTTTAAAAAAAAATTCTTTTCCATAAATAATCATTTTCTTTCACAAACCTATTTTTTCCCAAATAACGAATAAATGCTTTCCTAAACATAAAAATGGTTTGTTACTAATGGTCACTCTGAGCTTAGCTTGTTTGACCATTAATAACAGGTCTAGTTTTCAAACGAGCTATGAGTAATGACCACTCTGGGTTTTACTTGTTCGGTCATTACGAATATTTCTCCCAATTTCAAAAATAATTAAAAAAACACCAAACACACAAACTTTTTCTACCAAGAACTACGTGCGATTTGATTCTCTACCAGGAGATACGTAGGACCAGAGGGCGGTCGACCTCTGTCAATTGCACTAATAAAAAACCCTTTTTTTTTTCCTTTAAATTCATTTCTCTCATTTTTCTCAAAAAGTACAAAAAATAACTAACCGTTTAGTGAGTCCTTTTTTATTATTATAAGGGTAAAAACATTATTTTTGAATTAATAAATGTTTGCATATTTAGTTAAAAGGTAACCTTCCTTAGGAAGGATGTCGTAGGGCGCTAATACCTTCCCTACGTATAAACGACTCCCGAGCCTAAACCTGGTCCGCAAACCCCCTTGTCCTTTTAAAAGGTTTTTTTCCAATATTTTCTCCTAAAAATAAATATTGGTGGCGGCTTCATTGTAAACTTCGAAGAATCCCTCCTCCGGATTTTTCAGGTCGCTACAGCTGGCGACTTCACTGGGGACAAATTAAGAGAGTCGAGTCTGGTTAACTAAATGTGTAAGTTTTTATTAGCTTTATATTTTGTTTTTGCCCTTATGCTTATGTTACTTATTTATTAGCATTTTGTTATATTATTGAACCTTAGGGTAGACGACTCTTTTGTTATTATTGTTGTATATCTTTTCCAGCTTGGTTAGTGTAGGTATTTTGCCCTCATCACACACATCACTTACACTTTTGCACACACTTTTGAGTGGGCCCTATACCCGGGTCTGCAAATAACCTAGGACGAGTGGAGATTATTAGTGACAGTCATTCTGGATTTTATCTGTCTGACTCTCATGAAAGTCTCAGCCAGAGTACGCTCTTTCATGGTATCCCACACCAGGTAGCTCGCCATCGTTGTGGATCATATCAGGAAGGGGATTTTAGCTCTGGAGACCTTTGTGAGGAAGTGAATAGAGCCACCTGAGAGATTGATCACATAAGCGACCCTAGACCATGTTGAAAATCCCAATTTAGACATGACCCACCTAGGACACAGGGGCATTATACTTAATCTCTCTATTAATCCAGGTTAGCATTTCTCCAAAATAAAACCACTCAAAAAAACATTTCATGTTTCCTTCATTTGTCTGCACATGAGACGACATCACTCCTTCCATCCATCATACAAAAGTCACCATGCATCTATAATAAAATAAAATCATTCTTATGTATCCAATTATCATTGCACTACCATACATCTCATCATATTTAAAATAACAAAAACGTCAATTTTTTTTTATTTGTCGATTTTATCCTAGTTGCATCATCTCTCATACTCATACATCGCAATTATAAAAATTTATTTTTAAATGCATCATCTTCATGCATCATAAAAAACAAGGACAAAAGTCATTTATTCTTATCCATCTCAAATGCATCAGTCCTTCAACATGCGTCAAAACAAAAATTATAAATTTCTTCATTATTGCATTATTCATCACCCAATAGCATTTTGTTAGCTTTTTATTCTAGTTGAAGCATAAAAAAAAGGGATAAAGCATCACGCATTTCATTCATCTCCATTGTTGCTCATGTACAACAAACATCCATATGTTCATGCATTATACTTTATTCAAAGAAAACACATAAAAAAATCACCATTCATACTAAAATCATTCATCCATAAGCATTTCATTGTTATTGCACTATCATGCATCGCGAAGGTATCATTTTTTTTCAAAATTGCATTCCTCTTGCATATCCGTACACCAACAAATATTACCCCCATATTATATAAAGGTTATGTTCATTACTCTTTTCCACGCATTAAAAAAGGTCGCTGCGAGTGTCATGCATTTTGTTTCCTCGCACACAAAAAAAAACAATTTTTACCCATATAGCGTTAGCATATAATTTGATCAAAATAAAACCAACATCATATTTAACATGCACCTGCATTCATTCATAATCATTCAAAATCATGATCACATAGCGTAGGCATCACATCATTTGTAAAGTCATGAATTACATTTCAAAAAAACATATCATTCATACATCATTTTCCCTCATGTTGCCATCCTAGTTTAAATGCATCAACTCCATGTTCGTGTATCATTTTCCCAAATAAAACAAAAAATCATTTCATTATAATTGTATCATTCGCCATCCAATAAATTTAAAATAAGAGTCTGCATACATGTTGCACTGCCTCTTGAAAAAATAAAAATAATTGCATTAGGATCAAACATTTATTTCTTCATGCATACATGCATTCGCATTTTTCATACATATCTGTCATCATGGGCATTATATTTTGCTAGAAAATAAAAAATCACCATAGAACGAATCACTTGTTTTCAAATACATCTCGTTCTCATGGTACTAACATGCATATCATCCTCCAAAAAAAAAACAAAGACGCTACATACTTGTCAAACTTGCATCATCTTGCATACTAAAATATACTATATTCGTTACTCCTCTTCATGCATAGAAAAATAAAAAATAAAAACAAAAGCTCTTCATTCCTAGCCACCCCGAATGCATTAGTCATCTAGCATGCAAAATAAAAGAAAAATAATAAAATAATGCCACTTTCTTGCATTACATGCCTCCGAAAAATCATTTTGGATAGTCAATCTTTTCAAGTGATCAGTCATTCACATTCCCCGCATCTGCATCACGCAACGTGATCCGTTCATTCATACATTGCGCTTTTTTCATGAAAAAGAAAAGAATATGATCACAATTAAAAAAATTGTGATAAATAACTGAATATCTCATTTAGCATGCATTTCCATTCATTCATAATCATTCACAAAAATATCATCAAATAATATAGGCATTTCATCATTTGCAACATCATGAAATGCATGTAAAAAAAAACATAGCATTCACGCACCTTTTCACTCATCCGAAAAACTGCTGTTTCATGAAATCATCCATACGCCATTTCATCCACACATCATTTATACACCGTTTCAACATGCATCATTTCAAAAATTATGTCATCATTTTCACATCAGACAAAGATACGTATTTAGCATTTTATTCTGATACATGAAATAGGCTCTGCATCGGTCGCGTGCTACATTGCCTCCAAAAATTAGTTAGAATAACTGACCTTTCCAAGTGATCATTCATGCACGCATTTCATGCATTCGCATCTGCATTTTCGTCATTTATCACCATGTGTTCCTTCATGCATCAAGACACAAGGGGGCGTTTAACTTGATTATTCTTGTTGCGCGAGCATAGCTAGCCTTTTAACTAGAAAATAAAAAAAATCATCATGCATTCATAATAGAATACAGTCATCATTTTCACATACCTCCTATTATCATGGTACCAACATGCATCTCATTTTTTTATTTGTCTAAATTACTTCATCTTGCATAGCCATACGCCAAAAATGAGAAAATAATATCACATTGATATTATAAAAAAAATTATATTCATTCATTATTTCACCCAAACGCATTACTCCTCTTCATGCATCATAAAAAAGTAATGAAAAATAAAAGTTCTTTATTTCAAACCACCTCAAACGCATCAGTCATCCATGCATGAGTCATTTTCTAAATAAAAAAAAACTAAAAGTCATTCATCATCCAAAATATATTTCAGTTAGCAATAAACGACGATTCGCATCATCTGCATGTTATATTGTCCCCAAAAAGTAAAAAAAATCGTTTAGAATAGTTGATCTTTCCAGGAGATCACTCCCTTCACGCATTTCACGCGTTTGCGTTTTCATCATACATATCCATCATCACGTGCATTACATTTTTTAGAAAAGAGTAGAAAACAATCATGAACACAATTTCAAAAATTGTGAACATCTCATTTTTCATGTATTCCCATTTAGCCATAAGTCGTTCATTCACGCATTTTAGGCATCTGCATTTGCATCGTGCATGTACATTATCATGTGTTCATCCATACAAAAAACCTGAGTATAACCTTTCTTTAAGAGATGGGGCGAAGTTGATTATTTCTTATTTGGAAAAGAATAGCTTAGCTACAAACTTAATGTGTTTTCAGACACTCAATTTTCAAAAAGAAGTTATTCACTGTTTGCAGCTCATTCATAACTTTCTTCAGCAAAATGATGCATCTCATCAGTCCCATGATAAATGATCCAAATGGTCCATTTTGTTAACTAATATGTTATCAAAACTTTCTTCTATCATTGTCATACCCTAATTTTGTCCGGCTAATTTAAAGTTTATTAGAAAAAAAATCAAAATATTGCTCGTTGTGCTTTTTGAGATTTTTTGTCGTTTACGCGTGCCGTTTGGTAGCGGCTTGACGTCATTTCTATTGTTATTAGTAGAACTTATTTTCTTTTTATCGATTGCAAGAAGAACTTAATTAATAAAGACTGTTATTAATATTTGATGTTAACTCTTTTTTTACATTACAATATAAAGATAGAAAAATTAGAAATCAGAATTGCTAAAAATTATAGATAATACAATGGAGAGTGATGTGTAAGTCCATTTTGAGACAAGAGTTTTAAACTCTTTTATCATCTTACTGCTCTCTTTCACCAACTAAGGAATGCCTCTTTGCACTACACCAAAGCCTCCATACACAGCCTGTACACAAAGAAACAAATGTGAGCAACAGTCAAACCCAACAAAATCGTGAATGAGGCAGGGGCTCGGGAGAAAGAAAATTGTGATCAGAACACTTTATGCATCAAAACATGAAATACTTGAACAAATACACAAAACTGAGAGGCAGAAAAATTGACAACACAGTACAACAAACAAGGCAAATCCTTCTATATATCCAACTTAAAAAACAAAAATAGGGGGGGGAGAAAAAACTGTAGGGGGCGATCTCACTGTAACAAAAAAGAAAAGAAAAAAATTATTAACAACACAGTATACAGAGGAGGAAAACAGAAGCAAAAGGGGGAGTTCAGAATTAAAGGAGGGAGATGAGGAAAATGTAAGAGGAGAAATGTTCTTATTAAAAAAAATGTAAGGAGGAGGAACTGATTGTGTCCAAAAGAGAGAAAGCAACAAGCCTTTTCCTTCCTTTATACACACTGCTACCTCTTCACACCATTTGTTTTTGGAAACACTCACCTGTATTCTTTCTCTCCACAAATCGATTTTAACCTTCAAAAATGATAACGACAACCACAATAGAGGGGAAATAGAGAAGAAGGAGAGTGTGAGTTAGAATAAGGAGCCACATACCACTCCACTACTGTGAACTCGCCGGAGCACCACCAGAATGCCTGCGCGGCCTCCATCTCTGCCGTGCACCATCATTCACGCTGCCTTCCACTTTGCCGTCACCGCCATCAACCCTCTCCTTGACAGTTCGCACCTCTTCCTGCAGTCTCTCTCTCGAATATGGTTTGCAACTAGGGATTTGATTCCCAAAATGGTATTCTATTCCACGCCTTTTCATATCAGTACCTTTTTTATTTTAAGTTTTTTTTATCATCATAACTTTATTTATTCAATTTACATGTTATTAAAAATCATTAGAAATGGGAAAAGAAAGTGTATTCACGCTGCTTCGCAGTTGAAGAAACCAATCCCACCTTGTCATTCATCACTTCCTTTCTATTAGGATTTGGGCCTGTTTTTTTATTCAAACTTCATTGGCTGTGTATAACCAGATTTTAATCCAAAATAGTACATGACTAATGAACCGTTACAGGATCAGGTCCTAAAATCCCTATTTAAAATAAATAATTTCTAAAACTAAAAAATATACAAACACATCTCTTTCATTTCAAAAATCAAAAATCTTATTTTCAAAGTAGGGGATTAAGTCGGTCGTACGGTCCGGGTTAGTCATCGTTTTAGGATGAGTGAACTGTGGTCTTTCAGAGCCCCAGCGCTCCTTCATCCCTCAGCGGCCCTTCAGAGCCCCAGCGCTCCTTCAGACCCCCGGTGGTCCTTCAACACAGATCACACAGTCCTAAAAATAGAAGCTTTACCTTTGAAGCAGATGAAGGTAGAGTGTAATGCTTGAAAAACTGAAACTTTTTTGAAGAAAGCCAATGAGATTGAAGTATTTAGAAATACAACTAACCACAAATATGAAGACAGATTGAACTTTTTTGATTATTTGTTGCAATTTTGTTCCAGGTTTCTATTATAAGAGAAAAAAGCAGAGAAAACATGTAAGCCAAGATCAGAAATATTTGAAATAAGAAGAGAGGGAGAGATGGTGAAGACAAAAATAGAAAGACAGCTGATGGTGGGTGTACTTTACATTTGGGTGCACATGGGTGTTTAAATTTTTAGTTGTAAGACAGCATGCATAAAGCAAAATGTATTGTAGAGAAGCACATTTTTTCAACGTATCCACTGTTGTATATTATATTCGGTTACAGTTTCATGTTTAAATTTTCAGTTATAGCATGTTTAAATTTATTCAGTTACAACATGTTTAAATTTTTCATTGCTGGCTTCCAATTTGTTAAAGGTGGTTGTTTCAATTTGTCAAATGTGAACTCTTCCATTTTTTTCAACCTAGCCAAAGGACTTTTGTCTGCTACCAGTTTGTGTGTTGAAAACGAAGTTAAGTTAGAGATAGGAATCATTAATGTGTGTGGAAAGTCATATGAACACACCATTTTTGTCAGAACCGGAAAGCTTGTGTGAACACAACCAGTTTGTCAAGCTTGGCCCTTTCTTTTCTTCTGCATTGTTTCTGTTTGTTGCATTCATACCTCTTTTGCACTGTTTCATTTTTTTATGATTGTTTCAGTTTTATGCATTCACACTTCAAAACCAGATCCAAATGTTTGCATTCACACCTCTTTTATGCACTGCTTCAGCTTTTTGTAGCCTATTTTATGCAAATGTTACGTATTTAGGTGCATGGAATTTTCAACTCGCGCTAAAATGGTTGCCATTTTCACGTAAAATTTTGCATGGTAGCCAAAACAATTGCATTACACTGCATTTGGATCTAGGATTAATATAAAGAGATGTGGGAAGTGGTGGGGTATCTGACCTTTTCAACATTCTTTTAAACAAATTCCTTTTAAACATACCTAGGGCGATTACCCGTGCGATGCACGAGCTACAATTGTGAATGGTGCTAGTTAAATGATATGCATAAACAATTATCCGTAAAAAAAATCTCTAATAATTTCACAATTGAGTTATAATATACTACTCATTTGTGGTTATTCCGTATTGTTTGTTAAAAATGTATATAAATAAAAATCTATTAATGTTTTCTTTAATAGTGTCAATTAGTTATACTGAAAAATCCGAAGGAGGGATCCTTCGAGGTATAGGGTTAAGCCGCCATCAAATCAAGGTTTAGGTTTAGAGGGGCAAACATTGATAAATCCCTTATAAAGGTCTACAAGCTAAACATGGGCTCGGGAGTCGGTTATGTGCGAGGAAGGTATTAGCACCCAGCGGTATCCTTCCTCACGAAGGTTACATTTTAACTAAATGTCTGAAAATATGTCAATTTAAAAAATATTCATTTTTACCCTTTTGCAAATTAAAATTAAAAGATTTGATGTTTAAATGTTTAAAAATCTCTCAACAAAAAGCTCCCTAACCCGATCGTACGACTGAGTTAATCCCCTATTTATATTTGTTAGAGACAACTTATTTAGTTTTTTGGATTTTGGTGAGAGAAATATTTTTTGAAAAGAAACAGATAAAAAAACGAAAAAGGGGGTGTAATAGTAAAATAGGGTGCAATTAATAGAAAGGGGGTGTATTAGAAATGATGGCATGAGACTAACAGGTAACCCAATTCACGCTATTGGGTTTGGGGGCTGCGCAAACTGGGCTTAAGTGTTAGAAAAGCTAGGGAATTGCTTTCCCCACACCCCCTCCTACTCCTCGCACACCCCCCAACTTATTTTTCCCCAAAATGACCTCGCGTGGGACACTCGTGTAAGACGGGTTAAGTGACTGTTCGAACGAGGTTATGCGAACCAGTTCGAACGACATTGTGCGTGTTAAGGAATTGGTACTATTCGCATGACATCGTTCGAACCTGTTCGAATAATGTCATCCGTGTTAAGGAATATTGTTAACTGATGGTGTGAGGGTGTGTTTTGGCTGCCTCGAATGGCTTTATTCGAACGTGTTCGAATGGGTGCGTTCGAACAGGCGTTCGAATGGCCACATGCGAACCACTGTTATGCAGAAACAGAAACTAAATAAATCAGCACACAGTTTTGGTGATTTCAAAATATAAACCTAACTTTAACATTATGTACCAAAATTATACAACATTGTGTACCAAAATTATAAACCTAACTTAACATTGACTACCATCACTATCTTTACTTAAATCTACACAAGGAAGGGGATGGGGGGTTGTGATTGTATGAGCAAATTCTTCCACTTTTGTATCCGGCCAACAAAAAGCGAGTCCCAACCCTTTGCTATGGGTGCCCTATTAGTATTCCATATCAAATCCGGCAAGGGCATTGGACTTCCAGGCTTCATAAAGACCTTCAAAAAGACAACAAAAAACAGAATGTTATGTAATGTTTTGGAATTACTACATTGAATCTAAATAGAAGGCAGTTTACCTGTACAAAGTGTTTGTGTTCTGGTACCAAAAGGATGTTGAACTGTCGGGCAGTTCTGAATGGTGCAACACTGAATGGAAAAATTGTGTAACAACAATTAGGTGACCAACAAGTCAGGACGACTTTGTACTTGTTACTGATTAGATACCCCATATCTGGTGTAGTCATCCAATTATCTTCAACATTATGTCCATGATGTGCCCTCAACAATGCCCTCATCAAAAATGTGACCTTACCAATACCACCATACAGTCTAGTGTAGAAGTCATTGTATTGGTTAAGCTCCTCCATCAGATCAGTTCTGACTGACTGCCAAGCCTCCTCACCCCTACCAAGAAATGCAGCAATACACCGGAAGCCACAATTTCCATCACCTACCACATTAACAATTTTTTGAACATAGGAACGCATGTATTCTGGCATCCCTATTATGTAAGTATTAAAAACATCAATGTGTGCAGCATCCATAGGTGTGGGTTTTGGATGAGGAGCTGGTGTCAAAGTAAGTGTTGGTGTCAACATAAGAGCTGTTGAAACAGTAGTAGCAGCAGCTTCTGTAACAATAGGTGTGGGTGTTGGTTTCTTATGTAGTGGAGGAGTAGGGATTGTAGTAGCACTATCAGCTTGAGTTCTCTTTTTGCTTTCTGATGGATTAGGTGCTGGACATGTTGACAAAGTAGGAGTGGAACCCGAACTGTGTGGGTTTGTAGGCGTTCCACTCCTACTTTGGGGAGGAGTAGGGCGTTTACGAGACTGAGCAAAACATCCACTAGATGAACCATCGGGGGAGTCAAATTTGTCATCTACATGCTCCCAAAAAGACTTGTCTCGCTTTGTTGAGTAATCAACTTTCCCTTTCTTATCTTTTTTTGGTGCTCCCTTTGTAATGATCGTATCCGGAGGTGGACACATGGAAGTCGTGTCTGGGAATGCCAATTCACGTGCTTTTGCTTTAATCATAACTCTACCGGCGTGATCAGAGGCCTCAAACCTTCTTTTGATAGCTTCAAGTTCAATGTCTACACTCAACTCATCATCCATTACCTCTGTCTGTATTTTGAAATTCAACCTCTGCCAATGTTGGTGAATCTGCCTGTACCGGTTGGTTTTATAGGTGGAATCAATCAACAAAACAACCGGGAAGGTGTTTAGAAGCTCAATGGAATCTGGATGTGCCCAAAAGATGTCCTTCACAACGGTAGTTCCCTCTGCAAGTCGAGTCCAGTAAACATAATTATCGCGTTGCAAATAAAACATCAGTTGTTGGAGCTCAGTCCTACCCTCACGCATAGCCGACCTTTGCCTTTGACGACAGTTGTAAATTTGTTTCACAACCGTATAGTTATCATCAGGCTTCATCAATTTCAGCTCATTCAGTATCAATTTTGGCCGAGTATGGTTCCTAGTCATTCTAGCCACTAGATCATTCTCTTCTGAAGATAACCTACCAATGTACGGACGTCCTTCATGATAAGTAGCCATACCATGGTTATGAGTTCCATTCATAACCCTCAAAATCCATCCTCCAAGCTTCTTAATAAATTTCCCTTTCAGTCTGAACTGACAACAACATTTTCTAGTGTTCGTGCCTTCCTCAACATTTGTCTTGTAAGATCCAGCTTTATCACAAATCAACATGCAGTATTGTTTACCTGATCGTCGTCCGGTGTCAGATCTTCCTATAACAATCACCATCCCAAGAGATTTTCCAACCGCACGCACCCACGTCAGCAGCTCCTCACGACTAGGGAATAACTGAAATTCAATTACTAAGTGCCAGTTAAATAAATTGAATAGTTCGCTAAAATTAAAACAACTAATTCATTATTACCGTATCCGTTTTGAACGAACTAGTAAAATCTTGGGATTCTACGATGTCAGTTGTCATTTCATCTGCTACTGTTCGAACGGCCTTATGCGAACGCTGTTCGAACGCCCTTATGCGAACACGTTCGAATGATGGTGTTCGAACCTAGCAAAGTCACACCCCATTAAACACTTGTTCGAACAAGATCATTCGAACATGTTCGAACGACCCTGTTCGAACGGAGCGCGAATACAGAAAAAAAAATGGCGTGAAAAATTGAAAACAGAACCAAAATGAAAAAAGTTTGGTAGGGTTATTACCTTGAGCTAGTTGCCAATGTTGGGTAGTTGAATAGGAGTGAATGATGAAGGTGAGGATGGGTGGGTTTGGAGTGGAGAGGGGGGGGGAGGTTTGGGATTTTAGAGGGGTGTGTTGTGTTGAAGGAGAAGAAGAGGGAGAGGGGTAAAGGGGGAAAATCAATTTTAAGTAGGGTTAGTTTAGTAAATGTGTAGGGTGAAGGGGTGTGTTTTGAGTAGGAGGGGGTGTGGGGAAAGCAAAAGCCAATTCACGCTATTGGGTTTGGGGGCTGCGCAAACTGGGCTTAAGTGTTAGAAAAGCTAACCCTAATTTCACTCAATTCAGATCTCATGCGCCGCTGAACATAAGAAAAGGCAACGGAGAGGGAGAAGAGGGGAGTGGATAGGGAGAAGATTGCGACGGTGAGGAAGAAGAAAAGGCAACGGAGAGGGTGAAGAGGGGAGTGGATGTCGACGGTGGGGGATTCGCCGGGAGGGACGATGTCACCAGCGGTAGTGACGGATCTGTCTGACGTTCGCGACGGAGATGACGGAGGTGCGCGCGTAGGATGAACGGAGAGGGAGGACTTGCTGTTGTTCACGGCCATCGACGACCGTCAACGGTGGTCGCAGCTAACCGAGGTGACTTCTACCACGTTTCTTGGTTTTTTTCGTTTCGGTTGTGATCCATTGTTCTACTTGTCTTGTTATTTTTGGTTGGTTCTGATTTGGTCGGTTTGTGAACCCTATTTCGTACTAAAACCCTCTTTTTCCAATTCTGTTTTGAACCATATTTCTTTCTACTCTAAATATTGTTTCAAAAGAAAATCTGAATCCCATTGCTCTATTTGGGACCTTCATTTTGTTTTATGTTTTCTGTAACACAGTGTCTATTGATTGTTTTCTATAAAATTTGTTGTAAGACTAAACCTAGTTCAAACTGATTACTTAATTTCGGTTGCCATTTTCAACTCGCGCTAAAATGGTTGCCATTTTCACGTAAAATATTGCATGGTAGCCAAAACAATTGCATTACACTGTGCATTTGGATCTAGGATTAATATAAAAATACGTGGGAAGTGGTGGGGTATCTGACCTTTTCAACATTCTTTTAAACAAATTCCTTTTAAACATATGCACTGAATTCCTTTTGATATAAATAATTGGATTTCTATCATCTAGATTATGTCAGACAAACCCTCAAGTTTCACAACCAGCTGCGGATGTTCCATCTACACAATCACGCAGACAAAAGAGAGATCCTGCTTGGAACCATTGCAACTTAATCATGGAAGGGAAAAAGAAACTGTATTCATGTACCTTTTGTGGAAAAATATTCAAAGGTGGAGGAATCAATAGAGTAAAACAACACCTTGCTGGAAAAATTGGTGATGTATTAGGTTGCAAAAAAGTGGATCCTGATACTAGATTTAGAATGGAAGAGAATTTGAAAGAAATTTCGGGAAAGAGGAAAAGAGCTTCGGAAGTGTGGGATGACGAATATCCTTATGGTCCTAATGTCATGGAATTAGATGGGGAAGACGAGCAAGCAATACCTCATCCTCAATCTGTTGAAGCGGTGGTTAACAATACTCTACCATCTACACAAAATGCAAAAAGGAGAGCAACTGATGGTGTGCCTAATTTCTTTGCTCCAAGAACTACCCCAGGAGCTCAACCAACAATTAAGAGTGTTCTTGCAGGTAAAGAAGCTGTGCATAGGGTTGATCTTGCTATTGCAACATTTTTCTATGAAAATTGCATCCCTATGAATGCATTAAATTCAATTTTTTATCAAAAAATGATTGATGCAATTGGTGCCATTGGTCCTGGTTATAAAGGGCCAACTTATCATGCTGTTAGGACTAATTTATTGTCTGATATGAAAAAAGAAGTCCAATTGTTGGTTGATACTTGTCGTGGTCATTGGGGAGAAACGGGGTGTACTATTATGGGTGATGGTTGGCAAGACATACAAAATAGGCAATTGATTAATTTTCTTGTGTATTGTCCTAGAGGAATTAGTTTTATCAAATCCGTTGATGCTTCAGATGTTGTAAAAGATGCACCAACTCTTTGTAATTTATTTATTAATTTAATAATTATCCGGTTCATCCGGTTCAACCGTGGTTCATCCGGTTCAACCGAATGAACCATGACCCGGAGGCCTCGACAGTTCATGATCCGGTCTGGTTTTAAAAACATTGGATGAGAGAGTGGAATGTAGGAAATCCAGATCCAAGTTATGCCATGCTTCTTAGCAGTGACAGTGACTATGTAGAGCCATTAGAGGATCTCAATGAACACAAGCATCAAGTGTTGGTGGTCGCTCGGTTGAACAGAACTAGAAGGGAGATAATAGAGCAGGCCAAGATAATTTGGGATTGGGATGCACTCTTATATCAAGTTGACCCATATGGTAAAGATAGTTTCGGAGGAAAGGTAACACACCCAATTTCTGAAATTGTCACTGGGTGGATTTATTGGAGGATAGAGGTTCGCGTCATTCGACTTTGGACGCTTCCAAAGTATAACAATCCTCAAAGCACCAATATTGAAATGATTCTTTTAGATGAGAAAGTAAGTTTTTTTTATCGTTTTTGTCACATAATACACCATTTATTTGCATATTTGTTTGTTGTTGATTTCTTCTTTTATTATCAGCTTGACAGGATCCATTGCGCTGTCAATAGTTCATTGATCACACCATTCCGGTTGGTGTTAGAGGAAGGTCAATGTTTTCGAATTGAGAAACTCAAAGTCGATCACAATGATGCAAAATTTCCAACGACTCCACATAAATTTAGGCTGAGTTTCACACCTTGCACAAAGTGTTCTAGAATTGAAAATCCCAATATTCCTTTGAACAAATTTTTCTTCTATCCTAGCTGCTCAACAAAAGGATCGCTCGATCGTAGGTTTGTATCTTTCTTCCTCATTTTCTTTCATTTATGCATTTAGTTGGTTAGACATTTTGTTTTCCTATCTTCCCTCAGATATCATTGGTCATGTAGTTGAAAAGAGTGAACTTCGAGAAAAGATACAAAATAATAAGTTCACTAGCGTGATCGACTTGGTATTGGAGGATCTAGAGTAAGTTTTATAAGTCAATGTTTCATTTGATTGGCATACTTGTAACATCTCAATCTTATATCTGCGTATTTTTGTTAATAGATTCAAGAGACTTCATTGTACTTTATCGGGTGAATTTGCTGAGAGGATGGCTTGCCATTTGAATAACATTGGATCTTCTTTTTCTCCAATTGTTATTCTTCAACTTTGCAGACTGAAGAGATATCAAGGTTTGAATTTTCTAACGTTCTTATTTGTTTTTATATTTTTTACCTTTTTGTTTTTGTTAACTTTTTATTATTTGTTTTTGATTTGAATCAGGAAAGATGGGTATTGAAAATGCTTTTTATGGCACCAGGCTCTTTATAGATGCTCTTTATAGATGCAGATCATGAAGCAGCAAAGGATTATAAATCTAAGTATATATTATAATTGATATGTCATCTTACTATATTAATACATTAAATGATTTTGTTGATATCTAATTTTCTCTCTGTCATTTCTCTTACACTAGAATGGAGGCTGTCCAACTGAGCAAGGCAAATAAATCTGTAAAGACACTGATCTAACTCCTGTTCATGTTAAGCACATAGCTCGAACCTATCCTCCAATAAATCCACCCAGGTGACAATTTCAGAAATTGGATATGGTCAACTTGATATAAGAGTGCATCCCAATCCCAAATTATCTTGGCCTGCTCTGCTCTATTATCTCCCTTCTAGTTCTGTTCAACCGAGCGACCACCAACACTTGATACTTGTGTTCATTGAGATCCTCTAATGGCTCTACATAGTCACTGTCACTGCTAAGAAGCATGGCATAACTTGGATCTGGATTTCCATCATTCCATTGTAAATAAGCAATTTGCGAGATTGAGTAGTTTTTAAAATATTTTTTAAAGTATTTTTATTTGATTATTTTACTACACAATTATGCATTTTATTTTACAATTGTTTATTTATCTTCGAAGAGATTGTGGCTGATGGAGAAATTGTTTCTACTATTCAAAGGTTTTCATAACGAATTTCACGATAGTTTATAACTTGCATTCCTGTGGTTGGACGACTAAGATGAAAATATGAAAAATAATAACTATATTTTTCGAATCATGATCGATGGCATAAGAGAAAGAAATTCTCTAGTTAATGGGACATTGATCTCGTTTAACGAAGATGAAGCTCATTTAACGAAGAAATTCTCAAGAAATTCTCTATCTTGAGGACGATGAAGCTCATTTAATGAAGATGACGATCTCTTTATTCATCAGGGTTGTTTATGTTACACTTTTTTTTGAAAGTTATACTGTGTATTTCTAATTTACAGCACATAGCCTTTCCTAACTATTTACGGTACGCGGTTATATACTAAAATTGTAATGGTATTTTAGTCCTTTTTGCATTGGGGGCGCTCCTCGAAATTGAGAGGTACTATTAATAACAGTCTTTCTTGTTTCTAAGTTGGGCTTCTTTCCAAAAAAATAAAATAAATGAAGAGTTCAATTTGGGCCGGTCCTCTTTCCACTTCGGGTTTTGATTTTGGCCCATGCTTTTCCAACATCCCTTCCTACTCACCCCACCCCCTAACCCTACGAAATGACCAAAAGGTCATTAATGAAACACGCATTTTTTGTCGATTCGTTTACGGCAACCGAAATAATTCGGTTATGGGCAACCGAAGGTGTATTTTTTGGCACACACCCCTTTATTCAATTTTTAGAGGGTTCGGGGCACCCCCACCGAACACCCCTCTTACAGAAAGAGATTAGAAACTTTAACCGTTTGTGGTATCTGTGGGAAAGAGAAGCAGTTGAATATTTTAGTTTAAGTGATCTTTGGAATTGCTTCCTTGAGAAGAGTGGTCAATGGAGAGACACTTGTACAAGCGATTCTTACAGCGAAGAAAGTGAATGTGATAAGCTATGGAGGTGGGATGGAAGTTCATCAGAAGAGGGAATATTTGAACAAGATTGTCTCATGAATAGTCATTCAGTTGGAAGATTGGTTAAATACATTCATTATTGATAGTCAATCAGTTAGAAGATTGGTTAAATACATTCATTTTGAGATTCAGGTGTGTTCGGTTGATGTCAACCGAACAGTATCAAGTGTGTTCGGTTGATCTCAACCGAACAGTTTCGGATCCCCTTCCCTGAACGAACAAAGCTGAACAACACCCCCTTGTTATTTTTTATAACGTTCGGTTGGCCTTAGCCGAATATATTCGGTTGGCCTCAACCGAATCACACGTAAACACGTCCTCTACTTAAGGATATTTTTGGAATATCTGGAGTTAAGGGGTGTGTGGTGAGTAGGAGGGGATGTGGGAAAAAGTGATGGCCTTGATTTTTATACCCTCATTGGCCTACTTACCCCCCAAAATTTCCAATCTTCCAATTTTACCCCCGACAGTAACGTAAACTTCACATAGTTCCCAGAATTACCTCACAACGGATAAATCCGAAAGTGACTTTGATCCAGATATATACCTACGAGATAAATCCGGAACACAAAGTTACTTCCAGATTTATCTATTATGAGGTAATTCTAGAAAGTCTTTAAAAATGCCTTCTAGATTTACCTCTGGAAGGTAATTCCAGAATTTGTTCCGAATACATCGGATAAATTTATAGATTTTGTTATGGATTTTTTTAATACTAATCCACACTAAAATTGCATATACTTTTTAATTAATAATAGTAATAATAATAACATAAATTTAAATATTAACAAATTAATTAGAGCGTTTAATAATTACAGTCCCCCAAAAATAATAACATTAATCAACGTTTAGGTCTTGAGATTCTATGTCTACAACATGAATGAATCTGTTTTGAAACCCAGAGCGTGGAGTTTAGCGGTTGGGGCTGATCCTCCCTTAACCAAGGGTTGGGGGTTCGATCCCCACCTTGGGTACGGAGCAGCGTTAAAACTCTGGGCCAGTTGTCCTGCCCCTGGAGACACCTACAATTCAGCGAGGGGATTAGTCACTGCGGTCGGCGGTGGATACCCTCGGTAAAACCAAAAAAATGAATGAATCTGTTTTGTGCACTGGGAACTAGAGCTATAGTAGTCCATAGTTAGAGACGTCCAACATATGGAAAATTCCATGGTCTAGCCTCCTCTGATACATAATAATTCCAAGAGTGAGCAATAGGAGGTAATGGACATGTCTGATTCAATTTAACCTATATTTTTTAAAAAAAGTTAGAACATATTATACATCATCTTGATTATAAATATAATACTAAGAATGAAAAATAATGTAATTACCTGCACTGCACCCACTGATTCTCATTCACAAACCCAATACCGATCATGATTGTGTAGTCCACACCTAACCTTGACTCTCCAATCCCCAGCAAGATTCAAAGGTGTAGCTCTCAACCTGAAAAGACAACCATTTTTCTTTGAAGATCTCACTCCAGAACAACCAATGTCTTCTCCAATGTATCTACCACTTTTCTCGCAACCAAAAATAATTTTATTCTTCCTCCCTTACCAATGGATGTATCTGATCTAAGAATGATAACAACCACTCTGTTGGCTTTCCCAACCTCTCTAGCCCAACGTACAACATCGCCACGTGTAGAAAATATCTACAAAATAAACAATTTTTAGTTATTACGACAAATAATAACTTACAAATACTTTTAGTCAAAAAAAAACTTACAAATACTCGTAAAAAAATTTAGTAAATATGTACCTCTTTTGTCGTAAATGCGTCTGATAGATCTATAATGAAGGGAACTAAAAGATCCATATCTGTTTTTATTTAAAAAAATAATTAGTAAAAATATAGCATAACTCCGGATTTATGTGTTGATATACAAATCCGGAAATGATTTATTTTCGGATTTACGTTTGATACATATATCCGGAAGTTATTTATTTCTGGAATTATCTTTCTAACATAAATCCAGAAGGTAAAATTTTTTTTTCCCGAAATTATGCATTACGCCAGAATTACGGAACACATTCTTATAATTCTGGATTTATGTGTACTACATAATTCCGTAAATTCCAATAAAAATCAATTTCTGGAATTATGTTTGTCAGACGTAAATCCGGGAAATTTTTTTCGCTATGTGCCGTAACTTTTGATAAAAAGTGTCAGAGGTAAAATGTGATTAATTGAAATTTGGGTGGTAAGTGGTTCAATCTGGGGGTATAAAAATTAAAAGCCTTCCACTTTTAGGCAGCATATCCTTGACCAAAAAAAGAGCAACATGGGTGTTGCCTTTTGGACCTCACCATTAGACCCAATACTCTCCAAATTAACAAACTTCCCATTTGACCCCTCAAAATATGTTTTTTCCAACAAATCTTCTCGAGCCTTCATTTCTCAATCATAAATCCGAAACACAAAAAGTTAGTATTTTTTTGGGTTTTTTTATTCACATTTTGGATTTATCTTTTAAATAGTTTCTGAAATATGTTTGCACTACAGAAATATCTTCTTTAAAATTTCATGAATATTGATATTGGAAATTATTCCGACAATATTAAAAAAAAAATCGAATAATTTCCAATATCAATGGCATTTATCAGTTCAAGATCTCGGTCCGTCAAGAACACTTGAGAAAGTAGGCTATCTGTCCCGAACAAATCTCTCAGCGCATGCAATGTCCATGTAAAGTTATCAAAACACTCCACCGACAACTATGCAAATGCAGTCGAGAATGTTATTTCGGTGGAAGTGATACCGAAAATCTCCATCAGAGGTAGTCTATATCGGTTGGTTTTGTATGTGCTGTCCATAATCAAAATCGTAGGAAACATCCTCAGTAACTTGTTAGAATCAGGATGTTCCCACATGATGTCACCGAAAGCATCCATCTTCTCAACTTTTCTGCTCCAACAAAAATATTGTTTTGATTATATCAGTCTCACGAGCTCGTGTAACTCGATTCTAGAACCTCTCAGCTTTGACATTTACATGGTGAGCTGCTTATAAAGTTGCCAAATAGTAGTCATGTTGTTCGCAATCAAAAATTACTTTATTTTTCCTCCAACTTTTATCGGTTGCTCTATTTGATATGCTTTCCCAACCTCTCTATCCCAATGTACCAGATCATCGAGTGTAGAAAAATCTACAGAATGAACATTTTTTAGTTTATTATAATTTTAATAAATACAATTTTCAAAACTCATAAAAATATTAATTAACTGTACCTCTGTCGTGATGAACGCGTCTGATGTATCTACACACGAGGAAACTGTATGATCACAGGTATCCATATATGTTTTATTTAAATAAAAATAATAATTAGTATTATTACAAATTAAATTAACAAAAACAAAATTAAATAAACAATTAATATTCCGGATACTTAATTATTTTCAGAAAAACCGGAATATATATTTAAATTCCCGAAATATGATTTTAAAAGAAATCAGGAATATAAATATATATTATGGAAAAAAGCGATTTTAAAAAATTCTGAGTATTAATTTATATTCTGGAAATAATTTTTATATTCAACTTGGAACTTATATTAATATTTGGGAAATACGTTTTTCTAGAAAAAAAAGTAATTTTAAAATGTATTCTGGAAATAGGTTTTTTTAAATTTCAAGGAGTATATTCTAGAAAAAATAGGGAAAAAAAATTAATTTCAGGTTTTACCTCAAATTTTACCTTAAAGAAATGGTAAAATCTAGTTAGGGTAAAATTAGATAAGTAAATGAGGGTATATTATTGGGTTCAGTGCTGGAGTGCAAAAGGCAACACCCAAGCAACATTTAGTGGTTAATTATTGAGCCCACTAGAAAAGTTTAGTTAACATGATGTAGCAGTAGCACAAATGGTAGATACTTGTGTTCGTTAACTATTTAGTCGCCGTAGAGATACTTTAGTTTACAAAAAATATTACAATTAATTAACTATGAATTGTTTAATAAAATTATACTAAGTATTATATAACTAAAATTTCATGACTAACTAAAATAGCAGGCTCGACTTTGGTGAGACTTTTTAAAAAAAAAATAGAGACTTTATTTTTCTCCGAATTAGAATATTTAAACCCTAAAAAGAATATAGATTTAAATATGTTTTTAGTCCCTATAAAAAATAGGAATAAAATTCTAGAAATGGGGAAGAAAGTGAAGATGGAAATAAACCCTAAATTGATTTGTGATCCAAATCACTAATTCAAAATAAAAAAAATAAAAAATAATGATGTGGAAAAGCCACATAGACTCCTATTTGACACATCACCATTTAAATAACGGAGTTACTAACATAAGGGTGTTTATAAAAAATCTTCATTTTGTAGGGACTAAAACAGAAAATTACTATATTTGTAGGAACTAAAAACATATTTAAGCCAAGAATATATAATTAGAATACGGAAATTAATTGTATTTTTGGAGAAAAGAAGTGCAATGAATGAAAATGCAGTGCACACGTAAGAAATGTGGGCCAAAGATGAAGCAGAACAGGTAGACAGGCACTCAGCCAGAGATAATCAGTCACGAGTAACAACAACGCATAAGGGAGAGAGCATGCAAAGCGCAACACATCCATACTTTTGCAACACTAATGTACAAGTAATAATGCGTTTAAGTTTCAGTCTCATCCATTTGTTTATTCTACGGTTATACCTTTTTTTGGTAAATTCAGGTATCCTCCACGGTGAGTGTGGAGACTATGGAGTTCATTTAAGAACGGATCTCTTCCAAGCGAAGCGATGTCTCTTCATACACACCTGTCAGGGATCGAACCCTGACAAAATGCTTAAGGGCCCAAGCCTTTAATCATTTAATCATTTCTAAACAAACAAAAGCATGTATTAGTAGTTTCTTGGCTTGTGCTATGAAACAAAACATGAAAAAGACAGTCGGATTATAATTTTTTAAAGAATCAAAAGTGTGTAACTGTTAAGTAGATAGACCCATCAATACCTTTGATAATTGATATAGCTGTAGCCGGCAAATTCGCCGTTGATTTTCCTAATCACAACAACAACAACATCATCGTTACATGCATTCCAATGGACAGAACAGAACATAGTACTGAAGGAAAAAAACAGGTCCCACGTTTTGCAACTTCCAAGCTGGCACAACACAACCCACACTCATGACTCACCCCACTAGTACTACTCTTTATAACCGCTCTTTCTCAAACCCTCTTTTCTCACCTCACCTCTTTCTTTCTTTCTCTTCATACTTTGATATTCTTTCTTGTAATCAAATCTTGTTAACATGGCTGAAGAAGCTCCAAACCAAACAACAACAACAACACAAGAATTGGAAAATATTCCACAGCCTGAAAAAACACCACAACCAGAACCTGATGAGAACGTGACTTTGGAGACTCATCTCTTAAAACCCAACACCGAATCTGGTACCTTTAAAGAAGAAACCACCAACCCTTCTGATCTTCTTGAGAATCAGAACAAGGCACTCCAAGAACTTAAACAGCTTATTCAAGAAGCACTTAACAACCGCGAGTTCTCTTCCCCACCCAAACAAGAAGAAGAAAAAACAATCACCAATGTAGCTGCTGAGAATGAACAACAAGCTTCTGAAACTGTTACTGCACCAGAAGTAGAACCTGCTCTACAACCCACAAAAACTGAGGAGGAGAAGGAAGAAGTTGAAACAACAAAGACAGTGAAAGAAACTGTTGATGATGATGGAGCAAAAACTGTGGAGGCAATTGAAGAAACAGTTGTTGCGGTTTCTGCAGTTGTTGACAAAGTTGAAGCCACTGAAGAAGCTTCATTACCATTACAACCAGAAAAAGTACCCATTTGGGGGATACCACTACTTGAAGATGAGAGAAGCGATGTGATTCTCTTGAAGTTTCTACGAGCAAGAGATTTCAAAGTGAAAGAAGCTTTCACCATGATCAAGAACACAGTTCAATGGAGAAGAGAATTTGGAATGGAGGAGTTGTTAAAGGAGGAGAAATTAGGTGATGAGATGGAAAAGGTGGTGTACATGCATGGATTTGATAAAGAAGGTCACCCTGTGTGTTATAATATATACGGAGAGTTTCAGAATAAGGAGTTGTACAAGAAGGCTTTTTCTGATGAGGAAAAGAGACAGAATTTTCTCAGATGGAGAATTCAGTTTCTTGAGAAGAGTATTAGGAATTTGGATTTTAATCCTGGTGGTATTTCCACTATTGTCCAGGTTAATGATCTTAAGAATTCTCCTGGACTTGCTAAGTGGGAACTTCGACAAGCTACCAATCAAGCACTTCAATTGCTTCAAGATAATTATCCTGAATTTGTAGCCAAACAGGTACCTAGCTACTTGTGTTGTGTACAATTTTTAATTTTCTATTCAAATTTATCTTATTCTAATTTATTTTTGTTAGGTGTTCATCAATGTTCCATGGTGGTACCTAGCTGTGAATAGGATGATAAGCCCTTTTCTAACACAGAGAACCAAAAGCAAATTTGTCTTTGCAGGGCCTTCCAAATCAGCAGAGACTCTTTTGAGGTAAACACATAAGATTCAAAATTTGCTTTTTTTTTGTGATCCTTTTTAGGTGAAGACATAAAGGATTCTAAATTTACTTTTCTTTTTCTTTTTGTTTTTGTGGTTGGGTTTTTGATGATTTTGTTTTTGGTAATTTTAGATACATAGCTCCAGAGCAACTCCCAGTGAAGTATGGTGGACTAAGCAAAGGTGGTGAATTTGGAAATTTCGATGCTGTTACGGAGATCACAATAAAACCAGCAGCAAAACATACTGTGGAATTTCCTGTTACTGAGGTGTGTGTTGTTTTGTTTTGTTTTTGTCGGAATAATTGTTTGGTTTTTTTTGAGAATCCAAGGATATGCAGCATCGATCGGAGTGGGAATCTCTCATAGGATTCCTCTGTTCACCATATTTATTATCTGATTTCTTGTTTGCTTAATTCTTGAATTTTAGCAAATACAGTACAACACAAATTAGTAAATAATTAGGAATAAAAAAAATAAAAGTAGAAAAGTAAAATAACATTGAAAGCAGCTTCTTTTATTATTTAGCCGTGTGTTGCTATGGGGGCCGAAATGATTTCATTTTATTTCTTTTGATTCTTCTTTTATTTTTTTGACAAAATTTCTTTTGATTCTTAAATATTGCTAAAAGCCAATTTTTTTGTGAAAAGTCGTCAATGCACTCATATTTTTTTTTTGGTTTGATAGGCAGAAAAAAATTCGGCTTTTAGCAATATTAAAGAATAGAAAAAAAAACTTGGTTGTACAAATAATGAGTGACATTTGAAGGTAAAACTTCAAAATAGAATTTTTTTAGAGAAATTGATGTAGGAATTTACCATTTTATGGTTGATGTTGAATCAACAATGAAAAAAGGTAGCATGTGCAAGAGAGCCTATAACCATCACTACCTAATGATGTTGATGTTTTGAATCATTTATCATTTATAGGATTACATTACATATATTTTCATTTAATCTCTTGGCAGAAATGCTTACTGTCTTGGGAGGTGAGAGTAATAGGGTGGGAAATAAGATATGGTGCAGAGTTTGTACCAAATACAGAAGGGAGTTATACTGTGATAATTGAGAAGGCTAGAAAGGTGGCTTCATCAGAAGAACCAGTGCTTTGCAATAGTTTCAAAATTGTTGAAGCTGGGAAAGTTGTTCTCACAATTGACAACACTAGCTCTAAGAAGAAGAAGAAGCTCTTGTACCGCTTGAAGATCAAATCTGACTGAGAAGAGAAATCATTATGTGCTGCTTGAGTTCTTGCGTCCACTTTTACCAACAAGACAGACCAAATTAAGCTTCAAAAGATGGACTTTCCTGCTGTTCATATATAGTTTTTTGAAATGTTGTAGTTAATTTTGACTATTATTATTATTATTATGGGTTCAATTCAGTCATATATTGTTCTATATACTTTGCATTAAATTTTCTTGCTAATATTTGTTGTTGACTTTTGTTGACTTGTTGTTATCGTTGGAGATAAATATCAAGCTCAATTTTTTCGTATTGGAGGATATTGTTATTCATATTATTATTAGGGTGGGTAGAGAGAACATATCATGTGCATTTTGGTGGGCCTCTCTCTCTCTCTCTCTCTCTCTCTCTCTCTCTCTCTATATATATATATATATATATATATATATATATATATATATCTCTGTCTGTCTGTCAGTACTCCAGCAGCATAGAATATGTTTGAGAGCTATTATGATTCATGTTTCCCACCGGGGAAGAATATAGTTGAGTGCATCCTCTCACAATTTATCTCCCATTTTAAATACACTCTTTCTCTCCTTCAGTATATTAAACGATCTGTAATTCAACATGATGAAAAATGAACATGACAAAACTCATTCCCCAAAAAAAGAAGTGATATGAACATTTGTTTTTGGTAGGCTCAAGGGGCTACAAGAGAAAACAAACTAGAAATCATGGGAAAAAACAGTCCCAGCAAAGTGTGGCTTAAAGGCAGCATCCAAAGCAAAACTAGGAAGACTGTGAGGTGATATGAATAGCGGTGGACAACATCGACCGACCCGTCCGCAATCCGAGAAAACCGACCCAAAAATAGCAGCTACGGGTGTGTCAATGGTAACCAAACCCGTCCAATAGAGATAAAACGGTTACTTATGGATTGAAATGGGGGGTCCGGATCTCAATATTGAAACCATCGGTACCCGGAACCGACTGGATAAAGCACTGCAGCCCTTCACTCTGCACTGCAGCTCTTCACTCTGCACTGCAGCAGTCTGCGCCTAGTACTAATTTATCTACTGACACACTCAATTCTCAGTCTGCAGCGGTCTGTGCCTAGCCCTTCACTCTGCACTGCAGCAGCACTCTAAAGTAATGTATTTAACTATTGTCTTTTACAGTACTTTTATGTTTGTTTATTTTTAGAGTACAATACGTCTTCTTCCTTGAGCTTTTTCCACCATTTTTGATTTTCCAAGCTTCTTTCTCTACATGTGTTTTGCTTGCCTTTTTCTCCCAACCCGCCCTTCACCATCGGAACAACCCACAAAACCCGTGAAACCGAATCCGTAGAAACCGAAGGAAAATTTGGGCAAAAACGGGTCTTATGATCTCAACCGTGGATTACGTCGGATGGACAGTTTTGGACCCGAATCTGTCCATGCCCGACCGACGTCCACCCCTAGATATGAATATGTATCATAGCTATGGACGTCTATAATGTCACGAGTTTGGATTGTCTTAGGTGACATTTTCATTTTGTGTAAATTTTTTTAACAAACAACTTAAATCAACCAAGACACTGAATTCCATCAGTATGCCTAGTTTAACTTTTTCTGCACCGATTTTGTTTCAAGAAGTTGTCAAACACAATCATCAAAATTTTCCCCCAACCCTGAGCTCCGCTAGGGTTTAGTGGCGGTGCAACCCCAGGTCCTTCCTGGTCTCCCCCCGGCTCATACTGGTTCCTGCTCGTCTTTCTCGACGTATCTGCTCTAGTTTTGCTAGTCCCCTTCCACTCTTTGTGGCTTTTGGTGCTCTGATGGATCCGTGGAAGGAAGTTCCACTTTCGAAGGAAGAAGAAAAGGGCATCCCGGTTGAAGAGAGTGATGTTTGTGAAGGTTTTTGAAAGATCCCTCGCTGGGAAACTCTGGACGGATAGTCCATACAATATTAGGGATTTCAAAAGCACTATTGTTCGGGCTTGGAGGTTGAAGAATAATGTTGAAATACAGGATCTGAACAAAAACTTATTCCTCTTTCGTTTCTCCAACAAAAGGGATGCAGAATCAGTGTTGAAAAATGGTCCGTGGAACTTTGATCAGAATATCCTAATCTTGGAGCACATTTCTGGAGAAGAGCAACCGGCGGAGCTGAATATGTTTCGAGTATCATTCTGGGCGAGAGCCTACGAAATCCCCCTGAAACTCAGAACAGATGCGATGGCTAAGAAGTTGGGAAACACTATTGGCACTTTTGAAGAGGTTGATCAGAAAGAAGGGAACAAAATGGGGAGGTTCATTCGATTCAAGGCTTCCCTTGACCTGAGGAAACCCCTTATGAGAGCTACTGTTCTTCGCTATCAAGACAAAGCTCTGAGAATTCATTTCAAGTATGAAAGGCTCCCCACTTTCTGTTTTGCTTGTGGTAGAATTGGGCATCAAGTCAAAGATTGTGAAAATATTGAAGGCAAGGAGGATGGTAGCTTTGAAGACATTGAAGAAACTGAATACTCCTTTGGACCTTGGCTGAGAGCTTCCCCTCTACCAAAAGCCTCTTTCGAGCCTAAGAAAGAACTGAGTCCAGGTATGTGTTCTAAGAGTCTTTTTGCTTCATCTAGCTCTAGTAAGTGCCAATCTACTAGTGAAGCTAAAGGGACTGAGGAAATTGTTGAGCAAACCCCTGTGTCTAAGGTGGTAGCCATGCCCCTTATTCCTAAAGTTAACCCCCCCATAGTTTTGGAGGATAGCACTAAGGATATTGATAGAGTGGCAGAATCCCTAGGAACTGTTGCCCTTTCCACATTTGTTGAGGGAGGATCAAGTGGCATGAAAACTCCTGTTAGCAAGGCTAAGAAGTGGATCAGATAGAAATGGGGAAGGAAACCAAGAGAAACTAAGGCTGCTAAGCTGGCTAAGGAACTAGGTAAGAGGACTTTGGTGGATGTTACTATCTCTGAGGGTGGAATGGATAACCTGATGGGGATAGAAAAGAAGAAGAAACAAGATGTTGAGATGTCTGACAACTGTGCTCAGAATGATAAGGTGGTGTTGAAGGATCAACACCACCACCCATTATGAAAACAATAAGTTGGAATTGTAGAGGGTTAGGGAGTCCCTCAGCAATTCGAGCCTTGTTAAGGCTCACCCGCTTAGAAAATCCCCATCTGGTCTTCCTGATGGAGACTAAATTGAAAGCTAGTGAATTAGAGGGTATCAGAATAAGGAATGGGTTCAATTCTTGTTTGGCAGTGGACTGTTCTGGTCTTGGTAGGGAGAGAGAAGGTGGTCTTGCTCTGTTGTGGTCTGATCAGGTGAATATTGAGGTTCTATCTTTCTCTCTGAACCATATTCATGGTAAATGTGAAGATGGAGATGGGGGCAGCCCGTGGTCATTCAGTGGAGTGTATGGATTTCCATCTGACAGTCTGAAATTGAAAACTTGGCAGCTTATTTCTTCTTTGGCTCCTAGCTCTGGGGAGAAGTGGGTATGCTTTGGGGATCTTAATGACATCATTGAGAGTAAAGAGAAGAGAGGGGGAAATACTAGAACTAACTCCCAGTTGAACTTGGGGAGAAGTTGTCTAGAGAGTTGTAGTCTGAATGATTTGGGCTTCCAGGGGTATCCTTTCACTTGGACAAATGGTAGGCAAGGTGATGAAAACATTCAATGCAGGCTTGACAGGGTGTGCGGTAACTCAGAATTCCAAAATAGATTTTCCCCAATCCAAGTCACCCATTTGGCAAGGTTTGGCTCTGACCATGCTGCTGTGATGATTCAACTTGAGGTGCCTGTGGAGAGAAAGTAGAGGAAAAAGATCAGAATCTTTAGATTTAAAGAGGTTTGGTCTAGAGATCCTAGATGTGCTGCATCTGTCAGAAAAAGATGGCAAGGGGGTTTGGCTACTTGTGCTGAGAAACTAGAAGTTATTAAGGGGTTGGATACTGATTTTGAGGAATTTAGAGTGGGCGGTATTAGAAAGGAGATCATTAGAGTAGAGAAGGCTCTGAAGGATGGTAACAGTTGAGATGGCACAGCTGAGGAGATAAACAAGTATAAAGAGCTGGAAAAACACCATGAGGAACTCCTGAGAAATGAAGATACTATGTGGAGGCAACGTAGTAGAGCTTTATGGCTAAAAGAGGGGGACAAAAACACCAAATTTTTTCACAACAAGGCAAATCAAAGAAGGAAGGTGAATGAGATTAAAAAGATCAAAGATGAGAGTGGAGCTTGGTGGAGAGGTGATGAGCAGATTGAAAGAGTATTTATCTCCTACTTTTCAGACCTGTTTACTTCAGTTAACCCTTCTGATGTTAATTCAACTTGTCTGGTGGTTAAGGATAAACTGAATAGCGAGATGGTGAATTGGTGTAACTCCCCTTTCTAAACTGAGGATGTTGCTAAGGCTATTCAACAAATGCATCCCTTAAAAAGTCCTGGGCCCGATGACTTGCCTGCCCTCTTTTATCAAAAGTACTGGGGGGTTGTTGGGAGAGATGTGACTTCTCTGGCCCTAGATATCCTCAACAACAACAGATCTCCGGAGGAAATCAACAAAACCTTCATTGTGCTTATTCCTAAGTGCAAGAATCCTTCTGCCCCTAAGCAGTTTCGACCCATTAGCTTGTGTAATGTAGTGATGAAGATAGTGACTAAGGCCATTGCTAATAGAATCAAACCCATCCTGCCTGATGTCATTGATGAAGATCAAAGCGCCTTCATTCAGAGAAGGCTCGTGACTGATAATGCCCTCATTGCAATGGAATGCTTCCACTGGCTCAAGAAAAAGAAGAAGGGTAAGGAAGGTTCAATGGCTCTAAAGCTAGACATGTCAAAAGCATATGACCGTATTGAGTGGGAGTTTGTGGAGAATACCTTATCTGCTATGGGTTTTCCTAGCCACTTAATCCAAGTCATCATGAGATGCATATCTTCAGTGTCTTACCAGATCCTTATAAATGGTCAGCCAAGCAAGAGCTTCAAGCCTGAGAGGGGCCTAATGTTGAAACAAGGACAAACACTCTTTGTTTTGTATGATAACAAATTACAATCTGTCTACTAATGGTTACAGTTGAACAAAAGTACAGGACATGAATCAAAGAGCAGGATATCTTAAAGTGTAGCGGCTTGGAGGAGAAGCTACTCTAGAGTTCAAGAACTATTTGTTAATCTGCTTTTGATAGGATACCATGTAAGATCCTATCACTTCAGTTCTATAACTTTTAGTAGTTGAGAGATGATTTTTTAAAATATAACTGTTGTGTTAAAAGCTTAGAAAAATCATTTATATAAAAGCCTAATAGGTAGGCACGTAGCATGAGAAAATGGTAAAGCTAAGAATCGATTGATGACTTTGTGTTTATAAGTTGAAAATCGATTTCTAGCCTAATTATTCAAGCTAGAAATCGATTTGTGGCTTCCTTCACAAAGCTAGAAATCGATTTCTAGCCTACGGGTTTTTAAAGGAATATGTTTTGGAAAGAAAACAATCGATTGACGACCTTGTGTTTTTAAATGGAAAAATCGATTTCTCTCTCTCTTTGAAATCCAGGAATTGATTCCTCACCTGTTTCCCACAGGCAAGAAATCGATTCTTCACTTGCTATTGTGAAGAGCAAAATCGATTTCTTCCTTATCTTTTAAAGCCATAAATCGATTTCAACCTTCCTATTTCTCAAGCAAATGAATCGATTTCTATACACTCCTATTTAAGCATATAATTGATTCATCTCTTTTTAGAAGCTTTCAACGGTCATATTTTGAGTAAATAAATCGATTCACATACACATTGTTTTAAGCAATCAATCGATTTACTACTCATCTATTTTACGTGAAAAATTACGGTGTATCTCTTTCCCCTCTCTTTACTTTGTTTTTCGTTTATATTTTTTTATCGTTATATTTGATAATAGTGTGGTTAGCTTTCAATATCACTATAACTGGTTCTGTCATAGTTATAGCTTGCTTAGGTATTGCATATAGTTTAAATCCTATTTTCCGCATTTGATTTAAACGTGCATCGTTAATTTTTTGAAAATTAAAAAGATTTCAGTTTTAGCGTATAACCTTATTCACCCCTCCTCTAAGGTTATCATATAGTCCAACAATTGGTATCAGAGCTAGAAATTGCATATAGAGCTTAACATCTCGCAATTTTATTTTATTTATTTTTGATCATGGGTTTATTTATGAAAGAGGGGATGTCCTTCAATAGGCCACCCCTGTTCGATGGGACTAACTATGACTATTGGAGTAGTCGAATAAAATGTCATGTGCAGGCTATAGATTTCACTTTATGGAGGATTATTGTTGATGAACCACCTATTCCTATGAGAATCAAAATTACTAAACCTGGTGTTGCTGTTGACGGAGATACTACTAAATCTCAAGCTACTGATAAAGCTGAGGAAGTACCTATTGAAGATATCTATGCCATTGACTTGAGTGAGCTGAGAAAGTCCGAGTTAGATAAAATATCTCTAAATGCCAAAGCAATGAACATTCTTCACTTATCTCTATGCGAAGAAGAGTATGGAAGGGTAAAAGGTTGTCAGACAGCAAAAGAAATTTGGGACTGTTTGGAAGCAACACATGTTGGCACGAGTCAAGTGAAAGATACAAAAATTAGAGTTCTCACTTCTGAGTATGAAGCTTTCAAAATGAAGGAAGGTGAATCTGTTGCAGCTATGCACCAAAGATTAAATCTGATAGTGAATAACTTGAGAGAACTTGGGAAGTAGTATTCAACAAAAGATTTGAATGGGAAGATTCTTGCATCCTTGACTAGTGAGTTCTTTCCTAAGACTTGTGCTATCACTGAAGCCAAAGATATTGACACTTTACCTCAAGAAAAAGAAGCGGTCAAAGAAAGGAAGTCTCTTGCTCTTGCTGCTAAGACTCCTAAGATGGCAAGGAAAGAGGTTGCGTCTGATGAAGAATCTAATGATGAAGACATGGCTATGTTTGCCAAGAAATTCAAAAAATTCATGAGACTCAACAAACTTGGAAAGGGTGACTATTCAAAGAAATCTGGGCACAACAAAGAAGACAGTTATGAGAGAAGAGATGATCAACCAAAATATTTTGAATGTAACAAACCGGGTCATCTCAAAGTAAATTGTCCTAAGCTAAAATCCAAGTACCAACAAAAGAAAGCCATGAAGGCTACATGGGACAACACAGATACTGATGGTGATACAGATGAAGAAGAGGAGGTTGCAAATGCTGTTTGTCTTATGGCAAATGACACACCTGAGGCTACATGGGACAATATTGACACTGATAGTGAAACAAATGAAGAAGAGAAGGTTGCCAATGTTGTTTGTCTTATGGCAAATGACACCCCTAAGGTAATCCCTACTAACCATAGTCTTTCTGATTCACTTGAGCATGATGATTTATTTGATGATGTGTAGTAGTCAAGAGTTGAGTGAGGCTTTTGAAGCTCTTTATAATGAACATGAAACTCTTTTGGTAAAATCTAAGAATTTGACAAAGAGCAACAAAAGCATGCTCACTTAAATTGAGACTCTTGAGAAGGAGGTAGCTAAGTTGAAGAATGAGATACATAAAACTATACCTTTCAACCTTGAGCTTCTTGAGCTTAAACAAAATTTTGAAAAAGTCAAGGTTGAAAATGAAATTTTGAAAGAATTTTTAAAAAAGTTTAAGGTAGGTGAAAAGACCTTAACCAAGATACTTCACTCCCAACATTAATATGTTGATAGGTGAGGTATTGGGTATGAAGGTAATTCCACCTCCTCTGTTTTGAATAAGAAAGTGATTTTTGTACCTGCCACTTCAAGTAAGACACCTACTGTTTTCTCTTGCACTTATTGTCAAAAAGGGAACTATAGCTCTCATAGATGCCCTATTCGTAGATTGTGTGAGCTTGGTACCCTTATACCTGCTTGTAAGAAACCAAGGTGGATTGTGAAAACAAACCCCTTGATGACTAACCCCCAATGACCCAACAAAATTTGGGTACCTCGTACTAGTGTTAATGTTCCTTTTGCAGGTTGGTCAGTCATCCAAGAAGAAAAATGTGTGGATGGTTGATAGTGGATGCTCAAGGCATATGACTGGTGATGCTTCACTATTCTTGAAGTTGAGCAACAAAGCTAGTGGATCTGTAAAGTTTGCCAACAATGAATCTGCCCAAGTAATAGGTAAAGGTTGTGTGGGTAAGGAAAACACAATCAAAATTAAAAATGCTTTACTAGTTGATGGTGTCAAATTTAACTTGCTAAGTGTTAGCCAATTATGTGATAGTGATTTTGATGTGCATTTTTCTGTTGATAAATGTGTTATTACTCATAGAACTTCTAAACTTTATATTACTGGCTTTCGAGAAAATAATGTATATTATGTTGATTTTGATAATGTGAGTAATGATATTGTATGCATGCCTTCCTTGATTGATGTTGTGGATCTGTGGCATAGACGTCTAGGACATGCTAGTATAGAACATTTATCTAAGTTGAGTAAGAATGAGCATGTTAGAGGTCTACCCAAGTTGAAATATGAAAAGGGTCAATTGTGTGATGCATGTCAGCTAGGTAAGCTGCATAGATCTTCTTTCAATCTAAAACCGATTATTTCCACTAACAATCTGCTTGAATTGCTCCATCTTGATTTATTTGGTGAAATTGATGTTGTAAGTCTAGGAGGGTCCAAGCATGTCTTCGTGATTGTAGATGATTATTCTAGGTATACTTGGGTCATTCTACTTGCAAATAAAAGTGATGATTTTAATGAGTTTGCTAAGTTGTGCAGAAAGTTACAGAATGAGAAAAGCTTAGCCATCAAGGAAATTAGAAGTGATCATGGAGGAGAGTACGAAAATTCATCATTCAGGACTTGGTGTGAAAAGTATGGTGTTCATCATAACTTTTCAGCTCCAAGGACTCCTCAACAAAACGGTGTGGTGGAAAGGAAGAATAGAACCATACAAGAGATGAGCAGAACAATGTTGAACGAGCACAACTTACCCAAATATTTTTGGGGTCATGCAGTTGATACAACATGTCACGTGCTAAACCGGGTATACCTGAGGCCATCTCTTAACAAGACGCCATACGAGTTGTGGAATGGTAGAGCTCCAAATATTTCATACTTCAAGGTTTTTGGAAGTAAGTGCTTCATTCTCAACACAAAAGATAAGTTGGGTAAGTTTGATGCAAAATCAACTGAAGGTATTTTTATGGGTTATTCAAGTCATAGTAGAGCATATATTGTTTACAATAAAATTGATAAATGTATGCAAGAATCAATACATGTTTCTTTTGATGAGACTAACCCTTTTGCTAAGAAAATTGATGATGAGGATGAAGTGGTTGAAGTGATAAAAAACAGAATACCTGAATCAAACAGTGAAAGTGTGGAAGAAGCCGAGGTGAAAGTGGAACCTCAAGAAGAAGCTGAAGTGGAACGAGAGCCCCAAGACATCGATGACCATCTCCATGGAAGAACACATGATGATTTGCCCAAAACATGGAAATCAGTTCGAGATCATCCCATGGAGCAAATTATTGGTAGTCCATCAAAGGGGGTAACAACTCGTTCTTCTCTTAATCATTTATGCTTTCATAGTGCTTTTGTCTCTCAAATAGTTGCTAATAATATTAAGGAAGCCTTAAATGATCCAGAATGGGTTGTGTCCATGCAAAAGGAGTTTGAACAATTTGAACGCAACAAAGTTTGGCATTTAGTTGAAAAACCCGTTGATAGAACCGTCATTGGTACTAAATGGGTTTTTGTTAAACTTTTGGCAAGTGTACCAAATGTCGCAAGTAATAAAAGAACGGTAAGAACCGGTCGTATCCACAGGGATTGTGATTTATTATCAATAGGCAAATTATTAATCCTAAGTTGTGACACTTGTAATAAAATTGGTTCATTGTACCAACGAAATGGAAAGTGCAATAACATAAGGTAAGATAGAAGCGAATTGGGATTGACTCATCTCCCCTCTACTCTTATATGACCTTCAGCCACTCTCAAAGCAATTATCCAAATTATCCGATTCAATTCACTAAATTAGGCTAAGGACAATCCTTTGCCTCAAAACCCCTTTTACCCTAAGAGTTACCCTAATTCATTAGGTGATTCATGCCAAAGGGTAAAGCATTAAACTCAAGAAATAAAGAATTCACTCACACAAATTCTCACTCCTACGATCATCTATGGCGACCTAAAGAAATAAGAATTCACGAAACCCAACTACATATTCCTATGATAATTCAAGTCGTGACCTAAACCCCAATTTCCAGCGAACAAACCCATATTCGTATGGTGATCATAAGCCTAGATCGATACAAATATCATATGTACTTGTAAAGCATTAAGAACATAAGGCATAGGCAATGGATAAGGTGGACAAAAACTTGACTTGACCATAACAAAGCATTCATACAAGAGTTTTAGGAAGAGTCATCTCTCCCAAATCAAAACTATCTAATTACATGGCATAATAGGGATAAGATTAAAGAGTAGAAGAAGATTACATAGAGATGGATCCATGAGAGCCTTCAAACCCTTGTTCCCAAGGTGTTGGGAGGGCCCTAAAATCGCCCCCAGCTGCTCCTCCAAACCCTAGAACTGATCCCAAACCGAAGAGGATCTGAAAATTCGCAAAAGTGAAATATTTATTTGGTCTTCGGCCACGCATCACGTCGCGATGGTGGCTGGTCGCGTCGCGACCTCTGGCAGAATTGCTAGGTTGTGGTGCGATCGTTCTTGGCCGCTGGTGCGAAGGCTGTCTGATCTTTTTCCTTCCTTCTTTTCTCCGTTTCGTCACTAGGCAAGTGTCTGGTTCGCTAGTAGACGCCACATCAAATTGAATGATTTCTCATGCATTTTGTTACAACTCCACACTTATTACATAGAACTAAAATTATGCCAAAATCCTAACTATTGGCTGAATCAAACATAAAATCACCGACATTTCGGTTGTAAACTGAGCGAAAATATACATATGATGATGAGTCATCACAACCCCAAACTTGGATTTTTGCTTGTCCTCAAGCAATCACCCACTTCAGGCTCTGGCAATTTGATATTCAGCTTTCACATATTTCACATACCAATAGACCCTTCAACACATCAGAAAATATCATCCAACATAATATAGTGGCAAGACAATTGAATTGGAAAACACAAGATCATAAGCAGGCAAGCAATCTCAAGTCCTCTCTTTTTCACACATCTCACTACTGTTTCTCTCTTTGAGGTGTTTAGGGTATTCACTCAATTCACAATACCTGCATCATCGTTTCATAGGCTTGAACAAGTTCTATACAAATCTATACACATGAAATGCATACACACTATTTGAGGACTTTAAAGGTTATAATGGGGCTTAGGTAAGGGTGGATAGTATTTGGATAAGTAGGTTACAACTTGGAGTTAGGCCTACTTCTCTCTTTGTCAATTTCAACAATCTCACTTCCTCACCATTTTTCCCAAAGCATTCCACAAGAGAAGGAATAATTTATATATATATTTCTTTTCTTTTCTTTTCTTTTCTTTTATATGATCCTTTCTCTTGTATACCACCCCAAACTTAGAATGTTGCTATTCCATGAGCAACCCCAAACTTAGAATTTTTCCCACACTCATACTTTTGTCTACCTAACTCCAAGTTAAGAAACAACTAGGTTATGATTTGCAGAAAAAAAATATAAAAATAAACAATTAGGCTCAGAGGGGCTAACAAAGGATAAACACTTATTAGGTGGCTTGAAAGGCTCAGGGGTTCCAAAAAATTTGCCTCAGTTTGTTTGTAAAACACATGCATGACAGTTAAGTACAAGCTCAAGTTCTGCAGACTAATGCACGCAAGGAATAATCTTACAATGAATAAAATACGTGTTTGGGCTCAAACCTCACAGCTGGGATTAAGAGATGGAACTCAAGAGAACCTGCCCAAAGATGATCCAGATCTTCCTCAACCTTTGAGTTGGCCAGTAATACTATCTGATGATAAAATCTGATTTGGAGGAGTCACATGGTAGCTGCAACATGTTAGACTGAACAATCACCACAGAGAACCAGTTCAAAGATTGCGGTGCATCATCATCAATGTACAAGCTAGACAGCAGTACAACCAAAATGCAACATTAACTTTTTCCGGTTTGCTTTTTATGATCTTCCAATCTCAGGCTCAAGCAGCAATTCTTTCGAATCTTTCCCCCGCATAACAACTCGCTGAAACACTAAACAAACCATCAAAAGGTCCAACACAATAACTAAGGATCTAAATAAATAAAACCAAATTAAAATACTGAAATAAATAAAATAAAATAAATTAAAAACAAAAACAACTAAGAATCAACTCATTGCCTTATCAATAATGAAATCAACAATTCCCGGCAACGGCGCCAAAAACTTGTTAAACTTTTGGCAAGTGTACCAAATGTCGCAAGTAATAAAAGACCGGTAAGAACCGCTCGTATCCACATGGATTGTGATTTATTATCAATAGGCAAATTATTAATCCTAAGTTGTGACACTTGTAATAAAATTGGTTCATTGTACCAATAAAATGGAAAGTGCAATAACATAAGGTAAGATAGAAGCGAATTGGGATTGACTCATCTCCCCTCTACTCTTATATGACCTTCAGCCACTCTTAAAGCAATTATCCAAATTATCCGATTCAATTCACTAAATTAGGCTAAGGACAATCCCTTGCCCCAAAACCCCTTTTACCCTAAGAGTTACCCTAATTCATTAGGTGATTCATGCCAAAGGGTAAAGCATTAAACTCAAGAAATAAAGAATTCACTCACACAAATTCTCACTCCTACGATCATCTATGGCGACCTAAAGAAATAAGAATTCACGAAACCCAACTACATATTCCTATGATAATTCAAGTCGTGACCTAAACCCCAATTTCCAGCGAACAAACCCATATTCCTATGGTGATCATAAGCCTAGATCGATACAAATATCATATGTACTTGTAAAGCATTAAGAACATAAGGCATAGGCAATGGATAAGGTGGACAAAAAACTTGACTTGACCATAAAGCATTCATACAAGAGTTTTAGGAAGAGTCATCTCTCCCAAATCAAAACTATCTAATTACATGGCATAATAGAGATAAGATTAAAGAGTAGAAGAAGATTACATAGAGATGGATCCATGAGAGCCTTCAAAACCTTGTTCCCAAGGTGTTGGGAGGGCCCCAAAATCGCCCCCTAGCTGCTCCTCCAAACCCTAGAACTGATCCCAAACCGAAGAGGATCTGAAAATTCGCAAAACTGAAATATATATTTGGTCTTCGGCCACGCATCACGTCGCGATGGTGGCTGGTCGCGTCGCGACCTCTGGCAGAATTGCTAGGTTGTGGTGCGATCGTTCTTGGCCGCTGGTGCGAAGGCTGTCTGATCTTTTTCCCTCCTTCTTTTCTCCGTTTCGTCACTAGGCAAGTGTCTGGTTCGCTAGTAGACGCCACATCAAATTGAAGGATTTCTCATGCATTTTGTTACAACTCCACACTTATTACATAGAACTAAAATTATGCCAAAATCTTAACTATTGGCTGAATCAAACATAAAATCACCGACATTTCGGTTGTAAATTGAGCGAAAATATACATATGATGATGAGTCATCAGTTTTTCGCAACAAACTTGATGAAAACGGTGTTGTTTTATTAAATAAAAAGTTGTTTAGTTGTTCAAGGTTTTAACCAAATCGAAGGGGTGGATTTTGAAGAAACTTTTACTCCGGTGGCTAGGTTGGAGTCCATTCGTATAATATTGGCATTTGCTAGTTACATGGACTTCAAACTACACCAAATGGACGTCAAGAGTGCCTTCCTAAACAGTTTTTTAGAATAAGAAGTATATGTAAAACACCCCCCTGGTTTTGAAGATTTTAAAAACCCAAATCATGTTTTCAAACTTGACAAAACACTTTATGGATTAAAACAAGCTCCTAGAGCTTGGTATGAGAGACTAAGCAAACATTTAATTGCAAATGGTTTCAAAAAGGGTAAGATTGATTCTACCTTATTCCTTAAAACCAAGGGAAAACATATCATTGTAGTTCAAATTTATGTTGATGATATTATTTTTGGGTCTACTAATGATGATCTGTGCAAGGAGTGTTCTGAAATGATGACTAGCGAGTTTGAGATGAGCATGATGGGGGAGCTAAATTTCTTTTTGGGACTTCAAGTAAAGCAAATGAAAGAAGGAATCTTCATATGTCAAAACAAGTTCTCAAAGGAGCTACTAAAGAAGTATGACATGAGTGATGCAAATGAAATTGGTACTCCCATGGCAACTGCAACAAAGTTGGATAAGGACGAGCAAGGTAAACCAGTCAATGAAACTATGTATCGAGGTATGATCGGTAGTCTCTTGTATTTAAGTGCTTCTCGATTTGATATTATGATTGCTGTATGCTTATGTGCTCGATTTCAAGCATGTCCCAAAGAATCACATTTAAAAGCTGTAAAATGGATTCTTAGATATGTTAAGGGGACCATAGATTTTGGATTGTGGTACCCAAAATCGAGTCAATTTTCTTTGGTCGGTTTATGTGATGCTGATTTTGCTGGATGTACATTAGATAGGAAGAGTACTGGTGGAACATGTCATTTCTTAGGGCCTTGTTTAACTTTCTGGTTTAGTAAAAAACAGAACAGTGTTGCTTTGTCCACCGCTGAAGCCGAATATGTGGCGGTTGGAAATTGCGTTGCACAAGTTCTGTGGATGAAACAGATTTTAGAGGATTTTGGTTTGTTATATGAAAATGTGTCAGTTCTATGTGATAACACTAGTGCCATTAACATTGCTAAGAACCCCATCCAACACTCTAGAACTAAGCATATAGAAATAAGGCATCATTTCATTAGAGACCATGTTTCTAGGGGGAGCATAGCATTACAGTTTGTAGGCACCGATGACCAACTAGCGGATATCTTCACGAAACCCCTAGTCGAAGCTCAATTTTGTAAGATCCGGAGAGAGCTCGGTATGCTTAATTTTGCCAGTTTATAATGTGATTATGTCTCTTGTGTGTTTTCCCTCCTTTTTGATGAAAACAAAGGGGGAGAAATACTTGCTGCTATTTACGGCTATTGCTATGTTACTGGTTTAGTTTATTATTTTTATGCTTATGCTTAGGGGGAGCTTTTGCTATTGTTTCTTGTTTATCGCCTCCCTATGCATAAGGTAATTTGTTATCATCAAAAAGTGGGAGTTTGTTGAACCAAGGACAAACACTCTTTGTTTTGTATGATAACAAGTTACAATCTGTCTATTAATGGTTACAGTTGAACAAAAGTACATGACATGAATCAAAGAGCAGGATATCTTAATGTGTAGCGGCTTGGAGGAGAAGCTACTCTAGAGTTCAAGAACTATTTGTTAATTTGCTTTTGATAGGACACCATGTAAGATCCTATCACTTCAGTTCTATAACTTTTAGTAGTTGAGAGATGATTTTTTAAAATATAACTGTTGTGTTAAAAGCTTAGAAAAAATCATTTATATAAAAGCCTAATAGGTTGATGGTAAAGCTAAGAATCGATTGATGACTTTGTGTTTATAAGTTGAAAATCGATTTCTAGCCTAATTATTCAAGCTAGAAATTGATTTGTGACTTCCTTCACAAAACTAGAAATCGATTTCTAGCCTACGGGTTTTTAAAGCAATATGTTTTGGAAAGAAAACAATCGATTGACGGCCTTGTGTTTTTAGATGGAAAAATCGATTTCTCTCTCTTTTAAAGCCAGGAATCGATTCCTCACCTGTTTCCCATGGGCAAGAAATCGATTTTTCACTTGCTATTGTGAAGAGCAAAATCGATTTCTTCCTTATCTTTTAAAGCCATAAATCGATTTCAACCTTCCTATTTCTCAAGCAAATGAATCGATTTCTATACACTCCTATTTATGCATATAATCTATTCATCTCTTTTAGAAGCTTTCAACGGTCATATTTTGAGTAAATAAATCGATTCACATACACATTGTTTTAAGCAATCAATCGATTTACTACTCATCTATTTTACGTGAAAAATTACGGTGTATCTCTTTCCCTTCTCTTTACTTTGTTTTTCGTTTATATTTGTTTATCGTTATATTTGATAATAGTGTGGTTAGCTTTCAATATCACTGTAACTAGTTCTGTCATAGTTATAACTTGCTTAGGTATTGCATATAGTTTAAATCCTATTTTCCGCATTCGATTTAAACGTGCGTCGTTAATTTTTTTAAAATTAAAAAGATTTCAATTTTAGCGTATAACCTTATTCACCCGCCTCTAAGGTTATCATATAGTTCAACACCTAAGACAGGGGGATCCCTATCCCCCTACCTGTTCATTGTGTGTGCTGAGGTGTTGTCTGGTCTGATTAACAAAGCAGGTAGGAATGGTTCAGTCCATGGTCTAAAAATTGCTAGGAAAGCCCCCCATGTATCTCATCTGCTATTTGCAGATGATAGTCTTTTGTTTAGCAGAGCAAATGTTCAAGAAGCTGATGCAATTTTGAACATTCTTTCAGTTTATGAAAGAGCATCTGGTCAAGTGGTTAATTTAGAGAAAGCTGAGTGTTCCTTTAGTCAAAATATGCCTCAAAGAGATAGAGAAATTATCTGTAACAGGATGGGAGTAAAGACTGTGGAAGCTCATGACAAATATCTTGGTCTGCCAGTGTCTTTTGGTAGGTCTAGGAAGATCATATTCTCCTTTGTCATTGACCGAATCTGGAAGAAACTGAAAGGGTGGAAGGAGAAGTGTCTATCTAGGGCAGGGAAGGAAACTTTAATCAAATCTATAGCCCAAGCCATCCCAAATTATATTATGAGCTGCTATAGATTCCCTGAGAGTTGCTGGAAGGAGATAGAAACATTGTTATCAAAATTCTGGCGGGGATCCGAAGAAGGGGCAAGGAAGATTCATTGGCTAAGTTGGACAAACTTGGCTAAGAATAAAGCTAATGGTGGCCTGGGGTTCAGGGAGTTCAGTGAGTTCAATAGAGCTCTCTTAGGCAAGCATTGCTGGAGGCTTATCACTAAGGAAGGGTCCCTCATGGAGCAGATTTTTAAAAGCAGATACTATCCTATTAGCTCTTTCATGGAAGCTACCTCTGGCTTCCAGCCTAGCTATGCGTGGAGAAGCATTATTAGTGCTTGTGAGATCATTCAGAAGGGTAGCAGATGGCTGATAGGTGATGGAAGACAGGTCAAAATTTGGGGAGATAACTGGCTGCTAGATCAAACTGAATTCAAGATTTTGAGTCTTGTGAGAGGGCTTGCTGCTGATGCTATGGTTGACTCTTTGATTGATCAGGATACAAAACAGTGGAATAGGGATCTGATCTTCATTTGCTTCTCTATCTATGAGGCTCAACAAATTGTTAATATCCCTATCTCTCATAGACTCCCAGTTGATAAAATAATTTGGCACTGGGAAAGAAATGGTGATTACTCTGTTAAGATTGCTTACAGAGCTTTGTGTGAGCTCAGCTATAGACCTTTGGCAAGCTCTTCTAGCAATTCTGTCAATTTGTTGCGGAAGAAGATTTGGAAGGCCCCAGTCCCTAATAAAGTCAAAAACTATCTATGGAGACTTGCAAGGAATATCCTCCCATCAAGGTGCAACCTGAAAAAGAGAGGTATCCAACTGGATCTTAGCTGCCCTTTGTGTAATGATGGCCTGGAGAATGTTGATCATATGCTTATGCAATGTAAGTTCATGAAACTTGCTCTCTTTTCATCTCAACTTGGTACTCATGTTCCTTTTGCACTTCATCACCATGATTGGATTTTGCACTGGTTATCTGGATCTGATGCTCTTGGAGCTCAATTGAACTTACCTTTGAAATTCCTTTATTATTTCTCCTCTGATTTGGAATGGGTGGAGAAATAATAAAGGAAACACAAGTGGAAACTTTGTGCATACTGCACAAGTGGAGACCAAAACCGTTGATTTTTGTGACTAAATTTTTTGATGGACAAGATTAATCTAGGGTAACCCAGATTAATCCGTTGTTACTAAAAATCGTTGTTTTCCCAGTTTCTTGTCAATTGTTTTCTTGTCAATTGAAAGAGCATATAAACCTCGCTGGCCTCGATTACCAGACTTTACTGGCCCATGCGGTTCTCCCATTTCAACAGAGTATTTACCATGGTTGTCAAACTCGAGAGTCTACATAGACTCGTGAGGGGACCGTAGACTCGACTCGTAGACTCGTAAGAGTTTATGAACAAAAAAAAATTACACTAAAAAAATCGGTAAAATAATTACTGTAATGTCAAACAGTATCAAACTATCAATAACAGTGAAGACATTTCATCAATACATAAATATGGACTTACCATGTCATTATATGCCACAAGATGATTTCAAATACTTAAGCATGTACAAAGATAATGATAATAATTAATAATACACTTGATTCAGTAGCTTTAGAACATTAATACTAATTCAAAGAGCAATAACACAGTAGCTTTAGAGCAATAACACTAATCCATCAATAATAGTATTTGATTCAAAGAGCAATAAGACTATCCTTTTACTAATTCTAATTCAGCAATAATACAATAATAAGTGAAAACACATTTAAATGATTTTAATTTATTGTGTGTTTTTGTTATTAAAATTTGTTGAAAACACATTTAAATGTATTTTTTATATGCTAGGTACTGACAATATATGATTGTATTATATATTTATTTTTATAAATATTAATATTTTAGATGTTATTAATTTACAAATTATTTTGGGTTATGGAGGTGTTAAAATGATATCTATATTTAAAATGGGCTTTAAAAATGAAAAAAAAAACAGATTTTGGGCTTGTTTACTCGCATACACCCCCTGCTTTGCTGATTACACCCCTGATTGTGGTAGATTCGATAGAATCACTTCAGACTCGCGAGTCTATCCGAGTCTATCCGAGTTTACCAAAATTGCGATTCTACATGAAATTTGACTCGTTTTTGGGGGAGTAAACTCGTAAACTCGTAGACTCGTATGTGTTGACTCGCGAGTTTGACAACCATGGTATTTACCACACCCAAGATTCAAACCCGACATGCGGTTCTCCCCTTTCAACAGAGTATATTGCGGAGCTTTGGGGGGCCTTAGAAGGGTTGCTGTTGGCTTGGACCAAAGGATACAAGCACGTTGAGCTTCAATTGGATTCTAAGGTGGTGGTTTCCCAATTGACTGGCAATGGTTCCGGGACAATGATGGGTAGGGGGCTGGTACATCGCCTCCAGCAGATGTTGCAGTGTCAATGGCAAGTCAAGATCCTGCATATTTATCGGAAGGCCAACATGGTGGCCGATGGTCTGGCATCTATTACGTGTGAAGGTGGGGAAGGCATGCACTTTTGGGAGCATCCTCCGGAGCGCATTTTACAATTTTTGCATGATGATTGTATTGGAGTTTCTACTCCTAGATTAGTTTTCGTGTGACTCTGGTTTTCGTTTCGGGCCTTTGAGCCCCTATTATATTAAAAAAAAAACAGAGTATTTACCACACCCAAGATTCGAACCCGAAACCTTGGGGTGGGATCCAAGCCTATTTACCACCTCGACCAACCCATATTGGTACCCACCATGTCACTTTGGCACAACCAATCAAAACATTCCATCACATTAACATCATAATAAAAATTATTAAAATTCTCTCTTCTGCTAGTTCACTTTCCTTTTCTTCTCACCGTCAAATTCCAACTTGCATTCCCCCGTTAGATCCCACTGCCGGCGAGCAAACACAAGAAGAAGGTGACGAGTTTATTAGGAGGAACTATAGAGTTTTTAACAAGTACGGGGGGACTATGACACCGTACCTATGAATTGCAGGATTTACTGAGTACGACATCATGGTGTCGTACCTGTTCGGTCACATAGTGTCGTACTTATTAAATGTAATGCAATGGGGGGGGGTGTGCAAGACACAAGCCACGACACCATGATACAGTACTAGGTTCGGTACATGGTGTCGCACCCGTTAAATCCCAGGAAAAAAAGGGACGCACTTGGAAATTTTTTATTCCTTAAGGGTACTTTGGTCATTTCACAGGTTTGGGGGGTGTGTGGTGAGTAAAAGGGGGGAGTGGAATAAGTATGGGCCAATTTTTTTATATAAGTAGACAGCAAAATAATGGGCCGGATAAATAACTGTTTACAAGTGTTAATGGAATGATTTGGTCAAAAAAGTGTTAATGGAATGACAATAAAATAATTGTACGATGATTGGGAAAAATTGTAAAGAGGTAAAGTGCTAAGGCTTAAGGGATAATGATTTTTCTACCCCCAGAGCCGGCTGTTATACCCCCCCTCTCCACAGAGCACGTGAATTCTCCATTTTACCCCTCCAATTTACAGTATTTGGGAAAAAAAATTGAATTTCATATTTACCATTAATAGATAAATCCGGTATACAATTTTTAAAAATCTTTTCGGATTTACCCCTCTAATTTACATAGATATATCCGATTTTTTTTTTAAAATACGGATTTATCTATTAATAGATAAATCCGTAATGTATTTTTACATTTTATTTCTAATTTTTTAAAAAATTATAAAAATTTATTTATTTTTAAATAATATATATATATATATACCGGTGATATTTTGGTTCTGTTCAGTGTGTAGATATTCCTTACACCTGACGATGTTGTTCGCCGGACTAGATAATCTAGGCAAAAAAAAATGGTTTTCGGGCAACCTGCTTCGATTGTCCCCAAACCACATCCACAAAATCCAAAAAAAATCAGGGACCATAACTCCTGATGAAGGGACTTCTATCGAGACTGCGGGGCTCAAAATCCTAAATTCATTCTACAAAAAATCCTGTTTCGTTCCTGCAATTTCAAAATTTTTAAAAAAGTCCTTGCAAATACCAAACGCTTCTAGTTTGGTCCCTGTAAAAATAAAACGTTGTTTTTCGTCCCTGCAAATATATATTTTATCCAGTTTGGTCCCTCTAAATATGTAACCAAACTAGATAAGACGTATATTTGCAGGGACGAAAAACAACGTTTTATTTTTACAGGGACCAAACTGGAAGCGTTTGGTATTTGCAAGGACTTTTTTAAAATTTTTGAAATTGCAGGGACGAAACAGGATTTTTTGTATATTTGCAGGGACCAAATGTACCTTTAAGCCTAGATTAATTTATAGGCAAAAAAACGGTCTTGCACAACAAAAAATACCTAAATAACACACTTTTTTGATTATTTATCAAACTAGCACACTTTTGTTTTGCTGTTGAGAAGTCGCCTCCTCCCAAAACGACTTCTCAACGTGATATATTTTTCTTAGTTTTTTTTTATTTTGGCTTAATTATAGTTTTGGTCCCTCTATTTTCAACAACTCACGATTTTAGTCCCCTAAGAATTTTCTTCACGAATTTAGTCCCCCAATTTTCACCAACTTACGATTTTAATCCCACAAGAATTTTGTTGATGAACGTAGTCCCCCTATTTTCCCAATTTGTAAAATTAAAGTCCCCCGATTTTCCCAATTTGTAAAATCAAAGTCCCCATCATAAAAATTATTATTATTATTATTATTACAAATATTGTTTTTTTAATTATTATATTTAATAAATACAAATTTCATTTTTCTTCTTCATTCGATACTTCCACTCCCTTCACGATACTGATGTTTAGAAACTATAATCAAACATTCCTAGAGGCAATACTGATGTTTATATGGTTTGCTTTTGAATGAACGATGTTGAGTTTGCTGGGTGTGGGTTCGCGAAGGGAGATGAAGTATCGAATGAAGTAGATGAAAATTTTAATTATTAAATATAATAATTAAAAAACAATTTTTGTAATAATAATAATAATAATTTTTATGTTTAAATTCCAACAAGGAAAGTCAGTGTGTTAGCCACGTAGGATAAGTGACTGACAACTCAGCGCCAATTTTGACCAAATTAGAGGGGGGCTTTGATTTTACAAATTGGGAAAATAGGGGACTAAATTCGTGAAAAAAAAAATTGGGGGACTAAAATCCCGGGTTAGTGAAAGGGGGACTAAATTCGTGAAAAAAATTCTTGGGGGACTAAAATCATGAGTTAGTGAAAACAGGGGGACCAAAACTGTAATTAAGCCTTTTATTTTTGGGTAAAATATGTCTTTGGTCCCTAAAATCGGGTCCTTCTACAAAATCGGGTCCTTCTACAAAACTGTAACTAAGCCTATTTCGATAATGTAGGGCTAAACTTAGAAGGACTCAATTTTGTAGTGACCCAAAACATATTTTACCCTTTATTTTTTAAGTTTTTTTATAGGCAATGTTAGTGGGGGTGGGGGAAATGTTAGTTTCCCGGGTTTGAACCCGGGACCTCCTTCTTGCACTCATTTGGTGCACTCCTTCAGTATCCCTTAGCTCGCCAACTGAGCTACCTTCTTCTTAAGTTGAGAAGTCGCCTCCCCCTAGTGGGACTTCTAAACTGGGTTTTTTTATTTCAATTTATTTAATACGAATTTAAATTATATAACATGAAAAAATAATTTAAAAAATTAATATTGTTGCTAAATTAAAATATGTTAGATTTTTTTTTGAAAAAAAATTACTAAAAATAATCTATATATAAATTAGATATATAACACATATTGAAACAACTGCATTTGATTAATAATTTTAAAATACAAAAATCAGATTGTAAATGGGACAATTAATTTTCCCACAGATCTATGTTGTGGTTAGGGAAACTGTTCCTGTTGTGCCCCTCATTTTTACAAAGACCACAGCTCTTTGTGCGATTACTCCTTTCTGTTTCTCAGTACGAATACTACAATTCAATTCCATTGAAATCTGGCCAGGACAACTCAGTTGGCAATGCTGGGAACTCCACAAAGTATGTATTGAAAACATAATTGAGTTTGTATTGTGGAGGCACAAAGAGCATGTGGTCATAACAGAATTTTGAACAGGCTACGATGACATGTGAACAAGGATAATGCAGTGCCTGAAATTCCCCACAATCACACGTGTATGCTCCGAAGTCCACCTTAAATATCTGTGCAGGTCTACCGCTTTGTGGTCGGGCAAGTTCTTCCACTTTAAACAATTTTTGGGCTCGGTCGTAAATTGAAACGTTATGCGTGTTAGGCACCGCTCGATTTTTTTCTATTCTTTCCATCAATTTTTTTCGAGTAAACTTGACCAGAATGCAACATTGCCCGTGCCTCCATCTCCTTTGAACAAAAGTCTCAGTCAACCTGTAATAGGTTGACTCTACCAACGAACGTATTGAGAGATTGCGCAGCCTCTTTAAGACATTGTTGATGCACTCGGCAAGATTTGTTGTCATGTGGCCCCAAAGGCGTCCTCCATCACACAATTGGAGCCACTGTTCTTTGCTTATATCTCAACCCACGCGACGTCCTCCTCACCTACTTCTGTACAGACTTTGCTTTTGTAACGGTTGGCGCTATGTTCAGTCATGGAGTATCCTGAAGCAAAAAAAGTTAACCTTGGAAAGGACTTGGTAGAAAATAAATAAATATTAAGAATGTTTATAAAAAATACTCACCCATATTAATAACATGTTTCCTGGCAACCCCATTCTTGAAATGTCTCATGAAGTTCTATCCAATATGTCGAATACAGAAAACATGCTTCCAACTGCTGTTTAGACGTCTAACAGCACTTTTGATAGACTCGTTTCTATCTGAGATCATACAGAGACCCTCCTGGGGTGTGACCCACTCTCTTAAACGGGATAGGGAGAAATACCATGCATCAACTGTCTCACCCTCCACAACGACATATGCTATTGAGAAGCAGTTTACGTGCACACAACTAATCATCCATCTATTTGTAGATGATGCATTGACTTTGAAGTCGAGGGAGTTGGTTAGATGGTATGTTTGGATGAAATGCTGTGGCATTTCTTTACTAGGAATCTCATTTTCTTTCAGAGGCTGTTAGGGTCTTCAATGGCGCACTCTTGACTCCTATCCATAGAATGGCCAAACTCATCATCATGATCTTCGTTGTTGTCATGTGTAATGTTGTGAAAGTGTGGTGGAGAGTCATGGAAAGCAACGATAGTATGTGGGGTTTCTACAATTGGTTCTTCCTCGTCATGGCGCTCAAGAAAATCATCTTCATCCTCGCTAAAATCCCCGACCTCTTCATTATGAACACCAACAAGCATACTAATAGATGGGGTATCAGTTTGGCTGTCTGGAGGGTAAGTTATGTTTAATTAGGTCAATGGGGGGTTTTGTGAAGATGATGGAATGGATTGATGGTGTAGGGATGGTGTTTGTTCAGCATAAGGTATTTGGTTCGGTGAAGATGATGGTATGGAGATGTTGTTTGTGTAGCATAAGATATAGAAAGTGGCTCAATTCTTGCCGACACCTTTTAACGGCCAAGATCTTGCCGACACTTTTTAATGGCCAGGATCTTGCTGACATTTTTTAACGGCCACGATCTTGACGACACCTTTTATAAATATAGAAAGTGGCTCAATTCTTTCCCACCAACACTTCTCTGTGCTTTAGAAAATATTTTCGCATCACATATCCTAAGTTCTCCAGAATGGACACCCTTTCAACCCAGAATTCACACGATAGCGTACTGACCGCAGTTTATCGTCGTGGGCAAATAACCAGAGATGAAAATGGTATTCGCTTTCAATGTGATGACCCTATTTTATGTAGGCTAAAGGACGACATATCCTTCAAGCGCTTGAAGGAAAAAGTTGAGGGGAAGGTTCAACGAGGTGCATGGTTTCGACTCGTCAGTCGTATTATTTTTCGCAAGTCCAGTCGAGGAGATGATGGGCATGTGACCTGGTCAGAAATGGATATTAAGAACAACGATGATGTAAGGTTAATGCTAGACATCCCTGAGGGACTCCAAATGCTAAGTCCAATTGAGTTGTACGTCGAGACGATTCGGAGTGCCAACGAGATTATTTACCTTTTGAGTCAGGGACCGTCACAGTAGATTATTGTTGTTAAGTTTGTCTTAGTTGTTTTTGTTGTTGTTTTTGTTGTTTTTGTTGTTGTTGTTGTTGTTGTTGTTGTTGTTGTTGTTGTTGTTGTTGTTGTTGTTGTTGTTGTTGTTGTTGTTGTTGTTGTTGTTGTTGTTGTTGTTGTTGTTGTTGTTGTTGTTGTTGTTGTTGTTGTTGTTGTTGTTGTTGTTGTTGTTGTTGTTGTTGTTGTTGTTGTTGTTGTTGTTGTTGTTGTTGTTGTTGTTGTTGTTGTTGTTGTTGTTGTTGTTGTTGTTGTTGTTGTTGTTGTTGTTGTTGTTGTTGTTGTTGTTGTTGTTGTTGTTGTTGTTGTTGTTGTTGTTGTTGTTGTTGTTGTTGTTGTTGTTGTTGTTGTTGTTGTTGTTGTTGTTGTTGTTGTTGTTGTTGTTGTTGTTGTTGTTGTTGTTGTTGTTGTTGTTGTTGTTGTTGTTGTTGTTGTTGTTGTTGTTGTTGTTGTTGTTGTTGTTGTTGTTGTTGTTGTTGTTGTTGTTGTTGTTGTTGTTGTTGTTGTTGTTGTTGTTGTTGTTGTTGTTGTTGTTGTTGTTGTTGTTGTTGTTGTTGTTGTTGTTGTTGTTGTTGTTGTTGTTGTTGTTGTTGTTGTTGTTGTTGTTGTTGTTGTTGTTGTTGTTGTTGTTGTTGTTGTTGTTGTTGTTGTTGTTGTTGTTGTTGTTGTTGTTGTTGTTGTTGTTGTTGTTGTTGTTGTTGTTGTTAAGTTTGTCTTTGTTGTTGATGTTGTTGTCATGTTTGTCTTTGTTGCTGTGTCGGTGTATCTGTTTGGTTCTGATGTGAATTGTTGTTACTAATTCACACAAAACAAAGAATCGTTCCATAATCAAACACAAAACAAGACGAATAAATAATAAAAGGAAAGAAAAGGGAAAGAAATCAAAAAGATGGAAAGACAATGGATGATCTATTGATAACTCATATTTATATGAGTTATTTATGCTCTTATTACTTTAATTAATGCAAGTTCTCAAGCAATATTCCTGCTTTATTTAGTAAATATTAGTTATTTAGAGAAAACAAGGGTTAGGAGCTAATTTATTATCATTTGGCACATATGGTGCCTTTGTGAAGATTTTAATGCTTTTGTTTAGTGTTACAGCGTTAAGCGCTATATGACAGTGGGCCAGCTGGAGACCAAAAAGAAAAGTTGCATTTTGGAGCCTCACCCTTTATGTCAAATCAGAGCCTCATTTCGTTGTGCCTAGGACTGACGCGGCTGCCAACCATTGGCTAGTGTGGACACTTGTCCGCTTGTTGTTGGAAGATCACTTTTGGTTGGTGGGGAATGTATTGTCTACTTTTTGGAAAGCTACTTTTTGGAGAATAAAGAAATATATCTCACTTCTTCTTCCACAACTCATACATTCGAGGACTTGGAGAGTTTTTAGAGAGAGAAACTTGACACCATTTCCTCCACGAATCCTCCATTTTCAAGCTTTTATTTTTCAAGTATAGTTCATCATTTTTGACGCTGTGAAGCTATGCTATAGCGTCATCAAGCCGTTCATGCTTAGGAATCCACAGAGTGTATCTTTTGCAACCGTGTATTCTCCTTTTGCTTTCGGTAATATGAACACTCTACTGTGTGTTGTGTTGATGATGCTCACCATGGGCTTAAACACTTAGTAGTTGGATTGCTTAGAGCTGTGTAATGATTCTTTAGTATTGTTAATATAATATTGTGATGTTTGCGTTTCAATCTTTGTGCTTTAATGCTTTCAAACTTATTTTGGGATTGACCAACTGAAATGAGTATATTCGTGGGTACAGATATGGTCCATGATTCTAACTCAAAGGTTGATAGTTGTTTAAAGACATTTAAACAACTTTTGCTTAACTCTAGACATAGGGGAGCAATAGTTCATAAGGTGAACACTGTGGGTTCTTTATTATACATGGGTGGACTTATTTAGAACTTAGAAATAAGAGTCTTGTAACCCTGGCGTCAGTGACTAAAAGACACATCATCATATGCTACACTGTGGGTTCTTTAATTTTTATTGTTTAAGTTTTTAGCATTTAGTGAAAATTTTACTCTGGTGTGTTTGTTCCTTGGTGCTACAGCAGTAGGTGCTATAGCGCATGCCCAGGTATCAGCCACCAGAATTTGAGTTGGATCCAGAACCTGAAAGGAGATTCAGAAGGTTAAGACAACTTCAGAGATTACAACAACTGAGACCTACCATGTCAGAACACAATGGTTCTGGTAGAGGTACAATTGGTGGAAGATCAAATTCTAGAGGTGGCCGTAGTACAAGAGGTGGTAGATCTGACCCTGGTGGTGGTCCAATCCATGGAGGTAGAGGTCCAATCACTCATTCTGTCACATTACATGATCCAGATGACCGGTACAGGCAGCAAGTCATAAATCAAGGTCCTGGAGACATGGTGAATGGCAGGGATAGACCCATGAGAGACTATTGTTGCGTTAAAAACACACTTAGAGCAAGTGTACTCTACCGCAGAAGTAGTATAAAAGATTATCGTGTCCACAGGGATTAATTAGCAAGTACCAAACTAATCGAGATTATTTATTATTTAAACGAACAAATATTTGAATTGTAATGGAACAAATAAAAAAGAAATAAATAACAATAATAAAATGCAAGAATTAATTCAATGGAGAGAGGTCTAGGGTCACAGTTTCACTTGCAAGCTTCGATTCCCCTATGTCTAATTCCTACTTGAATTCCTTTATTTTATTTAATTACCAATCCCTTTACTAAAGCTATTAATCTGTTTGGTCATTCGCGATTAATATTCTTTTTCCTAAATTAACTCTTGTTTGGTCATGCAAGAATTTAAATTCAAGAAAAGCATAAAGAGCAAAAAGGTTGAATGATTGGAAGACTAAATTAAGGTTTGGTCATGCAATAATTATAGCCCCAATTATCCTATAGGTCCACCAACTAATTGCAGTACGGTCGCTGATCAACTAATTGATTATGACATGCATAGGGTAGCTAATCCTAATTATGTGATAAAAATAATAGGACAATATTAATTGAAATAAAAACCGGAATTCAGATATGAAATTAGAACATAAAAATGTCTCTAAACATGCAAGATCCACCTAAGACCCTAGAAGAGGAATTAGCTATCCAAAGTCATAAAGAACAATAAAATAGAAATTAGAGTCATGAATTACAGAGATAAAAATAACCCGGAAATTAGAGAAATTATTATTCTGAGTCTCCAGTCTCCTTTTTCTGCTCCAAAGCTCTCTCACGGTGTCAAAAACGGGTACCCAAAACCCCCTCCTCTCCTTGCCGGCGCTACTGTTGGTGTGTGCGGCTGCTTATGTTTTTCTTTTCTTAGGCTCTACTCCTGTAACTCCTCTGCGGCTCCTCGTTCACCTTTCTTTTTAATTCATGCCGCCTAGGGTTGCGTGCATAACAAAACTCAAATTGGCCGTATGTCCTTTTTTTTATTTCATGGGCTTTAAGCCCTTCTCTTCTCTTATCTCTTATATATATATACTAGGACATGGAGATACACCCGTGCTATGCACGGGGTGGTAACAATGACGCGGCTAAGTGAATTCACCAAAAAATGGTTGTGTGCTATTGGTGTTACAACATAGAATAAGAAAGGAGGAAGAAGAATTGGCACAAAATGATATTTTGAGTATTTGACCGGTTAATTTTTTTTCGAACACCGAAGTGTCTCAAAACACGCAACTTTCCGAAATCACCTCGAAAGAGATATTTTCGGAAGTCAAAATTGGCTTCCGGAAATACCTCTTTTGAGGTGATTCCGAAAAGTTCAAAAAATTGGCTTTCGGAATTATCTTCTTTTGAGGTAATTCCGGAAATTTTTAAAAAAATGAGTTTACTTTGGTTTCGATTGGATTAGATTTCGGTTTTTTGTTCTCTAAAATTACTTACTATGCAAAATAAAAAACAAAGCTCTTTCATAATATCAAAAGATCATACATCCTCAAAGAAATTGTACTTTACTCATTTCGTTATGATTTTTTTTCACCAAACAGGTTACTGAGGAACAAACTTTACATAATTTATCACGAAATTTATTTTCATTTTCCACCTATTCGATTATCGAGGAACAAACCTAATATATTTATAGATCAAATTTTTTCCTAAATTTGTATGTATTCCAAAAAAATGAAAAAAAGAAGAAGAGGGGGGTAGGGGGTAGGGGGTAGGGGGAGGGGGTGTTTTTGGCGTTCAATTGGTGTAAAGTAGATAGTGTATTAATATATAGGGTTAGCATTGTACTTTACTCATTTCGTTATGATTTTTTTTCACCAAACAGGTTACTGAGGACCAAACTTAACATAATTTATCACGAAATTTATTTTCATTTTCCACCTATTCAATTATCGAGGAACAAACCTAATAAATTTGTAGCAAAAGTTTTTTTCTAAATTTTTATTTATTCAAAAAAAAAATGAAAAAAAGAAGAAGAGGGGGGTAGGGGGTGGGATTTGGCGCTAAAAAATGGGGAAAAGTAGATGTTGTATATATATATATATATAAAAGTAGCTTTAAAATGGGCTTTTGTATCTCTTTCATATTTTCTTTCTTCCTGCAAAATACATAGCAAATTAAGTTAATGATTTATATAATTAGTATATAATTGCTCTAAAAGTAACCTAAAAATATCTCTAACAATGCACCAAATTGGAGTTTATCAACTATGCTGTGTTTGATCCTCAAACAATGCAAACCAGCATAGCTAAACCTACTCTCAACACAGCTCATTTTGAATTCAAACCCATGATGTTCCAAATGCTTCAAACTGTGGGACAATTTGGTGGTTCTCCTCAAGAGGAACCATATTCACACTTAAAATAATTTTTGGAAGTTTGTAGTACTTCTCCTCATTACTGGTGTTAGTGAAGATGCCTTTAGATTATAACTTTTTCCATATTCCTTGAAGGATAGAGCTAAGTCCTGGTTAAATGTTCTAGAACCTAACTCTATCCATACATGGAATGAAATGGCAGAAAAAAATTTGGGAAAATATTTTGGCATTTTTGTTGGGTGGAAAATAGTTGTATGAAGCATGGGAAAGATGGAAAGAGTTGTTTGGTGAAGTAATTTGGGAAAGATGGAAAGAGTTGTTGAGAAAGTGTCCTCATCATGGGATACCTTATGTTATTCAGATGGAAACTTTTTACAATGGGTTGGAGCCACAAACTAGACTAATGTTGGATGCCTCATCTGGAGGAGTGATCTTGAACTCATCATATAATGAAGCATGTGAGTTGATAGAGCTTATTGCAACCAACAGCTCCCATTGGCCTACTGAGAGGATCAACTCAATGAAGAAGGTAGCTGGGGGTCCATGAGATTAGTGAAGTATATGCTTTATCAGCACAAGTGGCTTCCCTTACAAACATGATAAAAAATCTCAACACTTAAAGTGCTACAGCGCCTGACGCTGTAGCATCTGCAGATTCATCAGTTGCTGTAATTGAACAAGCCCCTCCAGGAGAAGCCAGTTGTGTATACTGTGGAGGAGGCCATCTCTATGAAGAATGTCCAGCCAATCCTGTCTTTGTTAATCATGTGGAATTCAACAAGAATAACAATCCCTATTCAAATACTTATAATACTGGCTGGAAGAATCACCCTAACTTCAGATGGGGTGGTAACAATGCTGCAGCAACAAATTCAAATATACATGTTGTGCCACCAGGATTTCCTACTCAGAACCATCAAAGACAAGCTGCCCCAACTATGGATAACTCTCTGGAAACTCTGTTGAAATCCTTCATAAGTGATTGTAAGACAACTTTGCAAACTCATGAAGCTTCTATAAAGAATTTAGAGACACAAGTTGGGCAGATAGCCTCTGCTCTCACCCAAAGGCCTAGTGGATAATTACCTTCCACTACAGAAGCTTCAACTTCTCATGTAGCAGGGAAGGAGCATGTGAAGGTTATATCTCTAAGAAATGGGAAGGATTTGATAGGGCCATCTACTGTAACAGGTGATGGAAGAAAGGAAAAATAAAAAAAATAAAAAAATAAAAAAAGAAAAAAATTACTTCTGATGCTATAGCACCCACTGCTATAGCGTCTGATCCTACACATGTGCCACCACCTAAGCTTGTTCCAGAATACCCTCCTCCTCCTTTTCCATAAAGGTTGAAGCAGGCTCATGAGAACAAGCAATTTGGTGAATTCTTGGATGTGTTGAAACAACTCCACATCAATGTTCCCTTGCTGGAAGCACTTCATCAAATTCCCAACTATGCAAAATTTATGAAGGAAGTGCTCACCAAGAGGAAGAGATTAGGAGAGTTTGAGACAGTAGCAATGACCGGAGAATGCACCATGATCATGCAGAACAAGATCCCAAGGAAATTGAAGGATCCTGGCAGTTTCACAATACCATGTTCTATGGGTAAATCTTATCCTGGACGTGCACTATGCGATTTGGGGGCAAGCATCAACTTGATACCCAAATCCATATTTAAGTAGCTTGGTATTGGTATTGTTAGGCCTACCACTCTTATCCTTTAGTTAGCAGATAGGTACATAGCCTATCCTGAGGGGATAATAGAGGATGTGCTCATTAAGGTTGACAAATTTGTTTTTCCTGTGGATTTTGTTGTTCTTGATTTTGATGCAGATAAGGAGGTTCCTATCATTCTTGGGAGACCATTCCTAGCTACTACACAGACTTTGATTGATGTCCAGAAGGGTGAACTAACTATGAGAGTCAATGATCAAGAGATTAAGTTTAATATGATGAATGATCTCAGGTCCCCAGATGCAGGAACCGAGGAGTGTTCTTTTGTGGTGTCTCTTGATTCTGTTATTCAAAAACACTTCCACAAGCAAGGTGACCACTTGGTCAAGTCTCTTGCCAACACTGAAAAAGAAAAGCTTATGGAAGAGGGTGTGTTACAAGGTAAGGCTGATGTCCATGAGATCTCTAAGGAGAGTGAGGGAGGAAGAGATGGATCAGAAGAAGAGAGTGCTAAGGAGATTGAGCCTAAGCCAGACCCTAAAGCAACCCTCAACCAACAACAAACCCCATCACCCCAATCCCCACCTCACAAAACCTCATCCTCACAATCACCACCCAAACAGACCATACCACCACCCTCACGACCAAAAATCACCAAATGCACTCAAGTCATTGCTGAAATCAAACAACCAGAAACCACCCAGCCATCACAATGGTCAAAACCAAAAGCTGAAGAAAACCTTGCTGTAGCATTTGTTGCTACAGCATCTGCTGAATAAGTGAATGTTGCAGCAACTGCTGTGGATATGTTTGATGAAACCACTAGTGGAACCTTCAAGGTGAATGGCCAAAGAGTGAAGCAATACTATGGTGAACAAGTGGTCAAGGACAAGACCACCATTGAATTTCTAGACCTCTAACAAAAGAGGTAGGCTGGCTGAAGACCCTTAAAGCAAGCGCTCCTAGGAGGCAACCCATGGATCTGAACTAACGATTCTGTGTTTTTAATGTTTCTTTTGTGCAAGAGTGAATTTTTTGAAGTGAGAAAAGAATCATGTAGTAGTTGTTGTGGTAGCAGTAGATACTCAACCTGACGCTACAGCGCCTGAAGTGGTAGCAGTGAAGAGGCCAGGAAAGAAGAAGCCCAAGGCATCCAGCAACAAAGCCACCACAGTACCCACCAGAGCAAGCAAAAGACTCAAATCTGGGTTAGCAGAGAAGTAGTCTAACCCTTCTGTTAAAAAAAAGTGTGTTTGCCTGTTTTAAGTAAACCTGTTAAGTGCTATAGCGTCTGTTCCTGTGCCTAACCGTATGTTTAGGATTTTACTTCTGTTGTTTTTAATTCTGTTGAGTTTTAGCCATAGGTCTCGCTCTTTAGTATGCATGAGCAGTGGGGACACTGCTGAGTCTTAAGTTGGGGGGAGGACCACATTATATGTGTTATTTTGTTAAATGTTGTTGAATGAAATGCATGATCAGTTGAATTTTCAAACCTTGCAATATTAGAAATTGTTCTTTTTGGGCTAATTTTAATGATGATTAAGAGCATAAGTGTAGTGTAGCCTTGCTTGATTAATGACTAGTCGTATTGCTGCTCCTACACAAAACTATGAACTTAGGGAGAAACTTAGTTAGCTAAGGACTATCTGATGCTGAAGTTAGTCCTGGTTAACCAAGGTTGAGTCAAATTTTTACTAAAAATTTAGAGTAGCTTTTGAAGCTAAATTTGGGGGGTGCATGGTTATATTAAGGCTAGGTATGAAGATCATAGGATGGTCAGTGCAATAGGATCTCAAAGTGTACAAATGGTCATGTATATTGTAAAAAGCTGCAATTGCCCGAAACAAAAGCTGAACTGTTCCAATAATGCATATTAAAAAAAACAAGAAGAAAAATAAATACAAATAGGGAGTTCAGTAATGAGGGCATTGCAGCGAAATCTGTTCATCAAATTACCAGTGCTGTAGCATCTAAAGCTATAGCACTGAGAAATCACCATACCAATAGTTAGTGCACTGGCCAAAGATCTGAAATACCTAATCAAGCCATTTGTTGTGCTTTGAAGCCCCTCAATTCTTATGTGAAGTTGTTAGTCTACTCTCTATTTTGAAACATTCCTTGATTTGGCCAAAAGAAAGCCATTCTTTCCAAGGCTAAGAGAAATTCTGAACCTAGCTAGGAGTTAAGCTAAGTTAGAGATCACACACTCACAATTGAGCAATAATAATTCTAGATGTTATGAAAAGCAGTGGTGTGTGTGTGTGTGAGTGTGAATCTGAAAGGTTAGCCCCTAAAGAACAGTCTTGAAAAGTTGTTTGAACTAGAGAAGAAATTGATTGTGTGTTGAATTCTGTGAATATGTGTTTTATGTTTTCTTGTCTTATTCGAGTATCATTGCTTGAGGACAATCAATGGTTTAAGTTTGGGGGTGTGATAACTCATATTTATATGAGTTATTTATGCTCTTATTACTTAAATTAATGCAAGTTCTCAAGTAATATTCCTGTTTTATTTAGTAAATATTAGTTATATAGAGAAAAGAAGGGTTAGGAGCTAATTTATTATCATTTGGCACATATGGTGCCTTTGTGAAGATTTTAATGCCTTTGTTCAGTGTTCTAGCGTTAAGCGCTATAGCGCTATATGACGGCGGGCCAGCTGGAGATCAAAAAGAAAAGTTACATTTTGGAGCCTCACACTTTATGTCAAATCAGAGCCTCATTTCTCTGTACCTAGGACTGACGCAGCTGCCAACCATTGGCTAGTGTGGACACTTGTCCACTTGTTGATGGAAGATCACTTTTGGAAAGCTACTTTTTGGAGAATAAAGAAATATATATCACTTCTTCTTCCACAACTCATACATTCGAAGACTTAGAGAGTTTTTAGAGAGAAAAACTTGACGCCATTTCCTCTATTAATCCTCCATTTTCAAGCTTTTATTTCCAAGTATAGTTCATCATTTCTGACGCTGTGAAGCTGTGCTATAGCGTCATCAATCCGTTCATGCTTAGGAGTCCACAGAGTGTATCTTTTGCAACCGTGTATTCTCATTTTTCTTTTGGTAACATGAACACTCTACTGTGTGTTGTGTTGATGATGCTCACCATGAGCTAAACACTTAGTATAGTTGGATTGCTTAGAGCTGTGTAATGATTCTTTAGTATTGTTAATATAATATTGTGATGTTTGAGTTTCAATCTTTGTGCTTTAATGCTTTCAAACTTATTTTGGAATTGACCAACTGAAATGAGTATATTCGTGGGTACAGACATGGTCCATAATTCTAACTCAAAGGTTGATATGAACAAAAGGTTGTTTAAAGACATTTAAACAACTTTTGCTTAACTCTAGACATAGGGGAGCAATAGTTCATAAGGTGAACACTGTGGGTCCTTTATTATACAGGGGTGGACTTATTTAGAACTTAGAAATAAGAGTCTTGTAACAAAACCCTGACGTAAGTGACTGAAAGGCACAACATCATATGCTACAGCACTTAGCGCTATATCGTCCAATGTTAGAGCGCCTTACTTTTGAGAAATTACTTAGCAAAGAGCAGTCCAACTCATTTTATCAAATACTTGAACTTCTTTACTGTTTTAACATAAATTCCTTAATTTTTATGTCCAAAACCATATTGCTTTTGTTCTGCTCACTTCACTAGTGTGTTAACAAATTAAACTTTAAAATTAACATCAATCCCTGTGGGTACGATCTCTACTTTATCATTATATTACTTGTTGCGATTGTGTACACTTGCACAACTATTTTTCGCACAACATCTATGTAGTGAAGAGAAGCCACATCTTTCATGGAAAGATGATAATTCTCATGCTTGGATCGCCACAAAAACCTAAGCTCTTGATAAGATTCCAAAGATGGTTCAAGAAAGAACCCTAGAGAGAGCACTTATGCTAATTTCTTTCAAATTCAAATTATGACCAAAAATTTTTACAACTTGCATAACCACACCTATTTATAGAGAATAGGTTGTGGGCTCACTAAAAAGACAAACAAAACAATTAAAAGTCCAAACTCAGGCTCCAACTAAGAAAATTAATCATTTAAACTTCCAATTGTTCTTTAATCTTTTTTGCTCTTCTTCTTTTAATTGGTCCAAGTTCCAAGTCTTGAATATCCATACTCTTTGTGTCCATAGCATTCCCTCCTTTTTGAAGAAATTCAACCTCGAATTTGATCTCCATTGTGTCCTACATGAAGAAAGAACTCAAATCAATACCAACATACCTCCGGGATCAAATGGAACTTGGGAAAAATCAACACCTTTGACAAAGATAAGTAACACCCAAAAGCATGCAAATGTAAACAATAAAAGATAAGAGATAGGAAGGTATTCATACCTTTTGGAGTTGATATATATAACCAAATTTACCTTTCTTTGCATGAACATTGCAATAGCAACATTGTGTCTTTCTCCTTTGAAGTTTGGCAAAATAATTGAGCTCACGTGAGGACTCTCATTTTCAAACTTAGGCAACACACACAAGTTAAACCATTTCATCATCAAATTTGCAAGATTTTCAAGCACATGGAAAAAGTAAAACTTAAGCAATGCAAGACAAAAGTTGTTCATCGTGAATTTAAAAAGCTTAATTGATTTGACACTTGTGTAAGGAATCAAACCAAAAGAAACTTATTTGGAATTAACTTCTTCAAGAACACGGCTTTCCTTGGAAACTTGGAAGTTGGGAGTAGCACCATAAAGCACCAAACCATTGGGTACCTTTCTTGAATATTCGTCGCTATGCATGCCCAAAGAGAGATCAACAACACAGAGAAGTTGTTAGTATAAGAAGACAAACAATCAAATGGAACTTTAAGTTTAAGCATAGGTCTTACCAACAATGCTCTATTGACCTCAATCTCCCTTCTTAAGATATTTTTATTCTTTCCCACATCTTTCTTTTCATTCATTTTATGTTCTCTCTTTTCTTATCTTTTACCACACTGCTTTTCATTTTCTTTCAGAGTGAATTAATTCTATTGTTAACAAAAGTATATTTTTTGGATTCACCATCATGAATAACTTTCCTATCAAATTGCCAAGGTCTCCCTAGCAATATGTGGCTAGCCTCCATGGGTGCTACCTCACATATAACATCATCACAATATTTATCAATGGAATTGAAAATGATATATTGACTTGTCTATTTATCTCTAATTCTCCATGATCACTTAACCATTGCACTTTATATGGACTAGGATGTGGAGTAGTTTCAAGATTAAACTTCGAAACTAACCTAGTGCTAGCAGCATTTGCACAACTACCTCCATCAACTATCAAAGAGCATACATTTCCTAGAATGAGACACCTAGTTTGGAAAATATTAGTTCTTTGTGAATCATTCTCATTTTTCTCATAGGCTCCAACAAATTTACTAATCATGAACAAATCACCCTCTTGAGGTGTTTCCATACTTTCACTCTCATGTGAATTAATGCACCCGTTTTGCCTTAAGACCATAATTCTCTTAGTTGGGCAATTTAATGCAATGTGTGCCTATTGTCTAAGAATTTAAAACATTTCATGTTCTTTAAGTTAGGGTTCAAAAAGGAAGAGTTAGAATTTGTACCTTTACCCATAGAGGTTGTGACATCATGTCTTTTGGATTGAGCTCCCTCCTTCTTGGAATTGTCCTTCCAACTTAAAGAGTGATATTTTGAAGAGGATTTTTTGTAGAAATTCTTTCTTTGCAATTGTTTTTTGTTGCGTTAAAAACACACTTAGAGCAAGTGTACTCTACCGCAGAAGTAGTATAAAAGATTATCGTCTCCACAGGGATTAATTAACAAGTACCAAACTAATCGAGATTATTTATTATTTAGATGAACGAATATTTGAATTGTAATGGAACAAATAAAAAAGAAATAAATAACAATAATTGAAATACTAGATTTAATAAATGGGGAGAGGTCTAGGATCACGGTTTCACTTGCAAGCTTCGATTCCCCCTATGTCTAATCCTACCTAAATTCCCTTATTTTACTTAATTACCAATCCCTTTACTAAAACTATTAATCCGTTTGGTCATTCGCGATTAATATTCTTTTTCCTAAATTAACCCTCGTTTGGTCATGCAAGAATTTAAATTCAGGAAAAGCATAAAGAGCAAAAAAGTTGAATGATTATAAGACTAAATTATGGTTTGGTCATGCCCTAATTATAGCCCCAATTATCCTATAGGTCCACCAACTAATTGCAGTACGGTCGCTGATCAATTAATTGATTATAAACATGCAAATGGTAGCTAATCCTAATCATGTGATAAAAAACAATAGGACAATATTAATTAAAATAAAAATAGGAATTCAAACCAGAAATTAGAACATAAAAAGGTCTCTAAACATGCAAGATCCACCTAAGACCCTAGAAGAGGATTTAACTATCCATAGTGTTCGTGAACAATAAAATAAAATTAGGAGTCATAAATTACAAAGATAAAATAACCCGGAATAGAGAAATTTCTGATCCTGAAAATTTAGTCTCCTTTTTCTGCTCCAGAGCTCTCTCACGATGTCAAGAACGGTACCCAAAAACCTCTCCTATGTGTTGCCGGCGGTACTGTTAGTGCGCGGCTTCTGTTCCTCTCGTTTTCTTCTTCGGCACTTCTTTCCTTTTCTCCTTTTTTAATTATGAAAATATCTCTCCTCCCCCTCTATTTTAATTGTGCGGCTCCTTTATACATGCTTGCCTAGGATTGACTAAATTGAATTGCTTGTTGATCACGTGTGCCAGCTTTCTCCTAATTCTTTTTGGGCTTTAGTTTATTTTCAACCATGCTGAGGTCTTCAAATTGGCCCAAACACACACATATATATAATATACATATATAATATTTATAAAATATTATATACATATATCAATAATATATATATTATTTGCATTTTTATCTTTTCTTCTTTCCTACAAAATATAGAGCAAATTTAGTCAATAATTTATATAATTGGTAATAATTGCTCTAAAAAGTAATCCAAAGTATCTCTAAAAAATGCACTAAATTAGAGTTTATCAACTCCCCCACACTTAACTTTTGTTTGTCCTCAAGCAAATTTCCTAGCTCAATAAAATTTTCAAACAAGTAATAAAGACAGCCAAATAAGGAACCCAAAATTTGAAGTACAATGACAGATAATAGACAATATAGCACATATGAGATGTCAAAAGGTTGCCCAATTAGAGTTTCATGTCCCTGAAGAATACATTTCTGTGAACAAAGGCACTCGCTCACAATCTCTCTAAGTGTTTAGGGACTAGGGAAAAATACACTCAAGTTTCAACAAAATGCACATTACCATATGTTTGTAATTTGACCAAGTCTCCACTAAATAGTTCACATGCATGCAAAAGATGGGGTTTCATGGGTTGTAATGGGGCCAGGGTGAATTCAAGTAGGGTAGGAAATAAGAAGCAAGAGATAATCAAAGGGCTAAAAACAATAAACAAATAGTAACATTTGAAACCAAATATGGAGCTCCTATTTATTTTACAATTTTTGCCCAAACTCCAAATTAGTTTCATTTTTTGGCTCTTTCATTCTTTTGATGTGCCTTTTCCTCCTTCTTGCTTTCCTTATTCTCTTTTTTTTTTTCAACATTTCATTTTTCTATATTTTTCTTAGGAGGAAAAGGTACTTGTAACCACATTAGCCACTCCTATTTTGTTTTTATGTCCTGATGAGATAGACAATTAAAATAGAGGACAAAATTGTAACTTTCAATAGTTGCTCCAAATTTAATTTCAAATGGTTACCACAAAAAAAAAATTATATTTGGGTACCCAAGAAAAAATATAACAAATAGGCTCAAAGGGGGCAACTAATGGATAAATTCAACAAACAACTCTGAGGCCAGAAAAATACCTAAATTCCCCAAATCTTTTTACATGATGCAAATCAATTTTCGCCTTGAAAAGGTCAAAAGACAAATTCTAGAATGTAGCAAATTGGGAAACACACTCATAGAAAGAAAAGGAGTAAATTTTTTTGATTTAGTATCAATCCCCTTATGAAGGCTCAGATCTCACATTTAGAAGTTAGTTCACAAAAAGTACTCAATAGGGACAAATGCTAATTATCAGCTTCCTAAGGACATCCTCACAGTTCCAATTAAGCATAAGTCTGTCAAGTAAATTAATTATGGGATCCCCTAAAGGCAAAATCTCTATTTTTTCAGTTTCTAAATCCAAAACTTGGCCAGAAAAAATGCTATCAACATATGTAGTGGGTATATGCATTAATAGAGATGAATTGACAAAGTTAAACTCTCCTCCCCCACACTAGCATAAAACATGGTCCTCAATGCAAAATATCAAATTGGCACAACAATAAATAAATGAGAGAGTAAGAGTGACTTCCCTGAGAGAGCTTGCAGTCTGAGCTTATTCCTAAAACCAAAACAAAACAAATTAAAAGTAAAAATAACTGAAAATAAAACACAGGTTGCCACCTGCGAAGCGCTTGTTTAACGTCGTGAGCCTGACGATAGTTAATGCTTTAATCAGGTGGCTCTCCAAGAGCAAATTTTACATCTAACGCAGTACACCTTCTTAACTTTCTAACCATGTGGTTCACATTGTTATTTCTTTTTCCACGTGGTGGATGAACTTCAAAGGATGGTGAAATTTTTATTTTATCTCCATCCACCACTATGCTAGGATCCTTCAAAATAAGATTTTTTTCCAAAAGGTCCTGCATCTTTAATTCACAAAAAATGTTAGTTTCAACCACATCATCAAAATAAGGAGAAATTAAAGAAGAGAAAATTTCATTGAAATTTAAAGCTTTAATAACATCATCTTCTTTACCATTCCTTAAAGTTACCTTTCCCCGGTGAACCTCAATCACAGCATCACCAATGGTTAAAACAATTTGCCCAAAAATGGGCGCTTTCTCCTCTTTCTCCAAATCCAGAACCAGTGGATCTTTCTCATTCTCCTCACAACCGCTCTCATTAATAGGATCTTTTGTTTCAATATGACTCCCTTCAGTAGGAGCTACTATTTTGATTTGACTCCCTTCAGTAGGAGTCTCCTCATCTTTTTTGAGAGCTTCTTCATCCAAATTATATTCCATGGAGACAACTTCATCTCTCGTAGGAATACTTTTTTTGTATTGCTCAGCTTCTTTATTTTGGGTCGACTTAGTTTGTGAAGGAGTTTCTTGGGCCTCTTGAGATAACAAAGCAATGAGACGTGAGATTTGACCATTCAGGCTTTCAAAATTTTCAAGTGTCTGCTGCATAAATTTGGCCAAGACCTCATTGACATCCGACTTTTCCTCCTCTTGCCTTTGCACTTGTAGTGACTCATAATTATCCCAGTGGGAGGAATAAGGAGGTGGCTCATAGTCATCCCAATAGTCTGAATAAGGTTCATAAGGAGGAGGAGAAATTTGCATCTGACATTGAGACATATACCAATATGACTTTTCCAAATTCCTTTGTGCCTCTGCATCTCTAATATAATCTCCAATTGTCTTAACCATGATTTAAACTTTTATCTGCAAAAAAAATGAATTGCAGCGGTCTCTTGGGAAAGTATTAGCAGTTTTTTTTTGTACTTTTTTTTTTCAATAAGAAAAAAAAAAGTTAATACTAGTGCATAAAAAAATGTCTAAAGCAATAAAAATCTTTTTCGTTTAATATTGCTAAATTAATCCCCGGCAACGGCGCCAAAAACTTGTTGCGTTAAAAACACACTTAGAGCAAGTGTACTCTACCGCAGAAGTAGTATAAAAGATTATCGTCTCCACAGGGATTAATTAACAAGTACCAAACTAATCGAGATTATTTATTATTTAGATGAACGAATATTTGAATTGTAATGGAACAAATAAAAAAGAAATAAATAACAATAATTGAAATACTAGATTTAATAAATGGGGAGAGGTCTAGGATCACGGTTTCACTTGCAAGCTTCGATTCCCCCTATGTCTAATCCTACCTAAATTCCCTTATTTTACTTAATTACCAATCCCTTTACTAAAACTATTAATCCGTTTGGTCATTCGCGATTAATATTCTTTTTCCTAAATTAACCCTCGTTTGGTCATGCAAGAATTTAAATTCAGGAAAAGCATACAGAGCAAAAAGGTTGAATGATTAGAAGACTAAATTATGGTTTGGTCATGCCCTAATTATAGCCCCAATTATCCTATAGGTCCACCAACTAATTGCAGTACGGTCGCTGATCAATTAATTGATTATAAACATGCAAATGGTAGCTAATCCTAATCATGTGATAAAAAACAATAGGACAATATTAATTAAAATAAAAATAGGAATTCAAACCAGAAATTAGAACATAAAAAGGTCTCTAAACATGCAAGATCCACCTAAGACCCTAGAAGAGGATTTAACTATCCATAGTGTTCGTGAACAATAAAATAAAATTAGGAGTCATAAATTACAAAGATAAAATAACCCGGAATAGAGAAATTTCTGATCCTGAAAATTTAGTCTCCTTTTTCTACTCCAGAGCTCTCTCACGGTGTCAAGAACGGTACCCAAAAACCTCTCCTATGTGTTGCCGGCGGTACTGTTAGTGCGCGGCTTCTGTTCCTCTCGTTTTCTTCTTCGGCACTTCTTTCCTTTTCTCCTTTTTTAATTATGAAAATATCTCTCCTCCCCCTCTATTTTAATTGTGCGGCTCCTTTATACATGCTTTCCTAGGATTGACTAAATTGAATTGCTTGTTGATCACGTGTGCCAGCTTTCTCCTAATTCTTTTTGGGCTTTATTTTATTTTCAACCATGCTGAGGTCTTTCAATTGGCCCAAACACACACATATATATAATATACATATATAATATTTATAAAATATTATATACATATATCAATAATATATATATTATTTGCATTTTTATCTTTTCTTCTTTCCTACAAAATATAGAGCAAATTTAGTCAATAATTTATATAATTGGTAATAATTGCTCTAAAAAGTAATCCAAAGTATCTCTAAAAAATGCACTAAATTAGAGTTTATCATTTTTCCACCTTAATGGCTTGGTGGACAAGATCTTCAATCTTTGCAAAATGGTGATGCTCAACTTCCTCCATTATACCTTCATTTAGACCATCAAGAAACCTATCCATGGTATCCTCCAAATTCTCCTCCACATTAGCTCTAGTCATAGCCATCTCTAACTTCTCAAAGTACTCATTAACACTTTGATTACCTTGAGTAAGCCTATGCAATTTGTCACACAACTCCTTATGGGTATGAGAAGAAACATGCCTCTTCCTCATCATGGCCTTCAAATCCTCCCATCTTTCTATAGGCTTAAGTTCACAACTCGATCCTCCTCAACTTTTTTTTCTTTATCCCACCAAATAAGTGCATAATCTCTAAACTCCGCCACAACCAACTTGATCAACATTTGTTCTTCACTAACATCAAAACAAGAGAAAATTTGTTCTACTTGAAGCTCTCAATCAAGATATGCTTCGGGGTCACTCTTCCCATGAAAATTTGGAATGCTCACTTTTTCTTTCAGCTCATTTTCTCTCAAATAATCGCTATGCTTTCTCTCTCTTTTTCTCAATTTCTCCTCTCATAGCTCCTTTCTTTTTTGTACTTTCTATCATTTTCGTTCACCTTCTCTTCACACCTCTCGTGCATCTTCCGAATCAAATTACCAAGCTTATACTTCTTAAGTGTTTTTGAAAAACATTCTTTTTTATAATCCAAACCGCTATTCATGATTCCAACAAGCTGACAAGTACCAAATGGTCAAACAAGTAACAAGAACAAAAGTCCTCACTACTCACTAAGTGTTTACACTCAAAAAATGTATCACTCGTGTATATCACTCAATTACGACTTTTTCTATAATGTCCACTCTAACCTTTTTCCACTCCGTAAAAGTGCCGCTTTTGAGCTCTTGAAAGAACTAACCAAATCACTTATCAAGCTTGTGGTAAACTTAGAGAATTTGTGACAGAACAAACAATAAAAATTAACATCCAAGAAGCCAAAAAGACAATTTGAAACTCTAAGACAAAACTCAAAGAAGTTTAAAAACAAGCAATAAACAAATAATAAAGAAAGCACACCCAAAAGAATGCCAAAAAGACTGAATGACTCACTAGTTGAAGAAGATAGACTAAAAGGTGTAATATTTGTGTGTCTAGGTAAAATCACCTCAAATGAAGTCCAAAAATTCCAAAAAAAAAACATTCAGAAGATAAAAAATGAGTTGAAAATTTTTATAGCATTTTTTTTCAGAATTTTCTGGATTGTTTTAGACAATTTTCCCCTTAGTAGCACATTTTTACTAATACACTTCGTTTTTTTGGCACATGCTCTATTTGCACCACGAGCAGATTTTTTTATTTTTTTTATTGGATAACTTTTTTTCTCATTTTTTCCCTGCTACTTGGCTTTTGAATTTCCAGCAAACAAATAACCATTATCATATAACCTAGGTTTAAAGAGAACAAAGTGAGGAATTAATAGAAAATTCACCTAGCTTTAGTGGACCACAGTTGGCCATCGACAGCAGCATCATAATTTGAGACACATCAAATCTGCAACATGTTATTGGTTTTTAATAAAAACCTAAAATACCCTCAGGATTTGAGTAACGGTCATATAAAACAATCCAGGTGACCGTTACTCCCAGCTGTCTTAAATAATCAGTTATGAATTAGTTAAGGAGTTAGTTACTCTTGTAACTAACTTAACAAACTATTAGGAGAGTTTGCTGATTATGTATATATATCCTTCTGTACATACAGATTAACACACAAGAAATAATTGTAGCGACCGAAAAATCCGGAGGAGGAATTTTTCGTTGTTTTTGAACAATGGAGCCGCCATCAATATTTATTTTTAGGAAAACATTGAAAAAACCTTTGTTTTTGGGTTCGGGGGTCGATTAAGTGCGAGGAAGGTACTAGCACCCCGCAACATCCTAAAAAGGTTACCTTTTAATTTAATGTGTAGAAAAAAGAATTAGTTTAAAGAAAACATTTTAATTTACCCTTTTTATTGATTACAAAAAAACGGAAAGGAAGACTTAATAAAAAAAATTAGTTTTTTGCGCTTGACAGGAGTGGGCCCCCGCTCCTACGTATCTCCGGGTGCGATGGAGAAATCAAAGCTACGTAGTTCTCGGGTAGAAAATATTTGTGTGTTGGTATTTTTTTATTTTTTTAAAAAAAGTGCGAAAACTAGAGGCCGTTCATGGCGACCAAACAGATAAATCCAGAGTGGTCACCACTAATGGCTTATTCGAAAAAGAAAGTGCTTACAGCGTTCAAACGAGCGGGACCCAGAGTGACTGCTATAAATACCCGATTTGTGATCGGGCTCTGGTTTATTTGAAAATGTGCATTGGAAAACGTTTTCTAAAAAGGAGTTGAAATTACGTTTGTGTTCTATTAACTGAAAATTTCTTGAAGTTTAGGCGGGTGTTTTGCGATGATCAAACGAATAAATTCAGAGTGGTCACCGCTACTAATCCGCTTTGGAAATAAAGGTTGTTCCTATCGGTCAAACAAGCTAGGCTCAGAGTGACCGTTGGTAACAACCTATTTTTATGTGAGTTTGGTTGTTTGAAATAAAGAAAAAAGAAAAAAAAAAGGTTTGGAAACCACGCGGTATAAATAAAAGCGGAATGGGTGATGGTAAAAAAAAAAAAAGGGTGCGAATGACAGGGGTGCTGTGTTAAAAATGGGGGGTGCGAACAGTGAGACCGGATCGCTTTTGTGGACTAGGTTGTGTTTTAAAAACATGGGCTTGCCACCAAAAGGGGGTGCTGTTTTACGAGAACGCGGGGGTGCAAATAGCGTTTTGACGCTAAAAAGAAAAATGGTTGCCGGGGGTGCAAATAGCGTTTTGACGCTAAAAAGAAAAATGGTTGCCGGGGATGCAAATAGCGTTTTGACGCTAAAAACGGTTGATCAGTTTATTTTTACTTTTTGCTATTTGACTAAATTACTCTTCATCCTTTTTTTTGGGGAAAATGATTATTATTATTACCCTTTTTTTTTTAAAAAAGGATAGTGATATTAGTAACCAATTATTTTATATAAAAAATATTTTTTTTAATATTTTGAAAAGGATTTTATTTTAATCCGAAAATCAGTAACTAATTATTTAATATATAAAAAGGGAACACATTTTTTTTAATATTTTTTAAAAAAGGGGTTTATTTTAATCCGAAAAGCAGTAACTAATTATTTTATATATAAAAAAGGAACACATTTTTTTTAATATTTTAAAAAAGGGGTTTATTTTAATCCGAAAATCAGTAACTAATTATTTTATATATAAAAGGAACACATTTTTTAATATTTTTTTAAAAAAGGTTTATTTTAATCCGAAAATCAGCAATATATATAAAAAAAAACAGCAACAATATTTATAGAACAACAACAATAAAATAAGAAAAAAGCAACAATTTAGTAAAAAAAAGCAACAAATTTAAAAACAACAACAAATATATATACAAAAAAAAAACAGCAACTACATTAAATAAACAAAAACAGCAACAACATAAGTAAAAGCAACAATATTTACATGAATAAAAGAAAAAAAAAACAGCAACAATGAAATAAAAAGCAAAAAAAACAATAATAATGTATTAAATTCGAAAATTACATTACGGTACCTTAAGGAAAAAACTTGGCAATGTTGGGAAGAACCTCTTCCCGGATCTCCTTAATACAACAAGATTTTTAAACTAAAAAAAAGAATATTGGAAGGAGAAGAAAAAGAAAAGAAGGGAAAAAATCAAAAAAAACAACACTACACTTTTTCAAGAATTTTCTTCTTCCATTTTTCTTCCAAAAAAATCCGCCCCCTCCTTCAAACTTGTGGCCTCCATTTATACTAAGGGTGATGCCTTCTTACCCTCTTTTCTTCTGAAATGCTCCATACCTTGCACAGTAGTTTTTTTTGGCTTGAGAGGCTTGATATGACAGAGAGAGGTAGAGATTTCGTGATTTAGGGTTTTGGGGAGGGGTGTGCGTGGAGATGGGAGACTGGTGAAGAGAAAAAAAAATGAAAAAATGAGTGAAGTGTGTGTTGTGGAAGGGGAAACCGTGGGGGGGGGGGGGGGAGAGAAAGAGAAGGGAAAGGTTGAGTGTGAGTTGTGTGTGATGGAGAAAGAAAGAGAAAATGAAGGTTGAGTGTGAGAGAGGGAGAGTGAGGTCGAATGGGGAAGGGGGAAGGAGAGAGGGAGGAGGCGTGTGAGAGATGGGGAGAGTGTATGGGGAAGGTAAATGTGGGGAAGTGGGATAATGGGGAAGTGGGATAATGGGGAAGAGTGATTGTGAGTTCCAAGGAGGGAGAGAGGGGTGTGGGGTCGAATGGGTTAGGATTTTTGGGGAATGAATGTGGCTTGATTTTGGGGTTAGGGGGGGAGTTGAAGTTTAGGGTTTTTTTTTTTTTTTTGAGTGGGGGTGGCCGAATTTAGGGTTAGGAGGAGGGAAATTAGGGTTTTGTGATGAGTTGGGTTATGGGTTATGGGTTGTGGGTTAGGTTTTTTGTTGTTGTTGTTGGGTTGGGTCATGCGAATTGGGCTAGCCATTTTTGCTGGGTTGGGTTTCTGATGGCCCAATCCACGACAGCACCTTATTTTTTTTAAAACCGACCCCCCTTCGTTTCCTCCTTTGCTTATATTTTTTCTTCACTTCTAATAAAAATATTTTTGTTAAAAACTTGTGGCGACTAAAATAGAATAATACACGACATGAAAAAGAAAATAATTATTTTTATTAAAAATAAATAAAATTTCTTATTTTTGGATAGGACAAAATTAGGGTATTACAGCTGCCCCTCTTTATTTATATTTTGCTAGGAAATCGGAGGGGTTCCAAATTTCTCGAGGAAAATAGAAATAAAGATAGAAAGACACTAATTTTGTCGAGACTGAGGTTTTTTTTTTTTGTTTTTCTTATGAAAACTGGGTTGCTATAGACAGAAGGTAAATAGGGATCGCTGGGGATCTGAAGGATTGCTGGGGATCTGAAGGAGCACTGGGGCTCTGAAAGAGCACTGGGGCTCTGAAGGTCTAGTTCAAAATCAATGCTTGGCGCATCGACTCGCGTTCGACTGAGGGACCGTCGGGGTCTGAAGGGCATGCCTAAGCTTGAGGGACCGATGGGTCTGAAGGAGCGTAACTAGCTTATGGTACTAGTAATACGGTCTGGGGGTGGCCTCTTTTCGAGCGGCCAATAGGGTTAATCAGGTCCGGAACTGATATAACCACGAAGGACGTGCACTGTGTTTTTTAGGCGGACACAGCTAGTCTGAAGGGCCTGGGGCCGGATGATCCGTCGGTTGCTCGATAACGCGACGTGCGATCTGGATTGAAGGACCATTGTTGGTCTGAGGGAGCGCCTGGGCTTTGAAGGACCGCTGGGGGTCTGAAGAATTGGTGCTAACGACACATACTAAAATTATCTCAACAGACGCTTGCAATGAATGATGCATGCGTGCATGTAGCTAAATAATTGATGACATGATGAATGAAATGTGGAATGATTTTGTTTTTTGGCTTTTGTTCTTGGCCTTTTTTCTTTTTTCATTTTCTTTTCTTGCTCTTTTGCTCTTTTTGCTCTTTTAGCTCTTTATTGACTTTGCTGGCAACATCAACTCGCATGACTCTTGACGTGGGATACGAGGGTTGCCTCAAGCAGTGGTGCCAAAGTGTGGGTTATTAAGATTTGCTGAAGTGATTATGCATTTGTCCTTTTTGCAACTTTATGAGAGATCATCTCTTTTTGTGATTTTTAGAAATTTCGCAAACGATTATAATGCTTGTGATCATGCACATGTTCCGCAATTCAGTATCGTCTACCATGAACGTTATTTTTACGATAATAGGGAAATGAGAGAATAAAGGAAGTGTTTAATATTCAAATGGGAAACAAACGCGCAGAAGGTCGCGCTGGCTGAAAATTACATTGGGAGTTTAAACTACAAAAAGAAAGAGGAGAAAAAGAAAACAAGGAAAGCTGATCCTTTGATTGTTTGTATCTTTGAAGTAATAACGCCGATCGCCCATTAACACAACTATGAGCATTCATCATCCAACTTTCGGAGGTATTGACTGCCTTTGTAGCTCAAAGTCCAACTTCTGACCCTAATTTTTGCCTGGACTGCTCTTTAGAGTTTTCAGTCCACCGGGTCACTCTAAATTTTGCCTAGGCCGCCCTTTCGGGTTTTCGACCTAGCGAGCTTATTTTTGCTTGGCTCATCTTCCTCTTTTTTCCATATATTTCTTTAGGCATAGTACTTCTTGACTGCGTCCGAGTTCACTGGGAGTGGGAGGTCTCCACCGTCCATTTTTGTGAGAATCAATGCTCCTCCAGAGAATGCCTTCTTTACCACATAAGGTCCTTCATAGTTAGGGGTCCATTTTCCACGGGAATCCTTTTGGATAGGCAACATCTTCTTGAGCACGAGGTCTCCTTCTTGAAATTGGCGGGGGCGCACTTTTTTATCATAAGCCTTTTTCATTCTTTGTTGGTACAACTGCCCATGACACAAAGCAACTACTCTCTTTTCTTCTATGAGGTTCAACTGATCCAGACGAGCTTGAACCCATTCTGCTTCCTCCAATTTTGTTTCCATTAGCACTCGCAGGGAGGGTATTTCCACCTCGATGGGAAGAACTGCTTCCATCCCATATACTAGTGAGAATGGTGTTGCCCCTGTTGATGTGCGGATAGAGGTCTGATACCCTGCAAAGCGAAGGGCAACATTTCATGCCAGTCCCTGAAGGTCACTACCATCTTTTGCACGATCTTCTTTATGTTCTTATTTGCTGCCTCAACTGCCCCATTCATCTTTGGACGGTATGGGGAGGAATAATGATGCTGGATTTTGAAGTCGTCACACAACTCTTTCATCATCTTATTGTTCAGGTTTGTCCCATTGTCCGTGATGATCTTATTTGGAAGACCGTAGCGGCAAATCAAATCTCTCTTTATGAACCTGACAACCACTGACTTTGTTACACTGGCGTAAGAAGCGGCCTCGACCCATTTGGTGAAATAATCAATCGCGACAAGAATGAAACGATGTCCGTTTGATGCCTTGGGTTCGATGGGACCGATGACATCCATTCCCCACATTGAGAATGGCCATGGTGCTGTTAGGACATTCAGAGAGACAGGTGGTACATGGATATTGTCGGCATAGATTTGACATTTGTGGCATTTTCTGACGTAGTTGAAGCAGTCAGTCTCCATTGACAACCAGTAGTAGCCAGCCCTTAGGATTTTCCTTGCCATGGTGTGCCCATTAGAATGGGTGCCGAACGAGCCTTCATGGACATCTTTCATAATTCTTTCTGCTTCTTCTTCTGCTACACATCTGAGGAGGACCATATCGTGATTTCTCTTGTAAAGCCCTTCCCCATTTAAGAAGAAACCCATTGACAGCCTCCTAAGTGTCCTCTTATCATTCTCAGTGGCACCAGGAGGATATTCTCTGTTTGTGATATAGTGCTTGATATCGTAATACCAAGGTTTACTGTCAGGCTCTTCTTCGATTGCCACACAATGATGTGCCGGTAGGTCTCGATGTTGGATTCGGATGAATGTCAGACTCTTGTTGTTATTGATGTTGAACATTGATGACAACGTCGCCAAAGCATCGGCCAACTGATTTTCTTCGCGAGGGAGATGATGGAAAGTGATCTCTTCAAATTGTTCAACCATCTTTTGGATGTGATCATGATAAGGAATTAATTTGGAATCCCTGGTTTCCCAGTCACCTTTTGTCTGATGGATGACTAAAGCTGAGTCCCCATATACATCGAGTCTTTTGACTTTCCATTCAAGGGCTGCTTTGATGCCTAGGACGCACGCTTCATATTCTGCAATGTTGTTGGTGCAGTAGAAACTCAGTCTAGCGGTAAACGGTACGAAGCGGTTATCAGGAGAGATCAGTACAGCTCCGACCCCGTGCCCGTATAAATTAGAAGCGCCGTCGAATAACATTCTCCACCTTTCGTTGTCCGGAGGATTCCCTTCTACGAATAGAGCCATTATATCTTCGTCTGGGAAATCGCACTGCATTGATTGGTAATCTTCAATGGGCTGGTGTGCCAAGTACTCAGCCAATGCACTACCCTTGATTGCTTTTTGGGTGACATATAAAAGGTCGTATTCAGATAGTAGCATTTGCCAGCGAGCGATCCTCCCTGTGAGTGCGGGTTTTTCAAAAATATACTTGACTGGGTCCATTTTAGATACCAACCAAGTCGTGTGGCTCAGCATATACTGCCTCAAACGACGTGCAGCCCAGGCCTGAGCACAACACGTTCTTTCCAACAATGAGTATCTTGTCTCGCACTCGGTGAATTTCTTGCTTAGATAGTAGATGGCATGTTCCTTCTTTCCAGATTCATCATGTTGCCCCAGTACACAACCCATTGACTTGTCTAGCACTGTTAGATACAGGATGAGAGGTCTGCCCTGCACAGGCGGCATCAGAATTGGTGGATTTTGAAGGTACCTCTTGATCTTTTCAAAGGCTTCTTGGCAATTATCATTCCACTTTGTTTCTTGGTTTTTGCACAAAAGCTTGAAAATAGGCTCGCATGTAGATGTTAGCTGCGATATGAACCTAGAGATGTAGTTCAATCTTCCCAGGAAACCACGAACTTCTTTTTCAGTACTTGGTACCGGCATTTCTAGTATTGCCCGTACTTTGGCTGGATCTACTTCTATTCCCCTCTGACTGACTATGAAACCCAACAGCTTTCCCGATCTTACACCGAAGGTGTATTTGGCAGGGTTTAATCTGAGTTTGAACTTTCTGAGACGTTCGAAGAGTTTTTGCAGATTGACGATATGCTCTTCTTCAGTCTTGGATTTTGCAATCATGTCATCCACGTAAACCTCTATTTCCTTATGCATCATATCATGGAACAATGCGACCATTGCCCTTTGGTACGTTGCACCAGCATTCTTCAGTCCGAATGGCATTACTTTGTAACAGAAGGTTCCCCAGAGAGTGATGAAGGTGGTTTTCTCCATGTCTTCGGGGGCCATCTTAATTTGGTTGTATCCGAAGTATCCATCCATGAAGGAGAACAGAGAGTGTTGTGCTGTGCTATCTACCAGGACATCAATGTGAGGCAAAGGGAAGTCATCTTTGGGGCTGGCTCTGTTCAAATCTCGATAATCGACGCACATCCGAACCTTCCCGTCTTTCTTTGGGACCGGTACAATATTGGCTACCCATTGAGGGTATTTTGCTACTGCTAAAAACCCAGCATCGAACTGTTTCTTAACCTCGTCTCGGATTTTCAGCGACATTTCTGGTTTCATCCTTCTTAACCTTTGTTTTACCGGCGGGCATTCTGGTTTTACCGGTAACTCATGCTCGACTATGTTGGGGTCCAGTCCAGGCATGTCTTGGTATGTCCATGCGAAGACGTCAACATAGTCAAACAACAACCTAACCAATTTCTCTCGCTCGCTGTCTTTCAATGTGGTGCCAATGTTGACTTCTTTTTTGTCTTCTTCCGTGCCTAAGTTGATCGTTTCAGTTGATTCCTCGTGGGGTTCGATTATTTTTTCCTCTTGTTCCATCATTCTCATTAACTCTGGAGGGGTTTCCCAATTATCCTCAACATCTTCCTCAGTTTGATTGATGGGGTGATCAAAGTTACAATATGGATTATTGGCGTTGTTATTTTCAAAGACATTTTTTTCGGATCTGCATTGGTGTAAATTAACGGAATAAAAACGAAAGAAAGAAAATAAGAAGCGAATGTAAAAAGAAAAAAGGAGAACGAGGGTTTATTGGGAACTGAAATAACGTTGCATTAATATTAATACTGAAAGTAAAACATGCGTGCCCGAATGAAATATCCTAAGGTCTTGGGCAGAGCCAGAGGATTACATTATAGAAACATTACTTTGAACTAAAAACCACAGGAAAATCAATGATCTCCCAATTCTTGAGCCTTTTGTTTGCAGGACAAGGGTGTACAAGACTGTCGACACCTTCTTCAGCGCTTAGATCGTCCTCAACTGCGGCGATCTGATTGGGGTTCAACATTCCCGCACTCCAAAAGCTTTCCTTGATGTCGCAGATGATGATCCTCTTCGTATTTGGCACCCTGTCCTCGAGCCTGGCTAACCTCCGCTCCTTCTTTTCCTCCACAATCATTCTCTTGTCAGTGCGATTGGGCCAATATCCTATCCCATGCCTGTCTTTGTTCTCCTCTGGCTGTATTGGCGTCAGGATCCCCTGTCCGGTCTTTCCCAAGCCTCCTCCAGCTTGGTATCCTTTTCCTATCATGAACTTAGCAACCATCACGGCAGTCTTGGATAGCTTGGGTTTTAACATAGCAGATGTATTGGCGATTTCCAATGCTTGGAAGGCAGTTTCAAAAGACTCTTCAGCAGCCTCAATGTAACGAGTGGGAGAGGACCTATTTATCAGCATTTCTTCCTCACCGAAAATAACCACCAGCTTATTGTTGACTATGAACTTGAGCTTCTGGTGTAAAGAAGAGGGAACTGCCCCTGCAGAGTGGATCCATGGCCTCCCCAAGAGACAAATGTAAGATGGGGCAATATCCATTATCTGGAAGGTCACCACGAAGTGCTCCGGACCTACTTGCACAGGTAATTCCATTTCTCCGATGACTTCCCTTTTCGATCCGTCAAAAGCCCTGACTAATATGGAGCTTGGTCTCATGTATGAACAGTCCACATCTAATTTCTTCATGGTTGATCTGGGTAATACATTCAAAGATGAACCATTGTCAATAAGTACCCGAGCAAGAGAGTAATCTCCACACTTCACAGATATGTGTAGGGCCTTGTTGTGCCCCCTTCCTTCAGTTGGAATCTCATCATCAGTAAAGGTGAGATAATTACTTGCAACAAGGTTTCCGACGATCCCATCAAATTGGCCGACCGAGATGTCATGAGCGACATGGGCCTCATTCAATACTTTTGTCAATGCTGCACGATGGGCGTCGGAACTGAGCAATAATGACAACAGAGATATCTTTGCGGGAGTTTGGTTCAGTTGATCAACCACCTTATACTCGCTTTGTCTCATAAGCTTCAGAAATTCACTGGCTTCTTGCTCGGATAACGTCTTCTTTCCTGCATTCTTATCAACAGGTTCCTGCTCTATGCTTTTGCCCTTACGGGCTCTTTCCTCCCCTTCTTTTGTTCGGTCTTCACTAGGCCCTCCAGGGGTATAGAAACGCCCACTTCGAGTCATCCCACCGGTCCCTGAGATGTTAATGACATCAGGAGTAGCCTGAACTTTCACATTGTAATTCCACGAGACCGCATTGGTGCTTTTAAAGGGAAAAGGGACTGGCACTTGAATAGTGATTGGTTTAGGCACAGCGGTGGTTAGCTTTGTGTCCTTTTTGTAATGGATTTCCAGTGGTTTCCGGATACTCTTGCTCTGGTCAATGCTTGACTGGAGAGTCGACACGCCTTCCTCTTTCTTTTGAAGACCTATTTGTATTATGTGTCGGTCTAATAAGTCGTGCAGGACTGGTTTGAATGCCTCACAGGCCCCGACACAAAGGGGATCAGCACACGATCCCTTTCCGGTACATCCCTTCATAATGATTCCGAAGTGACACAAATCAGCATGGATGAGGTCCAGGGGTGTGACAATGTCCTCCACCTTTCTGACCAATAATTGCCCCTCAACATCCTCAATGGCATTGACGGAGGGTTTCCCGTGCCCCGGCAGAGGGTTAGTGGCAACATTCGGACCATCTTCTGCGAAGCTTAACCATTTAGATTCAATTAAGTCTTGTACTACATATTTCAATGCCTTGCAATTTTCTGTTGAATGGCCAACTGCCCCAGCGTGGAATCCACAGCTAGCCTCTGGGTCATAGCTCCTAGGGAAAGGAGGTTGAAGGGGTCTCATTGGACGGGGAGTGATCAAGTTGTGACTGATGAGGTGATTGAATAGGTCTGTGTATGACATGGGTATTGGGTCGAAATTGGCGGGCTTTCTTTCATGGTAGTTTTGTGGTCTATAGCCTGGGTTGACTTGGTGAGGTGGGGCTTGTGGTGTTTGAGTAGGTATTTGTAAAGTCTGTCGGGGGTTGTTGTAGGGAGGTTTTCCTGATCCAGAGATGGCATTGGTTTCTTCGTCTTTCTTTTTAGGGAAACCTGAGAAGGGCCTTTTCTGATTGCTGGTTCCAGCGGAGCTATATGCAATCTTCCCGTTTCTCCATCCATTCTCTAATCTTTCTCCGATGACGATCATATCTGAAAAGTTCGAAGACACGCTCCCAATCAACCTGTCGTAGAAAGGTGATTGAAGAGTATCCATGAACATTGATACCATCTCTTTTTCTAACAAAGGTGGTACCACCTGTGCAGCCAAACCTCTCCAACGTTGGGCATATTCTTTGAAGGACTCATTGTCTCTCTTCGTCATGCTCTGCAGCTGTGTTCTATCGGGAGCCATGTCAATGTTATATTTGTATTGCCTCAAAAATGCATCGGCTAGGTCTTTCCAGCATCTGATATGGGCACGTTCTAATTGCATGTACCAGCTCGAAGCTGCCCCAGACAGACTATCTTGGAAATAGTGGATGAGCAATTTGTCGTCGTGAGAAAACGCCGCCATCCTCCTGCAGTACATGGTTAAGTGGCTTACAGGGCAAGTCGACCCTCTGTACTTGTCGAAGTCTGGCACCTTAAATTTTGGAGGGATGACCACGTTAGGGACGAGGCACAAGTCATAAGCATCTCTCGCACCAACATTGGATCCCTCGACTGCTCTCAACCTTTCCTCAAGCATTTGTAGTTTGTCTTGGGCTTGAGGGTTCTCCATAGAGTGATTGTGAGGGAGCCCACTCATACCATAGTAAGGATGGATCATCGGAACTATGGCTGGGTTCACATGTGAATGAGTGGGATTCCTGAGGTTGGAACCTTGAGCTTGAGCGTCAACTATCGGCGGTGGAGGGCAGCCAAGTGGGAGTCCTTGTGGTATGACGACGGGGGTCGGGTTTTGAGCTTGTGGTGCCCCTGGATTACCATCGTGACCCGTTGGTGTAAGCTGTTGTTGGCCCGCGACTCCTGAGGGACCGTCTTCTGGACTAGCATCGACTGTCGGAGGTGTGTAACCTTGTGGAAGTCCATAAGGAGGCCATATGTAACCCTGGTTATTAGTCCCAGTGGGGGGCACTGTATGCGGGATCCCGAGTCCATTGGGAGGAGGAGGGTTGGTAACTTGATTTTCCGTGTTCCCAGCGGAGACATCTTCACTTGTGTCTTTGTCTCTCAAAGCTTGTAAGACCTTTAAGATTTCAGCCATCTGTTCTTTCATCCCATCTATTTCTGCCCTAAGCTCTTGATTGTCTAGGTCCTGAGGTGGATTGCCTTGATCCTGGTTATCTTGAGGCGGATTGTCCTGGTTTTCTTCCATGTTTCTGGCCTGAGAACGAGTCCAATAGCGATGTTGACGCACCAGCTTGTCTTTTACTCTCTGTTGGTGGGACACATGGTATGAGTATATGTATGAGTATATGAATGGATGAAAATGCGAATGATGCATGTGTGCATGAGTCTTATTGTTTTAGGTCGGGAATTGTAAGCGCATCCTGATTTGTCATAAGTACACAGATTAAAGTTCCACAATATTTTCAAGATAAAAGATCAGCATGTGAGACAAACAAACTTCATTGATGGAGGAAAGTACAACATTTTGGAAATAAAACTTCGAAAAGAAAAGTACAATGTTCTTTAAATTTCACTCAAATACATATGGCTTTCATATTTCCACTCCTCCCTCTTTTTCTACTAGTAGCGCTGCCAGCCTTCTCCCGGAGTTCGGCAATCAGAACCTCGCAAAACTCCATGAATTTGGAAACTTGGACCGGGGTGTTAAACGGGTGCATTGCCGCGTTAGCCTCCTTTAGACGTTTGGGGATTCCAGTGATAGCTCGATTGGCCAGCCATGCCAACTTTGAGAATCTGTCTTTCCAGTATAAGCTTTCATTCTTCAACTCTATGAAGGCTTCATGGTTTTCTATCCTGCTGACCAACTCCACGAAGCGGTTCTCCCAATAGATGCTTTCTGTCTTCAGCTGGCGGTAGACCTCCTCTTGATATCTGATATGGTCGTTCAGCTCATCAGATTTTTCATGCTCCCTTCTTAAGGCTTGCTGGTATTCTCGGAGTATCTCTTCAATGGTATCTTTATCCTGCTTGATACTTTTCACTTGCTCTTCAAACTCGGCTGCCATCATCCGGGACTCTCTCTTTGATACCATTAGCAGGCTCTGTGCGGTCTTTTCAGCCATCATTGATTCTTCCCATAACTTTTTCCACTTGTATGTATCATCGATGGCTTGGTTCATTTTCAGGTTGCAACGTTTTATTTCCTCTTTCGCCCCTCTTAGGTACTTTTGAACCTCTAGTTTGTTCTTTTGTTCAATCTTGAGCTGCTTGCGGCTGTCTTCAATGGCCACTGACTTACTTGCGTTCTCTTCCTCCAATTTCTGGTTTTTTAGGAGCACTTTCTCTAACTCTGCCTGCAAGCCCTTCTTTTCTTCCTCGGCTTTTGACAATGCCATTTTAAGCTTATCTAAATCTTCGACAGTGGGAAGGGTAGGTTCAAGTATTTCTTCCTCCACCCATAGTGCACTTTGGTAAGGCAATCGGGTGTCTTGGATCCTCTTTTGGAGCCATTGACGAAAGGTGGTTTCCTTGTCGCCACTCCTCTTAGTAAGCTCTTGTCCCTTGCGGACGACCATATCCCACGCTTGAGAAATCTTCCGGAGCATGTCAACCCCTTTTGGGCTTCCTTCATGGAGGTAAAAAGGGATTAACATGTCTTCGGTGGGCGGATTTCGCATGGGGTACCCCAGCTGTCTTAGAGTTAGAGAGGGATTGTAATTTATGCATCCTCTTGTCCCCATGAGCGGGACGTTTTGAAAGTTTCCACATCGAAAAACTACTGCGGGCCTATCTTTCCACCATGATGGGTGCCAACGAACCTTGTATTCATGAAGGCCCCCTAGCACTTGCAACCATTCACTAGTGTTCATTGTCTTCACCTCACACCCTCTGGCATCTTCAATTGGGCCTTCTACTCCGACTTTGTTAACGAAAGCATGGGTGAGAAGCAAAACATACAAGGCGTGCAGGCAACAAGATATCCTCTTTCCCCTTAGCTCACTATAATGAGTGAAAGTACAGTAAGTGTCTGCAAGCATGGCTGGAATCGGATTGAGTGGGTTTTCTCCGTCCTTGAAAGATAAGAAGACACCAATAGCTGTTGTGTCCACATATCTTTCAAGGCGTGGAAATAGGACAACGCCAAAGATGGTCAAGGCTAACACCTGCTTAAAAGGACCCCGATTTCTAGCGTCAGCGAAGGATTTCATTTGGCTTTCCAGATACTCTTGTGGGAATCCTGCAATGCCATTTCGTATTTTCTTCCGGAGCTTCAAGTTCTCTTTGCTGGTTTGTAACATTGAGGCGAGTTTCTCATCTGTGTAGTATTGTCCCTGATACTGGTAGGGTCCATTGTCTTGTTGAGGAAAGCCGAAGATCTGTGTATATTCTTCCAGGGTAGGTGCCATTTGGAAATTTTTGAAGGTGAAGCATCTTAATGAAGAGTCGTAGAACTGGCTCAAAGCGGCAATGGCCTCCGTTTGCACGTCCAATTGTAGTAGCATAATAATCTTCCCATACATTCTATCAAAAGACCTGCGCTCGATGGGCGGCAATCGACCAGCACATTCCCTTAGACTTGTTGGATTAGGCTGTTTCACTATAGGGTAGTTCAGAGTTTGGATTGCTTCACAGTTTGATCCCATATTGCCTTGCTTATGACAAAACTTTCGAGCCTCTTACAATTCCCGGCAAACCTAAATGAGATGAAAAGCATGCATGTGAGGATTTTTTTTGTATATATTTTTTTTTTGAAATGACGATGATGTATGATGAATTAAAGAATGACGTTACAGAGAAAATTTTGGTGATTCAAATTTTGAGAAACATTAACCATGTCACATAAAATATATGTAAAGGGCAAAAGAGTAAATGGTTTTCATTATTTGATTTTTTTTGAAAAAAAGTTTTTGTGATGATACAACGGGTAGGTGAATTGCCCTTGTGTCCTAAATAGGTTAGGTCGTATATATAGGTTACGGTCTAGGGTTACTTGTGTGATCAATCTCTCAAGTGGCTCTAATCATGTCCTCACAAGGGTCTCCAGAGCTGAAATCTCTTTCGTGATATGACCCACAACGATAGCGAGCTACCTGGTGTGGGATACCACGAAAGAGCGTACTCTGGCTAAGGCTTTCATGAGAGTCAGACAGATAAAATCCAGAATGACTGACACTAATCGCCTCCACTCGTCCTAGGTTTTTTTTTCAGACCCGGGTATAGGGCCCCGCTCAAGAGTGTGTGCAATGAACAAGTGTAATTGATATGTGTGATATAAGCAACCTAAACTACCCGTGCTGCAAAAGAAATACAGGTAATAGTGCAAAGGTTTTCTACCCTAAGGTTCAATAGAGCAAATAAATAGATAAATAAAATAGACATGCGAATAGAAGGGCTAAGGGTAAATAAAGTACTAAACTAACAAATATCTACACATTTAACTAAATTAGGCTTGACCCTCTTAAAAAAAAAAGTCCCCAGTGGAGTCGCCAGCTGTAACGACCGAAAAATCCGGAGGAGGGATTCTTCGTTGTTTTTGAACAATGGAGCCGCCATCAATATTTATTTTTAGGAAAACATTGAAAAAACCTTTGTTTTTGGGTTCGGGGGTCGATTAAGTGCGGGGAAGGTACTAGCACCCCGCAACATCCTAAAAAAGGTTACCTTTTAATTTAATGTGTAGAAAAAAGAATTAGTTTAAAGAAAACATTTTAATTTACCCTTTTTATTGATTACAAAAAAACGGAAAGGAAGACTTAATAAAAAAAATTAGTTTTTTGCGCTTGACAGGAGTGGGCCCCCGCTCCTACGTATCTCCGGGTGCGATGGAGAAATCAAAGCTACGTAGTTCTCGGGTAGAAAATATTTGTGTGTTGGTATTTTTTTATTTTTTTAAAAAAAGTTTGCGAAAACTAGAGGCCGTTCATGGCGACCAAACAGATAAATCCAGAGTGGTCACCACTAATGGCTTATTCGAAAAAGAAAGTGCTTACAGCGTTCAAACGAGCGGGACCCAGAGTGACTGCTATAAATACCCGATTTGTGATCGGGCTCTGGTTTATTTGAAAATGTGCATTGGAAAACGTTTTCTAAAAAGGAGTTGAAATTACGTTTGTGTTCTATTAACTGAAAATTTCTTGAAGTTTAGGCGGGTGTTTTGCGATGATCAAACGAATAAATTCAGAGTGGTCACCGCTACTAATCCGTTTTGGAAATAAAGGTTGTTCCTATCGGTCAAACAAGCTAGGCTCAGAGTGACCGTTGGTAACAACCTATTTTTATGTGAGTTTGGTTGTTTGAAATAAAGAAAAAAGAAAAAAAAAAGGTTTGGAAACCACGCGGTATAAATAAAAGCGGAATGGGTGATGGTAAAAAAAAAAGGGTGCGAATGACAGGGGTGCTGTGTTAAAACTGGGGGGTGCGAACAGTGAGACCGGATCGCTTTTGTGGACTAGGTTGTGTTTTAAAAACATGGGCTTGCCACCAAAAGGGGGTGCTGTTTTACGAGAACGCGGGGGGTGCAAATAGCGTTTTGACGCTAAAAAGAAAAATGGTTGCCGGGGGTGCAAATAGCGTTTTGACGCTAAAAAGAAAAATGGTTGCCGGGGATGCAAATAGCGTTTTGACGCTAAAAACGGTTGATCAGTTTATTTTTACTTTTTGCTATTTGACTAAATTACTCTTCATCCCTTTTTTTTGGGGAAAATGATTATTATTATTACCCTTTTTTTAAAAAAAAAGGATAGTGATATTAGTAACCAATTATTTTATATAAAAAATATTTTTTTTAATATTTTGAAAAAGATTTTATTTTAATCCGAAAATCAGTAACTAATTATTTAATATATAAAAAGGGAACACATTTTTTTTAATATTTTTTAAAAAAGGGGTTTATTGTAATCCGAAAATCAGTAACTAATTATTTTATATATAAAAAAGGAACACATTTTTTTTAATATTTTAAAAAAGGGGTTTATTTTAATCCGAAAATCAGTAACTAATTATTTTATATATAAAAGGAACACATTTTTAATATTTTTTTAAAAAAGGTTTATTTTAATCCAAAAATCAGCAATATATATAAAAAAAAGCAGCAACAATATTTATAGAACAACAACAATAAAATAAGAAAAAAGCAACAATTTAGTAAATAAAAGCAACAAATTTAAAAACAACAACAAATATATATACAAAAAAAAAACAGCAACTACATTAAATAAACAAAAACAGCAACAACATAAGTAAAAGCAACAATATTTACATGAATAAAAGAAAAAAAAAACAGCAACAATGAAATAAAAAGCAAAAAAAACAATAATAATGTATTAAATTCGAAAATTACATTACGGTACCTTAAGGAAAAAACTTGGCAATGTTGGGAAGAACCTCTTCCCGGATCTCCTTAATACAACAAGATTTTTAAACTAAAAAAAAGAATATTGGAAGGAGAAGAAAAAGAAAAGAAGGGAAAAAATCAAAAAAAACAACACTACACTTTTTCAAGAATTTTCTTCTTCCCTTTTTCTTCCAAAAAAATCCGCCCCCTCCTTCAAACTTGTGGCCTCCATTTATACTAAGGGTGATGCCTTCTTACCCTCTTTTCTTCTGAAATGCTCCATTCCTTGCACAGTAGTTTTTTTGGCTTGAGAGGCTTGATATGACAGAGAGAGGTAGAGATTTCGTGATTTAGGGTTTTGGGGAGGGGTGTGCGTGGAGATGGGAGAGTGGTGAAGAGAAAAAAAAATGAAAAAATGAGTGAAGTGTGTGTTGTGGAAGGGGAAACCGTGGGGGGGGGGGGGAAGAGAAAGAGAAGGGAAAGGTTGAGTGTGAGTTGTGTGTGATGGAGAAAGAAAGAGAAAATGAAGGTTGAGTGTGAGAGAGGGAGAGTGAGGTCGAATGGGGAAGGGGGAAGGAGAGAGGGAGGAGGCGTGTGAGAGATGGGGAGAGTGTATGGGGAAGGTAAATGTGGGGAAGTGGGATAATGGGGAAGTGGGATAATGGGGAAGAGTGATTGTGAGTTCCAAGGAGGGAGAGAGGGGTATGGGGTCGAATGGGTTAGGATTTTTGGGGAATGAATGTGGCTTGATTTTGGGGTTAGGGGGGAGTTGAAGTTTAGGGTTTTTTTTTTTTTTTTTGAGTGGGGGTGGCCGAATTCAGGGTTAGGAGGAGGGAAATTAGGGTTTTGTGATGAGTTGGGTTATGGGTTATGGGTTGTGGGTTAGGTTTTTTGTTGTTGTTGGGTTGGGTCATGCGAATTGGGCTAGCCATTTTTCCTGGGTTGGGTTTCTGATGGCCCAATCCACGATAGCACCTTATTTTTTTTAAAACCGACCCCCCTCCGTTTCCTCCTTTGCTTATATTTTTTCTTCACTTCTAATAAAAATATTTTTGTTAAAAACTTGTGGCGACTAAAATAGAATAATACACGACATGAAAAAGAAAATAATTATTTTTATTAAAAATAAATAAAATTTCTTATTTTTGGATAGGACAAAATTAGGGTATTACAATAATAAAGAAGCTTTACATTTTTACAAAAGTGTGCTTGTATTTCTTTCGTTTGATTTTCTTCTCCTTCATTGTGTTCCCAAGTGTTCTTCTAGTAGCATTTATTGAGCGTAGGTAGAGTGTACCTCAAAAGAAAGAATAAAACCAAGTTAGGGATTTATCCACAGAAGTTGAAAAGGGAATTAAAGGAAGATAACAGAGAGTGAGGGAGGAAATTACCTTTCTGTGTGTTCTTCGTTGTCTGGAGCCGTATGAGTCTTCATTCAACCTTGATTAGGATCATAAGAGGAAGAGTGATTCGTCCATCAATCAACCAGTACTCGTTACATGCAACCTTGAGTTAGGGTTCATAAAATCAAAAACAAACAGAAAGAAGGTGTGTGTTATACCTTCGCGTGTGGTTGTTTGCGTGATTCGTCCATCAATCAACCAGTACTCGTTACATGCAAACACAGAAGAAAGGAAATATTAGAAAAGACCTAATATGAGTTCTAATCTGTGAAACAATCACAATAACCAGGGGGCTTTGTGAGTTTACCTATCAGAAACACCTGTGAAGAATTGTGTTGTAATTCTGGGCTTGATTTCGTGTAAAATCAACGAGAAATAGTAAACCATAGCAGAGCTAGGTTGAAGAGAGAAGAGGAGAAGCGGCGGAGGAGAAAGAATCTTAAATTTCTGGCCAAAATTTTAGGGTTTACCTTTTATAGTGTGGGCAACAATCTGGGTCCGTGTCAACCCGCGTCTCAACCTGTTGGGTTCTGCATTATTGTTTTTGGAACCATTGCTGAGTGAAGTGGGATGGGCTTCTGATTCTAGGCCTGGCCTTGTGTTATTTGCACCCCTGCAAGTGATAATACAATAACCAAATTAGAAATTCAACACATGTAACTAACAAATAGGAAATATGACAACATCTGAATCACAATGAAAGAAGAAAAAAACGCGAGCACCTAAACAGATGATCAAAACGTAAGAAGGATCCAAAAGTGAGCAAATAGCACTTATATATGCTAATTCCTCTCAAATTCAAATTATGACCAAAAAAATTTTACAACTTGCAAAACCACACCTATATATAGAGAATAGGTTGTGGGCTCACTAAAAAGACAAACAAAACAACAAAAAGCCCAAACTCAGGTCCAAACTAGGCCTTACACAATTAAGCTTCTAAGCAAGGGAAAAAACATGCCTAAAATGTTTAGCTTATTACAATTATAAATTTTTATGAAATCTCAACTAATTTAGAACATTTGATATCATTTGAGAACAAACAACAATTTTAGAACATTTGTTATCATTAAGCAAATTAATATTTTGAACTTCCAATTGTTCTTTAATCTTCTTTGCTCTTTCTCTTGTAATTGGTCCAAATTCCATGTCTAGAATATCCATACTCTTTGTGTCCGTAACAAGTTCATCAATAAAAGTCCAATTTATTTAGATTCAAAGAGAAAGTGTTGGCGAGATAAGTTTTAACTTGTATTCGAGCAGACAAAATAATGCATGTGATAAATAGACAAAATAATGTATGTTTTTTTTGTATGGACCATGATAGTTGCTGGCTACCTACGGAGTGCTCAACACTTTCAACGAAAGACTAATTTCTGCTCGTATTTAAAATCAAATTTTGTACTGGCCAACACCGAATTTGTCTACTGCAAAAATTGAACCCGAGAACACCGAATCGACCCCGTGTCACAAAGTGACAAAATAATGTATGTGAAAAAAAGTAGACAAAATAGTTGCCGACACCACGTATTCAAGAAGACAAAATAACTTTTAACATTGCAAAACAATGCAACACTACAAAATAACTTTTAACATTGCAAAACCACGTCGACCAAAATAATGCAATCTGAAATAACAAATCCCAACACTACAACGCTCAAGTGGTATTTGCCGACCAACACAATGTCGGACCGGGCACTGTTTAGGACCATAAAATTTTGTTTTTCAGTTTAATTGTACCACTCTTGTAATCATATGTATAAATAAATTAGAAATTTATAAATGTGCTTTTTTTAAAAAAAATTCAATATTAAATATATTACATATTTTAAATTCTAAATATTAATTTTTTTAATTAATTATTTAAACTCGTATTAAATAAATTGAAATAAAAAAACCAGTTTAAAAATCTCATTGGGAGGCGACTTCTCAACTTAAAAAAAACATCCCATTAAGAAGTCATTTTGGGGGGAAGTGACTTCTCAACGGGAGAACAAAAGTGTACTACTTTGATAAATAATCTAAAAAGTATTTTATTTAGATATTTTTTTTGGTTTACACTAGTGTAGAAAAGGGATATAAAATCAGGCAAATTAGACATTTAAAGTCAGGCACTTATGAAATGTCTCATTTTAAATGTTTAATTCTTTTCCTAATTTTGCACAGGTGTCCGGGACTCTTTTTTGCCCAATTTATACACTGCATGCATTCATGTGATGTGTCACTTAGGAACAATGCTTGCCGACATGACGACGATCTTTTGCACAATCACCTACTTCTTTATCTGGCTGCCGCATCGACACATCATTATATGTACGTTTCCGAGTCTCATAAGTCCTTATCATTACACATTATATAAGAAGATCACAAGAGCCACACTCTTTAAGCTAAAACACCATACTATCTTTATCTTATAAGCTAGCTAGCTCTACAAATTGAATTTGTGTACCTGGTGATATATGATGGAGAGGAAAACACTTGGGTTTTTGTTCGTGCTACTTCTTGTCTTAGCCGCTGGTAAGTAAGATAAGATCACTGGTTTGGGACACTCTATTAATTAATCTCTGTTTATTATTAATAATGAAAAACAAATTATGTATATTACAGATGATGTTGGGGTTAAGAGAGCAGAGGCATTTGGAAGGAGAGCGTGCAGGAAAGCGAGCATGACGTACAAGGGACCATGTGTGAGTGATGGCAACTGTGCAAGGGTATGCAAGAGCGAAGGTTTCAACGGTGGCGATTGCCATGGCTTACGTCGCCGCTGCATGTGCAGCACCTGCTGAACTACCTAATCAATGAATCAGTAACCACAAATAATTAAATAAATAGCACACTAATAATCTGCTATAGGGTTATTAAGTAGCTAGCTAGCCGTGGTTATGTACTATATGGTCTTTCATCATCATCATCATCATCATCATATATTGTAGTAGAATGTACTTGGCGGAGCAAGTACATGATATCATCCAAGTATGATTCGTCTTGCTTGCTCGCTTCGATGTGTAATCAATTTTATAAATTAATAATAAGGTACTGCCAATTTTATATATGTGCACCACATGATTCATTTTAGCTTTAACATAAATATGCAACTTCATACAAAGAAAAATTATTCATTAATTATTTTTTTCTGGTTACTTTTGTTAATTAATCACTTAATTTGAACGAGTAATTAATAAAAAGGAAACCACAAGTTGAAAAGGTTTATGATGTTTTTATTTTGGGAAAATATCTCCCGACGTCACTTAATTAGTTTTAAAAATGTTGCGCCGTTGCCTTTTTTTTAATTTTCGTTTAACTCTATTAAAAAAAGCTAAGTGGCTGACGGTGCTGACGTGTATATTGATGTACACTTTGAATATTTCGTTTCACAATCGAATATTTCGTTCCTTGTCCAATAATTGATGACTTCGTTTTACTAATTGCGTTGTTGTTCAAGAAGATTGTGGGTTCGTAGATGATGATGGAACCCAGGAAAATAATAGAGAAAGGGGGATATCGAAATCGAAATATAGTCACCAATAGAAATCAAAATCAAACCCAGTGGTGGTAGATGATGAGGAACGAAGAATGAGAGAAAAGGCCGGACATCGTTTGGAACGAGAATGAGAGAGCAGATTGCAATGATAGTTGGAGGTGATGAGGAACAAGGAAGAGGATGGTGGATGGTAGGGTTCCATGGCTTCCATGGCCGTTGCACCTTTTTTCTTGAAGAAGAGGATTTTTTAATTAAAAATAATTATAAAATAAAGAGTCAGCAAATAAAATTGCCACGTAAGCATAAAAAAATCACATAAGCACTCTAAAAGCCAAGATACAAAAACTGTTAAAAAGGGTAACGACGCAACGTTTTTAAAACTTGAGAGGCATAATTGTTAGAAAAAAAGTTAATAGACCTATTCGTTACCTGAAAATAAGTTAAGGGACCTCGGGAGATATTTTGCCTTTTATTTTTTGTTTTTACATAGTGATTTTCATTAGAATTCAGGGACTACAATGGTAAATAGTGTGAATTTTCGGTGGAATGTGTCCTAATAGCATTTTAAGGGCGAATGCGCATTATGTTATTTGAGGTAATTTATGGTATGTTATGTTTGGAATCGTGGAAAGTGGAAAGAAAAAGAAACAATAGTTAAGAAAACACAAAACTCAATATTTTTTCCCTCCTTTGGTTTACAAATAACAAGGAAAGAAGGGAAAAGAAACTGCGTGCCCCACAACGAAAAGCAATATTCCCAAAATGGGAAGAAAATAGTGGAAAAGAGCTAATCAAAATTGAAATTACCATGCTCCCCTAAATATTTAGATTATTAGTCATCTTAGAATTTGAGTCTCAATCCTACAAAATCGGCTTGTAGAGTGATAGATGTCTTCCACTTAAAAACTCATTTTCAGGCCATATCACATCCGATGTGGGACTCTTAACAGAAAAACTGCTTTTTTATTTCCTTACTACTTTTCTGTTCATTTCTCTCAAACCAAACAATTAATCAATAATCTTATTTTCTACTCTTTTCTCTTCTTCTCCCCTCTTTTCCTTTCTCTCCCTCTCCTCTGTCTTTCTCTCTCCAAAACCAAACATATATTCTCCAAAACCAAACATATATACTTTTTCTTTCATTTCTATCAAACCAAAAATATAATTTTGTGGCGGCAATTTTTAATTTGCTGCCACAAAATAATATTTTTATATACTTAAACATACTCAGTAACGTGTTTTGTTCTCATAAACAAAGATAGACCTACATTTAACTACAAAATAGTATTTTTATCTAGTCACCTCTTTGGCCCTATTGCATTACCTACTAGGAATGTTTGGATATATAAATGTGATATGATGAATAATAACATTTGAATTTAATTCTTCTCACATGTCTTCTACATATTGAAGAGAAAGTATGTGCATTAAATGCTCTGAAGCAATAGCAGTGAGGCAGAAGACCATTGTTGTGTCGTGTAGAATATCGTATAATGAGGAAGACGTTGAATGTTGTCCATAATTTTGAAACAACTCTTTCGAAATGCTCTGCTATAAATACAAACTTCAGAAAGCAAATAAAACAAGCGCTCAAAAACCTAGTTGATATACTCTATATTTCTAATTTCTGAACTCGCACACAATCATTTTAGATCCTTTTTTAAAGTTAGTTATAAGTGTAAATATGTTTGTAACACAAATTCTTTATTCATTTGAATTTATGATTTGATTAAGTTCTTTAAAGGCTTCACCGTAGTAAGTGGTTGGTTCTGAGAAGTTAGAGTTTGCCCCAAGTTTTGAAGATTGTAAAAACTCTAAAGGGAAATCTGTAATCAGATTGATCATAGTGAAAAATCCTTCTAGATGTGAAGGTATTAGAGGCGGAGAATAGCTTGGTGGTTAAATTGATTGGTTTTAGTAGATTATAGTAATTCTAGATCATTTAATATTAATTTAGTTATTTTAATTAAATTATTTAAAAAAACTTATTTTGGAATTTTTTTATAGTAGTTAGATTTGATGTTGACAATTGATAGTTGTTAAATTGATTTGTTTTAGTAGTTTTAATAGATAGTAATTGATTAATTGGTCGCATCAGTGTCACATCATATTTGCTTTATAAATAATTTTGATTTATTTTTTTTGCAAGTTACCAATTTGCCATTGAAATTGCATAGGTGTCGTTAGGCAAGTTACACCAAATATGTAAATTGGCTAACATATTAGATTAGATAGATTAGATAGATTATCATAGATTAGAAATGTAAATTTGCTAACATATGTTATTATTAGATTAGGTTAATATTAAATTTTAGATAACTGAATATTAATTTAATTATTTTAATTAAATTATTAAATTAGTAAAAAAAAATTATTTTGAAATTATTGATAGTGTTCAATTTTTTTTGACAAATGTTAGTGGTTAAATTGATTGGTTTTAGTAGTTTTAGTAGATTATAGTAAATAGTAAATTTTAGATCATTTAATATTAATTTAGTTATTTTAATTAAATTAATAAATTATTTTAAAAAAATTATTTTGGAATTTGATAGTGGTTAGATTTGTTGTTGACAATTGATTGTCGTTAAGATGATTTTTTTTTTTTTGCAAACCAGGGTATCCACCGCCGAACGCAGTGACTAATCCCCTCGCTGGATTAGAGGCACCTCGAAGGGTGGGACAGCTGGCCCAGGGATTTAAAGCTGCTTCATACCCAAGGCGGGGATCGAACCCTCGACACTTGGTTAAGGGAGGATGAGCCCCAACCGCTCAACCACACCCCACTAGTGGAAAAACGGGATTTAAAGTCGGATATTTTGTACATTCAAAGTCGGATGCAAGTCCGACTTCTATTAGAGTGACTTAGAAAGGAAAAGATTTAAAGTCGGATAATGGTCCGACTTAGAAAGTCTGTTTTTACGTCAGACAATTAGCGTCCGACTTTAATTATCCCTTTTACGTTGTTGTTTTGGCCTCTGTGGAACACTTTTAATGTCGGATTACGCATACATCCGATTTTAAAATGTTAATTTGTTTTTTTTAAAAAATTGTTTTGCTCTTTGGTGCTTCGCCTTGCAGATATAAGGTCGACCAACACAATAGTACATTTATAATTAATGAGGATACCATGCAAATTGATTAAACAAATAAATTTTTTAGTCCCAAAACAAACACCATATCAGCAAGATAACATAAATTAATTCTCATTAAAAATTTCCTAACAAAATGAACATACAAACTTCAATAATACGTATGACTCACAGAGGTGATGTCCACCCAAATCTGAAAGACTTTTGAAGTTGCAGCTGGGGACCATAATATAAAACCATGCTTAACACAACAACTTTGATGTTGGAAACAAAAAATTGTGCAGCATTCTAATTAACTATGTTCCCTCTCTTCCCCCACTGACAAGGTGCAACAGGAACTCAAAATTCCACAAGCTATGGAAGATAGCTAGCCCCTGCCATATCAGTTGTGAAGACCCACACATATATGCATTATATGAATCTTATAATGACCCTAATTCATGCACTAGCCACGGAACACAACACCGGTACATTCGTCTCAACACCTTACTATCTCCTTTCTCATATCCAATCACTTGATAAATCACTCTCATTGACCCAAGGAAAAAATACTTCATATTTTGAAACAGTTAACAACTCCATCATGGTAGCATGCCAGCACCTCTCAGAAGTTACTCCAAGAGAAAGCTCAATAAGGGTCCTAAAAAATGAAGAAGATGGAATAATAATCAAAAGAGAAGGACAATCATTATAGAGGTAAAGGAACACAGTACAGTATCCATGATGCCTTCTCTCTATCTTCTGCATAAATTAGCTAAAGAAAAGAAATGCGAGGCTATAATATCCAAAAACTTGTCTTGAGAATAAACAAAACAACAAGGAATGCTTTATGCAGAATAGTGCTATCTCTGCATCTTTTTTAAAGTTGGACTAGCAAATTACTTACAACTTTCAAGGAAAAAGAACATCGGAAGAATTCAATATCAAAAATGCAACATCATATCAAAAACAGTTTAATTAGCAGCAAGTAATTCAGTCAAAAAGTTAATTGTTAGATCACAACCAATGGAAAAACATACACACCTTTGTGTAAAATGGTTCATAAAGCTTCTGGTATTTAGCTTCCAACTGTCCTCGCTCCTCTAAATACTTTGCCTCCAATTCATCATGTTGACTTTGCAAGTTACAAAACCAGATCATATTTCATTGCTAGTTGGTACCCGTCACTAATGTAAAATTGAAACTTCAAGTATAAACTAACCATGAGTGAATTTCCCTTCTTAGAGTACTTTCCTCAACAAATATAAACTAACCATGAGTGCCATTGAGTATTGAACATAAGGAAAGAAGTATACTGTTAGCATAAGGAGAGACTAAACAATCAATGTATCAGTGACACTTGAAATAGACAATTGCAATTATCACACAACCACATAGAAGAAAACATGTGAACATGAGAAACCGAGAGATGGCAGTAGCATCAAACCTTCCAATCTTTGACAATGACAACCGAGAATTGTTTTCCTATTCACAAAGGAAACCTAACGAAAATAGACTTTGAGAAATAGAAAACAATATACTGAATCTTTTGCAATTCAAGATTATAATATAAGTTTAACTAGTCCAAGTTTTTGGAAACATGAATTTGATGGAAACATGAATTAAAGCAAACCTTAGATTCCTTTGGATGATCCAATTTCACATCTTTTTCTTCAACTTCTGATCCCTTTTCTATCTCCTTGTACATAACATGTGCAATTTCCTTCACATTTTCGGTCACCTTTTCATAATGAATTTCAGTACTGCTTCCACGATTGTCCAAAAGTTAAAAGAGTAAGAGAGAAATCTTATTTACTCCAGAAATAAACAATATCTCAAATCAAATTACATGCATCCTCATTGGAATTTAGAACATCCATAGCATTGATAAATAAAACAATATAGGATGCTACATCCTCTAAAAGGACAATTTCTGCATCATTGGAATTCTAAAACACCACCATGGGCACACGAAATGCGTGTTTGGATAGACATATTTAGATTTATCTAAAAAGAGTTCAATATTTAATCAAAATGGGGTTAAAAAAAAAACTTCAACAGAGCTTAACATACCAGCTTAACAGCCACCTCCTCCCCAGTTTGTATATTCACAGCTGACACAAAAAAGAGAAGGAATGCCTCAAAATCAATATCAATATAATAATATAAAAGCAATGCCATAATAATGAATAATACAATTAATATTTCATAAAACAAAAGAAAGAAGAAAAGTGGACATACCTATATAAAGCTCTCCAAAAGACCCGCTACCAATTTTTCTTCCAAGTTTAAACTTTCCAGCAATCACACGATCCATTATGAAATAACCTTCCAGAAAACCTATACCCAGTAACTAAAACGAGCCTTTTTGCTCAGATTTGTTCCCAAATCTGCACCAAATTATGCATAAAGGGGCTCCTAAAATATTTATTTGAGAACACACTAAAATTCAATGAAATTTCCCAACCTATGCGTCAGATTAGCCGTTAAAAGCTAATTAATCTTGTAAAAATCCAGGATAAGGGCAAATGAAAAAAGGAGCAAAATTTACAGAAATTGTAGCGCCCTAAAAAATGAAAATGAAATTTTTATTATTCACAAGGTTCTCCAGCTACATTACTTTGCCACAAATGAGCCAAAATCAACCACCCCCCAAACAGACGACATAAGAAAGGAAGAGAAATTAGAAAAAGTCAAAAACATCATTTGTACCTTTCCCCTTACCTTTCCCCTTCTTCCTCTGGGGAAGCAAAGATGGTGACAGTGACAGAAAGAGAGACGGCGACGACGAGAGATGGAGACGGCGGCAGCGAAGAGAGAGCGAAGGAGGACGAGGGCGACTTGGCGGAGAGAGCAAGGGGAAGAGCGATGGAAGCTTAGGGTTTCACTTTCAGTAGTACTGGAGTTTTTTGGGCGATGGCAGTACGTAGAACTGGATCAGCAAGGGGAAGAGCAATGGAAAGTTAGGGTTTCAATAGTCTTTGATTTGTGTTTTGGGTGAAGAGAGGAAAGCGCGAGGGTTGAGGGAGGAGTTTTTGTTTTACGAGAAAATTTCAATGAGAGTTTTTTGTTTTTGACCAATTCACCGAGGGAGTTATTATTTCACGGAAAAATAGGTGACACGTTTAAAGTCGGATTTGTGGATTAACCGACTTAAAAAGAAGTGTTCTATTAATTACGAAATTGCCACCGCGTCCACTTTCTAAGTCGGATATTTGGGAATCCGACTTAAAAACTTATTCATTTCCAGTTTTTACACTAGTGCCCCTAGGTTAAAGATGATTGATTTTAGTAGTTTTAGTAAATTTTATAAATAGTAATTAATTAATTGGTTGCATCAGTGTCATAGTGTCGTATCGTAGATTTTGCAAGTTACCAATTTGCCCTTGAAATTGCATAAGTGTCGGTAGGCTAGTTGCACCAAATACGTAAATTTATACCTCTATAGTGACTAGTACACTTGAACGGTTGAACCCCAAAGATAGAGAATATTATGCATGCATGTGATGTGTCACTTAGAAACAATACTTGCCGAGTGATCACCGTTTTTTGCAGAATCACCTACTTCTTTATCTGTCTGCCGCTTCGACACATCATCATCATATGTACAAGTTTCCAAGTCTCATAAGCCATCATCACTATATAAGAAGATCATAGGAGCCACACTTTAATTTGAGGTAAAGCACTATATTATAAGCTAGCTAGCTCTACAAATTGAATTTGTGTGGTGATATATATGATGGAGAGGAAAACACTTGGGTTTTTGTTCTTGCTCCTTCTTGTCTTAGCCGCTGGTAAGTAAGATAAGATCATTGGAATTCTTATACCGTTTAGTAATTTGATATAATTTGGGACACTTGATTAGTTGATGTCTCTTTATTATTAATAATGAAAACAAATTAATTATATTACAGATGATATTGTTGGGGTTAAGAGAGCAGAGGCGTTTGGAAGGAGAGCGTGCAGGCAAGCGAGCAAGACGTATAAGGGACCATGTGTGAGTGACGGCAACTGTGCAAGGGTATGCAATAGCGAGGGTTTCAATGGTGGCGATTGCCATGGCTTACGTCGCCGATGCATGTGCAGCACCTGCTGAACTACCTAATCAACGAATCAGTAGTTACAAATAAAATAAATAAATAGCACACTAATAATGTGCTATATATAGGGTTATTATTAAGTTGCTAGCTAGCCGTGGTTAATTATGTACTATATGGTCTTTTATCATCATCATCATCATCATATATAGCAGTAGTAGAATGTATATGGCGGATCATCCAAGTATGATTCGTCTTGCTCCCTCTCTTCAATGTGTAATCAATTTTATAAATTAATAAGGTTATATTAATAATTACTGGCAATTTTATATATGTGCACGCAGAGTTAGGATTCTCTCAAATACTTGTCCTCTCAAGTAGGAGAGAGTGACACATACAAAAAGATGATAACATTTATTGTATTTATTATGTTATTCTATGTGTCACTCTCTCTCCTAATTGACACAATAAGTATTTAGAGCATCCTAACTCATGCACACATGATTAATTCAATTTAGCTTAACATCAATATATGCAACTTCATTAATTATTTTGTTTTTGCTTAATTAATCACTTAATTTGAACGAGTAATAAAAAGGAACACAAGTTGAAAAAGTTTATGATGTTATTTTTTTACGTTAGTGATTTTCAAAGAATTCAGCAACCACAATGGTAAATAGTGTGAAGTTTCGGTGGAACTAGCGCATTGACTCGTGCGTTGCACGAGGTAAAAGATCTAGTAAATACAGAATTGTAGAAGTAGGAAAATTTATTGACTAAATTGCAATAAGAAAAAGCCTTGTTTAAATATAAAAAAAAAAATTGCGAGCTTAAGAGCTAAGTTAAAATGTGAGACATAATCCAAACAAATTGTTTTTTACACATAATCTAAAGTCATAATTTCAAGTATAAAGTTAAAAGACATAAGATGCATAATCCAAAGATAGCAAAACATAAGTTTAACATCATCATTCACCTAATTATTATAGGGTGATTAGGGTTTCCTTGATGTGCATGTTGGTAAGAAAATTCCACTTGAAGGGGTAGTGGTTGGTTACGCATCACACGAAGACAACGACGATCAGAAATATCTCCCAAAGTAACATGGATTTTGAAGGAAAAAAAGAGAGAGAAGAAGAAGGGAAAAGGAGGGAAGGGGAGAGTTTACCACTATACTATAATAAAAATAACTTTACGTAATTTGTTACGAAATTAATTTTCATTTTCACTAATCTTATAATGGAGGAATCAACTTCAGCTATTTGAACAGTTAAAATTTTTACTGAACCATAAAGTACCCTCAAAAATAAAATTATGAATTATGGGGGCACAAACTTCACCTATGTGAACAATTAAATTTTTTGCTGGTTCATAAATTACCCTAAAATAAAAAATATGAAGGAAAAAGAAGAGGGACAAAGGGGGAAAATAGGAGAGAATGAGGGAGTATTGGGGAAAGAAACAAAACAAAAAGGGAGGGGGATTTTGGAGAAAGAAACAAAAAAAAATGAGGGTTTTGGGGAAAGAAACAAAACAAAAAAAAATGGAGGAGTTTTTTTGGAGAAACAAACAAAACAAAAAAAAAATGGAGGGGAGAGAGTCTCCCTCTCTCACTCTCTCTATCTGTATCTCGTCCTTCATCACCTCCACAGCGCCGGCCCGCCACTCACCACCCACCACCACCCACCACCACTGTTCCTCCGTCACTTCTCTTATTCTTCTCTTCCACCGCAACATCCTCTCTTAGCCTCCCTCTCTCACTCTCATTGAAACCCAAACCCTAACCATTTTCTTCTATCGTAGATCCTTCGAAATCGCAGAACGTGAAGCCTGTACCATTTTCATGTCAGCACCATATCCATTTCCAAATCAATTCACCCGTTCCAATGTTTTCCTTCTAGGGTTCGCTTCTTTCTCTGATTTCACTTCTATCTCCCAATCTAGTTGGAGATTTTACTTTACTTTACTGCCTCATGTAGTAGGATTTCCCCAATTTTCTGAAGAAAAAAAAATGGAATTTGGTGGTAGCTTCTACTCAGTGGATGAGTTCGATTTTGACCCTAAATGGCTCATTGATCCTAAGCATCTCTTAGTTGGACCCCGAATTGGAGAGGGAGCTCATGCTAAAGTATATGAGGGAAAGTAAGTTCATATCTTCAATTTGAAAATTGAAACCCCTTTCTCAACATTTTAGTAAGCGTTTTTTACGATTTCGTTTTCTCTTGGTTCTGAATTTTATTGATGGCCATATTAGCTGTTCTGTTCTGAATTTTATTGGTTCTGTTCTGAAATTTACGATGGCCATATATATGCTTATTTACATGTTTTTGTCATATATGCTTATTTTACATGTTTTGTTCTGAATTTGATTGAAACATACCATTTATGTTTTGTTCTGTTCTGATGGCTATATATGCTTATTTTACATGTTTTTGTCATTCTATGGCTGGTTCACATTTGCTATTAGGCTTGTATGTAATGGGCTTAGCTAAATGGGTTGTTGTTCTTTTGTTGCCTTTTGTCTTTTGAATTTTGTTGCTGTCTCTCTCTTGCATTCATTTTCTGTGTGGGGAAATTAATTAACGTGAAATTCATTTCCGTTTTGTTCGTTTTATGCGAATAGGAATTAGGGATAGATATACTTTTTTGTGAGTGCTGTAATTGCAATTCCGAAATTCATCGATTAATTGAAAGTTGATGACTGCTCCACCGGCAAGGGCTCGTGCCGATTACGATTACCTCATAAAGCTTCTCTTGATCGGCGACAATGGTAAGTGAATCCTTCTCCCCCTTCTTCGTATTTACTTCTTGTTATCTTAAACTGTTGAGTTTGTGCTTTTGATGCAAATGTACTTGATTTTAGAGTTGAATATTTTCATCATGTATTTTATTTTGAGTGAGTGTTTCAAGTTTTGACTCTTTTTTTTTTGTTACTACAATGCAATTATATTGTCAAGGAGTTCATTTGCAAATTTCTTCTCATCCTAGTTTGAAAAATCTAGGGGAAGGTTCTTCAAATTAAACCTATTTGTCCTCTATGATACAATGATTTGTTCAATTTAAAGTACACCATCAAATATAATCTCAGGCTATCTGGAAGCTTCAAGAAAATGCTTTGAAGCTTTGTTTTTTGATGGCAAGAGTACAAGTGGTACTTTGGCATAAGATTGTTATTTTGCTGCATTCTATTATGCTGCTTACTCTTTGCCTTCTTAGTCAAATTTTATACCATAAAGAAATTTGCTGCATTCTATTGTGCTGCTATATTCTGGATCTAAACTGAAATATTTACAGTAAGTTTGAAATGATATTTTATTCCATTTATCTTGTTTTATTTTTATCTGAAATATATATGTCATTTTGGTTTTCTCTTTTAATGTTTTGCCAGTTTGAAGCAAAGGAATCAGCAAATTAGAAGCTGATTTCATCTTCTCCTCATGCTGAGTTTGACTCCTCCATTTTATGACTTTCAATCGTTATTAATTTGAATTGTCCCTAGTTTATTTAGTAGTTAAAAAGCTATTGCAATGTGTTCATTTCTTTTTATACAATGGATGACTTTGTATTGTCCCTAGTTTATTTAGTAGTTAAAAAGCTACTGCAATTGATCCACCTATTGTATTCCACCTTGCATTGTTTTTCATTTTGGTTTCTCTTCAGGTAACTTTGAGTCAAGATACTACACCTAGTTCACTACTATTAAATGGAGATCAATCAATACTTTGTTTCTTTTTAGTTAACAAAAAATAGATTTGGTGAAGTTATGCTTTTCTCTTATAACTAACTTTAAGTGATTTCATTTGTTTTCTAGGATATTCCTCTGGTTACAATTTCATGCCAATCATCTCAGGTTGGTTTGTTGTTTAATACATTATTATTTTCATTGAATATCTATTATGTATCTCCATGTTGCAGCACACACAGAGATTGATTTACTTTAGCATCTAATTCACTACAAGAATAATTGCTTTTTCCTGCCATTTTTTCCGACGAATAGTTGGTGGTGGGTGTACTTTGCTGAGACTAGCATCAAAAGTGGATGCTATCAAGGCTACCCTTGAAAATGATGAAGAAAAAGTGAGTGATTTATTTGATGCAGCAAGTACATATGTGTTTTGAATATGTACATATTTATATTTTATGTGCTTTAAAGTGTTCCTTCCTAGCTGAGTTGTTTTATGTTCAGTAATATCATTATTATGAGGAGTAATAGCGGTACTCTCTTTTACCACTTCCCCTTCAACACTCACTCTATGATTGTGAATGGGACCCACTAACTTAGTGAGACTCAGAGTGTTAAAGAGTGTTGCTACTTGCTAGCACTCCGTTATTATTACTTAACTTTGTGACTCTGAGATTGTGGCCTTAACAATACAATGATGTGGTGCAGGTTGGAGTAGAGATTGTTAGAAGAGCTCTTAGTTACCCTCTGAAATTAATAGCGAAGAATGCTGGTGTGAATAGCAGTGTCGTGAGTGAAAAGGTACAGAAATTTTCTAAATGTTGAATGCTTCAAAACGCTGAATGTACTTGTCATGATGTGACTTGTGTTTTGAATAGGTCCTATCCAGCGACAATACAAGATATGGATATAATGTTGCCACTGGAAATTACGAAGATTTAATGTCTGCTGGAATCATTGATCCAACAAAGGTGATTTATTGATTTAACATTGCATTTTGACTTATCTGCATGTGATTTTGCAGCTATCTTTGATTCCATAGTAAGTGTATTGTTATAAGAAAAACTCCAAAACAAGTATCGTTTTATCCGTTCAGTGTAAATTTTTTTCCCATTGTTGCTGTCAAATTGATGTGTACATCACTTTCAATTCACTGAATTCCATTATGGATTTATGACAATAATCAATATAATCATCGTTCATGATTCATCCTAATCATAGATATATTTTACTTATATTTAACATCTAGGTTTGGAATGCCATTAAAAGTGAAGTGGCTGTGAGAATCTAATATTTATATATAAGTGTCATTTTTGGGTCTGACTGTTTTGTTGTTATTGTGCTGTGTCTACCCGCTTTCCTGTTATATTGGCGTTTTTATGGGGTTTTTTGTGGGTGCATATGTTGATCAACATCTTCTTTTAAGCACGGCATTAGTACATTGACTTTTGTATGAATGTTTATGATTGATCAAATGGTCTGTAGTGGTTCTGGTATTGTGCTGTTATTCATATGCCATAATTTCTGTGAATAATCCAGAGACTACATCTGAAAATGGTGTTGTGAAGGAGCAAGTGCAGCCTACACCTACAAAGCAAGCATCCAATTCCAATGGGAGTAATGAAGACCATTCACTACAAAAAGCAGATATGTACAAAACTCTCAGTGGGCACAGAGCTGGTGAGGCTGCCATTGTGTATGAACATGGAGCTGATGTCGAGGCACTCATGCCAAAGCTACGAAGATCTGATTACTTCACACTGCCTCGAATACATGAACTAGCGGCCAAGGAAAGGGCTAAACCAGGATTCTTTAGTTATGTCAAAGACTTTGTGGTTGGAAGGCAAGGTTATGGTAGCATCAGTTTTTTGGGTGAGACAGATGTAAGAGGACTTGATCTCGAGTCCATTATTCAGATGTAAGAGGACTTGATCTCGAGTCTTTTATTTGTCTCTTGCTATAGTTGTTTGAATTGAGCTGTTGATGCAAAATATCACACCATTAGGCCTTGAAATTAGTCTGATTTTATTAGTTGTTAAACTCATTTGTAAAATTGATCATCAGTAGCGATTCTATAATTGTCTTTGTAATTCTCTCTTTACTGTTGACTTCCTTTAATTGCTTCAGTTTGATGCCTGCTAGTATATAATTCCTTTAATCCAAAGAAATGCTTATTTAGCAATTGAGCTTTTAGTTAATAGTTCATTGTGGTTGAAAAAAGTTTGCATAAAGGATTTTGATTTTATGATAATTACTAGTGTATAAGAGAAGGAATTGCAATAGAAGTTTGGTTCAGTGAGGGTATAGGCACGACTGTTGGATTTATTTTTTTTTTAATTTTTTTTTAAAAATTTCCGACGGATTTGCGACGAAAACGTGTCAGCGTTTGCGATGACTTTGCCACGGATATGTGCGACGGGTTTCCGACGACTTTCCGACGGAGACATTTGCGACAAAAAAATCCGTCAGAAACGATTTCCGACAAGTGATTTTGCGACGACTTTTTGTCCGTCGGAAAGTCCGTCGGAAACGTCAATTTCCGACGAAAATCGCTGCATTTGCGACGAAAATTGCCGTCGGAAATCGTCGATTTTCTTGTAGTGAGGGATATTGGGCCAAAAGTGGGAGGAGGGCCCACTTAGAGACTACCATAGGATATATATTTTAAGATGTGTCGTAACTCCTAATAGCATTTTAAGGGCGAATGCGAGCTAAATTATTTGGCGAATGCGAGCTGTTATTTGAGGTCATTTATGGTATGTTTGGGTTTAGGGATATAAATGTAAATTGAATTAATACCATGTTACCCCTAAATATTTAAATTAATTGTAGTTATTAGGGATATATTTAAATTTGAAAAACTACTTTTTTTCTTCTTTCCTTCCTACTTTTCCTTTTATTTTCTCTCAAACCAAGCAATTAATCAATCATCTTAATTGCCGCCACAAAATAGTATTTGTATATACTTAAACATACTTAGCAACTCGTTGTAATTGGTTATTCGCCTCACTCTTTTTAAAGTGTTCTTTTACCTCCTTGAGTCTTTTTCTCATGGGTTTTGGACCCTTGTATATGTAAGGGTTAGGATATCATTTGTACTCCCACTAATATAATATATTGCTTATAAAAGAAAAAAAGATAGACCTACATCTACTTTCCTAAAAAAAGTCAAGTGTCTTCTCTATGATCATCACGCATAAAGCCAAGAAACTATTCACCTCTTCGGCCCTATTGTGTTAAAACAACAACCAAAGAAATAATAGAAACGAAAACGAAAATAGAGATGTGGTATTGGTCACGCAGTTTGGCTAATCTTTGCCTACGCATGTGCTACAGAGCAGCCGTAGTTCCATCTTATTACTTAAATGAATTAGGATTTCAGCATTAAAATAAGTATTTATAATAACCAGGTCCATATTACAACAATACCCTTGAACCGTACCGCAAAGGAATCACGCCCCCGCACCCCAGCACACACATTTGCATGCCTATGTCACATTATGGCGTGCTAGTTCTTTAGGCGTACGAATTTGCGTGCCGATGTCGTGCCATGGAGTGCTAGTTCTTTAGGCGCACACATGATAATGCATATGGGCCATATCCAACGTATTGCATTACCTACCAGGAATGTTCAGAAAATAAAGAAGATATAAATGTGCTACAATGAATAATAACATTTGAATTTAATTATTCTCATATGTCTTCTATATATTGAAGAGCAAGTACGAGCAATTAATGCTCTGAAGCAGTAGTAGTGTTAGGTAGAAGACTCTTGTTGTGTCGTGTAGAAGATTGCATAATGAAGAAGACATTGAATGTTGCCCATAATTTTGAAACAACAACTCTTTCGAAATGCTCTACTATAAATACAAACTTCAGAAAGCAAAAAAAAAAAAACTCTCAAAAACCTAGTTAATACTCTATATTTCTAAGTTCTGAATTCGCACACAATCATTTTAAATCCTTTTTTAAAGTTAATTATAAGTGTAAATATGTTTGGAACACAATTTCTTATTCATTTGCATTTTTGATTTGATTAAGTTCTTTAAAGGCTTGACCGTACTAAGTTTGGAAGATCGTAAAAACTCTAAAGGCAAATCTATAATCAGATTGATTATAGTGGAAAATCCTTCAAGATGTGAAGGTACTGGAGATGGTGAATAGGTAAGTGAACTAGGATACATTTTACACTATTTGTCCCACGTTGTCTGCTTTTGTTTTTACGTAAACATATAGAACTAAGATTTTGTCTAATCTAATCTAAAATCAATATATACAAACAACCTACTACCAAAAATACCAAATTATCCTTCACTTTTATCTCAATCGTAAAGATAAAAATGTCATTTTTAATTATTTCTTCTCAATTTTTTTCTCTCTCTCACTTTTATCATTAGTAGGTCACACTCTCACATCATCTTTTAAAACCTACTTTTCTTCCCCCCCCCCTCTCTCTCTCTCTCTCACCCCCTCTATTTAATATTTAAAATATTTAATCATTATTTTGTTTTTAAACTTTAACTCTATCTCATTTTTCTATTTTTCACAATATATCTTATTTAAATTCATCTACATGTCACTTTCATTTTTTTAATATTCCATTTTCTCTCTATCAATAAGTTTTATTTAATCTCTCCGAAAAATATTACAATTTGAAATTTTTGAAACTTTAATAGAATTTTTTTAATTCTCTACAGGAAATATTACATATTGTTGGTATTGTTCACGGGATAATGTTCGGACTAATTAAATTACTATTTCAAATTGATTTTTTATCTACTTTAAGTTAGTCTTGATATTCACAGGGTAATGTTTGGACTAATTAAATTACTATTTGAAACTATTTTTTCTACTTTAAATTAGTCTTGATATTCACGGAGTAATGTCCGAACTAATTAATAAGTTTTATTTAATCTCTACGGTAAATATTACAATTTAGAAAATTTGAAACTTTAATACAATTTTATTTTTTAATCTCTAAGAAAAATATTACATATTGCGTGTTCACGGGTAATGTTCAGACTAATTAAATTACTATTTGAAACTCATTTTTTATCTACTTTAAATTAGTCTTAATATTCACGGGGTAATGTTTGGACTAATCAATATTCAATATATACAAACAACCTACTACCAAAAATACCAAATTATCCTTCACTTTTATCTCAATCCTAAGGATAAAAATGTCATTTTTAATTATTTCTTCTCAATTTTTTTTTCTCTCTCACTTTTATCATTAGTAGGTCACACTCTCACATCATCTTTTAAAACCTACTTTTCTCCCCCCCCCCCCTCTCTCTCTCTCTCACCCCCTCTATTTAATATTTAAAATATTTAATCATTATTTTGTTTTTAAACTTTAACTCTATCTCATTTTTCTATTTTTCACAATATATCTTATTTAAATTCATCTACATGTCACTTTCATTTTTTTAATATTCCATTTTCTCTCTATCAATAAGTTTTATTTAATCTCTCCGAAAAATATTACAATTTGAAAATTTTGAAACTTTAATAGAATTTTTTTAATTCTCTACAGGAAATATTACATATTGTTGGTATTGTTCACGGGATAATGTTCGGACTAATTAAATTACTATTTCAAATTGATTTTTTATCTACTTTAAGTTAGTCTTGATATTCACAGGGTAATGTTTGGACTAATTAAATTACTATTTGAAACTCATTTTTTCTACTTTAAATTAGTCTTGATATTCACGGAGTAATGTCCGAACTAATTAATAAGTTTTATTTAATCTCTACGGGAAATATTACAATTTGGAAAATTTGAAACTTTAATACAATTTTATTTTTTAATCTCTAAGAAAAATATTACATATTGCGTGTTCACGGGTAATGTTCAGACTAATTAAATTACTATTTGAAACTCATTTTTTATCTACTTTAAATTAGTCTTAATATTCACGGGGTAATGTTTGGACTAATCAATATTCAATATATACAAACAACCTACTACCAAAAATACCAAATTATCCTTCACTTTTATCTCAATCCTAAGGATAAAAATGTCATTTTTAATTATTTCTTCTCAATTTTTTTCTCTCTCTCACTTTTATCATTAGTAGGTCACACTCTCACATCATCTTTTAAAACCTACTTTTCTTCCCCCCCCCCCCCCTCTCTCTCTCTCTCTCACCCCCTCTATTTAATATTTAAAATATTTAATCATTATTTTGTTTTTAAACTTTAACTCTATCTCATTTTTCTATTTTTCACAATATATCTTATTTAAATTCATCTACATGTCACTTTCATTTTTTTAATATTCCATTTTCTCTCTATCAATAAGTTTTATTTAATCTCTCCGAAAAATATTACAATTTGAAAATTTTGAAACTTTAATAGAATTTTTTTAATTCTCTACAGGAAATATTACATATTGTTGGTATTGTTCACGGGATAATGTTCGGACTAATTAAATTACTATTTCAAATTGATTTTTTATCTACTTTAAGTTAGTCTTGATATTCACAGGGTAATGTTTGGACTAATTAAATTACTATTTGAAACTCATTTTTTCTACTTTAAATTAGTCTTGATATTCACGGAGTAATGTCCGAACTAATTAATAAGTTTTATTTAATCTCTACGGGAAATATTACAATTTGGAAAATTTGAAACTTTAATACAATTTTATTTTTTAATCTCTAAGAAAAATATTACATATTGCGTGTTCACGGGTAATGTTCAGACTAATTAAATTACTATTTGAAACTCATTTTTTATCTACTTTAAATTAGTCTTAATATTCACGGGGTAATGTTTGGACTAATTAAATTACTATTTGAAACTCATTTTTATCTACTTTAAATTAGTCTTGATATTCACGGGGTCATGTTCGGACTAATTAAATTACTCTTTGAAACTCATTTTTTATCTACTTTAAATTAGTCTTGATATTCACGGGGTAATATCTGGACTAATTAAATTATGTCTAAATTTATTAATAACGATAACACGACAACACCCGTGCGTATGCACGGGTATACTGCTAGTAAAATCAGTAGCACACATCACAACTTGTGAATTTTTTTTAATGAATACTATTCAGCTCTCTTCTTGTATTAATTCATTTACTTCAATAAGAGGATAAAAAAGCACATTTGGTTACCTTTTTTCTAATATCAATTATGTTTGCTAGACACCCATGCACAATTTCTTTTATGCAAAAAGTGAAGTGCAAAAATATCACAATGATAGAAAACATGTCAGACTCCTCTTAACAAGAATCATCTGCTGCACTTCACAAAAGTATTGATAAAAAAGAAAAAAATACAAGAAAGAAGGAGGGACATAAACAGAAACTCTTCCAAGATAAACAATTCATTTTGATAGTTTTAACTGAGCCGTCCGAGCACGGGTTCGATAGATTCCTTTGCTACCACTTCGTTGCTTCAGTTTCTTTCTCTGAGATTTTGAGATGACTTCTTCAAAATCACTACCCTCAACACTGACCGTGGAAGAGTCCTATTTATTACAATCCTCATCATATTGAGCGTTCCAAATTCTAGATAAGATTCACAAATCCTCTAGAACGGATGCATGAGCTTCATTATCCTCAATATGTTTATTTTGCATGCCTGAATAAATTTTTTTCAGATGCGGCAAATACAAAGCAACATCTTGCTGATGAACACTTAGTAGCGAAGACATACATTGCGGTATACCTCGTGGCAGAGAAGGAGACTGCCGCGGAGGATCACCTTGCTGAGAGACACTTTTTATAGGAGATTGAAGCACAAAATTATGATCCAATGAAGGTGAATTATTACATGATGGGGGTGAATCTTGATCAACACCCTCATGGAAAACATTGCTCGATCTTTCCCGACCTTCAACATTAGTGTTTTGTTTAGGGGTTACCACATTATTTGAATGTGGTTCCTCAAGTTCTGCTTTGTCCCGTTCTTGCAACAAATTAAACTTGTTAGCACAATGAATTGAAGATGATTTAGAATCTTCTAACTCTACAACAGGTTGATGAACTGCAAGAGTAGGTGATTTAGTTTTCTTTTGGCAAACAGGTGCTTTAGGTTTTGTTGTCTGTCTTGTTGGTGTATAACCTCAATTAGAGGGGTGTAGATAGCATAAAACAGGCCCAGTATTGCTCAAACTGGCCTGACCCAATTGTTATTTTTCAGGTACTGTGCACTTTCTTTGTAATGGGCTTTGTACCCGATCCCAAGTTGCTTCTATACGGGGAGGGTTATCAACGCTTACAACCCTAATTTCTTTTTCAGATACGTCTCTCTTCTCTCTCGCTGCTCTTCTTTCTTCTCCTTTTCTTCTTCTGTTTTTCTTCTTGCTGTAGACCTAACTTTCTTCTTCTTAATTGCAGGTTTCACAAGCTTCAACAAGCAAGGAAACACACGCGTTCAGAAGCAAGGAAGATTGAAGGCGCTGGTGTTTGTATGGGAACCAGACTTCACGCGTGAAGATGAAGAGAAGCGCTTCCTGGGTTTTCTTCGCGAAGAGAAGGAGATGGCGTAGAGAGAAACAGTTTATGCGGAAGGGTGGTTAACAAAAAACTTAGATTGCAATGTAAATTGTTCTCTATATTTTTTTATTGATGTGTGTGTATGTATATATACATGATTTACAACAGATTTAGAGAGTTTGTTACTTAACAAACTCTCAGCTTAACTGATTTAGCAAACTCTTGTGCTTGAAGCTTGTTTACCCTTTGAATTCGCTATTTTAGGGTTTCAGTTTTTTACAACAAAAAACAAATTACAAGTGTTTAAAACTATAGAATCAGGATTAGTAAAACAACATGTCTATCACCACGATTGAGTTTTTTGCTCATTGAATAATGATGACCAATCGATTGACAGTAGCTACAAAACTCAGGCAATCTTTCATAGACAATATTTTATAGACACCCATACAGTCATTAGACCCCGAGAGAGAGAGAGAGAGAGAGAGAGAGAGAGAGAGAGAGAGAGAGAGAGAGAGAGAGAGTAGATGTAATATGTGAGTATTATAATAAGTAGAGAGATAAGGTTTCTCTCTCTCTCTCGCCTAGCCAACATGTTTTTCTTGGATCCAAACATAACTAGAATATTGGACTTTGAAGCAAAAACTCTAAAAACTCCAACAGCTATTTTTCAAACAGAAATAGCCGTTGGAATAAGGTCCCTGTTTTAAAACACTTTGTTTTTATACAGCTGAAACAAAGTTAGTTACTAACTAACTACTAGTTTGTTAAACTAATTAACAAACTGAGTTTGTTAGCTACAACAAACTCTAAATACATATGTACAGTACTAGCTTTTTACAGAGAAATAATATACAGTTTTACAGTTAATTACATTCTGTTATTCTCTTCTCTGTGTGCTATTCTTCTTTCCCTTTGTGTATGTGTAGTCCTTTAAAGTCCTTGTGTATCATTGGTCTTCAACAAGTGGTTGAAGACAGATTCTCGCAAAGAAAGAAAGGAATACAAGTCAGAAAAGAGTTTCAGTGACTGAAACTTAAAACAGAAGAGAAAATAGAAAGAGAAGGTGTAAGAAAATCACCTCTGTGACCTTAAGAGAAGATCCACAGATTCTGTTGAAGAGTGTGCTCATCAAGAACACATTTCAGCACATGCAAATCAAGTGTACAAGTTAGGGTTTGCATAAAATCAACAAAACGAAGTTAAAACACAAAAGTTGTTGCTGTTTTACCATCGTTGAGGCCTGTATCATCCTCAGTCACTGCGTTTCAGTCATCAGTGGTCACAGCATACTCAAACAGCAAAGAAAACAGTACAGATATTAGGGTTTCGTTGAATCAAGCAGCTAAAGAAAGCTTTTAAAGAAACAGTTAAGTGATATACCTTTGCAAGTCAGTCCGATCCAAAACCCTGGAAGAAGATCTCTGTTCTCACCATTGTTGTGAAACTAGGGTTTCTGGAAAACCTCCAAATCGTAGATCAAACTGAGGGGTTTTGTGTAGGATCGTTAGGCGAGGTATTTTGGTGAAAGATTGAAGCAAAATCTTGCTTCAATCTGTAAAGAAGAAGATCTGGTTCAGAGAAGCTAGAGGAGGAAGACGAAGGGAACCAGAGAGAGAGAAGAAAGAAACAGTGCCTGGGATCTTGAAATTCTAAGCAAACCAGTTTTAGGGTTTCCTCTTATACTCCGGGTCAGAGGATCCGCGTGCACACCCGCTTCAACCGGGTTCGGGCGCGCAAAAACCGCTTCCGTTTTGTTTTGTTTGGAGATCAGGTGAGTGAAGGTTGGGCTGGGCAGCAAGTGGGCTTTGTGCTAATTGCACCCCTGTATCTGATCTTTGTAACCTGAAAGAAAACCAAGCAAATGTTAGCAAATTCCAACATAGAAGGCAGGAAGAACCAAGAAGCATGTCTAAAAATAGGATTCAAGCGACAAATGTGGCTTTTATATATATTCTGTCGTTTTCCCAGTGGAGCTAAGGTTACCGTGGCAGTTCATAAGCGTTCTCTGTGCACACGTTGCAGGTTTGCATGTTAGTTACTCATGTTTTTTTCTTCATAAACTGCATGATGTGTCACATAGGAAGAGATGCTTGGTTTTCAAAGATTAAAGCTGAGTGATCTCCATTGACACGTCATCTATGTAAGTTTCAAAGTCCTCCCATCGATCCATAAGTCATTAATTATATATATAAGAAGATCGATCATATATAAGAGCCACACTTTGAGCTAAAGGTACTAAATTATAATAAGCTTTAACAAATTGAATTGAAATTGTGTGTGGGATATAGCTGGTGATCATCATGGAGAGGAAAACAATCGGGTTTATATTTGTGCTCCTCCTTGTCTTAGCCGCTGGTAAGATCATATATAAGAATTGCAATTAATCGTTTGATATTATATATTTTTGGGTCGGGACACATGATTATTAATAATTAAGCTTGCTGATTAATTAATGAACTCTTGTCTTGTGTGATGTGATGTGATTAAATTGAATGAGATGAAAATTACAGATGTTGGGGTCGAGAGAGCAGAGGCGAGAACGTGTTTGTCAAAGAGCCACAGGTTCAAGGGTCGGGCACGGATCCACTGACGTTAACGCGGGAACGTGAGGTGCAGTTTCCTTCCTACTGTATCCCAACGTTGGGATAATGTGAAACCAGTGGAATTAAGTGGAATGGGTCCCACTGTAGCAGTATTGTCATCATTAAGTGGAATTATTTTATAATAAATTTCCCGCTATACTGTATCCCAACGTTGGGATAATGTGGAACTGCACCCTCACGTTCCCGCGTTAACGTCAGTGGATCCGTTTCCTTCAAGGGTCCATGTGTGAGAGACAGCAACTGTGGAGAGGTATGCAAGAACGAAGGTTTCACCGGTGGTGATTGCCATGGCTTCCGTCGTCGCTGCTTTTGCACCAGGTTTTGTTGAAAGGAAAGGTGGCCGGCCTGCGCGTAATATTTATTATCATCAATCACTCATAAATAAATAAATAAATAAATAAAGAGCATTTATTAACTAATACATGGAGCAAATATATATCATCTAAGTATGATTTTGTCTTGCTGCTCACTCACTGTAATCAATTTTACATATATTGAGGTTGTACGTACTATAATAACTATATATAGTGGCAATAAATTTGGTATCACTCATCTTTCTTTTATAGTATAGTATTACAAATGTGTAAATTACCAATTACTATATGCATAGCAACGGATTCGAATCCTGTTGTATTTATTCGACTCCTGTCGGATTTTGATAGGAAATCCTCTTTGGCAGAAGTAGGATGGGTTTCAAGATGTTAGTACCTACTACACGTGAATTTGCTCCACTAAACATTCATTTTTGGTCCAAAGCCCCATCTCATGTTTAACTTCTAGCTTGTATGCCCAAATTGTAAGTCCAAAGAACAAACTTCCATCGACACTCCCTTTTTTGCTCTTCACACTACCCTTACATACTTAACAATACCATATTAACCTTACTTTGAAACACCCATTCTCCCGAGCTCCCCCTTCACACCTTCCTCTCACCACCTTGGATCCGCCTCCACTGCCACATTGTGTTGTTCTACTCGCGTTCGCGTTTACTGTTTTACACTCCTTCCTTCTTCTTTGTCATTACGAGCATCCACAATGGTGGTCCTTATGCTCATTTTTCTTTATTAATGAGAGTTTTCTATAACAAATACCATTGTGGAGAAAATAAAAGCAATCCTTAATAAGGTGGAGTCCTTCCAGTGGCGGACCCAAGACCCTGGGGTCAGGGGTGTCAAATTTTTTAAGGCCAGGGTCAAATTGGTGCAAAACTTGGTCTACTAGTACAATTTAAATTTTCAGGGGGTTCAAAAACAAAATTTCAGGGGATTTTAGGTTATTTATATAAGGTGATAAGTGCAAATTTCCTTTTTCAGAGGGTTCAACTGAACCCCCTCACCTCAACCTGGGTCCGCCACTGAGTCCTTCTACTAGGACTCTCTCTTCGCGAGCCCCACTATTAAAAACCAAGTTTATCTATTTTTTTTCTCTCTCTGTAAAAGAATCAAATTCCGCGTTTTTCCACTCAGTACCTTAATATTGAGTCGTTTTAGTATCTAGATACTAATATCAATCCAAAAAACAAATTTTACACGCTCGACATCTTCTTACCGAGTAATTTCGATACTATAAGATATTAAAGCAAACGAAAACCCACAAAAAAATCAACGTGTGGTACTGTTAAATCAAAAATGGTGGGTAGGAGATAAAAGTAAAAACAAAAGTGAAAGATACTTTGGTATTTTCAAGTGGGTAAGAGAAGTGTTAAAAGAAAGAGCAATGCTATATATTGCGAAAGAACTCTCGTGAAATCACACACGAATGCCGGATGTCGCTTAATTAAATACTCAACACTTTGTTTTTTCTCCGTATTTAATGGAAGTTTGACTAAATTCATGGCCTAATTACCCGATGCAGTTGGATCGTGGATAATCCACAAAGAGGTTCTCGCGTGAAACATCATTTCCCTAAAAGAAAATCCCATTTATTAATGGTAATATTTTTTGGGTAAACCCGGTATCCACCGCACGAGTGATATTGTATGGTCGGTGTATTGCCATGAAGTCATAATAGTAATTTGGAAGATAATCATAAGTGGTGAACAATGTCCAAAATGTATGATTTGAAATTCAAAGTGGAAATATATAGGTATTATGTCATAAAACATACAAATGAAAATTATATTGAGTCGAAGAAATTAAAGTAGATTGACAATTAAAATTACATTAATCCATAACAATGTATTTGGACATTAGAGATAAAATCATGGAATATATTATCGCACATAAAAAAATCCTGCAGTTGTGACAAATTTTTAGTTTCTTGATTGGTCATAGTTGAATCACTAAAGATATGAATCATCATATAAATAGCTTATTGTCAAAAAAAATCATATAAATAACTTGATTTGCGTGTAACTCAATCCCACAAAATTAGTTTGTAATGACTATCAACACACGCTTTTTACGTGTCGGGACTAATCACACACCGTTAAAATAAGGTGAAGAAAGTTGAAAAAGCATGAGAATGGAGTGTGTGGCATGGAGTGCCCCACTCACTCCAATAGATGAGGTGGGAGAACCATGGAGAGAAGGAGGTGGGTCACCAACCTTCTAGATTCTTTCCCTTAATTTAATGCTATATTTTTCTTCCAGTGTTTCTAGAAACAACAAAGATATAAGGTAGGAGAGTGAGGCTTACCAACCATGTTTGTGAAATTGACATGGCCGGCCCAAAATGACATAACCATGTTGGATTAGATGGGAAGGTTGGTTGAAGGTTTGAAAACGACATTTTTGTGAAGATATATACTTTTTTTTAAAAGGCTTTGTGAAGATATTATTATTATTGTTATTATTATTATAAAAATAAATAGATCATGTGATGTGTTGTTGCGATGACTCATATTATTACTTAATTTATTTATATGTTTACAGAGGGGTTGATGTACTTCTTATATTCTCTTTTAAAAAAAATTTGCTTATATAAAAATAAAACTTCCTAATTTACTTGGGAACAATTTGTAATTCTAGGGTATCAACATTCAACACAAAGAACATAAACGTAGCATGAATGACAATGGGATGAGACCACCCAAAATGGCGACTAATTCTTTTCGGGGATTTGATTTTAATGCCTTGTTTTATTATAGTACTGTTTACAAGTACTTCATTTTTTAATTACTAACATTCATAAATATATTTAGTGAAATATTATTAAGAATAAACAGAGCATTTGAAATATTAGAGCAAAACATGATACATGACTGCATGCTATGTTTTGACAATTATATATGAGACTAGTATTTTACTCGTGTATACGCATGAGTGATACTGTATGGTCGGTGTATTGCCATAAAGTCATAATAGTAATTTGGAAGATAATCATAAGTTGTGAACAATATCCAAAATGTATGATTTGAAATTCAAAGAGATATGTATTATGTCATATAACATACAAATTAATGAAAATTATATTGAGTCGAAGAAATTAAAAGAGATTAACAATCAGAATACATTGATCCATAATAATGTATTTGGACATTAGTGGTAAAATATGCATCCCTGTTAACCGTTTGCATCCTCGTTGGCCCTCCTGTTGGCGCTCTCGTTACCTCTCTCGTTGCCACTCCCGTTAATAATGTTAATAATGGAGTAAAAATTAAAAAAAATGAAAAATGAGATTTTAGGTAAAATATGCATCCTTGTTGGCCCTCCCGTTGGCCCTCCTCCCGTTGGCACTCCTGTTGGCGATCTCGTTACCTCTATCGTTGCCACTCCCGTTAGCACTCTCGTTGCCGGTCTAGTTGCCGATCTCATTGTCAGTCTCTCGTTGCCACTCCCGTTGGCACTCTCGTTGCCGGTCTAGTTGCCGATCCCATTGCTTGTCTTTCGTTCCTAGATCTTTTAATATTAATTTAATCAATTTTATTAAATTACTTAAAAAATTTATTTTTGAATTTTTGATAGTGATTATATTCTTTTTTTGACAACTGTTAGTGGTTAAATTGATTTGTTTTAATAGTTTCAATAGATTATTGTAAATAGTAAATTTTAGATCATTTAATATTAATTTAATTATTTTAATTAAATTATTAAAAAATACTTTGGAATTTTTGTTAGCGGTTACATTTTTTTATAATTGTTAGTGGTTAAATTGATTAATTTTAGTAGTTTTAATAGATAGATTATAGTAAATAGTAAATTTTAGATCTATTAATATTAATTTAGTTATTTTAATTAAAATATTAGATTATTAAAATAATTATTTTCCATAAGTTTTTTTTTTGACACATTGAAAATTTTGTTTGTAGTTAAAATGATTGATTTTAGTAATTTTAATAGATAGTTATAACAAATTAATTAAATTATGGTTTTAGTAATTTTTTTGATTATTTTTATTATACTGTTTGATCCAAAATATGTTTCACGTTTGTTAGAGACGGGGGATAATGATCACTTGCAACATAAATAGTTTCACCTTTGATCCTTTCACGTTTGTTGCAAGTATAATTTTTTGCAAAAGCTTTAATTAGACAGCTGACACGCATGTCAGCTTGACCGCGACAGCTTTTCAGTTAATGTTTTTTTATTCTGTTTTTTTGTCACTTTTCTGTTAACTATCAGTTTTTGTCTCACTTTTCAGTTAACTACTTTTCAGTCCCTATTTGTCTCAAAACTGCAAAAGCTGATTATATTTTGGCTTTTAGCGAGTATATTACTATTTACCCTTAAAATTGGACACAGTAGGAATTTATCCCTGACAATTTTTTCGACACATTGGTCCCTGACAATTCCAAAACGAGACACGTTAGTCCTCTATCCATTTAACCGTTAGCAGCACAGTAGGAGACGTAGGAGACGTTTATTGTGCTGCTAACGGTTAAATGGATGGAGGGACTAACGTGTCTCGTTTTGGAATTGTCAGGGACCAATGTGTTTCGAAAAAATTGTCAGGGACGAATTCGTCCCGCGAAAAAATTGTCAGGGACGAATTTGGGCCTTTACTCTTAATTAAATTATGGTTTTAGTAATTTTTTGATTATTTTTATTATACTGTTTGATCCAAAATATGTTTCACGTTTGTTACACATGGGTGATAATGATCACTTGCAACATAAATAGTTTCACCTTTGATCCTTTCACGTTTGTTGCAAGTATATTTTTTTGCAAAAACTTTAATTAGACAGGTGACACGCATATCAGCTTGACCACGGCAGCTTTTCAGTTAATGTTTTTTTATTTTGTTTTTTGTCACTTTTCTGTTAACTATCAGTTTTTGTCTCACTTTTCAGTTAACTATCACTTTTCAGTCCCTATTTGTCTCAAAAGCTGCAAAAGCTGATTATATTTTGGCTTTTAGCGAGTATATTACTATTTTACCCTTAAAATTGAACACTTGGCAACTTTTCAGTCCCTATTTGTCTCAAAAGCTGCAAAAGCTGATTATATTTTGGCTTTTAGCGAGTATATTACTATTTTACCCTTAAAATTGAACACTTGGCAATTTAGTAGAATGTCTAAAATTGTCATTTTACTAGTATGTGATTTTATTATATTAGAGTAGAAGTAGATTAGAGTAGATTGCGTGATTGAATTAATTAAAGCCAGCGTGATGGTCTTGTTTCCGATTAGATTTTAATTTTCAAAATACTCACATCACTTGTAGTAAAATAAAAACTGTTAATTGAAAACAAAAGGAAAAATTAAAAATACTCACATCACTTGTAGACTGTAGTCAAATAAAAACTGTTAATTGAAAATAAAAGGAAAAATTAAAGAAAGAGAAAACATACATGTAGTTTTTTTTTGCTTAAGGAATTTTAGTTGAGTTAAGCCTTGGGGGGCAAGTTTTTAATTTTTCTTGACAAACAGATTTTGCTTTTTTTTTGAACCAGTGAAATATTGTTATATAACTAATAACTAACTATTAGTAAAAAAAACTCAAAACCTTTACCCAACTAGCTCCGGACCCGTGCGATCCAACTAGCTCTGGACCCGTGCGATGCACGGGATCAAAGCTTTAGCGAGTACTTAATTGTTGTGAATTGTGATATTAAAACTTGATGATATAAATTAAAAATCGGCATACAAATTCACGGGAATTTATAATTCAAACATAAGTAATTGTCCATGGAAATAAAGTAGCATAGTAATTTATAATTCAAATATAAGTAATTCAAACAGTTAGTTTTTTTTAAAAAAATCAGCACACAAATGAAATTGATCCATTAAAATATAGACAACAAATGATAATCAAATAACTTTAGTTTAACGCATTATCACATTACATAAGATCTCAGACAACAACACACTACATAACATATTTGAATAGGTAAAATTTTTTACGAACACTAAATATAAAAAAACACACTACTTAGCATCGAACTTTACATATTTTGTTTTGATTTTTTTTCACCAAAACAAATTTTGCGCATTCAACCAGTTAAAAAATTTTCCGATATTGAGCACTGAACGTTGAGCATTTGAACTGTTAACTTTTTTACGAACACTAAATTATAAAAAAAAACACACTACTTAGCATCGAACTTTACATTTTTTGTTTTGATTTTTTTTCACCAAAACAAATTTTGTACATTCAAACAGTTAATTTTTTTCCGATATTGAGGACTGAACGTTGAGCATTTGAACGGTTAACTATTTTTTCAATACTAAAGTATCTCAAAACACACTACTTAGCATGACACTCGACATATTTTGTCAAGAAATATATTTTTTTTTTCACCTAACCAAATCGGTTACTGAGGCACAAACTTTGTATATTTGAATAGGTTGAATTTTTTTCACCTAAATTTTAATATACTCTTAAAAATGAAAATATGAAGAAAAAAGAAGGAGGAACCCGAAAATGAAAAAATGAAAGAAAAAGGGGGGGGGGGGATTTGCGCCAAAATTGGTGGGAGGGCCCACACCAATGCTGGCGTCGGACTACCTTCGGATGTAAATGTATAGATGTCAAGCAATATACAACCAACAAGAATTGATCTGAGTGGTAAATAGGCTCGGATCTCACTCTAAAGTTTAGGGTTCGAATATAGAGTGTGGTAAAAACTCTATTGACACTACTAGAAAAACAGTTTTTAGCGTCGGCCAAAAGCCCGCGCTAATAGGCCAAAAGAGGACGCTAATTACGTTTTAACGTCGGTCACGTGTTGAGGCTAAAATGTTCGAAGTTAAATCTAGCGTCCCATAAATAATAGCCGACGCTAAAACGGACACTAATATTGGGACCGACGCTACATAGTCAACGAAATAATTAGCGTCGGCTTCTCCGACGCTATATAGTCAACAAAAAAGAGTCAACGAATTAACTAGTGTCCGCCAAGTCGACGCTAAAGTCAACCAGCCAACTAGTTTGGTAGCGTCGGTGAGGCCGACGCTAACTTTAGTTTTTTTTTAAATAATTGTCCTACTGCTCCTTATGCTTTTACTTTGTGCCTTTACTACCACTGCTCCTAAAGCATTTTTAACACAATCATGAAACAGCATGCCATATCAAAATGCATAATACCAAATACCATAAAACAAAATATTCTTGAAACTACAAAATATAATAGTCTTGAAACTACAAAATATAACAGTCTTGAAACGATAAAATATCAAGTGTTTTGTCATCCTATAAATACATAAAAGTAACCATAACAAGATCAATTCTCGCCATCAAGTGACTCTTCATCCAAATCTTCATCATAATGAGGATGTGAATGAGAATGGCTACCACCACATGATCCACGCTCCAAAGCATCCAGGCGATCTACAAATAATTTTCTCATCTCATCTAAATCATTTTGTACCATCTGAGAATGCTCATTCGCCTCTTGAGCTTGGGCTACTGCATCTTGAGCAATCTTCCGAGCTCTAAGTCTAGCTTCCCTCTCTGCTTCCAAAGATATCCCAAGCATGAAACCAGAAGGATTCTGGGACTCTTGGATAAGCGACTTGGACCCAGGTCGGGCGTTCACAAATAAACCTGCTGTGCCATAGAGGCGACCACAGGTGCGAGGCCCCGCAGCCAACGTCCAGCACTCAACTGCTACTGCTCCATCTACCTCTTGAACATCATCTCCAACCAAGTCAACCACATTTTGTTTGAATGTATCTTGATCAATAAGAAAAAATAATAAGCTGTTATCATGTGCTTAATAAAATAGAACAAATAGGTGCAGAACAAACAGAACAAACAAAATAATAAGCTACTACAAATACTTCAGCATAAAACAGGTGCAGCATAAAACAGAACAATACTTCAGCATAAAACAGAGAACAACCAACATAAAACAAAACAACCAACAATATGTTCCAAAGAATGAGTAAAACTGGGTTTACGTAAGATTCTCATTTCTTAGGGAATCCAAATTGTCTAAATTAAACTTCCTATATAAGCTAGACTAATCCAATAGGAAAAAACTCTGTAATGCATAAATTAATTCAAACTGAGCCTTAATAGAGAATCATTTCCCCACTTCCCAACCAACAACCATATGATAAGAATACATCCATTAGAAATTTGGAACCAAATAAATTGCAATTGCAGACTTGCGGTCACTATTTATATAATCGATAATCGCAGATAAATACAGCAGCTAATTCAGTCACAATTATAGCTGCAAACTATAATCTATAACAATGAATGAAAGTTCCAATTTATAAGCTATCTTTGTAGAAAAAGACAGCTAATTCAGTCACATAATTACCATTTACCACCGTGTTGTTCATTTTGGAGTTGACAAAGTTTACAATATCTCAACGTGTCACCTCATGTTACCTTCTCTCAAGATTTTGCAAGTGTCATACAAGTATTAGTCAATTACAGGTTTCGCATGGAGAAACATTTCATCAGAATATTGCAATTTCTAAGAATCAAGATAAGATGTATATTAATCAATTTATTTATTGCAATTTGAGATACATGTACAAATAAACAAATGGTATGGAGGGTCCAATGCAAGTGACATTGGAAAATAATGATAAGCTATCCATTGATGTGATTTCCATCAGATTCAATTAGGTCTCATGCACTCCACGAAAAGGAGATTCAAATATTAAAGAAATATTTGAAATAATTTCAGTATTAGTATTAATGCAACGCTTCTATTCGAACTGAGTTCCATAAAACAACGCTCCAATATCAGTATTCATGCAGAACAGATTTTTTTCCTCAAACTGTCTTTTCTCAATTTTAATTCAAAACACACAATATCCAATTCTAATTCAGAACCTATTCTAATTAACAACAATTCTAATTCAGAGCAGTGGCAACAACTTACATAGGTAGTTTCCGCTCGATGATCAACCCAAACACCGGATTTCTTTTTGTGGGTTATCAAAAATAATTCATCTGGTCGCACATCTCTTTTATACTCATTGCACTACAAATAAAATAAAGATGCAATCACAATTGATTAACTCAAAGCAATAATTAATGATAAAGTACAAAACAAAATACTCATTAAAAAGCTATTACTGAGTTTAATACTTACGAGCACAAGTGCCAAGTCAATGTGAGCCTTGCGGCCTGAGGTGTGGACCGCTTCACCTCTTGTTGACGCTCTATTAATCTTGTTTTGATTGGAGATGTCCTTGAATTTTTGTCCACCCCAATATTCTTTAAGACCCAAGTAAGCTTTCTCGTGTATCCAACCAGGCCGGGCATTTTTCTTTCTTACCTTCGTCAGCATATCATTGAGTCTTTTCTTGACCTTTTGTTCAAACAAGTGTTGGATAACATGGTTATAACAAGGATCCCATGTCACCTTTTCCCCCGGGGTAGAGCCATAGATGGGTGATGGTGTCTGAGCAGGTGCCATAATGTTGGTCGGTGCGGGAGGTTCAGACGGGGGTGGAGATGATCGGCCAGGTGACCTAGTGTTGGACAAGTTTCGGCGGATGACATTCTGCTGCTCAAGTTTTCCCAGTTGTATCATCATTGGTTTGCCCCTAGTAGGATGGGCCTTTTGCTTGCCATTGCCACCTCTGTTATTCATCTGTTGTCATAAAATACAAAATGCATTAGAATACAAAATAGAAATAAGATATATGTTTCACACAAGTGATAGAACAAGTGCAATAATAAATACATATATAATGAAAAGACACAAAAGTTCCTTAGTCTATCTCAAAAGCATTGTGCACTAGGACATCTTTGTACTTTCCCGTACCAATCCTACGAGGAAGGAACCTAGGAGCATGACAAATTTTGCACTCAGATAACTTGCTATCATCCTTGTAATATACAACCTACCTCGCAACAATCAATCTGCTCAACCTCCAGCCCTAACTTAGACACCAACTGTGATGCTTGGTAATAGTTCTTGGGCAAGCATTCTTGAACTGGACATACACTATTAAGCATATGAGCAACAAAATCTATACCTTTTTGTGGAATATGCCAATTAGTCCTAATTGCCAGAAGTTGAACAGATATTGACAATATAGACTATGTAGCCCCCTCGTAGATGGGCTTGTTAGCGCATATCAACTTGTCGTAAAACTGCTTTGCATCGTCGTTGGGCAACTCATCCTCACGCGGGACATCTTCATACGGCCTAAAAGCATCAAACACCATCTGATTTATTGAATCAAAATGGTCGTCATGATGCACATACCCACTACTATTCGAACCACCCCTTGTATGAAGATCGAGGTTCACTTCTTCGTGTTCACTCCAAATCCAATAGCCTGGTTGAAATCCATGCTGGTACAAGTTAAGCCTAACATTATTTGGTGTAGATATCTTCCTACACTTGCATTTTATACACGGACGCCTTATCCCTCCCTCGGATATACAAATGGGTAGCTTCCTGGCCCTCTTCACAAAATCTTTAACACCACGAACAAACTCTTTTTTTAAGCCGTGTCTATTAGCATTTGTCCTATTGTACATCCAAGTACGATTCATTTTCTATAAGGCAAACATAATCGAGTAAGACATAATAGATGCAAACATATTCAGCTAGAGAAGTTATAATGAGTCGTGACTTGGGATAAGCAGACAATAGAGCTGAAAATGTACGCATAAAGAATTAATTAGCAATTGAATTTCATAATTTAGATAAGGCAATAGAGATTAAACTGTTTATAAATTAAACCAATCTCAACATTGAAAATATGACAAGTTTCCTATAGCAAACAAGTTTTTCAGCATACTCAATACCATTAACATAGGAAAATGGGCAATTCAAACAAGTTTTTAAACAAGTGATAGAACATGTGAAGCAGAAAATGGGAAATGAAAATAAACAAAAGTATAAAAGATATATCTTTGAAATACAAAATACATATAATAACAAGAAAAAATAATACTCAAGAGAATCAAGGAAAAAATAAACTCACTCTTTATGTATCTTGGTTATCTCGAAGCACCCCCCTCCATTTCACAAAAACAAGAATTTATGACACAAATAAATTAGGCTCTAAATCAATTAGGCTATTCAAATTCAAACATTCAAGTTATTAACATTCAAGTTTCAACAATGCTCTATTTACAATGCTCTAAATCAAAGTGTTTTTCGTCAAGAATGTATTAGGCTTTATTCACAATGGTCTATTCACAAAGTGTTTTGAATTGAGAGAAAGACAGAACAAATTACAAGAAAAGAATGTATTACTGGAAAATGAACAAATGATGGGAATAGAATCCTCCCAATATCATATGAGTAGAACACCTCTCTCTATTATTGTTTCCCTATTTATACAAACCATTCCCTTTCATCTAGCTAACTGATCTGTACCTTGCAGTACTGGGTGGACTGCAGTTGGTAGGTCACCTGCTGTCTGGCCAGAGGTTAGTGCGAGCCCGGGAGGGGTACCTGCGAAGCCACTCCGACGCTCAAGTCAGTATTGAGAATAGATGAGTGATTTAGCTAGGAATGAGAATCTACCTCTTTATGGCAATGTGTGCCAGTATTTATAGGGAATTGTGCCCATGAAGTGTCCTGATGTTGGCGCCCTCCTTGTGCCAGGCACCAAGGTAAGGTGTCGTATCCTGATGTTGGCGCCCTCCTGGGCGCCTTGTGCCAAGGTGAAGTGTTTCGATGTTGGCGCCTTCCTAGGCGCCTTGTGCCAAGGTGATGTGTCCAGATGTTGGCGCCTTCCTAGGCGCCTTGTGCCATGCGTCCTGATGTTGGCGCCCTCCTGGGCGCCATGTGCCAAGGTGCCGCGTCCTGATGTTGGCGCCCTCCTAGGCGCCTTGTGCCAAGGTGCTGTGTCCTGATGTTGGCGCCCTCCTAGGAGCCTTGTGCCATGTGTCCTGGTGTTGGCGCCCTCCTGGGCGCCTTGTGCCAATGTGCTGCGTCCTGATGTTGGCGCCCTCCTAGGCGCCTTGTGCCAAGGTGTTGTATCCTGATGTTGGCGCCCTCCTAGGCGCATTGTGCCATGCGTCCTGATGTTGGCGCCCTCCTAGGCGCCTTGTGCCATGCGTCCTGATGTTGGCGCCCTCCTGGGCGCCATGTGCCAAGGTGTTGCGTCCTGATGTTGGCGCCCTTCTAGGAGCCTTGTGCCATGCATCCTGATGTTGGCGCCCTCCTGGGCGCCTGTTTGTGTCTTTGTGTTGGCGCCCTCCTGGGTGCCGGTTTGTGGCTTTGTGTTTGGCGCCCGGCTAGGCACCTGGTTTGTGGCTTTGTGTTGGCGCCTGGCTAGGCGCCCTCCTGGGTGCCGGTTTGTGTCTTTGTGTTGGCGCCCGCCTAGGCGCCCTCCTGGGTGCCGGTTTGTGGCTTTGTGTTGGCGCACGCCTAGGCGCCCTCCTGGGTGCCGGTTTGTGTCTTTGTGTTGGCGCCCACCTAGGCGCCCTCCTGGGCGCCGGTTTGTGTCTTTGAGTTGGCGCCCACATAGGCGCCCTCCTGAGTGCCGGTTTGTATCTAATTGTTGGCGCCCTCCTAGGTGCCGATTTGTGTCGTTGTGTTGGCGCCCACATAGGCGCCCTCCTGGGTGCCGGTTTGTGTCTTTGTTTGGCGCCCACCTAGGCACCCTCCTGGGTGCCGGTTTGCGCTTTGTGTTTGGCGCCCTGGTGTTGGGCGTCTGGGTGCCGAGTGCTAGGCACCTTCCATGGTGTCGGGTCCTGCTTTTATTTGGTACATTGGTGCTGGGTGCCTGGGTTCCAGGGGCTAGGCCCCTTCCATGGTGCCGGGTCCTGCTTTTATTTGGCGCCATTCTGGGTGCCAAGGGCTAGGCACCTTCCATGGTGTCGGGTCCTGCTTTTATTTGGCGCCTTGGTGTTGGGCGCCTGGGTGCTAGGGGCTAGGCACCTTCCATGGTGCTGGGTCCTGCTTGTTGTTGGCGCCTTGGTGCCGGGAGCCTGGCTGCTGTGTCTCATGACATTGGCGCCCTTGCTGGGTGAGTGCTTTGTGTCTGGCTGTCGTGTCTCATGACACTGGCGTCCTGTGGGTGCCTTGACCTTGGATCCCTGCTGGGTGGGTGTCGTGACCTTGGATGCTTTGTGCCACCATCCTTTCAAATTTTAAGTAGATAGTTGCTAAGTTTGCCTTGCTTTAGACAGATGAGTTTGTCGACGCCCGTCGGGACAATTTGTAATGAAGTATACCTTTAGCAAAGTTTCCCAAGACTCAGCCTGGATAGAACTCGCCCAAGGGGTTGTGACCACCAAGGCCAGCTTGAAGTATACCCTTGGCACAGATTACCAGGACTCGGCCCCAGATAGAACTCGCCAAAGGGATTGTGACCACCAAGGTCAACTTGAAGTTATACCATTGACACAGTTTACTAGGACTCGGTCTAGATAGAACTCGCCCATGGGGTTGTGACCACCAAGGTCAGCTTGAAGTATACTCTTGACACAGTTTACCAGGACTCGGCCCAGATAGAACTCGCCCAAGGGGTTGTGACCACCAATGTCACTTATTTGTTTTGGCGTGCCATGGCACTCTTAACTCCTTGGAGGGATGGTCTTGGCTTTGAGCTAATGTTGAGGTTGTCCCTGTGATTCAGGCAGTCCCTCCCTGTAGGGTATGTTGGGTCTCAAACTTGCCTCGCTCCTCCCCTAACTAAGGAGTTGGACCCTTTTTCTTTCTTGATCTTAAGGAATTTTCTTTGGAACAAGTGTTAATGCTAGTGTGCTAGAGCAAAAACTGTAATTGCAAGCTAAACTTTTGTTAATCATTCATATCGAGCTTTTACATTCTGTCTTCGTGCTTAAACAACAAAATTCTTAACTAGGCCTAGCCCTAGGTTCAGGTCCTGATGCCCTGCTACCTATTCAGAGTCACGGGTCTCATCCTCTTCTTCATTCACGTACTAGGGGAGCTTCCTTTCGCGGATCAGCTCTTTAATGTCATCCCTGAGGGTGTTGCATTTGCCGGTATTGTGCCCATAACCTTTGTGATAACGACAGTACTTTTTAGAGGTTCGGCATTTCCTTTGCACGAGAGGTTCGGGTTGTTTGATGTCCCAAAACTCCGTGTCCACGCATTCGGCAAGGATCTCAGCTTGGGATGTGTTCAGCAGGGTGTACTCTGAGAAGCGACCTTGTCGGGGTCGGGACTCCCGAGGAGTTCTCTCATCTTGGGCTCTCTTCTGCCATGGTTCTTCAATGGCCTTGTAAGCTAGCTCGTCCTCCTTGCTGCCAACCTTGGCTTCCTCTTGGTACGCCATGTTGTCTTCTTCGTAGTCCATGTACTTTTGTGCCTTCTAAAGGAACTCGTCCAAGCTTCGGGGTTTGTTAACCCCCACGTCCCTTTGAAACAGGCATCCTTTCTTAATTGAGACCATCCTTCATCCAAAAGAGCCTCCTCTTGTCTTCAAGGTTCCTGACGTTGGCAGCCTCTTTGTTGAACCTTTCCAGATATTCTCTAAGTGTTTCTTTCTCTCCCTGCCTGATCGCCCTAAGAACTTCTTCAGATTTTGGCTTCAAGCGAGAGGCGGCAAAACGGGTCGTGAACATGGTAGCTAGTTGCCCCCAGGATGAGACTGAGTTTGGTTTTAAATCTTGGAACCAAGCTAGTGCTGAATCCGTGAGAGTGAGGGGAAAGATCTTGCAGTGGACGGGTTCTTTTGTCCCCCGGTAACACATCATGATTGAAGTAGGCCAAATGCCTGTCAGGGTCCCCAGTCCCGTCATACGTTTTGAGAGCTGGGAGCTTCTCTAAGGTCCTCGGAATCGGGCTGTCGTCAACCTTCCTAGTGAAGGGTCCTTCATTGGAGGTCCATCGTGAGTTGTGAGGTGACCAGTCCCCGAGATCTATGTCTTGACGGTCACGTCGGGTTGGAGATCTCCTCGAGGTAGATCTATGACGATGCCTCTTATGGGTCTTGGCTCGGCTCCGCGACCTCTCGCGAGAATTGGAGGTTGCGAGCGATGAGGTCCTAGGGAGAGACTCCTCAGGCCAGTATGTACCGTCAGGCGAGGTTGGAGGGGTGCTTGGAGGTGAATCTGATCCTTGGTGCCTGCCGCGTCGAGGAGGAGAGTGGCGAGCTCGCTTCCGTGTAGGTGGAGAGCGATGATTATGATGACGCATAAGTGGATATCTGCGGCGCCTGGAGATCATTATCCTTGGGAAGAGGTGTTCCAGCGATGATGGGGTTGCTCAGGCATGGCTGTCATTCGCCTCTTTATCTACCTAAGGCGCACTTCTTGCTGTAACATAGTCTGGGTGCGGTTGCACAGCAGGTCCAAGAGCTGGCGGATGGTCGCCGCATCCCCAAGTTGGACGGGGATCTGGATAGAGACTGGCAAGGGTGTCGGGACCTGAATGTCTTGGTATGGCGTGGAAGCACCAAGGCCTTCGGGAGTGCCCTCTGGCTGGGGGTGCGGAGCGGCAATGCCTTGGACTCGGGGTCTACCTCTGGGTGTCATGGGAAAGCTGGACAAAGTTTAAAAAAGTTGAGATGGTGTGAAAGATAGATATCTCCCAATGTGGTCGCCAATGTTTTGTACCTTGCAGTACTGGGTGGACTGCAGTTGGTAGGTCACCTGCTGCCTGGCCGGAGGTTAGTGCAAGCCCGAGAGGGGTACCTGCGAAGCCATTCCGACGCTCAAGTCAGTATTGAGAATAGATGAGTGATTTAGGTAGGAATGAGAATCTATCTCTTTATGGCAATGTGTGCCAGTATTTATAGGGAATTGTGTCCGTGGTGAGCCGTTGTATCGGTAGAGTGAATCTGAGCCATCCAGGTATGAGAGTCATGAATGGGCTTGTGTATTGTGGATATGGATCAAAGTGATTGGGCCAATCCATGTCTAAGTTCTGAATGGGACTCTTGGTCCAGTCCAGAACACTAAACAACTGTACCAATTACATAACTCCTACATCTTGACAAAATCATTATACTTTTGCATTCACTATACTTTTACCATCAAAATCATAATAGAAAATGTAGCTGTTCCTACATCATAACTGTTCCTACATCTTGACAAAATCATTATACTATGTGAAACAGAAAATGTAGTTGTTGCATTCACTATACTTTTACCATCAATCTTCTAATACAACCTCATATATTCACAAACAGATGAAACAAATAATCAAACATTTGGTGAATGTGTAACAAAACCCTATCAATTGAGAAAATCAACAAACCCTAAATACACAAAATCAACAAATCCACAACATATGTAACACAAATCCACAAACCCTATCAACTGAAATGCTACTGATTCTTTAGTTTTCCTCTTACAAAACAAAAACTACACATTTGTATAAATAGGATTTGAAAAGACAGGCAATAACACTGACCTTTGTGCCGAAAGGACCTACAGGATGGTCAATTTCAAGAATCTCCCTTCCCTAACCAAAATAAACATACATGTCAAAAAGAAAACTGATAATCGATCTTCAAATGCAAAAAAAAACTAACAATACAGCAAAAGAGAGGGAGAAACGAACTGAACGTCAGTGCGCAGTGAGACAAGAGAGACGCGACGGAGAAACGGAGCGGTTGCAGTGAGAGAGACGAGACTGATGAGTGAAAGAGAGAGAGAGAAAGGCGCGCTGTGAGTGAGAGAAACAGAGGGGAAAAAAGTGAGAGAGTTAGGGTTTTTTGGTAATAAACGGATATGTAGCGTCGACTCCTCCAACGCTAATAATATTATTTTAAAATTAAAACGTTTGCGTCCGCTTTTTCCTCTGTAGCGTCGGCCTAGTCCGACGCTAAGTTGTTTCTTTAAGGACCAAATAAATTCGCGGCGTAGCGTGGGTTAGGCCGGACTCTAATCTGACGCTAAATTATGGACGCTAATATGACATTTTCTAGTAGTGTGAGAGGGGAGAACCACATGGACCGATAAAATCCGGTACACGTGGCCAGCCAAGTTCCCCAAATTAGTGACCGACAAAGCCGGTGGAAACTGCGCACCAATAACACAGTAACAAAAAAATGTCAACCAATATACTGTTGTATGTTATTAAAAATAAAAAGATATCTCAAAAGTTAGAAGTCCCACATTGCTCGACTGGCCTTGCGCTAATTTTATTAAATAAAATATTACTTTTATCAGCCTATCCGTATACGCCCAATTATGGGTCGAACTGTTTTAGGAAATAATTTGTAACTGAAAGTTGGTCGAACTGATTGGCAAAACAATCTGGTCGAAAACACTATAATGGCAAAAATAGACATGTGCAATTAAGACATAATGTTATCAAACAATTGCAAAAGTATGGAGCAATATCGATCGATTATGTGAAGTCAGAAGTGAATTTGGCCGATCCTCTGACAAAACCCTTAGGGAAGAAAATGATATGTGAAACATCGAGGGGAATGGGACTAAAGCCAATTGATATTAAGAAGTGATGGTAAACCAACCTTTGTGATTGGAGATCCCATGAATAAGGTTCAATGTGGTAAAAACAAGTTACTTCTTGATAGTGCTAGCACTGGAAACTAATTCAAGTAATTAATTTCATTATTGTCCCTTCCTATGGTGTTACAGTGATAGTGCTAGACTGCAGGGTTAAAAGGTTAAGCTTAAAAGCTTTTAATGATTTTCATAGCCCTTATGGGTGGTGTATGACTTACAGCATACACTTGATGAAATCACCTATATGAGTGTCAAGTGGGGGCCGCTTGCATGAGATCCTGGCGAGATCTCTAGAGCACTCATGAATACCGAGCACGAGCAGGGCCTAGTAGCGCACCACCGCGGAAACAGCAAGAATTGTGAGGGTGTAATGTGATAGTGAAACCTCTAACATATAATATGTGTCTTGGGTTCCATAGCTTGCTATACCAATTCACTGTATGTTATGTTTTATCTACCTAGGACTGGTTCCATAGCTTGCTATACAGCTCTGAAACATTACATCTACGATGTCAACCCAGAAAACCTCCTTTATAAAATTATTTTTGGCTAAATTATAGTTTTGGTCCCCCTATTTTCAAAAATTCAGACATTTGGTCCCCCTATTTTAAAACTCAGACATTTAGCCCCCCAATTTTAAAAAACTCCGAACATTTAGTCCAAAGGGGGCTTTCCAGTTTTTTTTGGCTGATTTGTTATTTTTTTTAAAAAAAAAAAGGCTGACGTGGCACTCATTAAATGACGTGACAGCTGACTCAGCTTGCACACATCATTTAATGATGCCACGTGGACCAGCCACGTCAGGTATTATATTAAAATTAAATAATTAATAATTAAATAAATAAAATGAAAATGGAGAGAAGAACTCAACGCGAAGAACACAAAATGAGAGGGAAGAACAGAAGACGAAGAAAGGAGAAAGAAGAAGTGCTTCGCGAACGATTCTCCACTGATTCTTCTTCTTCTTCTTCTTCTTCAATAATCGACCTCTTCATCACTTCTTCTTCAAACTAAGAACTTGTTCTTCGCGAAATTTGGTTTGAATCGTAAAACCTAAGCTCAGAACCGAAAAATCCCAAATCGTTTGAACCCTAAATCTTCTTTCTTCTCTCATTCCTCTTCTTCATCTTCTTGGTCGATTCTTCTCCTCTTCTTCCATGAAACAAAAAGATTCACGCGATTTCTATATGGGTGCCTCCATCGAAGCTTCTGGTTCGTCTACGAATTCGCGATTTACAGGTTCATCAAGAACGAAACACTTGTGTGACTGCAATGTGGAATCACCCTTGATGACCTGCAAAACTATACCTAACTATGGAAGAAAGTTTTGGGGGTGTGGATTATACAAAGTGTATGGGTTCAAGATGTGTGAGTTTTTCATATGGCTTGATGAGGAGTATACTGACCAAGGATTTACTAAATTGGTTAATCAAGTTCAGGAACTACGCAAAAAGGATCAAGATGCACAAAATGACATCATGCAACTCAAGAGTAAGTTGGATGAATTGAAGAAGAAGAATGAAGTATTAAAGAGGAAAAATGAAGAAAAAAAACATCAATTGTGGAATTGAAGAAGAGCTCTACTGAAATGAAGATAAAGAACCAGTTTTTTTTTGGGTTTAATGGTGATTGGATGGGTTATTGTAATGTTGGTTGTGGCTGTTTTAATGACAAAGTAAACAGTGAATTAGATTGTGTTTAGTTGCTGTTGTAATCATATGAACAGATGGTTTGCAGATTGTGTAATGCTGCTGCAATTGTGAAATGAAGTGTAATGCAGTGAATTAGATTTATGTAATGCTGTAACAGATTTAAGTGAAATGAAGTTGTGTTTAGTTGTAATGCAGATTTATGTAATGCTGTAACAGATATAACCTAAATGAAGTTGTTTACATTAATGTTGCAGAATCACTATCCATTAACTAAATGTGTTTACATTGTTTATATTGCTGGAAAAAAAAAAGTAAAGCATCAACTAAATGTGTCAAACTTTCATTGAAATTGCATAATCAGTAGCCATTACAAGTGGAACAGTTTGTACAAAAGACTGCATAATCAGTAACCAAAAACTGCACAATTCACAAGTGGAACAGTTTGTACAAAATACTGCCTAATCAGTAGCCAAAATACTGCCTAATCAGTAGCCAAAATACTGCCTAATCAGTGGCCAAAATACTGCCTAATCAGTAGCCAAAATACTGCCTAATCAGTGGCCAAAATACATAATCAGTAGCCAAAATACTAAGCCTAAATATAAACCACTATGACATCCATTCATTGAGTTGGTTGAGTTGCTTGAGGTGCTTCATTGTCTTGAGACAAAACAGTTTGAGGTCCATCATGTGTCAAACCAGTTCCAGTTCCTCTCCCTCTACCATTTCCAGTTCCTCTTCCTCTTCCACTTCCATTTCCTGGTGATCTTCCTCTTGCTCTAACTGTTCCAGTTCCTCTCCCTCTTGCTCTAGCAGTTCCTCCTCCTCTCCCTCCACTTGTGCTAGCTTCGTGTTGTTCATTCATTGTCCTCTTAACCCTCTGCCATACGTACACAACAATAATCCAGAATTAGATGACTTAAATTAGAGAATTAATGGTCAACAATAGACTAAATAATTACCTTGTTTCCACCTACTGGGATCACTCTATCTGCTTTTATCTTCCCTTTGCAGCTCCTTATATTGTGGCCTAAAACCCCACATTTTTGGCACTTCACAGTAGGTAACAATCTTGGGAGTCTATTAGGATCTCTTGGGTCATCATTGGACTTGTATCTCAGTTTCTTCGGCCTGCCAGGTGCTCTTCTCATTCTTGGTGGATGAATTGGGTCAGATTCAGTGATTGGCCAGAGCATAGGACCATTTGATGGCATAATCAAGTATGAATAGGTGGCCAAGAAAGTAGACTTTCTATAAAATTGTGCAACATAATTCTCAGGAGGCACATTGTTACACCACATGCAACAAATATTTGGGGGATTGTTGTATTTTATTAAAAATAAAAAGATATTTCAAAAGTGAGAAGTCCCACATTGCTTGGCTTTGGATTCTCCAAAGTCTTTATATACTAAAGCTTAATGAGAGCTAGTAAACAAGCAAGTAGAAGGGACTCCCTCGCGCGCACAAGCAGGGACCAACATGACTTGGTTCAGTGCGAATCTTTCGATTCCCCCCCCCCTGCGCACTCGACTGGCCTTGCGCTAATTCGACTGCAGTCAGCATAATTCGACTACAGTGATATCTGCAATTTTCGACAACATATACATAGGAAAATCTGATAACACAAAAAGAAATAGTAAATGTGTCATAATTAAAAAACAATATCAAAAATCACCAATAGGTAATAGGGTAGTCTCTTAGCTGAACAAGTAAGAAACAAAATATGAGCTCATATATCATGGAGATATAAACTTCAAGGGGTCTAAACATCATTCAAAAAAGAGACTATGTCCCGACCTAGCTTAGCCATGAACCACTTCCATGAGTGAAGTTTGATTAAAAATAAAGTCTAAGGGGTCTGAGATTTTATCTGAGATGATTATCTCATATTGAATTTCCCAAATAGCATGGAAAATTGCATGTCAAATCACGATCAAATTCTTTGTATTTCGACTAGGTCACCACGTTAAAGTATTGAGAATAGAGTAGGGAGGTCGAGCAGGAGCATCAATACCACACCCAACCACCTAAAAACTAAGTACATGACTGAACAAAAAAATCACACTTAACAAATAAATGCCTCTCACACTCTTGCAATATCTTTAAGAGACCTAATTAGTGGCCTATATTGATCTCGAGGATGGATGACTCCCCAACATCTTCTACACCCTTTATATATACGTCCTCTTTATTTTTCTGTAAGTTTTTTTCTTCCTCAATTTTATCTCTATAGTTTTTATCTTCAAGTTCCTGTCATCAATCCACTACAAGAGAAAACTACATTACCGATGGACAATTATCGACAGACCACGATCCCGTAGGAAATAAATGAGTTACTGACAAACCTGGCCGTAAATACTGTGGGAGGGAAACTGAAATTAAAATAGGGAAATAAAAATCAGTACTGAGGGGTGTTCCGACGGATTTGGCCATCGGTATTTAATTTTTTGACCGTTACAATTTCCTCTTGATGCATAGTCTCTTCTTAGTGACTTGGAGTTAACAAAACCAAAAGACTCTCAATAGATCATCAAACACTCAAGGCTGATTATTCATCACTAAATAAGTGATATTGCACCTATTTCAACTCTAATTTTCGTGGTCCTCATTGTATGCTTCATCCCACATTTTAAATCAACCAAAAAAAACACACCACACAATAGCAAAGACCAAGCTGGCAGCTCATACTACAAGCAGCCTGTGCTCCACACTTAAAAAGAACACTCAACCAAATATAATAAACTTAAATGTTGGGCCTAATGAAATCAAAGTTCTGCCCACACAATAATATTTATTACAACTTAAAATAAATTAGAGTAATTAAAATAGGACAGCAAGCCCATGGTAGGTTGTCATCAAAGACGTTAGGCAAATTTTTAGGCAGAGAATAGGCCGTTGTCTATTGGATATGCTTAGGCAGGTGCAGATTATAGATCGGAGGCCCACTTGGATGGGTGAGTCTGTCTGGGCTGCCCTCAAGGCACATTGGACTACGGTTGATTGCTAATAGTTGTGTGCACAAGTCAAGAAGAACTGAGCTTCAGAGAAGGGTGGCTCGCTTCACTCCTGCGGCTCGATCAATCAGGCTCAGCATGCGGCTAGATTGGTAAAATGTTTTAAAAATCTGTGTGTTATTTTAGTTTAGTTAGGCCGATTAGTTAGAAATCGTTGAACATGTATGTTTCATTTTTACACGCTAAGAAGCTCGAGCGGGTACTCCCTATTCATGAGATGCACCGAGCCACACATGTAAGGAAGGGAACTAAAGAGTTTGTTGATGAGCACTCGAGGAAGACTCAGTTAAATATAAAACTAGGTTCTATTATATAGTGTTGTTTTGTTAAAATGGACCACTAACTATGCTATTGGTGTGGTTATGCAAAACAGAAGGAGTTTCATCAGATGATGACTCAAGCGACTCGGGGGAGTTGGAACTCTGAATCACCTGCTGCACTTACCCCTGAGGAGGCTCTCCTGTTAATATCCAGTTCTTCTTGCTAGTTCTGATACCTCTTTCGCTACTGCGATTGAGAAGACCCGGTTGTACGTACCTCGGGGAATTTTCACTGTAGAGGCGGATAAATTCTTCAGGGCAGTCGCAAGACGCCTCCGGTTGTTTATCTAACATTTCTGTGTTTGCAAGTTTATTTTCGACAGCATCAGTGCAATTCGACAGCAGGTAGTTCGACTTCGACAGCTTCTGTTTATGCACTTTTGGTTCGCAACAGTCCTTGCCACACAACAGCATCAGTCGAATTTGACTGCTGCAATTCGACTACAGAAATTTGACTGCAGTCAGCATAATTCGGCTACAACCATATCTGCAATTTTCCACAACAATCTGAAGAATTAAACTATGGCTGGCGCAACCATCAACAATGATACCAGTGCTACCATCAATAACAATAGCACTGTTATTGTTCCTGCTGCTGTCCCAGTAACCTACGCGAAGCCTTTTCCCGACATCTCCAAAATTGAGGTCTTCGCAGGCCAAAATTTTCGCAGGTGGCAGGAACGCGTGAGTTCTCTTCTTGACATGCACGGAGTTGCAACAGTGCTTACTAACACCAAACCTGTCGAGCCTGCAACTCCCAAACAGGTCGAAATTTGGATCCATGCCAACAAGGTGGGCCGTCACACAATTCTCAGCACTCTCTCCAACGAACTATTCGACATCTACTGCACCTACAAGGAAGCTAATCAGATCTGGAAATCAATGATTCTCAAATACACCGCTGAAGATGCAAGCAAGCAGAAATTTGTCATCAGCAACTACTACAATTGGGTCATGAGTGAAACTGGCGAAATCAAAACCCAAATCAACCAGTATCACAAATTACTAGAGGAAATAAAGGTTGAAAACATAGTTCTCCCTGACGAGTTCATTGGAGGTATTCTGATTGAGAACCTTCCAGAATCATGGACGGGCTACGTGCAACAACTGAAGCACAAACACAAGCAACTGTCACTGAACGAGCTGCTGACTCATATCATCATCGAAGATACCAACCGAAAAGAGAGTAACAAGACAAAGGCGAAATCAATGGCTGCACGTGCAAACATGGTGATGAACAACCCTTCAAGGTTCGACAAAGGCAAACCAATCTCCAAACAAAAGGTACGATTCTAAGAAATTATCTAATCAAAAGTATCACAAAAAGAACAATGATCATTATCCTGGTACTCAAAGCTCTGAATTCAAAAGAGGATACTGCTTTGTTTGTGGAAAGCCAGGACACTATGCACCTAAATGCAGGCATAGGGCAAGAAATGACAATCCTCCTAAGGCTAACGCCAACTTGGCTGATGCTGGTGGAGATGATAATGAGGATGACGATGTCATTGCTGCTGTCGTTTCTCTGATCAACATGGCAACTGATGTGAACAAGTGGGTGGTGGATTCTGGAGCCACCAAGTGCATCTGTGCTAATAGAGAAGTTTTTACCTCCTACACTGCTGTAGGGGTAGGAGAAGAAAACATCTATCTGGGTGACTCACATACGGCCCCAGTTGTGGGGAAAGGAAAAGTTCTTCTCAAGCTCACATCGGGAAAAACTCTGGCTCTCACAAATGTGCTTCATGTGCCTAATATAAGGGCAAACCTGATCTCTGTCGGTGTTCTGCTGAAGCATGGTATCAAAGTGACATTTGAATCTGATAAGATTGTTCTTACCAAGAACAACATTTTTGTTGGAAAGGGATATTATGATCATGGACTTTTTGTACACAACACTTCTGATTTTAATAACAATGTTTCGACTTCTGCTTACTTGATTGACTCTTATAATATGTGGCATGCTAGACTAGGTCATATTAAATTGCAACGTCTTGGCATGATTTCGATTAGTGATAAACAACATAGTAAATGCGATGTGTGTGTCGAATCCAAGATAACAAAGAAATCATGTCCCCTGGTACAACGTGAATCTGAATTGCTTAGTTTAATTCATACGGACCTAGGAGATTTAAAACAAACTCCAACTAGGGGCGGGAAAAATTATTATGTGACGTTTATAGATGATTTTTCGCGATACACTAAAGTATTTTTATTAAGACATAAAGATGAAGCATTTGAAGCTTTTCTTTCATATAAAGCTGAAGTCGAAAATCAATTAGATAGAAAGATTAAAAGAGTTAGATCCGATCGTGGAGGAGAATACATATCTTTTAATTATTTTTGTGAAAAGGAAGGTATAATACATGAAACAACTCCCCCCTATTCACCTGAATCTAATGGCATAGCCGAAAGGAAAAATAGGACTTTGAAAGATATGATGAACGCTATGTTAATAAGTTCTAGTGCGCCGACCAACTTGTGGGGTGAGGCTATATTAACTGCATGTTTTATACAAAATAGAACTCCTCATAGAAAAACCGGCAAAACCCACTATGAACTATGGAAAGGTTATCAACCTAACTTGAAATATTTAAAAGTGTGGGGGTGCTTAGCTAAAGTTATGTTGCCTGATCCTAAGAAAAGAAAAATTGGTTGCAAAACCTCTGATTGTGTTTTTATAGGATATGCAGAACACAGCGCTGCTTATAGGTTTCTTGTTGTGAAAAGTGATGTTTTAGATATAAACACTATCGTGGAAACTAAAAATGCTGAGTTCTTTGAAAACCTTTTTCCTTTGAAACATGATAGTATATCTAGACAACCATTAGCAAGTATTAATGATGAAACTCATGAGGAACCGTATTAAGAACTAAGGAGAAGTAAAAGACCAAGAAAAGAAACATCCTTCAGAAATGATTTTTATACTTATCTTGTCGAAAAAGATCCAGAAACCTTTTTTGAAGCAACTTCTTCTTCTGAGTCAAAATTTTGGAAAGAAGCCATTAAAACTGAAATAGACTCAATTTCCAAATGTAACACTTGGACCTTAGTTGATTTACCACCTGGGGCAAAATCAATAGGATGCAAGTGGATTTTCAAAAGAAAACATAACCCTGATGTGTCTATTGATAAATACAAAGCGAGATTAGTAGCAAAAGGTTTTTCTCAAAAACAAAACATTGATTATTTTGATACCTTTGCTCCAGTAACAAGAATTTCTTCTATTAGAGTTTTAATAGCTTTGGCTTCTATCCATAAACTAGTTATTCATCAAATGGATGTTAAAACCGCCTTTTTGAATGGTGACTTAGAAGAAGAAATTTACATGAATCAACCCGAAGGATGTATAGTTCCAAGTCAAGAGAAAAAAGTATGCAAACTCCTTAAGTCGTTATATGGTTTAAAACAAGCACCAAAACAATGGCATGAAAAGTTTGACAAAACTTTAATTAAAGAGGGTTTCTCCACAACTGATGTTGATAAATGTGTTTACACTAAAACTGTGTGTCGGAGAACATGTGATCATATGTTTATATGTAGATGACATGCTCATATTTGGTACTTGTCTGGATATTGTTATTAAAACAAAATCCTTTCTTTCATCTAGTTTTGATATGAAAGATATGGGTGAGGCTAATGTAATATTAGGAGTTAGAATCATCAGGGAAGGTGATAGTATCACACTATCACAAGATCATTATGTGGAAAAACTTCTTAGGAAGTTTGGTCACTATGACTCAACCCCCTTGAGTACCCCCCTATGAAGCTAACTCACGCTTAAAGAAAAATAGAGGTGATCCTGTTGACCAACCTCAGTATGCCCAAGTAATTGGGAGCCTACTGCATTTAATGAACTTCTCTCGACCAGACATTGCATTCGCAGTCGGTCGTCTGAGTAGGTATACTCACAATCCTGGTCAGGATCATTGGAAGGCAATTGCTCACCTTATGAGATATTTGAGAGGTACCACAACTTATGGTATTACTTATAGTGGATTTCCCGCAGTATTAGAATGATACTGCGATGCTAACTGGATATCTGATTCAGATGGGACAAAATCCACTAGTGGTTACATTTTCACACTTGGTGGTGGTGCGGCAACTTGGAGGTCAGCCAAACAATCCATTATTGCTAGATCGACTATAGAGACGGAATTTGTAGCTCTGGAATTGGCAGGTACTGAAGCTGAATGGTTGAAGAACCTTTTAGCTGGTATTCCTTTGGGAATAAAACCGACACCATCAGTGTCAATACATTGTGATAGTCAATCGGCAATAGCCGTTGCTAAGAATAAGACCTATATGTTGCCAAGTGGCTTCAGTCTCAAGAGGGGGTGAATTGAGATTTAAAAACTTTTCAGATCTTTTGAAAACTTTTTCCCCTTTTTCAATGACTTAGATTAATTATCGCGCAGGTTAAATGGAAGTGAAGGAATTAGAAATAAAGCAGTAAAGCACGCAGAGATTTATCCTGGTTCGGTCACCTCCTAGTCACCTACGTCCAGTCCTCACACCCTTGTGAGATTTTCCACTAACACAAAACAAGGCTTACAGGTGCCTTGGAAAACCTTTACAGACTCAGGCACTCTTCACCTAGGATACCCCACCTATTGAAGAGCCCTCAAATCTAACCACAATACAACAAGAGATACCCCACCCTTGTTACAACAAGCTGCCCCAGAAAGATACCCCACTTCCTAGTACAAACAGCTACCCTATAAAGATACCCCACTCCCTAGTACAAAATACAACCAATAAACAATTACAAACTTAAAAACCGAAATACCTCTAATGTGGGCAGATAATACAACTTGAAGATTCCAACCCCAACTAACTCTTGCGAAAGATCAGCTCTGACGGACCAGCGGTGCGAGAAGAGCAAAAATAAAATATGAAGAGTTTTTCTCAAATGTGATTCTGAATCGTGAAATGGGTTGATTGTCAAAATGAATTGTAAAGCCTCTATTTATAGGCGTATAGAAAATATGACCGTTGAAACATTTATGGAAATGTAAGAATCGATTATGTGCCTGAAAGCACTAAAGGTGATAATCGATTGTATGCTTGATTGGATCTAGGACAATAATCGATTGTGTGCCTGATTTAACTAAGGTGACAATCGATTATGTGCCTGAAACATTTTAAGATGGTAATCGATTCTTTGCTTTGTTTTAAGAGAGATGCAAATCGATTCATGGACTTAAGACAGGTAAGGAATCGATTGTTTACTAAGATAAAAACAATATGAATCGATTCTTTCTTTTTGAAAACAATTGTGAATCGATTATGTGCCTGAATCATTCTAAAGTGGTAATCGATTCCTTGCTTTTGTGTAAATAGGTGCAAATCGATTATAGGCTTAGTGAAAACATTGTGAATCGATTCTTTGCTTTCAAAAGGAGTTATGAATCGATTATATACTTAGTAAAATCGATTATGCACTTTCAAATTGTGTTAGAAATCGATTTTGTTGTTTAGTAAAAAATATTGAATCGATTTCTTTCTTTTTCAAAAAGGTTTCAAAATGGTTTTTGAGTTTACGTGTGCATGCATGCATTTTGAAAAACGTGGGACTTTGAGAGATGAGCTGACCTTCGTAAGAGCTTACACTTTTTCCTAAGACGCGCCCAAACCCTAAGGACTACCCTTATTTATAAGGACTACCCTTATATCTTGAAACTTCAATTCTTTGAGCTTGATTGTCTTGGATTGTGACTTTGATACTTTGTCACTTTCATCACTTTGGCTTTGGTCAACTTTTACTCTTGTCACCTTTAGCTCTGGTCTTTTTCATCATCAAAACTCTGACCTGCAATACAAGTCCTACAGCACAAGATATCCACATTCTCCCCCTTTTTGATGATGACAAAACTTTACTTGTCTCAAGGTAGGAGGTTAGTTCATCAAAGAAAATAATGCATATATATGTGATTATACTCCCCCTTACTTGATGCTCCCCCTGTTTCATTTACTATATGCACAGTGACAGTATTTCTCCCCCTATATGTTTAATATGAATAACACTATATTTCTAAGCTTATTCAATATGCTTAACACAACACTATATTTATTCAATATGCTTAACACAACACTATATTTCTCCCCCTTTTTGTCATGATCAAAAGGGTCGACATATGATAAAGTTTGCGAGTCGAAACAGCAATTGTTTCATTCAAATAGAAGAGGAATCAATGATTCCAAGTTCTCTTCGAATGAAAAAGAAGATTTCTTTTTGTAAAGGTTTCGTGAAAATATCAGCTAGCTGTTTTGACGATTCAACAAATTCAATCACACAATCGCCTTTTTGGACATGATCTCTAAGAAAATGATGTCTAATTTCTATATGCTTGGTCCTAGAGTGCTGAACGGGGTTCTTTGTAAGATTGATAGCGCTGGTGTTATCGCATTTTATCGGGATGTGATCTAGTTCTACACCATAGTCAAGAAGTTGTTGCTTCATCCAGAGGATTTGTGCGCAGCAACTTCCTGCTGCAACATATTCTGCTTCAGCAGTTGACAGTGCGACACTGACTTGTTTCTTACTGTGCAAGAGTCTGAATATCCTATAAGGCTGCATGTGGCGCCTTTGGGGTGGTACCACAGACCAACATTTTGTGTGCCTACAAGATATCTCATTATTCTTTTGACGGCTACTAAATGCGACTCTTTTGGATTTGCTTGATATCTAGCACACATGCAAACACTAAACATGATATCCGGTCTACTAGCAGTCAAATAGAGAAGAGAGCCAATCATACCTCAATATTTGCTTAGATCTACCGGTTTACCTTCTTCATCTTTGTCTAAGTAGCATGAAGTGCTCATTGGAGTGGACATTTCTTTTGCTTTGTCCATTTTGAATCTCTTAAGTAGTTCTTTGCAATATTTTGATTGAGAGATGAAGATGCCATTGTTGTTTTGTTTTATTTGAAGCCCAAGGAAGAAATTGAGTTCTCCCATCATTGACATTTCAAACTCACTCTGCATAATACTAGAAAATTCTTTGCAAAGCAATTCATTAGTAGCACCGAAAATGATGTCATCCACATAAATTTGCACAAGTAAGATGTCATCTTTTGTCCTTTTTATGAAAAGTGTAGTGTCAACTTTCCCTCTTTGAAAATCATGATTGAGTAGAAACTTGCTCAATCTTTCGTACCAAGCTCTAGGAGCTTGTTTCAGACCATATAGAGCCTTTTTGAGTTTAAAAACGTGATCTGGTTTTTCATAATTTTCAAAGCCAGGTGGTTGTTCAATGTAGGGGTGTTCAAAACCGAACCAAACCAATAGAAAATCGCAAACCGAACCAAACCGAACCGAAAATCGCAAAAAACCGCTTCTTATTGGTTTAGTTTGGTTCTTTTTTTCATTGCACCGCGCGGTTTGGTTCGGTTCGCGGTTTTGATTATAGAAACCGAACCAAACCAAACCAAACCGCAAGTAACACTAAGACTTATTGACTTACAACCTTCATTACTAACTTACTAGCCCAAATACAACTAAAACCCAACTCTCACTCACTTACTAGCGCAAATACAATTAACTCTTTGACTCACTTACAAACAATCCATATTGTTGTGCTATATTTAAAAATTACAATAAAATATTTAATTCAAATTCTTTTAAACATTGTCTTAACTATATTAAAAGAATTAAAAGAGCATAATTTATATACTATATATATTTGAGTAGATTTTTTCTTAAAGATTTATGTTAGCCATTTTTTATGTTAGTTAATTTTACCTTCGTTTTAAATTAAGTTTTGTCTTGGAAAAAACCGAACCAACCGAACCAATCCAAACCGCATTAGTTTGGTTTGGTTTGGTTCGGTTTTATTTTAGGAAGCCAACCGAACCAAACCAAACCGCATGTAGTTTTACCTTACGGTTCGGTTCATTTTTTATCTCAAAACCGAACCAAACCGCACCGCGAACACCCCTAGTTCAATGTACACTTCCTCTTGAATAAAACCATTTAAAAATGCACTTTTCACGTCCATTTGATACATTAAAATCCATGACAGATGCAAAAGCAAGTAGCATGCGAATAGCTTCTAATCTAGCTACGGGAGCATATGTTTCATCATAGTCTATTCCTTCTTGTTGATTATAACCTTTAGCAACTAGTCTAGCTTTGTTTCTAACAATTATGCCTGATTCATCTAGTTTATTTCTAAACACCCATTTTGTACCTATTATCTGATTCTTTTCAGGCCTGGGGACAAGATCCCATACATTGTTTCTTTCAAACTGATTTAACTCTTCTTGCATAGCAATAGTCCAATGTTCATCTATTATAGCTTCATCTATATTTTTAGGTTCAATTTGAGATACAAAAGCTATATGATTACATGCATTTCTAAGAGAGTTTCGAGTAGTTACCCCTTTTGATACATCACCTAAAATGTTTTCAAGCGAGTGGTCCCTGGGAATTCTCCATTCCTTTGCTAGCTCACTGCTTGATTCTTCCTCAGTTCTTTCTTGAGAAGTGGACTTAGTCCCTTCCTCTTTTTCTTTCTCCTTTTCATCTAACTTTGATACTTCTGGTTCATCTGCAACCTTATCAATAACCTTTCCCCAGCCCTCTGGGGTTAGTCTCATCAAATGTAACATGCACAGATTCCTCAATTACTTTATTTCTTTTGTTGAAAATTCTAAAGGCCTTGCTAGATAAAGAGTAATCGAGAAAAATTCCTTCATCAGCCTTAGCATCAAATTTTCCTAAGTTATCCTTTCCATTATTTAATACAAAGCATTTGCAACCAAAAGTGTGTAAGTGTGAAATATTTGGTTTTCTCCCCTTGTAGAGTTCATAGGGGGTTTTCTTTAAAATAGGCCTAATCAAAACTCTATTCATAACATAACAAGCAGTACTTACAGCATCCGCCCAAAAGTATTTTGGGACGTCGAGATCATTTAGCATTGTTCTGGCAAGTTCTTCCAATGATCGATTCTTCCTTTCAACGACTCCATTTTGTTGAGGAGTTCTAGGTGCTGAGAAGTTGTGATTAATACCAAGTTCTTCACACAAGCTTTCAAACCTCTCATTTTCAAATTCTCCACCGTGATCGGACCGAATGGAGACGATTTTCAATTCTTTCTCATTTTGAATACTACGAGCAAGCTTTTTGAATGCTCCAAATGCATCACTTTTATTTGCGAGAAAGAGTGTCCAAGTGAACCTTGAATAATCATCTACTATAACAAAAGCATAGTAGTTTCCACCATTGATTTTTGTCCTTGAGGGACTGAATAGATCCATGTGTAACAGCTGCAGTGGTTTGTTAGTAGACATAATATTCTTTGATTTGAAAGACACTTTAACCTGTTTACCTTTTTGGCATGCATCACACAGTTTATTCTTTTCAAACTTGATATTTGGAAGACCACTAACTAGATCCTTAGACACTAACTTGTTAAGATGATCCATATGAATATGAGTTGCTCTATGATGCCATAACCAAGAATTTTCTTCCTTACTAATGAGACAGCATGCATTATAGGATGAAACACTATCAAGACTCATCATGTATATGTTTTCTACTCTATTTCCTATCATTCTAACTTGTTTACTTATTTTATCCTCAATGATGCATGACCCTGAATCAAATATTACTCCATTTCCTTTATCACATAGTTGGCTAATACTTAATAAGTTATGTTTAAGACCTTCAACATAAAAGCACATTGTCAATAGGAGTAGATAGGTCTTTACCAACTTTACCTTCACCGGGGATTCTACCTCTGTTATTGTCGCCATAAGTCACATGACCGCTTGACCTGGGGGTAAGAGTTAAGAACTTTGTAATATCTCCAGTCATGTGCTTTGAGCATCCGCTGTCAAGGTACCAATCAGACCCCCGTACCTTGAAGCATACCTGCAGTGATTTAAAACAGGATTCTAGGTACCCAAATCTCTTTGGGTCATTGTGGGTTAGTGTTTGGCATGGTCCCTTTAGGAACCCACACCTTTTTCATATTTTGCTTACCTCTTGCCCTGCAAACAGAAGCAGTATGTCCAGGTTTACCACAATAATAACATGTAATATGAGGTCTAGTGGAAAATTTTGGTTTATACTGAACATGCCTTTCTATGGGTTTGTTTCTAAGAAATCTATGATGCACATTTTGTGAACTAGAAAACTTCCCAACAGTCCATTTCAATTCATGAATTTGTTTTTCAAAATCAACACATTTATCACAAGTATAATTTTCTTTAAAGCATGCAAGGCTATCATTTTCTTTTCTAAGCTCTAATTTTTCTTTAGTTAAAGTAGTAACATCATTTTCTAGATGAGTGATAATTTTCTTAGATTTATCTAATGCTTTAGCTAGTTTTAAGGATTTATCATGCAATTCAGTAAAAGCTTCATATAATTCATCATAAGCATCTTGTAAAGATTCAGAGTTAGAAGATACCTCATCTTCCTCGTTGCTGTCATGATCAGCCATTAATGCAACTTGAGCTTCTTCATCCTCCGATTCATCTGATGAATCCATGCAGTTATCTTCACATGCGATGTAGGCTTTTCTCCCTTTGTTTTGCTTGGATGCCCTCTTTTCAAATTTTGATTCTTTTCTTTGTAGATTAGGACATTCCACCTTCATATGCCCGGGTTTCCCACATTCATAGCAAGTAAGAGGACCGGATGAGCTTTCTTTCCTTTTAGGGTTGAAGTTCCTTTTAGAATAATTTTGTTTCATAAATCGTTTGAACCTTCGAACCATAAGAGCCATACTTTCATCATTTTCATCATCCTCATTGTCTGAATCTTCGCTCTCACAAAGTTGACTTGAACTAGATGCTTTCAGAGCCAAGATTTTCTTTTTCTTATCTGAATTTTCATGCTCAGCCAGACGGGTGAGCTCCAGTTCATGCTCTTGAAGCTTTCCAAACAGAGTGGCAAGTGAAATTGTAGCTAATTTTTTCGATTCAGCTATAGCGGTAACCTTGGGTTGCCACTCTCGATTCAAACATCTCAGAACTTTGTTGATTAGATCCTCAGCTGGGAATGACTTTCCTAACAAGCTTAGTTGATTCACTATGTGAGTGAACCTCTTTTGCATGTCAGGTATAGTTTCACCTGTATTCATTCTGAAAAGTTCGTACTCTCTGATAAGAGTGTTGGTTCTTGCTCTTTTAACCTCACTAGTACCCTCATGAGCTACTTGAAGATTATCCCACATTTCTTGAGCAGATTTACAGTTTGAAACTCTAAAAAATTCATCAGGAGTCAAAGCAGAAGTAATTATGTTTTTAGCCCGTAGATTATGTTGAACTTTTCTTTTCTCCTCATCAGACCATTCATTTCGACCTTTTATTGTAAGAATACTATTTACCATGTGCGTGGGGACAAAGGGTCCTTTTTCCACAGCATCCCAAACATCTAAGTCTATCCCTTCAATAAATATTCTCATTCTTTCTTTCCAATATGCGTAATCTTTCCCGTTGAATCTCGGAGGACGGGTAAGAGAAGCACCCTCTTGCGTAGACCAACCTAAAGCCATTTCTCTTGAAACTGCTAGGCCCTTTATACAAGAGTCTAGCTCTGTTACCACTTGTTGCCAAGTGGCTTCAGTCTCAAGAGGGGGGGGTGAATTGAGATTTAAAAACTTTTCAGATCTTTTGAAAACTTTTTCCCCTTTTTCAATGACTTAGATTAATTATCGCGCAGGTTAAATGGAAGTGAAAGAATTAGAAATAAAGCAGTAAAGCATGCAGAGATTTATCCTGGTTCGGTCACCTCCTAGTGACCTACGTCCAGTCCTCACACCCTTGTGAGATTTTCCACTAACACAAAACAAGGCTTACAGGTGCCTTGGAAAACCTTTACAGACTCAGGCACTCTTCACCTAGGATACCCCACCTATTGAAGAGCCCTCAAATCTAACCACAATACAACAAGAGATACCTCACCCTTGTTACAACAAGCTTCCCCAGAAAGATACCCCACTTCCTAGTACAAACAGCTACCCTATAGAGATACCCCACTCCCTAGTACAAAATACAACCAATAAACAATTACAAACTTAAAAACAGAAATACCTCTAATGTAGGCAGATAATACAACTTGAAGATTCCAACCCCAACTAACTCTTGCGAAAAATCAGCTCTGACGGACCAGCGGTGCGAGAAGAGCAAAAATAAAATATGAAGAGTTTTTCTCAAATGTGATTCTGAATCGTGAAATGGGTTGATTGTCAAAATGAATTGTAAAGCCTCTATTTATAGGCGTATAGAAAATATGATCGTTGAAACGTTTATGGAAATGTAAGAATCGATTATGTGCCTGAATGCACTAAAGGTGATAATCGATTGTATGCTTGATTGGATCTAGGACAATAATCGATTGTGTGCCTGATTTAACTAAGGTGACAATTGATTATGTGCCTGAAACATTTTAAGATGGTAATCGATTCTTTGCTTTGTTTGAAGAGAGATGCAAATCGATTCATGGACTTAAGACAGGTAAGGAATCGATCGTTTACTAAGTGAAAAACAATATGAATCGATTCTTTCTTTTTGAAAACAATTGTGAATCGATTATGTGCCTGAATCATTCTAAAGTGGTAATCGATTCCTTGCTTTTGTGTAAATAGGTGCAAATCGATTATAGGCTTAGTGAAAACATTATGAATCGATTCTTTGCTTTCAAAAGGAGTTATGAATCGATTATATACTTAGTAAAATCGATTATGCACTTTCAAATTGTGTTAGAAATCGATTTTGTTGTTTAGTAAAAAATATTGAATCGATTTCTTTCTTTTTCAAAATGGTTTTTGAGTTTACGTGTGCATGCATGCATTTTGAAAAACGTGGGACTTTGAGAGATGTGCTGACCTTTGTAAGAGCTTACACTTTTTCCTAAGACACACCCAAACCCTAAGGACTACCCTTATTTATAAGGACTACCCTTATATCTTGAAACTTCAATTCTTTGAGCTTGATTGTCTTGGATTGTGACTTTGATACTTTGTCACTTTCATCAACTTTGGCTTTGGTCAACTTTTACTCTTGTCACCTTTAGCTCTGGTCTTTTTCATCATCAAAACTCTGACCTGCAATACAAGTCCTGCAGTACAAGATATCCACACTATAATGGCAAAAATAGACATGTGCAATTAAGACATAATGTTGTCAAACAATTGCAAAAGTATGGAGCAATATCGATCGATTATGTGAAGTCAGAAGTGAATTTGGCCGATCCTCTGAGAAAACCCTTAGGGAAGAAAATGATATGTGAAACATCGAGGGGAATGGGACTAAAGCCAATTGATATTAAGAAGTGATGGTAACCCAGCCTTTGTGATTGGAGATCCCATGAATAAGGTTCAATGTGGTAAAAACAAGTTACTTATTGATAGTGCTAGCACTGGAAATTAATTCAAGTAATTAATTTCATTATTGTCCCTTCCTATGGTGTTACAGTGATAGTGCTAGACTGCAGGGTTAAAAGGTTAAGCTTAAAAGCTTTTAATGATTTTCATAGCCCTAATGGGTGGTGTATGACTTGTAGCATACACTTGATGAAATCACCTATATGAGTGTCAAGTGGGGCCGATTGCATGAGATCCTGGCGAGATCTCTAGAGCACTCATGAATACCGAGCACGCACAGGGTCTAGTAGCGCACCAACGCGGAAACAGCAAGAATTGTGGAGGTGTAATGTGATAGTGAATCCTCTAACATATAATATGTGTCTTGGGTTCCATAGCTTGCTATACCAATTCACTGTATGTTATGTTTTATCTACCTAGGACTAGGTTTCATAGCTTGCTATACAGCTCTGAAACATTACATCTACGATGTCAACCTAGAAAACCTCCTTTATAAATTTATTTTTCAACTTTTGAAATATGTGGGGGATTGTTGTATTTTATTAAAAATAAAAAGATATTTCAAAAGTGAGAAGTCCCACATTGCTTGGCTTTGGATTCTCTAAAGTCTTTATATACTAAAGCTTAATGAGAGCTAGTAAACAAGCAAGTAGAAGGGACTCTCTCGCACGCACAAGCAGGGACCAACATGACTTGGTTCAGTGCGAATCTTTCGATTCCCCCCCCCCCCCCCTGCGCACTCGACTGGCCTTGCGCTAATTCGACTACAGAAATTCGACTGCAGTCAGCATAATTCGACTACAGCGATATCTGCAATTTTCGACAACATATACGTAGGAAAATCTGATAACACAAAAAGAAATAGTAAATGTGTCATAATTAAAAAACAATATCAAAAATCACCAATAGGTAATAGGGTAGTCTCTTAGCTGAACAAGTAAGAAACAAAATATGAGCTCATATATCATGGAGATATAAACTTCAAGGGGTCTAAACATCATTCAAAAAAGAGACTATGTCCCGACCTAGCTTAGCCATGAACCACTTCCATGAGTGAAGTTTGATTAAAAATAAAGTCTAAGGGGTCTGAGATTTTATCTGAGATGATTATCTCATATTGAATTTCCCAAATAGCATGGAAAATTGCATGTCAAATCACGATCAAATTCTTTGTATTTCGACTAGGTCACCACGTTAAAGTATTGAGAATAGAGTAGGGAGGTCGAGCAGGAGCATCAATACCACACCCAACCACCTAAAAACTAAGTACATGACTGAACAAAAAAATCACACTTAACAAATAAATGCCTCTCACACTCTTGCAATATCTTTAAGAGACCTAATTAGTGGCCTATATTGATCTCGAGGATGGATGACTCCCCAACATCTTCTACACCCTTTATATATACGTCCTCTTTATTTTTCTGTAAGTTTTTTTCTTCCTCAATTTTATCTCTATAGTTTTTATCTTCAAGTTCCTGTCATCAATCCACTACAAGAGAAAACTACATTACCGATGGACAATTATCGACAGACCACGATCCCGTAGGAAATGAATGAGTTACCGACAAACCTGGCCGTAAATACTGTGGGAGGGAACCTGAAATTAAAATAGGGAAATAAAAATCAGTACTGAGGGGTGTTCCGACGGATTTGGCCATCGACATTTAATTTTTTGACCGTTACAATTTCCTCTTGATGCATAGTCTCTTCTTAGTGACTTGGAGTTAACAAAACCAAAAGACTCTCAATAGATCATCAAACATTCAAGGCTGATTATTCATCACTAAATAAGTGATATTGCACCTATTTCAACTCTAATTTTCGTGGTCCTCATTGTATGCTTCATCCCACATTTTAAATCAACAAAAAAAACACACCACACAATAGCAAAGACCAAGCTGGCAGCTCATACTACAAGCAGCCTGTGCTTCACACTTAAAAAGAACACCCAACCAAATATAATAAACTTAAATGTTGGGCCTAATGAAATCAAAGTTCTGCCCACACAATAATATTTATTACAACTTAAAATAAATTAGAGTTATTAAAATAGGACAGGAAGCCCATGGTAGGTTGTCATCAAAGATGTTAGGCATATTTTTATGCAGAGAATAGGCCGTTGTCTATTGGATATGCTTAGGCAGGTGCAGATTATAGATCGGAGGCCCACTTGGATAGGTGAGTCTGTCTGGGCTGCCCTCAAGGCACATTGGACTACGGTTGATTGCTAATAGTTGTGTGCACAAGTCAAGAAGAACTGAGCTTCAGAGAAGGGTGGCTCGCTTCACTCCTGCGGCTCGATCAATCAAGCTCAGCATGCGGCTAGATTGGTAAAATGTTTTAAAAATCTGTGTGTTATTTTAGTTTAGTTAGGCTGATTAGTTAGAAATCGTTGAACATGTATGTTTCATTTTTACAGGCTAAGAAGCTCGAGCGGGTACTCCCTATTCATGAGATGCACCGAGCCACACATGTGAGGAAGGGAACTAAAGAGTTTGTTGATGAGCACTCGAGGAAGACTCAGTTAAATATAAAACTCGATTTCTATTATATAATGTTATTTTGTTAAAATGGAGCACTAACTATGCTATTGGTGTGGTTATGCAAAACAGGAGGAGTTTCATCGGATGATGACTAAAGCGACTCAGGGGAGTTGGAACTCTGAATCACCTACTGCACTTACCCGTGAGGAGGCTCCTCTAGCGACGCACAAATGGAAGAAGGCGGTAGGCAGGAAGAATAAGGGTCACATGTATGGTGCGAGGCCCTTTGCTCCCTTTATTCAAAGTCGGATCGATCACATCGACACTAGCGGAGCTTCTTCCAGTCAACCTCCTCCTTCGCAGAGCACAGCTGAGGTGACAGAGCTGAGGGACACGGTGCAAGCTCATGATTAGACATCAGGACTTTGCAGGAGGACATAGTGGGGAAGCACCGTCAGCAGGCGAAGATGTTGAAGTTGTATATATAGGAGCATGCAACCAACAGAGTTAGAGAATCGATTTGAGCCCTCTAAGACCGACTCTGATTCCGATGATGCTGCCTATTAGGACTTTTTGTACTATTTTAACATTTTGAATTATTTTATGACATTTAAGATTATTTTATGTCAATTCAGATTTAATTTAATTTTTCCCAGTATTTTTATATTAAATTGTTTTATTTAATTTATATTTTGGTATTTAAAAATAATAATTTAATAACTATAAATAAGGAGGTTTTGAAAAAAAATTAACCCACTAGCTGATTATCGACAGATTTGGCCATCGGCAATTAGCGATGAACAAAAACCCACACTAATTACCTACGGACTAGCAACTGATATGGCCGTCAGTAATTTGCGACGGATTTCACAATTCAGTCAGTACGTGTTTCCAACCAGCCTATTTACGAGGGACTATTTCCGTCAGTAAATCCATCGCAAACAACTGTTATTACCCACAACTTTTTGGCTGTTACGGACAGACTAACCGTCCTAGTGAAATGGCGTGCATTATTTTTCTGGCTTATAAATTAATAAGGCTCAATTGTTTTTTGTCTGAAACATAAGATCTAGTTGTTATCTCTAAAGTAAGTGTAATAGTGTGCAAATCTCCGTTGTGTTTATTCTAGGAGATAATTATGTTTTGTCTCATTTTTTTTGTATAGATTCGGATCTCTATTGTTTCGGGATGAGTACTCCTGGTATTCACTAGTGCAAAAATGACATTAGAATTAGACATTTAAAGTCAGGCGCCCAGATGCCTGACTACATAGGTAGACACGGTGGCAAACTTGTAAATAAGTGGCAAAACTCGCGAGTATTAAGGTCAAGCAGATACACGCCTGACTTCTTAAGTGAAGAAATAGGGAAAAAATAAGACTTTAGAAGTCAGGCGTGTATGCGCCTGACTACATAAGTGACACGGTGGCAAACTTGTAATTAAGGGTGAAATTCTTTTTTTTCTATTTTAATACTTTAGAAGTCAGGCGCATGAATGCTTGATTTCTAAAATACTTTAGAAGTCAAGCGTGTATAAGGCTTGACTTCTAAAGTACTAAAATAGAAAAAAAAGAATTTTACTCTTTATTGGCAAAACACTGGAACCCTAGCATTCACGATCCGTTCTCTGTTCTCTCTCATTCTCACAGGCTCTCCTTCTCTCTCTGCAATCGCCCTCTCTTCAGGTTCTCCTTCTCTCGCCCTCTCTTCAATCGCTCTCCTTCTCTGGTTTTGACTCGTTCTTCTTCTCGCTTCTCTTCCGTGGCTTCCTTTTTCCTCTCCATCACCCTCGCTCTCTCAGGTTTATCTTCGTCGCGCTCTCTCAGGTTCTCACTCTCGCTCTCTCAGAGTTCAGGTTCTCGCTCTCGCTCTCGCAAGATTTGCTGATTCGTTGATTCAGGTTCTCAGTCGCTCTCTCAGAATCTTCAATCGCTCTCAGATTCGTTGATTCAGTCGCTCTCTCATCTTCAATCGCTCTCTCAGAAGCTGCTTCTCTCTCCCACGGCTTCCTTTTTGTGAAGGTGACCCCTAACTTTGCATGCATTTCTATCTATAGATGTATATATATTTTTTCCCATACTTTGTATCTAGTGTCCACATGAGATATTAACTATGTTGCAAATATTTTTTACATGAAAAGAAAGGAATTTTGGCTTCTTAATGAAATTCCATTTTGTTGATTTCTTCTTGTTTTGTCAGTCGCTTGTTAGGGTGCTGGAGTCTTCTGCTGGAAACACTCCCTGCTACTCTTTGATTTTATTTCAAGACCTGCTGGTGTCTACAACACTATCTCCCGTATGGTTAAATTTTCAAGTAAAATTTTGTAATTTTTATATAATTTATTGGGCAAGATGCTTGCTCATTCATTAAGTCACTCATTAACCTTGACTTTTGACTCTTTTCTCAGGATGACACCATCAACTTATTCACATATGCAGTGCTAAGGTTGACTCCACATGCTCTATCTTCTGGAGCAAGTTCATGGTCCTACTTACGGAAAGGGAATACTGCATCTAATGCTCTCACTGAGACTAATGTGGCCCATCCAAGCTCTATGCCTGAAAGTTTTTATGGATCATCTGATACATCCCCTGGGTGAGGAGTAAATTATATGTGCTTATATTTTATATGCTAATTGTCAATTGAACTCCAAATGTCTGGTTCTCTGCTCGAGTGATGTGGACACATTAGTACTATCATATGTGGTCATCAGGTAGAATGCTAAAATGGTAAAATACTCGTTAGTTTGTACATTTTTCAGAGTGCTGGTTTATTTCTACGTGCTTCTAAATGTTGTTTAGTGAACATGATTCCAATTTCTTCTGCTTGTTGATCTTGTAATCTTGTTGATTGACAATGGTTCTTAAGTTGAGAAGCATATGAAATTGATTCAGAGATATTAGCAAATGAATATTTTTCTCTTAACCCCGTCTTTTCTTTGCTGAATACATCAGGCATCACTTAAGTTATTAAAAGTTGAAGAGAAACTATCCAAAGGATTGGGTGGTGATAATGCATATCATGTCAGTGGGTACCGCTATTTATTAGTGGATGGTGATAGAAATGTATCCAGGGCTTCTCCAGCAACAAAAGTAACAACTTTAACTAAGGTATGATGTTGGCATTAGGCTGTATTCTGAATTCCATCTTCCTTATTTTTTTAAGCAGCATGTGATATGCATGTTATAAATTGAAAGATATGACATATTATTCAAACATCAACTTTACTCTCGAACTCTAGAGGCCAAACTTCTAATGGCACAGGAAATGCCAATGGCACTGCTTGGTGGCTGGTAGCCTGGTACTGCAAAGTGCATGTCACTGGTGCTCTCATTGCCAATGAACTAACTAACTTGAAAGTTGAAACAGGATAAACGTTGATTTATTTTATACCTGGTGCAGGAGTCCTTACTTGCTATGAATAAGCTTAGGCAGGAGGTTGAGTCAGAGAAGAGACGAGCAGAACTAGAGGGGCGTAGTTGTGAGAAAGATCTAGAGGTGTGCATTAGAGCAAAAAATAACTCTTGGGTTATTTCTCGAGTTACAAGAGGGAAGGAGCTTTACATGGTTCTAGAGAAAGCCAATGAAACTCTTTTATATGCCTCAGATGCTGTTGAGAAGTTTAGTAACAGGTATTCTATTGCTTTCCGATCATGAATGCGTTCAATAGTATACTTCCTATGCATATCTAGTTATCCTTCTTACAAAAGGAAAAAGGAAAAAGGAAAAAGGAAAAAACTATTATGATCTTCCAGATTTCAAGCTAGCTATTACTTTACCTAGGTTAAAATCATCTTTCACTGCTATTCTTTTCTTTCTCCTGTGGATGCTATTCTTTTCTTTACTTTACCTAGGAAAAAACTTTTAGTTTGAAGTTTAGTAGGATAGTATTCCCAGTTGACCTGCTGTGAGGTTTACCATTGAGACTAACCATTACAAATTTATGGATTTGCTGGAGTAAGGAATACATTTGTTTCTTTCTATATTTTACAGTGATCTGTTTGCCAAATCTTTTACAGTGATCTGTTTGAGCTTTTATAATGTTGCATGCATGTTGGCAAAACCAGTTATTGAATTTGATCTGTTTGCCAAATCTTTTACAGTGATCTGTTTGAGGTTAGTGAGAATTTGATCAAGAATTTGCAGTCTGAGGTTCTTGCATTGAAGGATGAATTGGATAAAGTTAAGAGCTTGAATGTCGAACTTCAGTCTCAGAATGTAAAGCTCACTCACAATCTTGCTGCTGCTGCTGCTGAAGCTAAGTCAACAGCCATTGGCAGTAGTGAAAAAAAAGGTGAAAATTTTAAGGGTTTGTTTTCTTGTATTTTTCTTCACAATCTTGCTGCTGCTGCTGCTGAACCAAGTTATGTCATTCCTGAAACTACAAGCATAGGAGAAAGATCTCCACCTGAACCAAGTTATGTCATTCCTGAAACTACAAGCTATTAGTGCACACAGTAGCATTGTAGGAGAAATTCAAAACCGTTCATCTCATCTTTTAGCAGTAAGCATTGTATTCAATTGTGTTTATGAACTTTAAAATTTGTACCATTCATTAAATAATAATGAGTAATGAATGATCTTGCTTTCCAGATAAGGGCAGATATTGAAACAAAAGGAGAGTTCATTAATAACCTTATAAAAAAGGTAGTTGATGCAGCCTACGTGGATATTGAAGATGCCCTCAAGCTTGTTGATTGGCTTGATGGTGAACTATCTACTTTGGTAAGTTTCTGAAAAATTATTTATTGGTATACACAATCGCTGTAAAATTCTTTACACCATGAGTGACTTTTAAGGCAATTGAGATGAAGTCAAACTATTATCATGACATGTCTTTACACCTAGTTTCTAAATAGCTTCATATCCTTTATTCTACAGGCTGATGAGCGAGCTGTCTTAAAGCATTTTAAGTGGCCTGAGAAGAAAGTTGATGCAATGCGAGAGGCTGCAGTTCGCATGTAGAACTGAAGGTTGGTTTTGCAAATTTCATAATATATTGCTTCTTAAATTTAAATCCTTAAATAATTTTAGTATTAGTATCTCAGTGAACTTGTCATTTGACTGCAGAAAGGAGCAATGCAAAACCAGCAAAGAGAGGTTGATTTGAAAGGACGTTCAAAAGAAGAGATATCTGAGATGAAAATGCAAATGCAGCTAGCACATGAAGAGCAGCTGAAACAAATTGTTGAGAAGGTATATCTATCGTTTTGTCAATGTCTATATCTTATTTTGTTCATATCAAATAGGACACTTAAAATGAGATATAGTATTCCCTAGTGGAGTACTTGGTTTTGTTATTGAAGAATTATATGTATGTATGGTTTTGTAGGTTGAGACAAAATTGAATGAGGCAACTAGAAGGCTGGAGAAACAATTGGCTGAAGAGAAAGCTGCAAGACTAAAAGCTGAAGAGAATGCTGTTGTGCGAAAAGGTGATGTGCAAGTATACACAATCGCAACAAGTAATATATTGATAAGTAAAGTTCGTTCCCACAGGGATTGGAATTAATCTAAGAAGTTTAAGTGATTAGAATCTTAGTGATAAGAATTAAGTAACAAGTGAAGGTGAAGAGTTGTAAACATTATAAGCTGTGATAAAACAGTATTAAATTTGCAGTGATTAAAAGTGAGTTGGATAGCTCAATAGAATGTAAGTTCCCAAGAGCAATGTTCAGATAATATTAGACGCTGTAGCGTTAAGCGCTGTAGCGCTTCAGAATCCTTAGACGCTGTAGCGCCTTGGTGGCGTGCCTTTCAGTCACTTTCGTCAGGGCTATGTTACAAGACTCCTATGTCTAGGCTCTAAATAAGTTTTACCCCTGTATATTAAGCTCTTACAGCAATTGCCTTATGAACTACTACTCCCCTATGTCTAGAGTTAAGTAGTGCTTCCTTTAAATGTCTTTAAAGGGTTTTCATTCATATCATTCCTTGAGTTCTCTTTGTGAACCATGTCTGTACTCACAAAGTTACCTTGTTTTAGTTGATCATTCCCAAACCAAGATTGAAAGTATTATAACACAAGAAATAAAACGCAAACATCATAACATTATACAAAAGTTACTCAAGGTCCATTACATACCAAGAACAATCCAACTACAACAAAGTTAGCTCATCACAAGTTCCATCATCATAATACAACTTGAGAGCATGTATTACCGTATGAAGACAAGAGAAGAATGGTTGCAAAAGATGCACTCCAATGATCCCAAGTAGCATACAAGAGATGAAGTTGAGGCGTGAGCAAAACCTTGAATGAGAACTTAGAAAACTATGCTAAAAAAATAAAAGCTTAAGAGTGGAATCCATGGAGAGATGCTACTACGTATGTATGTAGTCCTTTTTTCCAAGTTACCACGCTGTCTCTACGAATTACCTCTTGGTGAAGTAATCTTAATTAATCTAAAATAATATCTAAGTCTTAATAGTATAATAATATTACATGATGATTTTTAGACTTAGATATTATCTTAAAGCACTTTACAAAAAGTGGTAATGATGGAATACAACAACTATCACTTGGGTTCCATTTAGGAGGCGCCAAGTGTAATTTAGCATCCACTTGAAAGTCAACAATTCCAGCTGAAAGGAAGAGATAAGGGTGGTGACTCATCATGTCCTCAAGTGGCCACACAAATATCTCAATGGTCAGCCGTCATATAACGCTGTAGCGTTTCCTTGATAGCACACGCTGCAGCGCTAAAGCAAAACATCAAACATATTCACAAAGGCATTGACTATGCCCAACTTTTAAGGAATTGACTTATAACCTATATTTATTCTAATATTCACATATTCACATATTTAAGCACTAGAATTACTTGAGAAATGAGCTTTGACTTAGGTATTAGGAGCATAAATAACCTATATAAAATAAGGTTATCAAATGCAAAGAAAGCTCAAAAGATTGTTGGTCAGAAACTAGAAATGGATTAACATTCTCAGCTTGCTCAGTTCAGTACTACTTAACCAAATCTTGTCTTCTTTCTTCACTTTTTCCTCCCTTTTTTGGTTGTAAAAGCATTCCCCGGACATGCCTCAAAGCTAATAGAATTTCCTTTCTGAATAAAGGAGTCTGTGGTAAATGGCTGTAGCTGCCCAGTTGGATTTCACGGCGATGGTAATAGTAAATGTGAAGGTAAATATATTTGTTTCCACTGTTGCAATCTAGAAAAATCTGTTGCCTTCTTTATAAGCAAACATATAACTATTGTAAAACATCTTTTGATGTGATTCAGATGTTTATGAATGTAAGGAACGTAGTGCTTGTCAGTGTGATGGTTGCAGTTGTAAAAACACTTGGGGTAGTTATGATTGTAAATGCAAGGGAGATCTTCTATATATAAAGCAACAAGATGTTTGTATTGGTAAGATCTTCAAATCTTAACTAGTAGTCAATGAACTAAGATCTTTACATACATTTTTGCTATTTACAACATAGTGCATAGTTAGAATTTTGGTTTTAATTTTGCAGAAAGAAGAGGATCAAAATTTGGACGAGTCATTGCGTTTGTGGTCATAGCAGTTGTAGTGGGAGCTGGTTTAGCTGGTTATGTATTCTTCAAATTAAGATTTTAGCACCATATTTAATTACCTGTTTTTTATTTGTAGTCTTATATGGACTCGGAGATTATGGCTATCATGTCACAGTACATGCCCCCTCCTTGATTGGTGTAGTTTGGTGTCATTTTACAGGGTCATGCCCCCTCCTTGTCCCTACTACCACTGCTAGGATCAGTTTCTTGTGAGAGGGAGGAGGGTCGTTTGGGACTTTGTAGGAACAGAATGTTTTCTTGCTTCCTTGATCAGTTTCTTGATGATTGTATTCTGAAATTTTTATGATTTAGATGCATAGTGTGTCATTACATGTTGGAGTGGGGTTTTTCCCTTTATTCAGTTTCCCTTTATTCTGTTTCATGTGTGGATAAGGCGTTGATATATGACTCCATGGCCCAATGGATAAGGCGCTGGTCTACGGAACCAGAGATCTGGGTTCGATCCCCAGTGGAGTCGCTTCTACGGAACGAAAATTTGTATAAAAAGGGTATAGATTAAACCAAAATTTGAAAAAAAAAAAAAAAAACTTTTAAAGTCAGGCAAGAATAAATGCTTGACTTTAAATCATACTTACGAAGTCAGGCAAGAATAAATGCTTGACTTTAAAACAGACTTACGAAGTCAGGCAAGAATAAATGCTTGACTTTAAATCATACTTACGAAGTCAGGCAAGAATAAATGCTTGACTTTAAAACATGCTTACGAAGTCAGGCAAGAATAATTGCTTGACTTTAAATCATACTTACGAAGTCAGGCAAGAATAAATGCTTGACTTTAAAACAGACTTACGAAGTCAGGCAAGAATAAATGCTTGACTTTAAAACATACTTACGAAGTCAGGCAAGAATAATTGCTTGACTTTAACTCAGACTTACGAAGTCAGGCTATCGCTTGACTTTAAAACTCCTGACATACAAAGTCGACTTAATAAAAGTCAAGCGCCCGCCTGACTTTAAATCCCCTTTTCGCCTGACTTTAAATCCCTTTTTTGCACTAGTGATTCCTCCTTTATCTTTTTATATATATATATATATATATATATATATATATATATATATATATATATATATATATGCTCTTAAAAAAAGTTTAAGTTTAATAGTGTGATGGTATTTTGTTTTTGCTATAGGTGAAACAAAAGAAACGCGCCCTCAGAAAATTATTAGTATAGATCTCAATAATGGATGGTAGGAGAAGTTAGTTACTCATCAAACCTGAATTGACAAGAGTGAGTGGAGTAAGTTATTAAAGAACCCTTCTAGAATATTTTTTATGAAAGAAAATATTTATAAAGTAAGAAAACAAGTTGGTAAAAAGAAGGTGGAAAAGTGGAAGACCACAGCATAAAAAGTTGAAGAAACGAATCATTAGAGATAAGAGTGATTATTTGGAGGCTGTTTTTTTACCCCCTCTTATACTGGATACCCTCCTAAATGACCAAACGGACGAAAGTACCCTTTAAATTTACAAAATTTTTGGAAATACCTCAAATCTAGATAAATTCAGAAGTATGTTTTTTGATTTTCTGGAAATATCGCATTTTACGATATTTCCGGAGTAGATTGATAGCGTTATGGAGGACTCGTATTCCAGCCAAGATCTTGTTGTTTGGTTGGCGTATATTCAACAAGGGCGTTTCTTGTCTATTGGAGATCGGGTAACTCTTATAAACTCTGTTTGCTATAGGTGAAACAAAAGAAACGCCACCAGAAAATTATTAAGCTTCAAAGAGATTTCGATCAAGAAGGATTCGAGGGGCTTGTATTGGGTGGCTTGGGAGAAGATTTGTAGATCTAAGGAGGAGGGAGGGTTAGGTGTGAAGGATATTGAAATGTTTAATATTGCTTTATTGGCCAAATAGAAGTGGAGGTTGATGTCGGATGAAGGTGCGCATTGGAGGGGTATTCTTTCGTATAGATATGGTGATTTGGGGTCTATTTTTTTCAATGGTTCAACATCGGTGCATAGAAGGGAAGATTTTTTGTGGTGGCGCGATCTTAGGTGTATGGGGGAGGAGAGGTTCTCAGTGGGTTGGTTCGAATCAAATGAAAGACGGAGGTTGGGGGATGGCAGCAGAGCGGATTTTTGGCATCATCATTGACTTGGGCAACGTCCGTTGAAGATTGAGTTTGGCAACATTTTCAACAATTGTAATAATAAAAATGTGAGACTGGCAGATCTAGGAGTTTGGCGTGATGATCATTGGCAGTGGAATTTTTCTTTTTTCGCAGGTGCTGGATCCGCATTTGGTGATGAAGTTGATGAGTGGTTGACGATTCTGCGTGATGTTCATATGGCCCGTGGAGTTGCTGACCGATGGTGTTGGCCGGTTTATTGATCCGCTAAAATCCTTCACGGTTCGGTCCTTACCAATTTCTTTTACAAGCCAATCAACTTTCAGCCGTGGACAGCAGCAGACCAGTTTCGACTCTGCAGAAATCTGACTTGATAGCGTTATGGATGACTCGTATTCCAGCCAAGATCTTGTTGTTTGGTTGGCGTATATTCAACAATTCTATACCTGTTTGGTCCATGTTACTTAGACGGCATGTTATTCACTTGGAGGAGGATGCGGTCTGCGTTTTGTGTAGGTATCACATTGAGGATTCTCATCACTTGTTTTTGGCTTGCGATTTTTCTTTGAGGGTGTGGGGGGAGATTGCTCGTTGGCTGAATGTTCAAGTGCATTGCCCATCTACTTTAATTGATCATTTTCTACGCTATGGCGACCTTTGTACTGGTAAGAAAGCGAAGAGGATCAAACATCTTATTTGGTTGACAACTTGTTGGTGTCTTTGGCTATCTCGTAACAGTGTGTAGACTCGATAGTGGCCCAGGTGAAGTTCTTATCTTGGGGCTGGTTCATTTACGGGGTGGGAAGAAATTCTTGTTATATTCCATCACTATGGTGGAATAATGCACTTTCATGTATAAACAACCTGTGATCTCATCCTTGTATTTGTGGTTTTGAGCACCCCTAGTGCTCATATATTAATGCAACATTGCTAATAAAAAAAAATCATTATCATGTATCAAATTTAAAATAAACTATTTATCTCTAACTCTCTTTTTAATATATATTTCCTTGAATGTTAACTATATTTTAGATTTACATAAAAATTATATATTTTCATCCAGACAAAAAAAATTATAGGCGCTTTAAAATAGATCTTCAAATCTAGAATTCTATGCCAATTTTTTTTATATCTTAAAATTAATCTTATGAAAGTCTAAACCAAACATTTTTAATCATTTGAAAATAATTAAATATGTTTTAGATTTGTAACAATTTAAGTATATATATATAGTTTTATTTACATCCAATGAGAGATATCACAATATTTCATTTTTAAATTAATTGTAGATATAATGAATTTTTATTGGAGATAAATATAAAACTGGTATACACACGCATATCAACTTTTCTCAGTTTTTCAAAAAAAAAAGTTCTCATATAAATTTCTTTATTTTACTTATAACAAAATCTTATATATAATTATTTTAACAAATTGTGCTTCATTCGCAATATTATCTCGTTTAATATATAATCAATGTTTAAAGTTAGTGTCATCAGTTTCTTCTATAGAAAAATTAGTGTTATTATCAGGTATTTTACACAAATACACTAGTGTGTTTACAACAACAAAAAAACACAAAGTTAAGGCCTAAGGTGGATTAGTGGTAGGTAGGTGTATTAATCAATGCCTAAGGTGTATTAAATCCTTTTTAGTGTAACTAAGGTATATTAATTAATTTTGTCAAAAAAATAGGTATAATAGTAATATAGCATCGTACAAAAACAGTAAATGAATAAAAGTCCAAAAACTCATTTCCTTTTTTTCTCGATGAATAAATCATTTGCTTATATTTCTTTCAAGAAATTCCTTTACTTACATGTCAGCTGAATCAAGACCACAAATAAACTACATTAAATATGAATTATGAATTTACGTGTCTGTTTATTTTTTGGAAAACCTTTTATAGTATTTATCAAAAAGGAAAAAATCTTTTATAATATATATCTAATTAATTGATTTATCATTTTTTGTAAGCCAAATCTATTCAAAAGTATTCCCATGCATGACAACACATTCGAGTGTGGCACTTGACAGACTGTAAATATGTAAATCTAAAAAATGTCTAGAAAAGCCCTTTTCTATAGTTTGGTCCTGTAAAAATAAAATTTTGTTTTTTGTCCCTCAAAATATATGTTTTATCCAGTTTGGTCCCTCTAAATATGTAACCAAATTAACTTGGACCAAACTAGATAAAATGTATATTTACAGGGACGAAAAACAAAGTTTTATTTTTACAGGGACTAAATTGGAAGCGTTTGGTATTTGCAATAACTTTTTTAAAAATTTTGAAATTGTAACAAGATTTTTAGTATATTTGCAGGGACCAAATGTACCTTTAAGTCTAATTATTATGATAAATCACCTCATATTATAATTTTTTTATAAACCGGCTATCCTTGCTACATTTTCAAGATTGGATTCGAACCAAAGATTTTGGTTAATCTGGAAGAGACCCCTACCATTTCATTCGATTAGTCTCGCGTAATCGCTTCATATTATCTGTTGTTGTTAAAGGCAATGTACATACATTGTGTCAAAAAAGAAAGGCAGTGTACTATTAGTTAAATTTATTTCCAATTTTGATTGAAATATGTCCTTAGATTTCGTTTCGTCAAGTTTTTTTGTTGAGAAATTAATCATTTTTAGAAGTTTCCATTCATTCGTTGCAATTTTTTTAATAGGATAAGTTTTTTAAAAAAAGTAATTTTCATTTAGTTATAGAAACATAAAATAACTTATGTGTTTCTTAAAGATCTCTAAAAAATTAATCTTTAAATTTTTTAAAATTAAAATTACTTATTTTTTAATATATAACAAAACTACCTTATTTCAATATTTTATTATTTATTTTTAAAGTTCAATGTAATATTAACTACTATTTTGTCAAAAATATTAATACCCTTAATTATTTATTGTAGAGCAAAATAATTACAATGAAATAATAAATGAAGAGTATTAGGAGAAAAAAAAAGACAGGCAAAATTTGGGCCCTATACCGTAAAGTAGTAAATAAGAACAAACTTGACTATTTTCACCTATTTAATAATAGTATATAAAAATGGTCTTAATTTAATGCTAATGTTTAAAACAGAACATGAGAAATAATACTGATTTTAATATGCTCTTAATTTAATATTAAATATTTTATGCCTTATGTTTAATTTATTATAAATTAGAACTACACTCGTGCATAAAATACTAACAAGTAAGATTTACATGAAACATTTTTTCGTTTTACGTAAAACCAAAAAGTTTATTTATATAAAATGCTTAATTATAAAAACTAGCGCGTCATGTGTCTATTTTTATGGAAATTTTAGACATTTTGCCACTAAAAGACAAAAAATCTCAACTTTTTACTTTTTCTCTTACACATTTTTTGATCATCTCTCTCATCTCATTTATTTATTTATTTTATTCTCTTCTCTCTCTCATAATATCCCCTCTCTCCTGGATCTCTCCTTTTTTCTCTTTTTCTTCTTCCATCTATATTTATTTTCATTTACTTCTATTTTATTCCACTTCAAACATATCTATCTAATACTAATCTAATCTAATCTCTAATACAAGAGACTGACAACGGGAGAAACGAGAGAGGCAACGAGAGACTGCCAACGAGATTGGCAACTGGAGAGGCAACAGAGAGCGGCAATATTAGGAGCGAGAGAGAAGCAACGAGAGACTGGCAATGGGATCGTCAATGATAGCGGCAACCGGAGTGCGGGAGCGCCAACTGGGTTGCATATAATATACTCAAACTATTAAAACCAATTAAATTAGCCACTACCAATTTTCAAAAAAAGCGATACCGCTAGCAAAAATTCAAAAATTATTTTTTCTAAACAAATCAATAATTAAACCTCATTTGCTTTTTTTTGTGAGCCGCCGCACTGAGCGGCAACGAGAGCGTCAACATGGGTGCATATTTTATATTAATTCTCATTTTTGTTTTTCCTCAATTATATATGTTTGAAATAACCCTTTTATCGAGTTTTTCCCTTTTCTTTTATTACATTTTACAACTTTTAACATATTTATAATTTCATAGCAAATTATAACAAATACAATATTACTCGTGCGTATGCACGAATAAATACTAGTATATATAGATAGTATAAGTAAGAGAAAAAGTTAAAAAATTAAATTAAAAGAGAGGTAAAGTATATCTAAATTGTCATTCTTTTCTTATATAGATAGTAGAATTAAGAAAAAAAGTTAAAAATATAAGTTAAAAAAATGACAATTTGTAATTTAATGAGCCCATTGTTTTATTATACAGACATTAGAGAATATAGACGGCAGAAGGCATTAAATATTCACATTCACAATATGTATTGTAAGATGAATGCTAGTAGTATTTATCTTAATAAATAGACACCTAATTAATTTAATTAATTAGTAGTAGTAGTAGTAGGTAAAAGTAAAAGTGAAAATGAAAATGAAATGGGTTGGAAAGGAAAGAGAAAAGAAGGATAAAGACAGGAAAAGTAGCGCTACCTACCCAAAAGCAATGAAGCAGCACAAACTTAATTGTAACCACTCGTCTTTGTCACCAACTCGGTCAAATACATTTCATTTGTGAGAAAGAAGAGAGAGAAAGAGAAAAAGAAGGTCCCCATCCGAGTCAATTGCACCTCCACAACCTCCCATTTATATTCTCTTCTTTCATCCATCTTTTTGTTCCCCCGGCCCCTATTGCTTTCTTCCACACACACACACACTATCTCTCTCTTCTCTCTCTCTCAGCGACCAACCAACCAACGAACCATGGGTAGATCTCCTTGCTGCGAGAAAGAGCACACTAACAAAGGTGCTTGGTCCAAAGAAGAAGATGAACGCCTCATCAACTACATCAAGCTTCATGGTGAAGGCTGTTGGAGATCTCTTCCCAAAGCAGCAGGTATATATAACTATATTTAATTCATCTCAAATCTCCTAATTCTCTACATATATATGATTGATTTTTCTAATTAAATATATTCATGTAACAGGGTTGCTTCGATGTGGGAAGAGTTGCAGACTGAGATGGATTAATTACCTTAGACCTGATCTCAAGAGAGGCAACTTCACTGAACAAGAAGATGATCTCATCATTAACCTCCACAGCTTGCTTGGTAACAAGTATGTCTTCACTCCTACTCCTTCTATTCTAGTATTCTTTATGTATCTATCTATGTATCGACAAAAACAATCTTGTACGCTTATTGTTTTTCTCGAGGTCTCCAATTATTTTATTTTAGATTAAAATTAAAACTACTCCCTCAAACATTCTTCTTCTTCTTTTTTGTATTTTTCAAATGAGAGAGAGATGTTTGCCATTAATTAATTATAATCTGTTTCAATACTATTGCAGATGGTCTCTGATAGCGGCGAGGCTACCTGGAAGAACCGATAACGAGATCAAGAACTACTGGAACACACATATCAAGCGCAAACTCTACAGCCGTGGAATCGACCCTACAACCCATCAACCACTCAACGCCGCCTCCGCCGCCGCTACGTCCTCCACAAGCACCGCCTCTGCACCCGACAACACTGCTGTGCCCGAGCCAACTAATAACAAAAAGAGATCAGCCAAGAACGTGGACAGCAGCAGTGTTAACAGCACCAACAACATGAAGAAGAAGAAGAAAAGCGAGGAGGAGTCTCAGGTATTCAATATTTCAAAGGTTGATGTTGGAACTCAATCTCATCATGAATCATCAGGTGCTGGTGGTGAAGGTTCGATTTCAAACTCAAACAGTAGCAGTGGCGTTACCACGGAGGAACTAGCTGCCGCCTATTCTCCTCATCAACAACTCAACTTGGAACTCTCGTTGGCTCCACCAGTACTAGTTTCAATGAACAACCCCAACGACAACGACGACAACTCGAAACGACAACTACAAGAGCTACCATTTTTCTACTCGTGGCTGCAGCAAGGGAACAATAGTAGCAGCAGCAGCCAAGGTGTGTGCCTTTGTCATCATCCTCTACTAGGGTTACAAAAAGACCAACCTTGTACCTGCAGCAAAGGCATGGGTTATGCTGTTGGCGTTTCTACTCCTCCACCTTCTGCTACCAGCAACGGCAATGATGTTTACAGATTTTACGGAGCCAATAATTTCATGTTTTGATTTTAGTAGTGAATTTTAGAAGTTAGAATAAGTTAGATCAGTTAAAGTTAATCGGATGCTTAAGTTACATCTAATTGTTGCAACTTTTGCGACTGTTAGTAGTTAGCATGAGCAACGTGAACCATCAGGGTCATTATGAATTCCCAAACTTTTGAACAGTTTTCCCATGATTTTGGTTTCATTGATCGTTTTAAAAATTCATTTTATTTAATTAATTTCAATAATAACTATTTGATATGTGTCGTGATTAATTAATTGACTCGCCACTCCCCCACGAGTCCTATTGGGTAAGGTAAATGTAATTATCTTCGTAAGTGTTCAAAGAGCTTAAATGTCTTAATTTCCTTCTCTATTTTGGATTGGGGTGCCATCTCCTAACCGTAAATTTTTTGTAACAAAAAGAAAATTAAATGGCTCGCCAACACAAGTCTCGACCATAGACTAATTTGGCCTACAAATTTGGCTAGTCTTTTCACAAGTCAAGTTGTTCTTCATTTTGTCGTTATATTTATTTTCTCTATTACCAAAAATTTAGCGTATTGTGGATGTATTAAAGATATTTAAACTCAACATAATTCCATAAGTAATGTTATTGGGCTAAAGTTTTCCAGCCAAAAATCACATTAATCAAGTTTTTTAAGTCATTAACCAACTTATTTTTCACAATTTTAGTCAATAGCCTAGAAATTGTGAAAAAATTGGTTGGTTAATAACTTAAAAACTTGGTTAATTGATATTGTAACGTGGTTTTTAGTTATTTTTGGCAGAAAATTTTTGACCGAATAACATTACTCTAATACCATGGTATCATTCTTATTTTCTCAAAACTGTATAAAATGGAAGAAATGGATATAGTTAGAAATAGAGAGGAATTTAACCCTCTTTTTAACCATGCTGATTGTATATCCATCTCCATTGCTCGCTTCCATCTCACAACATAGCATTTTAATATAAGAATACAAGGGGTACTCGAACCAAATACATATCGAAAAAAAGAACTCCAAAACGTAAATAAACAGAAAACAAACTATCTCCTAGAAACACAATCAATGGGATTACATTACATAGATACAATAAGCTATTCTTTCAAAACAATTTGGTTCCTATGTAACCACCACATTCACCCCACAACTAACCATACATATATATAGATCTAACCCTCCTAAGTTGTTTTCCCTTAAATAGATTGCCATATTGCAAAAAAAAAAACATGAGTTATTCCTTTTTGGCAATATGCACCTTCAATACGTTATATCTTACGGTGCACATGCAAGATTTTTTTTATAGGTAAATTATGATAGTGGTTAATTAGTTAGAAGGAGGGAGAAAAGTAAATTTCTAGAATTCAAACCATATGTACCTCCTCTTTTGATCTCATTCGGTATATCTTTTAATTCACTAATTGAGCTGCCTACTCGTGATATATGCCCAAGTAAGATGAGTATCAACTTTGCACAAGTACCTAAAAGTCATTTGAAACTTGAACGACAATTGTTGTTGCCTCCTATAAGAAAACCCTTGCTCCTGCTCATCATCATGGTTGATATGGTGACTTGATCGTTGTTCGTTTGAAAAAAAAAACAAAGAAAACAAAAATATGAGGACCTGCAAACTCAATTCATATAACTTTTTCTTGTTTATCGTGAGCACCGATCAAGTCATTGTCATGCACGTCGTGATGATGAATGGGAAGTGAGCTTCGACTTTTGAGGGGTAACATCGACCAACATTGAAATTTTGGATTTAGCAACTTAGTGTTCATCGATCTCACTTGTACACTCTGAAGCCCTGATACTCCAAAAAAGACCAAGTACCCGTATCTGACACGTATCCGATACTGATACGTGTCAGATACGTCTGGATACGTATCCGGGGAGTATCCTGGAATTTATATTTATTTTTAAATTATAAAAAGATAGGATACTTATAGGATACGTGAGGGACACGTTGGGGATACGGCGCCATTAGCAGGATACGAACGCGGGATACGGCGTAAACACAGGATACTCGGATACGTTTTGAAGCACTCTTACCGTTTTTCAAAATATTAATTAAAAACAAAAATTCAACCCTAATCCCTTTGCTTCTTCTCCATCTCTCTTCTCTCATTCTTCCTCATACAATCTCTTCCTCTCCACCAGACTCATCTCTCTGTTTGCCGCCTCTCTCTCTTCCTCACAAGATTTGCGTCCCTCTCACCTTCTCTGACGTGATACTCGTTTTCTCTCACCCCTCTCGCGCCGTCCCAACACCCTTTCTCTCTATATAAATCAAAGCAAAATCGAATCAAAGATGGAGAAGAAGAAGCAGTAATCGTAACTGAGAAGGAAACGAAATAAGGTGGAAGAAACAGATTAAGGTGGGATTTCAGTTGATGGAACTCGCGAAAGGAGAGGAGGAATTATATCACGAGATGGAGGCTTCAATCGCTCAAACAGACGACATAAATGGATTCCTTGCTAAATTCCGAGTGGCCATGTGAGGTTTGGGTGTAGGTTGCGGCTTAGAGATGGGGGACGAAGAGGAGAAGGGAAGCCATTGGGGTTTGCTCCATTTCTGCGTGTAACAGCGTTTGTTTGCTGGGGAAGAAGGAGAATGTGCAAGGGCCGGGTCGGATTAGGGATCCAGCTCGTGTGGGCTGTATGTGAACTTGACTGAGCGTTGGTCTGGGAAGAATTGGTTTAAAAAATAGGGGTACAAGCAGCAAGAAAAGAGTGGTTGTATAAATAAAAACGTCTAAATACTCATTTTAATCCATTTTAAAACCATTTTTCACTCAAACTATTATTTTAACACCTCAATAGCTCAAAATAATTTTTAAAGATCAATTATACTTTAAACACTAATATTTTATTAAATAAAATAAGCCACTCCAATAATATTATTTCAAATACAAATATAGTAAAGTGAAATATCTTTAGTTATATTTGAGATATTTTTATTTTTAATTTAATTTTTTTTTGAAGTATCCCTGCCGTATCGTATCTTGGTTTTCAAAAATTTTCTCATATCCACGTATCCGTGTCGTGTCGTATTCTGTATCGTATCCCGTATCTGGGCTACATAGCTTGTACACAATGGTATTACTTACTAAAAAAAATTGACTTTTAACCACATACAAAAAATTGCCCCTCAATATAGTTTTAACATAACCCAGACCACTCTTCCGTTCATTATGCATGAGGTATAACACAATTTTTCTGTGGGAAATATTTTACCTACTGCTCATTATTTTCACCCATAGTGTTTTGACTATCATTATATCTTTTTCCTATCACAATTTTTACACATGTGGAGATTGGTCATTTTTGCTTGTAGTATTCTATTCTCTTTGATTTTGTAAATGAAAATATTTATGGTTGAATATTCTCCATATCACACCCCAAGCTTATTTACCTTACTTTCTTTTATCTGCAAAAAAAGTGATAAATACCACTCGAAAACTCACACACACCAAGTGAAGATCTCGAGTTTGAACCCTGATAACCTAGAGAACATATCCCGTCTAACAATGTTGACTTTGTCAGTTATGCTAGGATTTACAAACTATGTTTGATTATAATAAATTGAATTCATGTTGGTTATTTATTGCAATAATGTTATTTGCTGAATATTTATAAATATAATAGCTTAAAAAATAAGATTTAGATAATGATTATAATTACTACATGTAAAGTTTATCATGGATATTTGAAATTCTTGTTACAATTTTTTTTACCAATTAACAAGATTTTGGTTAACCTTCATAATTAAATTATTATGTCAATCTACTAATACTGAATAAACTAGTTGTTCCAATCTTGTATTGTACAAGCTATTTTAATTTTAATAATTATAAATTTTATTTAATAAACATAAGACACACACATATTCAATGAATTTACTTTGAGCAAAAAAACATTCAATGAATTTACTTTATATATAATAATAGTATTTATAGTAAAATATTGGATACAAATATTTTACTTAAAATAAATATTATTCAAATATAGAATACCATAAATCATTTAGCATATACAAAGACTAATATTTAATGCTTATATGGATCAGTTTTATTTTGTGTGCTAATAAAAATTTGGCTAAAGTACTCCCGGGGTCCCTTATCTTTATTTAAAGTAACGAATTAGTCCTTTATGTTTTTTTTGTCCCAAATAAGTCCTTTGTCTTTCAAATTTTTTGACACATAAATCATTTTCCGTCAACCTCCATCCAACTTTGTTAACAGTGCTTATGTGGCGTGCTGACTCATTATTTGATTAGGTGGCATGTCATTTTTATTTTTGCTTAGGTGGCGTATAATTTAATTTAATAAAAATAAAAGCTAAACAAAAATAAAAATGACATGCCACCTAATCAAATAATGAGTCAGCACGCCACATAAGCACTGTTAACAAAGTTGGATGGAGGTTGACGGAAAATGATTTATGTGTCAAAAATTTGAAAGATAAAGGACTTATTTGGGACAAAAAAAACATAAAGGACTAATTCGTTACTTTAAATAAAGATAAAGGACCCCGGGAGCACTTTAGCCTAAAAATTTGAATACGCACACTTTTATTGAGTCACTTAATCCAAATAAAAAAAAAGCTGATGTAATTTGTTTTCACATTTTAAGGTATATTTTAATTTTCTAATATAGAAAAATATGCATATGTTTTAATATTTTTTAGTAATTTCACCTAAGAGCACTAGGATGAGATGGTAGGTGTCTATTTCACCTTAAACAAAGTTATGGGTTCGAATTCAAATTCAGTCTTGGGCATGCAGCAGTGTTAGTTGCGCGCAAAAATAAAATTAGTATTTTCAGCATTGATAATTTTCTAATAAAAAAATCTAATCAATTTTGTAAAAAATCTTTTAAACTTTAGGTGCTGTGATATCTACATATATTTTTTTTTTTGGTGAAGGGGTCTTTGACCCCTCTGGTATCCAGGGGAGATATCTACATCTATTAGTATAAAGTATAAATGGAAACTGAAATATATTATTGATAAAAAAACTCAAATATATTATTCCAATTTTGTCAAAAAAAATATATTATTCCAAAATTGTCATCACTATTGTGATAATTTAATATATACATTATTAAAGATTTACTAAGATTATTGTATGTTATTATTGTCGGAAAAAGTTTATTTAATGTTGGTTATATCACTTATTTGCTCCTACTGTTGCAGGTAGAATCATTAAAACCCCTCTGTTTTCTGTGGTGGAGGAGGATCGTCGCATTTGGTGGCCGGAATCTTCCGGGATCTATAGTGTTCGGAGTGCTAACAGGTTATTGATGGAGAGGGTCCTCGACACCTCCATTTTTCATGTGGAAGGTAATTGGCGTGCTCTCTGGAAATTGAAGATCCCTCCGAAGGTTAGACACTTTTTATTGCGCCTTTGTAGAGATGTGTTGCCCACTCGGGCTAATTTGGCTCATCGTCATGTGGATGTGGTGGATAGTTGTCCTTGGTGCCCATGTTATTCTGAATCTTCTACTCACCTCTTTATTATGTGTTCTAAAGCGAAAGCGTGTTGGGATAGGTTGGCGAGACATTGGGCCTTTTCCTTGTCATCTTCGTGATCTTGGGTACAAAGATGTGATTTTCGAACTAGATGCTAAGTGTGTTGTTGATGCATTCAACTCCAACAACAACAATATCTCCGAGTTTGGGTCTTTTGTCAAAGTTTGTAAGAATTTATTTTCTGCTTTTAATTATAACTCTCATGTTGAGTTTGCTAGGAGGAGTGCTAACAAAGTTGCTCATACCCTTGCGGTGGTGGCCTTGTTGGCAGCTAGTCCTCAAGATTATTATAATGTCCCTACATGTATTTCGGATTTAATTATTAATGAAATGCACCAAGTGCCTTTTGTTAAAAAAAAACAACAATGCATTTAGACGAATATAAAAAGGAAATTGAAGTGCTCCTTGGAGAATTGAATTGGATGTCAAAGAGAGACTGAATAAAAACAAATACAAAAACTAATCCTATATAAACTATATATAAGCCCGGAGTTTACGATTTTGATGTTTCCTAGCAACAGAAAAAAAATTGTTAGCCTTCTAGAAACGAAACTATATACTAAACACGTATTGATCTGAATTTGATTTTCTAACGACTCATCTAATATAAAAAGGACAATACGTGGAATAACTTCAAATTCAACGTTCTACAACTAACATCGCTATCCTTTTAACAGTGCCGTTTCAATGAGACACTTGCTAATATCATTAACTCAATAAAAAAAAACAAATAATTAAATACTACTAATTTTCAACTTATTTCAGATCACCTGTTTTTTAGATATGTACCTAATTTCGTTTAAATAATAATTATACAGGTAGAGTACAAATACAATGATACTTAATCGTTATCCAATTGAATAAAAAAATAAATGAGTATGAGTATGCATGTGGGCCACGTCATGTGATTGGACAGAATGTTTAGCAACTACCCACGATTTCAGAGGAAGTGAGAGAAGTGAGAAGTGATTGAAGAGAAAGGAGTCGTGTTTGGTGAGAAGTGGGGCCAAACATGTTCTTCTAGGGATAAATGGATGGATGGATGGTCATGGTGTGGTCGAAGAAGACAGAAAACAACACGTTACAGAACAGAAAGAGGGAACTCGTGAATCTATGAAACATCAACATTGAACTCTGAGCAGGTTAGGTAGGTAAAGCTTGCACACGTCACCTTTTACACCAACCCTCTCTCTTTTCTCATAAATTCCAACTTCTATTTTATCCCATCCCTATGACCCTATCCTCATCTCTATTTTACTCAATTATAAGCATATGTATAAGATCATAATCAAGGATAATTGAGATTAATTATATGTACCTTAACATAATTATTTCATTTGACCTACCAAATTCGAGATAAAAAAGTAGATTTAGATTAACTATTATACTGCATACTAATAACATCCTATCAAAAAATATTTCGATATAAAAAGTATAAAAAAAATCAAAATAAATTGTTCTCTAGAAAATATAGTTTATATTTATAGTTTTCTAGAAAATTAAAAAAAGGAAGCGCGATGCTATACCTACTTCCTGAAATTGTTCCTGAATTTATGTGGTATAAATAAAAAACAAATAAATATATGGATATTTTTTGAATTAGTATTGCTATTGGTTATATTATATGTGATCCTTACAATTACAAATAAAGTACTATTAGACCAAAAAAAATTATAAATAAAGTAGGTCAATAATGTTGTACCGTGACCGTGAGGACTAAGTAAGAAGGCAAGGCAAATGCCTACCTAGTTCGAGAAGGTTTATGAATTGTTAAGAAAAGTCGCACGTTACTCGCATCACACACACCTAATTCTTTCTCTTTCATTTCCACGTGAGCCTTCCACTCTTATAATTCTCTCTCTACCATTATTGTGCTTTGATCTATATCTCAAATCTCAATTGTCAACTCTGTTACTTTCTCATTTCTCATCAAGCAAATCCATTAAGCAAACAAAAACAACGAGTTAGGTCCTCAAATTTTAGAAAAAATTAGTTTAATCTCTGAAATTATCAATATTTCTAAACATTACTCAGTTTAGTCTCTCAAATTCTTGATTTCACATTTGATATCCGACTTTTAGAACTTAATATCAATTAGGTCTCTAATATTTAGAGATCAAACTGATACTAAATTGTAAAAATAAGACACCTAATTGATAAAAAATTGTAAAAATCAAATACCAAATGTGACGACGAAAATTTGAGAGACTAGACTGAATCATGTTTGAAACAAAAATTTGCCCTGAGCATGCTTTCTCCAAGGATATGATAACTGCTATCAAAGCATGCAATGATGCGAGCCAATAGTTCCTTCTCCAAGGGGTGTTTTTGTTTTTGTCAGGAAAAGAAAAGGACTAATAACACAGATATGACTTATTTACATCACACAAGAGAGCCTCTGGTTGGGCGGCAAACATGATTCCTTTTAAGAGCGTGCTCGTCACTGCGATGCTGTGTTCGACATGCATATCCATACCAGCAATCTTCTCTAGCTGCTGCTTCTGGTGGAAGAAGCTTTTTACAATACACAAAAAAATAAAAAGGTCAATCTTCACTCAGTAGCTAAATTTTTGTAATACACCCAAAAAAATATCAATAATTATCAACTGCTCAATCATCAGATTTCAAGAGATGAAATTAGTTTGTTGATCCCAAAATCATGGTGCTTTCAAGTTGCTAGGGTGAGTCAGTGCCATTAAATCAAACAGTCCCAGCATTAAGACTACATATTCAGCATAATACTAGTAGAGAAATCATATGACAATCCCCCTCCACTTCCAAAGTCAACCAAGACTAGTCATAAAATACAAAGCCGCGAAGAAGAGTTGGCACACCGAAAGCTAACACAGCAATAAATATCATAAGGGTTTACTATATTCTGAAACCAAGCCACATGGATTCTGAACAAATTTATTTCACTTCTTAGGCTGAAATATTAGCTTTATTTGTTTTATACCGTTTCCATAGACATTAATTATCAGAGGGAAAAGCACTAGTATATATATATAATTGGTCAGTCACTTTTTATCTTCTGATTTTAATCATGCTTTAGGTTGAAGGTTACTTACATGTTTGGGTATAGAAATGCGAAACCAGTACAAGAGAAATGACACCAGCTTCTGATAACAATCACTGCATGGTTAAAAGAATGCATTATGAATATGCAAAGGTTGAAAAAATAATCAGACAAATAATTCCACATTGGGGCTGTTGGGCAAACAGATGATTATAGATGTCCACTCAAACGCAATAAATGGGGAGTTAGCTGGTTAGAATAATGATGAGTTAGTTAATTGGGAGTTACAACCCTCTCATCAATAAATAAGAGACTGGTGAGTTAGAGAGATCATTATTTAACTTGTAATCATTTTGGTGAATAGAGCATTATTGGCACTATTGTGAAGGAGATAATCTCTTCTATTCTTTCTCATTTCTTTTCAATAAAATAGTATTCTTTCTTTTCTCTATTCAAAACCCAAAGCTGGTTGAGAGATGAAGACAGAAGCCAAGAAACAAAAATCAAAGCCCACAATGGAGACTCTACTCACCCTTTATTACACATTTACATATCCCAACAATTCCGTTCAAAAAATATAACCTCCACAATTTTATTTTCTATCCACCAGCATATATGTATACAATGTTGAAAATTACAACAGGAAAGAGACAACTTAAACTCAAATTTCTTGAATTGGAAATTTGTAGAGATTTAACAGGCGAAAGAAATGGAGACAATTGTAAACCTTAATTCATGTGAGCCTCTAAAGAACACATCTTGAAAGCTGCCATCAAAAGTTATCCTTTTTAAATTAGAATTTTTGAATCCTCTAGTTGGCTGGTCAATATATTTCAATATATTATTATAAAACGGCCCAGTGTAAAAAGATGAAGAGTAGCATTATCATGGTATTTTCTCGTAATATCTAAAATGTTTTAAGATAAAGAGTAGCACATAAAAACATCACTAAACTCGAACTAGTCGAGATAGTAGCACAAATTAGTGTGGTAAAGCTCAGAGAGAATAAAATGTACTTCCTCACTATTACAACATTTAGGGAATTCCAATTTAGCTCAGTGATTCCGGATAAAGTATACCTGCATGTAAAAGTCCCGGCAGTAATCCTCTCTGCGTGATTCAGCATCATTCGTCTTGTATCTGCCACAAGAAAAAGAAAACCTACGCTTAAGTAAACATATTTTAACATCACCAATGTACATCAGATCAAATAATTTACACCTACTGCTTGATTGAAAATTTGCACTTCACGGCCTAAGAAACTCAACAATAACTTCGCATTAATTTTACCGATTTCTTTGTTATTCAGCTTTTCTATCCACTCTGATACAACGTCCTGCAGTGTTCTCCCCATTTGTCTAATGCAACTTTCAGTGATCTAGAAAACCACAAACAATAATCATATGAAAAAAATGATCAGCTACAACAAACCCACAATAAAAATATGGTTGTCGGGAAACGCATACATTCTGTTCGTGCAGATTCTTTTCATGTGCTAACAAAGGAATTCTTGAGATAGTGTGTTCTGAGATCTGCAAAGAAGACAAGCAAAGTTACTAAGGGAACAGTATATCATATCTACAGCCTTTCCCTAACTGGATGGTGGAATTGACAAAAACATCCACTTTTTTTGTCAGCTTAGATGAAATGACAAATAAACAACACACACTATCACTGTTCACACTTGGGTTCGAACCCGGGAGGCGGCATCCCCGTGTCATTGAAATTGCCAGTGCAACCAACAGTGGGGGACACAAAAACATCCACCATGAAAGGGCACAATATTTACACAAAAATAGAAGAGCTTTCTAGAAAGCATCTTTGATAAAATTAACAATGGCTATAAAAAAAAAGTAGTAGTCCATACAGGTCTTAAAGTATCGTGGGAACAAACAGGGTAAGAGTGTGTCCTAGTTATCCCCAGAGCATGCCAGTAAGCTCCACAAAAAGGTCTATCACATCCCAAACCTACAAGGAGAGAAAAAGCATGTATTGTGATATTTTGAGACAATAATGGAAAATTAAAAATTACCATAAAGAAAATGGAAAATACAAAAATACTTGATTCCATTAGCATGAACCCACAAAATACTAACACTACAAAACGGCGGGAAATATCTTGATCCCAATCAGAGGGCATTTATCAAAAAAATAAACTGGACACTGGTTAAATCACATGTGATAACTTACAATATTGAGGGACACTGAAACCATTCCGGGAAGGCATCATTCCGCCACATGCTTGACATTGGAGATGATTAGTGTTGTGATTGCATCGAAACCCGCTAACTCCAGTAACTAAATTGTAAGTGAAGTAGTGAATTCAATGAGTATGATATGACAAAGAAATGAAGAAATAGATCACAAATTAGATTTTTTTTTCAATTTCACAATAGCTAATTGGGAGTACCCACAGAAACAAAATTAAAATTCTTTTTTATTAAAAATTAAAATTATTTTTGGATCTAAGGACAACGTACAAAAAGGAAACGTAAAAAGCAAATAAGTCTAAATGACATATCTGGCTCATAAGCCATTTCAAAAAGAGAAGCTTTGACATCATTCTGTTCATAAATGAAAATATGCCTTGCACCGCCTCGAGGATCCTCTATATATACTTTGAATGATTTCCAAGACTAATTGAATTCTAAGTACACTGTACTAGGGAATTTGATACCAAAAAACCTCATATACCAGAGTGTAACTCCGGTGTACTAAAACCCTTGAAGGAAGAATTTTGGGCAAACATGTAGCACAAAAACCTATATAGATCTAGTTTTTGCAAGCATAATATACTTATGGGTAACATAACTGACATTGAATGCCAGGAAGGCAACCTAAATAGATTGTTGGCAAAAAATATCATGCTGTTTAGACTGCATCATCTGACATTGACTAATGTATAATAGTAATATTACCACACTGAGGGCACTGATGGTCCGTGCCATCACTTTGATCTTCCGGCGTTGTGTTAGCCCTCTTTCGACTCTTCTTTCCAGATCCAATGACCTAACAAAGGATAAGTAAAATAACATAACAGCTAACAAAATTAAACAACAAAACCATGACTGTGATGTCAGATCACAAAATAATATAACTTGCTGCTAATAAAATTGCATGGCATAGAGAGGATAAATGTTACAAGCCAACAACTGGTCAAAAAAATTAGTGCTAGTTCATTTTTGGTTTAAAATTTCATTAAGGTTGGATAAAATTTTATAACACTCAAGCAGGAGATAAGTTATTAAATTTTGATCATCAAACAAATCATACTTACAAGGTTTGACCGTACTGATGCATATGTATCTAAAAGTGCAACTTCTTCATGTGAGCGTTTTAGGGAAGAATCGGCATTTAGCATATCCTGAAAAAAGTATAAGTGGGAAAAACCAATTGAGTGAAAACACCAAAGTCTTATTGCACCTAGTGTATCAACTATATGAATCAATCCAAACTATTCATATGTGCAATAAAATTATTCAGAGAAACTACTGAGTAAAAGAAAGAAGAAAATCGACTTAATCTATGTGAAATGCTTCGGCATAAAATTTACCTCGGCAATGGTACGCAGAAAGTGGTTTTTTCCAACAAACTGAACAACTGCTCTGCATTGAGGACAAAGTACACTTGAACGTTTTTCTTTTGATCTCCTTAACCACTCTGAGAAGCAACCATTGCTGTAATGTTACATGGGAATTCAAACAAAAAATCAATGAACTAAATAGAACTACAATACTAATAAAGGAATGAAAAGGCTATCTATCATCCATACCAGAAATTGTGAAGGCATGGAGCAACAGTAACAACGTCATGCCATATGTTTAAGCAAATGCTACACTTTGCATGCTCAACATCAACACATATCTGGAAAAGAAACACAGTCAAGTCATCAGCATTACTACAGGTAAAAAACAGTGCTGAAGAAGATATTAAGGATGCAGACAAATTAGAAATTGCCAACCTTTAGCTGCCTCTGGCTGGTTTCTGGGCTAGACATTATATGAAATTTGTAGCTGACAAATCCTAGTGACATAAAGAGAGACGAACATAGAATTAAAGTAATTGACAATCACCTTAGAAATATCAAACAGTGGCGTCAAAAACCAAATAATTTGAATAAAATTTGTGCTCAACTCCACAATAAAGATAAGTACTAGTTTATTCAATGAAACCACATTAATAAATTACCAATACCAACAGGCACAATTACATGCAATGATTTATGAATATGTTGCTGTCCAAGGCGATGTACCCACCAATTAATCACACTAATTTTCATCCCGAAAGTACGAAACCATTATTGAGTTAGCTTCTTAACAGACCAAACAATTCACGAAACTACTGTTGTTAAAACAAGTTTGTAAATGGAAACACTTTATGGAAGAGTGGCAATTAGAACATAGATATAAAACACAACTTACAATTTTCTACTCTATATACGTAGTCGGCAATAGAAATTGTTACACTAGCATAAATATTAAAAAGACTCTAACCTTTTCTATCAGGGCCTGCGACAATTTCACTCCCATCCTTGATAACAACAGTGTCCGCCCTGCCTACCTCAGCCCCATCAACAATTATTGTATTTGAACTACAGCATGAATGTTGATACGCCCAAAAATTAAAGGACAGCAAATATGCAGAGAAAAGTACATGAGATCCTTCTTTCAAAGAGATATAAAACTTTCAATACTTCAAGTGAGAGAGGGATAAAAAAATACGCAAAGTATGAGTGCTAAGTAATTAGTATTCCTTCACCAACATGAAGCTGAAACAAATTATAGTGATTTCAAGCTAGGAAAGCAGGGAACTGAATTTGCTAATATGACTGGTCTTACTAAAAATAGTCGTGAGATATATCTGCTTTGCTTCATCAGAAGTATTGCGTGATATTTGTCCCATAACATATAAAAACAGAGGGGATGAAGAGAAAGGTACCTATATCCCAGCTTTTAGTTCTCAAAATAATAATTTCTAATCAATCAAAATATGTATGTTGGCAGATAGGGAGCATAATTTACTTAATTATTTAAAAAACACTAGTGTGTCGTGAACCTACCTCTTATTTTCCATTGTGGCAGAACATAAATCAGCATTCCTTACTATTTTGCACCAGCTATGTTTGTCACTAGAAGTAGTCAATATCTCTGCACATATTTCATCTTCATCTGACCTTATCTCAACATCTGAATATCTCGAGTCTGATGGAACTACAAGAAGGAAATAATTTGACCATAATAAGAATCTAGTACCTTAAGGAAGTCTCAGACACTGCACTAAATACGTCCCTTTCATACAACTTTTCAAAAAAAAAAACGCCTCTTCATTCCTTCCCACACACTTAAACCCTACAGAAATATAAGTAGAAACTAGTCCAACACTCCAACTCCTTCTCTTCCCCCAACCCTTCTCCAAATACATTACAAACCTACAAAGTTTTTGTCATTGTTAAGAACTTAAGCACCTATAAAATTGGAGCCCAAAAATGACACCCACAACACAACAACCCGTTATTGCACTCCTCAGTACAAGTAGCTACCAGTGGGACTAAGCAGGAATCTTGCATGCAATGAAATTCTTTGCTACTTATATAATGACAATGCAACGGAAATGGAAAATAAAAATAAAAATTGAGTCTTTATCATTCTACAAAATGATGGCTTCGTCGTAAAATGAATAAAGACCAAATATTTCATACCCAACTGGTTCAAATTTAAATTTTGAAGAATAAAAACGAAATCCCATAAAGAAGAAGGGTACTGAAAAACATTGAACGCCCCGCAAGTTTGAAACTTGAATGTGTATTTGTGATGTGTAGGTCTGATTGTGGATACCCAAAAAGAAATTGAAGAATAAAGATTACCTAGCTTGGCCCAGATTTCATCTGAGGGTTTGGCTGAAGCAGAGCATTCTCCCGTTTCCCCCATTGATCAGAACAGAACAGAAAGCCTCTTCTTTTTCTGAAGCCTGAAACCGACAAATTTGTATAATTTATTTTGCCTACTTATATGGGGTACCCCTACAGTTACAAACAAGGTGGGTCCGAAGTATATAGATAAAAAAAAAAGATGGGTCCGAACTATATTTGTGTTCGGAATCTATTCGAAGTCTCAAATTCGAATTTTGAGTGTGTCAAAACCTTTATCGAGAAAAGAATACTACATGTATAAGTAAAGCCGATATATAAGATGATTTAGGTTCTCTGTTTTAGATTAGTCATCGGCAAAATTAGTGAATATTCTGCACTAATAATATGGTAACAAAAAAAATACTCATTTAATTGGTACGCACCGAGAGCATAAAAGTTTTTTACACTGCAAATCAATAAGAAATCATAGTAGGCGTGACTTCTAAGATGATTGGAATAAAGGTTAAATGTTTTTTATGTGCTAATTAAATCTATCTTTTTTGTAGCACCGGTCAAATGTTTATATACATATTCAGTATAAGAGTTCTTCTACGGCACCGGTCAATCACAAAACATGTCATAAAAATATATTTAATATTATCTCAAGTACCTTAAAATTTTATTAAAAAAAACTAGCTTAAAAGTCACAAAACCATGATTTTTGATTGGTTGATCGTGTAAAAAAATTTACAGTCACGGTGTATACTAATTAAATCCTTTTTATATGGATTTAGTTAGTATACATTGTCATTGAAAAGTTTTTTACACGGTCGATCAATCAAAAACTATGATATGAGTAATCAAACATTTTTTATGTCGTTTCGTGATTAGCTAACATTGTTAAAAAAATTGTACCCTTAAGGTGTCTATGTTTCAAGTCTGAGACTAAGATTATTGGAATTCACAAGTTGAGAATGAGTTTTCCCATGTTTGGTACAAGGTTGAAAAATATTATTCCCGAATATAAAGATTCAAAACAATAAAATAACTTCAATAACTTCCCATGAAGGTGGGATGAAATTTAAATATTTTGCACGGGCAGATCTAGAACCCGGGTCAGGTGGTCAATTTTTTTTAAAAAAAAATAAAACTTTAATATATCTATTTAAATAAATTTACAACTCATAATTATTCTCTATACATACGTGTGTGGAATGGAACTGATATGAGTGATTTGTATGTGTGTGGAGTAGTATAGACTGAGTGCAAAATTAGGGGTATGAGTGCAAATTATCTTTGCTAGGGTGTGCAAAATATATCTTTTATGAGGGTGACTCTTATTAACTTCGTACTTATCTCAAGTAGGTAGCTCAGTTGGCGAGCAAATGAGTGCAAGAAGAATGTCCCGGGTTCAACTCCCAGAAACTAACATTCCCCCACCCCCAATAACATTGTTTATCAAAAAAAATTAACTTCTTACTTTCACTCTCCATTTGTACTTTTTCTCCTTTTATAAAGCTCCTAAGAAGGTATTGACCGAGTTAACTATGTTATAGCGAGCTTCTTGTGGGCTGGAAGAGTAGATGAGAAATCAACCTCGTGGGGCAATTGGGATGTGGTCTGTGAGCTAAAAAGGAGTGGGGGCTTAGGTATTAAGAATCTTGGCTCGTTTAACGAAGCTTTGTTGTTGAAATGGAAATGGCATTGTCTTAATGAGCGTGAAATGGAAATGGCTTTGTTGATGAGATTAACCTCCCGAGCACCAAGCGTCAACCACCGCCAACCACCACTCCGGTCACCGTCAACCACCACTCTAACCACCGTCAACCACCCACTTTGACCATCGTCAACCACCACTCTGACCACTATCAACCACCACCAACCGCCATCAACCACCACTCCGACCTCAATCAACCACCAACCACCACTTCGACCACCATCAACCAATATGACCATCACTGATCCCCACCATTAATTACCACTACGACCACCACCACACTGGCCACCACCGATTACCACTTTTGCAGGTGTCTGTCGACAACTACTACTTTCAAACTTTATTATTAGAATTATTCCTATCAATACATTATATAGTTGTAATATTTTAATTTTTTCAAACCTAATTTTATATATTATTTTGATTAAGATAATTTTATGATGAATATTTATTTTTATGTTTATGTTTGTAAGTGACTTTGATTCTTGAAAATTTCTTAACTGAAAACTGAATTTGAGTTTGGTTTTTGAAATTTTTAAAACTCAAAATAGAAACTGATTTTGGTTTTGGAAAATTGCGAAACAGAAAACCACTCCAAACGGGGTCTTAGGTTTCCTATCGTACTGTTTTGCATTTCTCATTAAAATTTGGGTGAAGATTTTTGTACCCCCCTCATTACGCCTCATACCACCCAAATATGATTTAACCCCAATTTACCCCTCTCACTTTCACCAAAATTTATTCTAGAGCATCCAAATTTTCACCATTCCCGAAATTATTCCTTAAAAAGGTCTTTCTGGAACGTTAAATTTTTTGAATTTCCGGGTTTATCTCTCAGACATAAATCCGGAAGTGTAAATTTGCCTTCCGGATTTATGTCCAGGTTAATTTTTTACTTCCGGATTTATGTACCATAGATAATCCGGAATGCATTTATTTTTTTTAAATATTTAATATTTTTAAGTTTATACTTAGTTTATTTTATAAATCATACGTATATGGCTACTGTTGATTGTTCGCTTCCATTTACTTTGAATTTATCGGACGCATTTACGACTACCGAGGTACGTATCTCCCATTAAATTTTTTACTTTTATTTATAAGTTATTAGTTGTCATAGTAATAACGAAAAGTTGTTGATTTTGTAGATTTTTGCTACATGTGAAGATCTCGTGTTTTGGGCTAGAGGAGTTGGGAAAGCTAACGGAGTTGTGGTTATCATTCTTAGATCAGATACAGCCATTGTTAAGGGAAGGAAGAATAAAATTATTTTGGGTTGCGAGAAACATGGTATATGCACGGGAGTAGACCTCAGCTGTTCTAGAGCGAGGTCTTCAAAGAAGTGTGGTTTTCCTTTCAGACTGAAAGCTACACCATTGAACCCTCCTCTTGGGGATTGGAAAGTCAAAGTTAATTGTGGACTACACAATCATCAACCTCATAAAACGTGTATCGACCTTCGAATCTTTGGGCGGTTCACTAATGTTGTACCCTAATTTTGTCCGGCTAATTTAAAATAAAAGAGAACAATATCGAATTTTTTGGTATTTAGTCTTTACACTTTATTTTTCTTGATTATTATTTAAAGAAGCTAAAATAGACTAATCTTTATTACCTTTTTATATATTTGGTGGATTACTATTTTTGTTTTTACAAAAAAGATACAAATAGAAAAAGACAATGAGTACCTTCAAATATTTTTGTGGACTAGGACAATTTTTGCCATGTCATTGATCCACCACAACACCTCACAACACTCCCTCCTTCTCCTACCACCAATTCTTCCACTCAACACCACCAAAACCTCATCTGCCTCAACACCACAACCCTCCTCACCACCAAAACCTCATCTCTCTCAACACCACCATACAACCAAAAACTCATCTCCCTCACTAAGGGTGTGCAAAAATTATGGTTAACCACACCATTCAATAAACTGAACCACACCACACCAAAAAAAACCAAACCCAATTAAATGGATTATGAACCTATCCAAAATTTTAAAACAGACTGGTTACCCAAACTTGTTAAAAAAATCTGGTTTAACAACCAGTTTTTTACGAAAATGGTTTTGCAAACCGAACCGAACTATATAAATGGTCTAGTTTGGTGCAGTTCTTGCACCATGCACACCCCTATCCCTCACCACCACAACACCACCTCACCACCAAAAGCTCATCTCTCTCAACACCACCACCTCACCACTAAAAACTCATCTCCCTCAACACCACCACACCACCAAAAACTCATCTCCTTCACCACCACAACACCACCTCACCACCAAAAGCTCATCTCTCTCAACACCACCACACCACCAAAACCTCATTTCCCTCAACACCACAACACCACCTCACCACTAAAAACTCATCTCTCTAAACACCACAACAACACCACTACACCACCAAAACCTCATCTCCCTCAATATCACAACACCACCAACTCATCTCTCAACACCATCAAAAACTTTTTTTTTCAAACATTAGATTAATGTTCGCACCCCCTTGTTTTAGTGGTGCAGTCTCTCTTTTTTTAAAAAACATCAGATTCACATTCACACCCACTTGTTTTCGTGATGCACCCCCTGTTTTTAAACACCAGACTGCTGTTCGCACTCCCACGTTTCTAATGATACAACCCCTATTTTTTTTAAAAGATTTCGGATTTATGCTTACACCCTCCTGTTTTCTAATAATACAGCCCCCTTGATTAAAAACAACGGATTACTATTTGCATCCTCAGTTTTTAGTTATACACTCCTTTCCCATAAGCCTGTTTTCGCAGGCCAGCAGCTTGAAAGCCCAGTGACAAAAATTAGGCTACTGCTAGTTACACCCCTTGTTTTAATGATACAACACATTGGCCCAAATTTCACAGGCCGTTGCCAACTGGGTTGCTGCTAGTTGCACCCCCTTGTTTTTTTATTACAACCCATTTCATTTTTTAAAGGGGATTAAGTCGATTGTACAATCGGGTTAGTTAGCGTTTTAGGACGAATGAGCCGTACAGCTCAAGAGTCCTAAATGCCCCATAAAAATAAACGAATAAATCATTTTCAAAAAATATTGTTTTCTAGTGAGCAGCTTTTCAAAAATACAAATAGGGGATTAAGTCGGTTGTACAACCGGGTTAATTTACTTTTTAGGATAAATGAGTTGTACAACTCAAAAGCCCTAAAATCCCTATAACAACAATAAAAAAAATTAATTAAAAAACTCCAACACACAAACATTTTCTACCCAAGAACTACGTAGCCTTTGATTCTCCATTGCACACGGAGATACGTAGGAGCGGGGGCACACTCCCGTCAAGTGCAGAAACAAATAAATTTTATTAAGTCTTTTTCAATTAATTTCATTTTTCTTAATAAAAGGGAAATAAATATTTTGAGAGTTAATATAGTTTTGCACAATTAATCAGAGACAACCTTTTTCGAAAGGATGTCGTGGGGTGCTAATACCTTTCCCACGCATAATCGACTCCCGAACTTAAAATCTGGTTTTCAAGACCATTTTTGTTTTCCAAGGGATTTTTCAATGTTTTCCCTCATAATTAAATATTGGTGGCGACTTCATTGAACGCGAGGATTCCTCCGGATTTTTCAGGTGCAACAACTAAGGAGGAGCGGTCTATGGTGCAAGAGCATACAATGTTAAATGTTAAACCGATGAAGAGTTTGGAGGCAATTAAGAAGAGATTTGAGGGAAACTTGAGTAGTATCACATAGCTGTATAGACGGCCCAGGATGTTCCGGACGAGTCGGAGAGGTTCTGGAACAGAGATACAAGAGCTTATGAGACTGATAGATTCTAAACACTATTTGTGTTAGAGCAGAAGAGTTGAGAACACTGACGTTGTCGGTGAAATCATGTGGGCACACCCTGAGTCTATCAACTTATTGAGGATATTTCCTAGCATTTTGATTTTGGACAGCACCTACAAAACCAACAAATATAGACTGACTCTCTTGGAGATTGTTGGCGTGACTTCCACCGAATGCACATTTTTTGGTAGCATTTGCTTACTTGTCTTAGAGCGGTATGACCATTATAGATGGGTATTGCAGACATTGAGAGATTTGATGGTGGTAGAAATTGCACTCCCTCAGTTGTTCCTTACCGATAGAGATACGAGACTGATGAAAGCCATAACCGTTGTGTTCCCCGAGAGTCTGAATTTGCTTTGCCGACATCACATAAGCAAGAGTGTAAGTGCTAAGTGTAAACAGCGGGTCTCTGAATTCAAACAATCATGTGTCGATATACCCCATTTTGTGACTTACGTGAACGATTATTGGTTGATTCATCACAAGGAGAGATTTGTTTTGGCGTGGATTGATAGGGGTGAGACACTTTGGAAATACTACAACTAATAGGTACGTCATTTAATTTGTGAGTATCGATGTATTGCTGCTTTACTTGTTCAGGGAGAGGAAAGTTGGCCATTAGTTCGCCAAGACCTGATTCATGAATTAGATAGACATCATGAGCTATATTCTCAGGTGATTGGTGGTTTCCTCCCAACTATTAGGGATTCATCATATGTGTGTGGTCATGGGGCCCAACCGCTTGAGAAGTGGATGACAACGTCTGATTTGGGGCACGTTATAGCAACCAGATATAACATAGCCCTGGTTGCGTTATCATCGATGGAGGGAGGGTCATGGACATTTTTACGGTCGAGAGGCTCATATTTAGCTTGTCAGAATAGATTGATCGGTATTAGGTTTGCCCATGGGCTTCATTGGGGTGCAGGTTAACTTGAACTCTACTTGTCGTGTACCTCCTGTTCATGCATCATGCCATCATTATGCATCAGACGACGCTAGATCGTGGTTATATCCATATGTTGGACGTCCCCAACTATGGTCTGCTGTAGCTCCAGATCTTCCTATTGCACAAACCGGCCCAATTGATATTGTAGACATAACATGATTTTTATATTATAATATTATTGTTTTGATTAAGCATTTTGACGGCCTTGATTTTGCGAACACTTTAGACGGTGTAGATTTTGCTGAGACGCTCAAAAATAACACAATATTAGTAAAGAACAAATTTAACAAAAAAAAAATAATTCTGGATTTATGTCATTGAGATAAATCTGGAACACGTTTTCAACATTTTTCCGGAAACACCTCAAGGAGATAAATCTGGAAGTGTTTTTTGAGTTCTGAATTTATCTCCTGAACATAAATCCAGAAGGTTAAAAAATGAATTTTTCGGAAATTTCTCAAACGAGATAAAACCAAAATTATATTTGTGTTCCAAATTTATCAAATAGAGATAATTTCAAAAATAAGTATACTTCCGGATTTATCTCGAGATATTTTTGGGAAGAATTTTTTTGACCCACTTCTCACTCCAGAAATAAGGGAGCAGGGGTATTTTTGGTAGTTTGGGTCATGTAATAAGGGGGGCACAAAAATCCTCACCCTTAAAATTGACCGTGACAAATCAATCCATCAAAGAGTCTGCGGAGATGCTTCCCCGAAAAAAAACAAAACGAAATTACGAAATCAACTTGGGTAATTAAATTAAATGCATAATAAATAAATAAATAAATATCTAGCAGTTGAAGTTGAAGTTGAAAACTGAAACAGTGTGAAAAACTGAAGAGAGAGAGAGCCCATAGATAGATCCAAAAGCGGTAACTGAAGGAAGGAAGCAAGCAGCATTTCTCTATGTTCCTCTTCCTAAACCCACTAAATAATAAATAAATAATAAATTCCTAAAAAAAAAGAGAAACAGTCAGAAAAAAGTATGTTTCAGATGGAGGAGAGATAAAATAAACGATGCCGAAAAAGATGGCGAGATTAGTTTCCTTTGTTTTGTGACAGACAGAAACAACTGTGAAAGACAAGAACAGAAGAACTCAAATGGCGAAGTCGAATTCAAGCACCGTAACACTGAAACCAGCGGCATGGGTTCTTCCATACAGAACAGAAAAGGTAACAGAAGTATACACCATGGGTAGAAAACTCGGTCAAGGTCAATTCGGAACAACTTATCTATGCACTCACAAAATAACAGGTTTCAGATACGCTTGCAAGTCAATACCTAAAAGGAAACTCTTCTGCAAAGAAGATTACGAGGATGTTTGGAGAGAGATTCAGATAATGCACCATTTATCGGAGCATCCTCATGTGGTTCGAATCGAAGGTACTTATGAGGATTCATCTGCGGTTCATCTTGTTATGGAACTTTGTGAAGGTGGTGAGTTGTTTGATAGGATCGTTCAGAAAGGTCAGTATAGTGAGAGACAAGCTGCTAAGTTGATTAAGACGATTGTTGAGGTTGTTGAAGCTTGTCACTCCCTTGGTGTTATGCATAGGGATCTTAAACCTGAGAATTTTCTCTTTGATACTGTTGATGAAGATGCTAAGCTTAAAGCTACGGATTTCGGTTTGTCAGTTTTTTACAAGCCAGGTCCGTTTTCTTTCATTTTAATTTCTAAATTTAGCAGCTCTGGTAATGATTAAGATAATTGATCTAAATTTTGATGAATTTGGGTGAATAGGGTTTTACTTTTGATTTTTCAATTGATGTGTTTGATAGGAACATATACTGAAAATGGAATGTGTTTGATAGGTTTATAAATCTGTTTTCATTTTCAACCTAATTTCTTGATATTCCATGTTCTATTAGTAGTGGATTATAGTTTGTTTCCAAAAATTGAATCTAGTCTAGTTTTGGTTCTCTTTGTATATTGAAATCCCAATCCTTTAGCAATGGAATCTTATGTCATGTATTTGGATAAAGTTTTTAGTTATATGTATTTCATTAATAAAAAGCAAATGTTGTGTCTGAATGATATGAATTAATGCGCTTTCTTTTCTATTAATGGAGGCCAAAGGTGATGGTGTGCCAGAAAGCGATGGGCTAGTAATGGGGGAACAACAACTAGTAAAAAAGTAAAGGGTGCTAGAATGGGATAAAGGCAGTTAGTTAGTGACCTTTTTGACCCGTGCATTTTGGTATCTTAATACAATTTTAGACTCCGGGAAAGGGCTATATATATATGTGCCACTAAGTATATATACCATGGAACTTGTATTTTTATATTTGTGTTATGCTTGGAAAAATACTTGTATATAGAAAATTAAAGTAGAAATTATGCAGTCTTGTCTTCGGTACTTCTTTCAGTCATTGACAGATCAACTGGAAACTATTACATCCTGTGTGCGCCAACGTGCTTAATACAGTGATATGATTTTCAGGTGAATCCTTTAGTGACGTTGTTGGGAGCCCATACTATGTCGCGCCAGAGGTCTTGCGCAAGCTCTATGGACCTGAATCAGATGTGTGGAGTGCCGGGGTTATTTTGTACATCTTATTAAGTGGGGTGCCACCATTTTGGGCTGGTGATTATTTCTTATTCATGTTAAATTGTCAATTAGGAGGGATGTAGGCATATTAATTTTTCCTTAATGTTCATTCTCCGTCATTGATAATACTAATCTGCGAATTCTCACCTTCAGAGACTGAACCGGGGATCTTCCGACAGATTTTACAAGGAAAACTTGATTTTCAGTCTGAACCTTGGCCTAGCATTTCAGACAGTGCGAAGGATCTAATTCGGAAAATGCTTGATCAAAATCCAAAATCAAGGCTTACAGCACATGAAGTACTTCGTAAGTCTCTTAAACATAGAGAAAGTGTTATAGCAGTAAGATTTAAGCAAGGTTATAGCACTAAAGTGTGTTTCTGTGTAGGCCATCCATGGATTGTTGATGACAACATTGCACCTGATAAGCCGCTTGATTCTGCGGTTTTATCACGTCTGAAGCAATTCTCTGCAATGAATAAACTGAAAAAGATGGCTTTGCGTGTAAGGATTCTGCTACCCTTTCTGCTATGGCTAGTAGTATTCTTTGTGCTTGTATGCTGATACCACAACATTGATAATTTTTGCTCACTTAATCCTAGGTTATTGCTGAGACGCTATCTGAGGAAGAAATTGGTGGCCTAAAAGAGTTATTCAAGATGATTGACACCGATAACAGTGGAACCATAACATTTGACGAGTTAAAAGAAGGCTTGAAGCGAGTAGGGTCTGAACTTATGGAATCTGAAATCCAAGATCTTATGGATGCTGTAAGTGTTTTTTAGGAGGGTTTTCACTTGTTTTTTTATATAGGCCTCTTTGATTTCGTAACTTTACGGTTCATGAGATCTCTTATTGTTTTTGGCATGTAAAAGGCGGATATTGATAATAGTGGGACAATTGATTATGGTGAATTCATTGCTGCTACTGTTCATTTAAATAAGCTGGAGAGAGAGGAGAACCTGTTGTCAGCCTTCTCATATTTTGACAAAGATGCTAGTGGTTACATAACCCTTGATGAGATTCAACAAGCTTGTAAGGACTTTGGTTTAGATGATATCCATATTGATGAAATGATCAAGGAAATTGATCAAGACAACGTAAGTGATTTTTTAGTTTAATTTTTATATATCATCTGTGTAAAAATATTTTACACAATCATCTAATAATATTTTGTCACCTCATTTTGGTTGCATGTGTAAAACATTCTTACACCAACATATTTCAGTAAATATGTGTATGTAGAAATTTATACATACTATATAGTTCTGAGTACAGATTTATTAATGATATGTGTAGTACAAATTCCCCACAAATATGAATTTCTTGCTTTTAGTATAAGTTTTCTTGAACTGAGTACAAATTACTGAAATTCGTATTTCAATATTATATGCCAGAATCAATATGTCTATAGGTGGAAACTTGCTTATTAATGAAATGTTATGCTGCACATGCATATAAATTATTATTTTTTGTCTTGCTATTATAAGTTTTCTTGAACTGAGCACAAATTACTGAAATTAATATACTGGCAGAAGCATTATATATATGTCTATAGGTGGCAAGTTGTTTATTAATTAATGAAAGGTTTGTTTTGCAGGATGGACAAATAGATTATGGGGAATTTGCTGCGATGATGAGAAAGGGTAATGGAGGAATAGGAAGGCGTACTATGAGAAACACACTAAATTTAAGAGATGCTCTTGGATTAGTAGGGAATGGATCCAATCAAGTAATTGATGATTATATCAAGTAATTACTTTGAGACAAAAAAATTGATAAAAGATAATTAAATTGGATAAATTTCAATGTTGCCTTTAGCTTAACCAAAATTTGCAGCATTTTCTTTACCTTGTCCATATGTGTAGTAGTCTGTAGAGCAGTTGCTCTCTTTTTTTTTTTTTTTTTTTATCAGTGGTGGCTCTCTCTGGTAATTCATTGCGTGAAAATTGAAATGACCCGCAATTCATTAAAGATTATTGCTCAAAGTAATGATGGAATCAAGATTCGCTTTGATTTGAGAATAAATAAAAAATCGACAAGTAACAACACTATTCTGTCGGTCTTCAGTCCCTAATCCTAATCACGAGTTTGTTTGGTCTTATCCTATGTTTTAAATTACAATCAATCATTTTTTGTTCTCCACCCAAAAAAAATCAATCATTTTTTAAGACCCGCACTAAACTTTATACGACATCTAATATATGAGATAGACCGATAGAGATAGTAGTAGTATAGACACTGCTGATCTAGTTTTCATTTGGGTGTCCCAGCAGAGATAGTTAACGGAGAGCAAACCCTTTTTATTAGATTTAGTTATTAAATAAAACATTACTATACCCGTGCATCCGCACGGGTCGATCGCGTTACGTGATACGTTTACCTCAAATAGAAATGTTAATTTGAAATCTCATTAATCTAAAATTAATTGTAAAATATATATGATGACTTGCATACGGACATGTGCTGTCGTGTTCTTTTTATGAATGAATTTAGACAGTATTTAAATAGTCTGAACATTACCCCATGAAAATAAAGAAAAATTTAAAGTAGATAAAAAAGGAGTTTCAAATAAAAAATTGATAAATATTAAAACTAAAAATGTAAAAGTATCATTTAAAAACAATATGTGCATTTAATTTATCCCGTGTGTTTTTATATATCAGTGCAGTGTTTTTTATATATCAATGCAACTATCCCGTGTTTTTATATATATCATTGCAGTTATCCCTGTATTTTTTTATATATCAGTGTAGTTGTCCTGTGTTTTTTTAGGTATTCGTGACAAATATTTGTCGCGTGTGTTTTAAATGTTAATCAGTTTAAATAATCATTAAGCCTTCTTGTTTTTTAGATAATAGTTTTCAAAAATTATAATTATCAATGGCAAATATTAATCCCGTGTTTTTTATATATCACTGCAGTTATCCCCGTGTTTTTTATATATCAGTGCAGTTATCTGGTAGTTTCAATTGATTATTTTAGTTGATAGTAGAGTATAGTAGATAGTAAATTTGTTAGATAGTAGATTATCAATAAAAAATAATTGTTTTAAATATTAATTAGTAATATAAATAGTCATTAAGTCTGCTTATTTTTTAGATACTAGGTTTGTAGTAGTAGACTTCAAAAATTTTAATTATCAATGACAAATATTAATCTCGTGTTTTTTTATATATTAGTGCAGTTATCTTGTAGTTTCAATTAATTATTTTAGCTGATTAGTAGATTATAGTAGATAGTAAAAGAGAGATAGTAGATTATCAATAAAAGAGAGATAGTAGATTATCAATAAGAAATATTATTTTAAATATTAATCAGTAGTTTAAATAGTCATTAAATATTACTGTTTTTTAGATAGTAGGTTTATAGTTGTCTTCAAAAAATTTAATTATCAATGACAAATATTAATCCCGTGTGTTTTTATATATTGGTGTAGTTATCCCGTGTGTTTTTATATATCGTTGCAATTATCTCATAGTTTCAATTGATTATTTGAGTTGATTAGTAGATTATAGTAGATTATTGCAGTTATCCCGTGTTTTTTTAGATAGTAGGTTTATAGTAGTTTTCCAAAATTATAATTATCAATGGTAAAAATTAATTATAAATTGTCAAAAAAAATTATAAATATCAATGAAATATTAATCCCGTGTTTTTTAATTATAAGTTATCAAAAAAATTATAAATATCATTGGTAAATATTAATCCCGTGTTTTTTTTATATATCACTGCAGTTATTCCGTGTTTTTTTATTTATCAGTGCAGTTATCTCGTAGTTTCAATTGATTATTTTAGTTGATTAGTAGATTATAGTAGATAATAAAAGTTAGATATTAGATTATAAATAAGAAATATTTGTTTTAAATATTAATTACTAATTTAAATAGTCATTAAGTCTTCTTGTTTTTTAGATAGTAGGTTTATAGTAGTAGTCTTCAAATTTTTTAATTAAAGTAGTGTTTGTATAAATTTAGAAATTTAGTTAAAAGAATTAAAGTGAAGTGATAAGAGAAAGAGAATAATTATTTATGGGAAAGGTAAAAAGGAAGAAATAGAGTGTAAAAGAAAAGTAAAAATGAGGAAAAAGAGTGTAAAAAGAAAGAGAAAAAAAGAACAAAGAGAGTATAAGAGAAAAGTGAAAAGTAAGAAAGAGAGTGAGTGTAATAACATTTTTACCCTCACTTTAGCCAGGAGGCGGAGGAATTTTCATCACTGTCATGATTTTATTGAAGAGGGTTAATTCTGATAGTGACGAAGAGAGTGAACAAATATGGTCCGCTAACTTGAACAAATAAGATTTGTTCATACTTTATCAAACTACCAACTACCAACTAGAGAGTATAACCAATGGAATGGATTCCGGCATATTACTTTTTATCAATGTTGAATTTCAATCCTTATCTAATAGAATTTCAACTATAATCGAAGTTATCTACACTATATTTACACTATATATCTACACTATCAGAATTAACAATCTTCAATTCTTCACTATAATACTCCGTTCTGCTCCATTCCGTTCCGATCCGCTCACTTTAGACTATCCAAACATACCCTAAGACAAACTAAGAGGACATATTTGAAACTAAAGAAAGATTTAGAGGACTAATTTGAAACTAAATAAAAACTTAGAGGACCAAAATGAAACAAAAAAATCATGACAGTGATGAAAATTCCTCCCCCTCCTAGCTATTCATCTCATGTCCTCTATGACTAACACTAATCATCTGTACGCTATGATAATCCAAAGTATCAATAATATCCCTGCGAAGAATTGGTCTATGAGAATCTTGCATAATCTCAGGGAAGGAAATGCAGCTGTCGACTTCTTAGCCAAGCTTGGTGCGACTTCAAATAATCAGTTCATCATGCTTCACCACTCCTTGCTGGCATGGAGCACATTCTTGCTGCAGACGCAGCTCGTGATTTAGTCCCTCATCCCTAGTTTTTTTCCTTTTGTTTTCTTTTTTTCCCCTTTGCATACAAAAAAAAAATTCTCCCCTCTCTTCTCTTCCTAATCAAACAAAAATATCCATTAAAATCCCTTATACTAACAACTCTAAACAAACTCTAAATAATTCCCTCATATTAACTCCAACAAGAAACACAATTTAATAAGAAATTATATAAATCAATAAAAATAAAAGGTAAGTAAATAAATGAAAGAAAGGCATAAGTTACAAATTTATTTCACTTAATAAAAATACTTCTTGTCAGCACCATAGACAAGCATATGAAGATTAAAGAGCATCAAGTCATGATCATTAAAATTAAACTTTCTCACTTGCTGTAGGAGATGCCAATGGAAACAAATTGAGCAATGCAGGCTCATTATAACCATCTGGTTTAGACCTTGGTGATGGATGCAAATAAAACCTCCTCTCTTTAATAGCTTTCTCTTCTTCTTCAACATTAATTTCAGGCACATTTTTCTTTTCATCTTCAAAAAGAGTTAATTGAGAGAACAAAGTTGAAGGTGTAGTAGGACTTGGAAGATGACTAGTAGAACTTCCACTTCCAGAAACAGGACTTGGAGGATAACTAGAAGAATTTCTTGACTTATTAGAAGATGGTGATAAACATGCAAATGTTGGTTTAACAATCTCTAGTTTTGGTTTCATGCATTTTCTTCTCTCATGTAGTCTTGATGTTGTTCTTTTCACATCTTTTGTTGCTGTTGGAGTAACAACCTTTGTTGCCTGCAGGTCTCCTTCTTTTGATTCTGAGGTCCCTGTTAACCTTTGCACTACTTCTCTGAATGCATTTGTGTTTGTGTGAACAAATGTTGTTAGTGGTTTACCATCACCTGTTGTACTATGAATTGGTGGCTTCTCCATTCCCATTACTTCATTTGACAATCAGATTTACAAGTCACTCTTCATACTTCACCTACAATTATCATCATTATATTAAAACTTCAAACAATCTTAGCAAGTATTAGTTAAACATGGCGTTCATATGCAAGGTTTTAAATAGCAGTTGTAGTAATGGACAACTACAATATTGGCTTGTGTCGTGTCATATCAAATAATTCTGGCTATGTCTAACAATTTAGATTTGGGAAGAGTTCATTGGAGCTGCGTGCATAATCAAGGGACATTGATTTGAAACAACACTATTATGTCCCTCAATAATTATGCCTTAGGTGGAGGATAGGCATTTGTTGATTCAGCCTCTCATGAAACTTGGTAAATTATGTTTCTCTTATAATAGGAAATACCTCAGATTTTGCAGCTCATAAAAACTCTTTATTCCTACCTTTCTGTTACCTGGTTTACCTGTTTCTCTTTGACTCTTAAGGTCTTGGAATTGGACTTGCCTGCCTCTTCTTCTCTCTCTCTCTCATTTAATTAACAGAAATTGATAACTCACAAATTTAGCCAAGAATTTCATGACCAACTGAACTGTTAAATTTTTTCACCTCCAATAATGTTATTTTTATGTTCAACAACATGTTATTTGCATGCAATGATTTTCTATGCTGCTCCAGCTTTCAAAAAAAAAATGCATTGCACAAAATTTCAGCACACTTCAAAGATATTAAATCCTATTCAGTTTGGAGTTTGAACAAACTCAAATGATGGATTGGATACAGAATCTGACTTCTCCATTTCTCTTATGAAAACAAACTTGATGTAAATTTGAACCACTAAATTTGAAGGAATGAGGGAGATATAGTATAAAACAAACTCACAATTCTCACGAAAATTCATTCAATCCTTGTAGTTATAACAATTAACAAAGCTGACATAAATCAAAACCACATGATATATAATATAACAACATGGAAACTAAAATGATAGGAACAAATTCTTGCGTACCTAATTAAGGTGATTTGATTTCATGTGAGTGAAGCAAAACTGCTGCAATCTTGTATGTTAATTAATATCCAAAGAAGAAAATAAGTTGAGAAAGAAAGGAAAAGGGAAAATGGAGAAGAAGAATAAAAAAGTGTTCAAGAGAGAGAGAGAGAGAAGGAGAGGCGTATTGGAAGTGAGTGTTTAGTTAAAGAATTCTGGTACAAGGTTGTGAGCCAGTTAGGACAAAGAATCTCTGACCTCAAAATCAATAAGTTTGCCACATAAACTATCTGTTGTAATTGTAAAGGGTAATGAACCATACCACTTTCTTTTCAGTTAGTGCCAAAAAAAGATTGGCTTAACTCATATTCTAAGAAAATCAGCTATTCTAAAGGAAGACAAATTGAGGATTATTGCCTTTTTTAAGATAGCGGTTTCATCTAGATTAGATTAGATGCCACCAAAATGTAACCAACTACCTTCGTGTATCTTGAAACATTGTTGTTTTTGAAAATTTTATCTGCTGTGTGTGTGTTGTAATTCACTTTCAAAAGGGTAACTGAATTTCTAGCGGTAAAATTACAGGCGAGCAATCCGTTATCCCAAACGGTTCTTTTTTTCTTTTATTATGACAAAGTCATCTCAAACGTTATAAAGATTTTTTTGGGACTAGTCATTTTAAAAGTGAGATATCATAAATTCTTATTTATTGATGCTATATTTTTTTTATAGCCAACGAGTGTATATTAATTAAACTCAAAGTACGTTTTGTTGTCTTGTTGGTGGTTGCCTTGGTAACTTAAGCTACATGTAGACATCTACTATTGGATTCGAACCTGAGTGTGAATAGTTAGTGTGTACGTGGTGTTTATTTGTCATTTCATCTAAGTAGACAAAAAAAATATATTTTGTTTGGTTGCGTGAATATTTGCCGCTTGGCAAGGAATGAAACTATATATATATATATAAATCACAGTCACGTTCCAAAGGCAGCTAGCCAGCCTAACCTGAAAAGTCATTAAACCGAACTATATGGATAATGAACAAACAAGCAAAAACCGTAGCTACGATACGATGAGGGGGAATAGGATAGACTGAACGACAAAGGGTTATGGCCTTACCTCAGGCCAGTTTCGTTGTTTAATAGACAAGGCTACTGTTTTTTTTAGAAATTTATTTAGCTAAAAAAAGCCTTTTAGCCTTACCAAACTTAAAGTAAATATGAATAATATTTTTTAACATTATTATTATCATATTAAATTTTGTATGTTTAAATGTATTATTATAAAATAAAATATAAATAAGATGTCGTATAAAGTTAAATTCTTTAAAAGGTAGTGTCTTGTGTTAGACTTCAAAATAGAACTTAGTCTTGACATACCTTTTCACTTCAGTAATGCTATTTCTTACGAAGCTGTTGTTGAGCGAAAGACAAGAATGTATACAGTAAATCATCTCAGGGAATTGTCCCACAAGTCATCTATTGAAATAACAATTTCTGTTTACAGCCACAACAACATAAGTAAATACTGACTATAGTTTGATATTATGAAGTGCTTCTAGCTTTGCAATCTGGACATCTTCATTCTTTGGAATAGGATCATTGACCTATTAATTTACTACTCTATTTACAAAAGGTTACACAACTTATCACTTGACTGGTGTAAAAATATAGTGCAGTGGGATTTTTCTTTTTTATTCAACAAGTGAAGTAGACTTTTGAAAAGCTTTCGGTCCTTCTCAAGCTTTCATGAGACCTGCTGGCAGACCTAATGGAAAATCTAGCACTTATCATGTATTGTTGACCAAGGTCAAACACTCTTTGTTTTGTTTGATAACAAATTACAATTTATTTACTAATGATTATAGTTGAACCAAAGCACAGGGCATGAACCAAAGCACAGAGCATGAACCAAGCACAGGGCATGAATCAAAGTGCTTGGCATGATATCTTAAAGTGTAGCAACTCGGAGGAGAAGCTACTCAAGCGTTCAAGACTTATGTGTTATTTTGCTTTCCAAAGGACGCGTGTAAGATCCCGTCACTTAAGCTTTATGACTTTTGTAGTTGAGAGATGATCTTTTAAAATAGAACTGTTTTGTTAAAATAGAATTGAGCTAGGCTCGGAAAAAATATTTTATATAAAAGCATGTTAAATAGGTTAGGCACAAATAATGACTAGTTGTTTTAAAGAAAGTATTTGAATCATGACTTGTTGTTTTTAAAAGTGTAAAATCGATTCATGGCTCCCTTGTCAAAGGAAGAAATCGATTTTGGACTTGATTATTTTTAAAAGAACTTGTTTTGGAAAGAAAACAATTGATTGATAACTTTGTGTTTTTAAAGTGGAAAATCAATTTCTAGCCTAATTTATTCAAGCAACAAATCGATTTGTGGCTTCCTTGCTTTCAAGCAAGAAATCGATTTCTAGCCTATTATTTTTAAGCAAACAATCGATTGTCCTCTTATCACAATAGAGTTAAGAATTGTTCCAACGGTCATATTTTTACAAACTCTATAAATAGGCTTAGGGTTTCTTTTGGATAGCCAAGCTTGGGTGATCAAGCCTGTTATGCCAAGTGGAGAATGTGTTGTTGTAAGCAGAAACCAGATTAACAGTAGGCGAAATACAATGTTCAATAGAGGAGGGTTTAGAGGCAGACTTGAGTTGTAGACCAGCAAACTCATAGAGACCATCATCACCTGTAACAACCTCTAGCATGACTTCTCTAGTGTCTTGGGATTTAACCAAACAGTAATCAGGCCAGAACTTAAAGAAAGCATTATTGTCTCTGCCAAACCTACTCACACTTATCAAATTCTTCGTGATAGAAGGCACATGGAGTAGGTTTTTCGGGACTAGTTATTTGTTAGGGTTAATAGGTGACTTAAAGACAGAGTTACCAACAGAAGAGTCATGCACACCTTGACCATTTCCTATGAATATCTGATCAGGACCTTCAAAAGGGGAGAGTTGCTGAATTTGTTGGCCTTGTGTAGTTACATGATGTGATGCAGTTGTATCACCATAGTAGCTTGGTGTGGCAGGTGTAGCAGCTGTGAGATAGGCTTGAGAACGGCCTTGTGGAGCTGTAGGCGTGGCAGGAGCAGGTGGAGCAAAGGCTAGAGGCATTGGAGAGTACGGAAAGTACTGCTGAGGTGCAGGTGCAGGCCTAGGATTGAGCATTTGCTGCCAAATGTAGTCATGCCAAGGATATGCAGGCCAAACATGTTGTGCATGACTCTGGATAGGCCATGGTGACTGAGCACCAGGTTGAGGATGAAAGGCAGAGCCAGCAGGTGCAACAGAGGAATTACCACCAGGCACATAATCACGTTTGAAGTGATGAAAGCAAATAGAGGCATCATGACCAGTCTTGTGACAAACCTGACACTACACATTGCTGCGACCACCACGTCCACGGCCACGAGCACCACCACGCATTCCACATTGACCAGTGAAGGTAGGTTCAGGATTATTTTCTGAAGATTGATCCTGCTGAGTGGAATTTTGACCAGAATCCGTGGAAGCTGTGGTCATGTTCACTGTTGGAACAGAGGATTTGCGAAAGTGTTCAAGGCGCGCTTCGTGACCTAAGAGAAGAGTCTCAATTTCCTCAATTGAAATTGGATCAAATTTTCCACAAAATAGGGAAACAGTTGACTCAAAATCCCGTGGTAGACCTTCAATTATAACATCCAAGTGTTGGCGCACAGAAATCGGTTCGCCAATCGCTTTGAGAGAATCAACAAGCGATTGAATCTTTTGAAGAAATTTTGAACCCGATTTACCTTCAAGCGAAGTGTTACGCAGTTCTGATATGAGTTGTCGTGACTTCGCCTGAGTATGAACATAAAAATAGGCGTGAACTTTGTCCCAAAGTTGCCACGCGTGTTTCGAACCGATCACACGAGTGAGCATTTCGCGTGGCAGAGTAGATTGGAGCCATGCGAGGAGTAGTTGATCTTGTTGCTCCCACTTCGTGTACTCTGGATTGATAATTTCTGAAGTAGCATCAGCGACGATGAGAAATTGTAAAGGCACCGTCAGATTAACCAAGAAATGATGCAATCAGTGCGCCTTGATCACTGGTTCCACCTGTTGGCACCACAGAAGGCAATTTTCGGTGTCAAGCTTTTCAGAGATCGCGGCAAACGTCTTCGTGTTCGTGGAGAGAAAAGTTCAAGGTTCGCGATCGTTGCAAATTTTTTCGCGACAATCATGTCATTGTTGTTGACGACGAGATCGTCTTTCGCAGTGGCAAAAGGCGAGGACTCGCTAGAACTCGATGATACCATGATAGAAGATGAAATTCATGCTTGAAAATTCAGAGAGAAAGATAATTGCTGTAACAGAATTCTGTTACAGCTTGAATCAATTTTGATTGAATGAATTCATTGACATTACAATTTCAGAATTGCAACTTATATACATTGTGTTGCTGTGACTTGCTATAGGCAGTCAATGCTGCTGGTAACTTGCAATAGCAGGTTACTTCAGAATTTGAAATACAAATAGCCTAATTACAAATCTATCCTTTAACAATACTTAACATTTCATTGACATAAAAACGCGGGTAGACTACCATTGCAGTCTACTGCCTCCAGCAATATAACAACCATTTCTCTCCATTATGAAATAAATAGGTATAACTTACAAAAAACACACCAACTGATCTTACAATCGAACAAGAGGTGGCTGCAGCCTGAGTTTATTTGCAATTTTTTTTTATCAGTAAGAAATTAAAGACAACAAAGCAAACTACTCTCTACTATATTGCATTCCCATAGCGTCAACTAAAAGGGTCAAAAATAAATCAGTCGGACAATGACGCCATAAAAACAGGTCAGAACTCGAGGAAGCTCCATGCTTGGCCAACCAGTCAGCAACATGATTTCCTTCCCGCAGAGTGAGTTTATTTGCAGTGAATGTAATCGAATTGAATATTAATGCTAAAATGCTAAAATATATACAATGTAAAGCCTTACGGATCCAAAGTAGCATGCTCCCAAATATTTTGCTGCCAACTCCACTTGGGACCTCATAAGACATGACAGCTTTGCTGCCATTGGTCTTTTGGAATCTTTAAGGCCAACCCTGGATCCCTTGTGACATCGAAATAGCAGTAATAGCCTCTGTCCAATGCTAGTTTACACTTTCCATGCTGATTATCAAGATTTAACAGAAAAAAATAATGCTATACACATATACCTCATATAAACACAATTCATCTAACTATCCTATGTTCGACCTTGTTTTCTCTGGGGTTATTGCATATTTTTGGATGTATGTCCTCCAATTGAATCCTTAAATAAACTATCAGAAATGCGACAGTAGGTCCTTCCATCTATCTTCCATATATCTTTCATTAAGAAGCCCAGGTAGAAGTAGTGGTGGATTCCATGCAATGAAGTGTTATGAGCAGTTGGGGGTGGGACCTGAGGCAAGAAAGTGGCATCAATAATGCGCCATGCCTTAAATTGACTGAACCACATGAGGTCCGAAAATACCACTTCTTGCTTCAAATATAAATGAATTTGCTTCAGACAATGGGTTGTTGGTAGGATGAGCATCTAATCACTTTCTCTTGACAACAGGTCATTGTTCATTCATCCGGATATCTCTGGATAAGTCTTTTATTACTTCAAGTATGATATTTGACACTATCTCTGGCCTGCAAGTTCCAAAAGCCACCCCTGCATCTTGCAACTAGAAACCAAATTTACACGACTCCATCAACACCAATGTAGTCCACAATCCACATGCCTTTTGTGATCTACATTTCACTAATCCACAATCCACCCCTACGCTTAAGTAAACATATTTTAACATCACCAATGTACATCAGATCAAATAATTTACACCTACTGCTTGATTGAAAATTTGCACTTCACGGCCTAAGAAACTCAACAATAACTTCGCATTAATTTTACCGATTTCTTTGTTATTCAGCTTTTCTATCCACTCTGATACAACGTCCTGCAGTGTTCTCCCCATTTGTCTAATGCAACTTTCAGTGATCTAGAAAACCACAAACAATAATCATATGAAAAAAATGATCAGCTACAACAAACCCACAATAAAAATATGGTTGTCGGGAAACGCATACATTCTGTTCGTGCAGATTCTTTTCATGTGCTAACAAAGGAATTCTTGAGATAGTGTGTTCTGAGATCTGCAAAGAAGACAAGCAAAGTTACTAAGGGAACAGTATATCATATCTACAGCCTTTCCCTAACTGGATGGTGGAATTGACAAAAACATCCACTTTTTTTGTCAGCTTAGATGAAATGACAAATAAACAACACACACTATCACTGTTCACACTTGGGTTCGAACCCGGGAGGCGGCATCCCCGTGTCATTGAAATTGCCAGTGCAACCAACAGTGGGGGACACAAAAACATCCACCATGAAAGGGCACAATATTTACACAAAAATAGAAGAGCTTTCTAGAAAGCATCTTTGATAAAATTAACAATGGCTATAAAAAAAAAGTAGTAGTCCATACAGGTCTTAAAGTATCGTGGGAACAAACAGGGTAAGAGTGTGTCCTAGTTATCCCCAGAGCATGCCAGTAAGCTCCACAAAAAGGTCTATCACATCCCAAACCTACAAGGAGAGAAAAAGCATGTATTGTGATATTTTGAGACAATAATGGAAAATTAAAAATTACCATAAAGAAAATGGAAAATACAAAAATACCAATGTAGTCCACAATCCACATGCCTTTTGTGATCTACATTTCACTAATCCACAAGCCACCCCTGTTTTTTTATTTATCAGTGCAGTTATCTCGTAGTTTCAATTGATTATTTTAGTTGATTAGTAGATTATAGTAGATAATAAAAGTTAGATATTAGATTATAAATAAGAAATATTTGTTTTAAATATTAATTACTAATTTAAATAGTCATTAAGTCTTCTTGTTTTTTAGATAGTAGGTTTATAGTAGTAGTCTTCAAATTTTTTAATTAAAGTAGTGTTTGTATAAATTTAGAAATTTAGTTAAAAGAATTAAAGTGAAGTGATAAGAGAAAGAGAATAATTATTTATGGGAAAGGTAAAAAGGAAGAAATAGAGTGTAAAAGAAAAGTAAAAATGAGGAAAAAGAGTGTAAAAAGAAAGAGAAAAAAAGAACAAAGAGAGTATAAGAGAAAAGTGAAAAGTAAGAAAGAGAGTGAGTGTAATAACATTTTTACCCTCACTTTAGCCAGGAGGCGGAGGAATTTTCATCACTGTCATGATTTTATTGAAGAGGGTTAATTCTGATAGTGACGAAGAGAGTGAACAAATATGGTCCGCTAACTTGAACAAATAAGATTTGTTCATACTTTATCAAACTACCAACTACCAACTAGAGAGTATAACCAATGGAATGGATTCCGGCATATTACTTTTTATCAATGTTGAATTTCAATCCTTATCTAATAGAATTTCAACTATAATCGAAGTTATCTACACTATATTTACACTATATATCTACACTATCAGAATTAACAATCTTCAATTCTTCACTATAATACTCCGTTCTGCTCCATTCCGTTCCGATCCGCTCACTTTAGACTATCCAAACATACCCTAAGACAAACTAAGAGGACATATTTGAAACTAAAGAAAGATTTAGAGGACTAATTTGAAACTAAATAAAAACTTAGAGGACCAAAATGAAACAAAAAAATCATGACAGTGATGAAAATTCCTCCCCCTCCTAGCTATTCATCTCATGTCCTCTATGACTAACACTAATCATCTGTACGCTATGATAATCCAAAGTATCAATAATATCCCTGCGAAGAATTGGTCTATGAGAATCTTGCATAATCTCAGGGAAGGAAATGCAGCTGTCGACTTCTTAGCCAAGCTTGGTGCGACTTCAAATAATCAGTTCATCATGCTTCACCACTCCTTGCTGGCATGGAGCACATTCTTGCTGCAGACGCAGCTCGTGATTTAGTCCCTCATCCCTAGTTTTTTTCCTTTTGTTTTCTTTTTTTCCCCTTTGCATACAAAAAAAAAATTCTCCCCTCTCTTCTCTTCCTAATCAAACAAAAATATCCATTAAAATCCCTTATACTAACAACTCTAAACAAACTCTAAATAATTCCCTCATATTAACTCCAACAAGAAACACAATTTAATAAGAAATTATATAAATCAATAAAAATAAAAGGTAAGTAAATAAATGAAAGAAAGGCATAAGTTACAAATTTATTTCACTTAATAAAAATACTTCTTGTCAGCACCATAGACAAGCATATGAAGATTAAAGAGCATCAAGTCATGATCATTAAAATTAAACTTTCTCACTTGCTGTAGGAGATGCCAATGGAAACAAATTGAGCAATGCAGGCTCATTATAACCATCTGGTTTAGACCTTGGTGATGGATGCAAATAAAACCTCCTCTCTTTAATAGCTTTCTCTTCTTCTTCAACATTAATTTCAGGCACATTTTTCTTTTCATCTTCAAAAAGAGTTAATTGAGAGAACAAAGTTGAAGGTGTAGTAGGACTTGGAAGATGACTAGTAGAACTTCCACTTCCAGAAACAGGACTTGGAGGATAACTAGAAGAATTTCTTGACTTATTAGAAGATGGTGATAAACATGCAAATGTTGGTTTAACAATCTCTAGTTTTGGTTTCATGCATTTTCTTCTCTCATGTAGTCTTGATGTTGTTCTTTTCACATCTTTTGTTGCTGTTGGAGTAACAACCTTTGTTGCCTGCAGGTCTCCTTCTTTTGATTCTGAGGTCCCTGTTAACCTTTGCACTACTTCTCTGAATGCATTTGTGTTTGTGTGAACAAATGTTGTTAGTGGTTTACCATCACCTGTTGTACTATGAATTGGTGGCTTCTCCATTCCCATTACTTCATTTGACAATCAGATTTACAAGTCACTCTTCATACTTCACCTACAATTATCATCATTATATTAAAACTTCAAACAATCTTAGCAAGTATTAGTTAAACATGGCGTTCATATGCAAGGTTTTAAATAGCAGTTGTAGTAATGGACAACTACAATATTGGCTTGTGTCGTGTCATATCAAATAATTCTGGCTATGTCTAACAATTTAGATTTGGGAAGAGTTCATTGGAGCTGCGTGCATAATCAAGGGACATTGATTTGAAACAACACTATTATGTCCCTCAATAATTATGCCTTAGGTGGAGGATAGGCATTTGTTGATTCAGCCTCTCATGAAACTTGGTAAATTATGTTTCTCTTATAATAGGAAATACCTCAGATTTTGCAGCTCATAAAAACTCTTTATTCCTACCTTTCTGTTACCTGGTTTACCTGTTTCTCTTTGACTCTTAAGGTCTTGGAATTGGACTTGCCTGCCTCTTCTTCTCTCTCTCTCTCATTTAATTAACAGAAATTGATAACTCACAAATTTAGCCAAGAATTTCATGACCAACTGAACTGTTAAATTTTTTCACCTCCAATAATGTTATTTTTATGTTCAACAACATGTTATTTGCATGCAATGATTTTCTATGCTGCTCCAGCTTTCAAAAAAAAAATGCATTGCACAAAATTTCAGCACACTTCAAAGATATTAAATCCTATTCAGTTTGGAGTTTGAACAAACTCAAATGATGGATTGGATACAGAATCTGACTTCTCCATTTCTCTTATGAAAACAAACTTGATGTAAATTTGAACCACTAAATTTGAAGGAATGAGGGAGATATAGTATAAAACAAACTCACAATTCTCACGAAAATTCATTCAATCCTTGTAGTTATAACAATTAACAAAGCTGACATAAATCAAAACCACATGATATATAATATAACAACATGGAAACTAAAATGATAGGAACAAATTCTTGCGTACCTAATTAAGGTGATTTGATTTCATGTGAGTGAAGCAAAACTGCTGCAATCTTGTATGTTAATTAATATCCAAAGAAGAAAATAAGTTGAGAAAGAAAGGAAAAGGGAAAATGGAGAAGAAGAATAAAAAAGTGTTCAAGAGAGAGAGAGAGAGAAGGAGAGGCGTATTGGAAGTGAGTGTTTAGTTAAAGAATTCTGGTACAAGGTTGTGAGCCAGTTAGGACAAAGAATCTCTGACCTCAAAATCAATAAGTTTGCCACATAAACTATCTGTTGTAATTGTAAAGGGTAATGAACCATACCACTTTCTTTTCAGTTAGTGCCAAAAAAAGATTGGCTTAACTCATATTCTAAGAAAATCAGCTATTCTAAAGGAAGACAAATTGAGGATTATTGCCTTTTTTAAGATAGCGGTTTCATCTAGATTAGATTAGATGCCACCAAAATGTAACCAACTACCTTCGTGTATCTTGAAACATTGTTGTTTTTGAAAATTTTATCTGCTGTGTGTGTGTTGTAATTCACTTTCAAAAGGGTAACTGAATTTCTAGCGGTAAAATTACAGGCGAGCAATCCGTTATCCCAAACGGTTCTTTTTTTCTTTTATTATGACAAAGTCATCTCAAACGTTATAAAGATTTTTTTGGGACTAGTCATTTTAAAAGTGAGATATCATAAATTCTTATTTATTGATGCTATATTTTTTTTATAGCCAACGAGTGTATATTAATTAAACTCAAAGTACGTTTTGTTGTCTTGTTGGTGGTTGCCTTGGTAACTTAAGCTACATGTAGACATCTACTATTGGATTCGAACCTGAGTGTGAATAGTTAGTGTGTACGTGGTGTTTATTTGTCATTTCATCTAAGTAGACAAAAAAAATATATTTTGTTTGGTTGCGTGAATATTTGCCGCTTGGCAAGGAATGAAACTATATATATATATATAAATCACAGTCACGTTCCAAAGGCAGCTAGCCAGCCTAACCTGAAAAGTCATTAAACCGAACTATATGGATAATGAACAAACAAGCAAAAACCGTAGCTACGATACGATGAGGGGGAATAGGATAGACTGAACGACAAAGGGTTATGGCCTTACCTCAGGCCAGTTTCGTTGTTTAATAGACAAGGCTACTGTTTTTTTTAGAAATTTATTTAGCTAAAAAAAGCCTTTTAGCCTTACCAAACTTAAAGTAAATATGAATAATATTTTTTAACATTATTATTATCATATTAAATTTTGTATGTTTAAATGTATTATTATAAAATAAAATATAAATAAGATGTCGTATAAAGTTAAATTCTTTAAAAGGTAGTGTCTTGTGTTAGACTTCAAAATAGAACTTAGTCTTGACATACCTTTTCACTTCAGTAATGCTATTTCTTACGAAGCTGTTGTTGAGCGAAAGACAAGAATGTATACAGTAAATCATCTCAGGGAATTGTCCCACAAGTCATCTATTGAAATAACAATTTCTGTTTACAGCCACAACAACATAAGTAAATACTGACTATAGTTTGATATTATGAAGTGCTTCTAGCTTTGCAATCTGGACATCTTCATTCTTTGGAATAGGATCATTGACCTATTAATTTACTACTCTATTTACAAAAGGTTACACAACTTATCACTTGACTGGTGTAAAAATATAGTGCAGTGGGATTTTTCTTTTTTATTCAACAAGTGAAGTAGACTTTTGAAAAGCTTTCGGTCCTTCTCAAGCTTTCATGAGACCTGCTGGCAGACCTAATGGAAAATCTAGCACTTATCATGTATTGTTGACCAAGGTCAAACACTCTTTGTTTTGTTTGATAACAAATTACAATTTATTTACTAATGATTATAGTTGAACCAAAGCACAGGGCATGAACCAAAGCACAGAGCATGAACCAAGCACAGGGCATGAATCAAAGTGCTTGGCATGATATCTTAAAGTGTAGCAACTCGGAGGAGAAGCTACTCAAGCGTTCAAGACTTATGTGTTATTTTGCTTTCCAAAGGACGCGTGTAAGATCCCGTCACTTAAGCTTTATGACTTTTGTAGTTGAGAGATGATCTTTTAAAATAGAACTGTTTTGTTAAAATAGAATTGAGCTAGGCTCGGAAAAAATATTTTATATAAAAGCATGTTAAATAGGTTAGGCACAAATAATGACTAGTTGTTTTAAAGAAAGTATTTGAATCATGACTTGTTGTTTTTAAAAGTGTAAAATCGATTCATGGCTCCCTTGTCAAAGGAAGAAATCGATTTTGGACTTGATTATTTTTAAAAGAACTTGTTTTGGAAAGAAAACAATTGATTGATAACTTTGTGTTTTTAAAGTGGAAAATCAATTTCTAGCCTAATTTATTCAAGCAACAAATCGATTTGTGGCTTCCTTGCTTTCAAGCAAGAAATCGATTTCTAGCCTATTATTTTTAAGCAAACAATCGATTGTCCTCTTATCACAATAGAGTTAAGAATTGTTCCAACGGTCATATTTTTACAAACTCTATAAATAGGCTTAGGGTTTCTTTTGGATAGCCAAGCTTGGGTGATCAAGCCTGTTATGCCAAGTGGAGAATGTGTTGTTGTAAGCAGAAACCAGATTAACAGTAGGCGAAATACAATGTTCAATAGAGGAGGGTTTAGAGGCAGACTTGAGTTGTAGACCAGCAAACTCATAGAGACCATCATCACCTGTAACAACCTCTAGCATGACTTCTCTAGTGTCTTGGGATTTAACCAAACAGTAATCAGGCCAGAACTTAAAGAAAGCATTATTGTCTCTGCCAAACCTACTCACACTTATCAAATTCTTCGTGATAGAAGGCACATGGAGTAGGTTTTTCGGGACTAGTTATTTGTTAGGGTTAATAGGTGACTTAAAGACAGAGTTACCAACAGAAGAGTCATGCACACCTTGACCATTTCCTATGAATATCTGATCAGGACCTTCAAAAGGGGAGAGTTGCTGAATTTGTTGGCCTTGTGTAGTTACATGATGTGATGCAGTTGTATCACCATAGTAGCTTGGTGTGGCAGGTGTAGCAGCTGTGAGATAGGCTTGAGAACGGCCTTGTGGAGCTGTAGGCGTGGCAGGAGCAGGTGGAGCAAAGGCTAGAGGCATTGGAGAGTACGGAAAGTACTGCTGAGGTGCAGGTGCAGGCCTAGGATTGAGCATTTGCTGCCAAATGTAGTCATGCCAAGGATATGCAGGCCAAACATGTTGTGCATGACTCTGGATAGGCCATGGTGACTGAGCACCAGGTTGAGGATGAAAGGCAGAGCCAGCAGGTGCAACAGAGGAATTACCACCAGGCACATAATCACGTTTGAAGTGATGAAAGCAAATAGAGGCATCATGACCAGTCTTGTGACAAACCTGACACTACACATTGCTGCGACCACCACGTCCACGGCCACGAGCACCACCACGCATTCCACATTGACCAGTGAAGGTAGGTTCAGGATTATTTTCTGAAGATTGATCCTGCTGAGTGGAATTTTGACCAGAATCCGTGGAAGCTGTGGTCATGTTCACTGTTGGAACAGAGGATTTGCGAAAGTGTTCAAGGCGCGCTTCGTGACCTAAGAGAAGAGTCTCAATTTCCTCAATTGAAATTGGATCAAATTTTCCACAAAATAGGGAAACAGTTGACTCAAAATCCCGTGGTAGACCTTCAATTATAACATCCAAGTGTTGGCGCACAGAAATCGGTTCGCCAATCGCTTTGAGAGAATCAACAAGCGATTGAATCTTTTGAAGAAATTTTGAACCCGATTTACCTTCAAGCGAAGTGTTACGCAGTTCTGATATGAGTTGTCGTGACTTCGCCTGAGTATGAACATAAAAATAGGCGTGAACTTTGTCCCAAAGTTGCCACGCGTGTTTCGAACCGATCACACGAGTGAGCATTTCGCGTGGCAGAGTAGATTGGAGCCATGCGAGGAGTAGTTGATCTTGTTGCTCCCACTTCGTGTACTCTGGATTGATAATTTCTGAAGTAGCATCAGCGACGATGAGAAATTGTAAAGGCACCGTCAGATTAACCAAGAAATGATGCAATCAGTGCGCCTTGATCACTGGTTCCACCTGTTGGCACCACAGAAGGCAATTTTCGGTGTCAAGCTTTTCAGAGATCGCGGCAAACGTCTTCGTGTTCGTGGAGAGAAAAGTTCAAGGTTCGCGATCGTTGCAAATTTTTTCGCGACAATCATGTCATTGTTGTTGACGACGAGATCGTCTTTCGCAGTGGCAAAAGGCGAGGACTCGCTAGAACTCGATGATACCATGATAGAAGATGAAATTCATGCTTGAAAATTCAGAGAGAAAGATAATTGCTGTAACAGAATTCTGTTACAGCTTGAATCAATTTTGATTGAATGAATTCATTGACATTACAATTTCAGAATTGCAACTTATATACATTGTGTTGCTGTGACTTGCTATAGGCAGTCAATGCTGCTGGTAACTTGCAATAGCAGGTTACTTCAGAATTTGAAATACAAATAGCCTAATTACAAATCTATCCTTTAACAATACTTAACATTTCATTGACATAAAAACGCGGGTAGACTACCATTGCAGTCTACTGCCTCCAGCAATATAACAACCATTTCTCTCCATTATGAAATAAATAGGTATAACTTACAAAAAACACACCAACTGATCTTACAATCGAACAAGAGGTGGCTGCAGCCTGAGTTTATTTGCAATTTTTTTTTATCAGTAAGAAATTAAAGACAACAAAGCAAACTACTCTCTACTATATTGCATTCCCATAGCGTCAACTAAAAGGGTCAAAAATAAATCAGTCGGACAATGACGCCATAAAAACAGGTCAGAACTCGAGGAAGCTCCATGCTTGGCCAACCAGTCAGCAACATGATTTCCTTCCCGCAGAGTGAGTTTATTTGCAGTGAATGTAATCGAATTGAATATTAATGCTAAAATGCTAAAATATATACAATGTAAAGCCTTACGGATCCAAAGTAGCATGCTCCCAAATATTTTGCTGCCAACTCCACTTGGGACCTCATAAGACATGACAGCTTTGCTGCCATTGGTCTTTTGGAATCTTTAAGGCCAACCCTGGATCCCTTGTGACATCGAAATAGCAGTAATAGCCTCTGTCCAATGCTAGTTTACACTTTCCATGCTGATTATCAAGATTTAACAGAAAAAAATAATGCTATACACATATACCTCATATAAACACAATTCATCTAACTATCCTATGTTCGACCTTGTTTTCTCTGGGGTTATTGCATATTTTTGGATGTATGTCCTCCAATTGAATCCTTAAATAAACTATCAGAAATGCGACAGTAGGTCCTTCCATCTATCTTCCATATATCTTTCATTAAGAAGCCCAGGTAGAAGTAGTGGTGGATTCCATGCAATGAAGTGTTATGAGCAGTTGGGGGTGGGACCTGAGGCAAGAAAGTGGCATCAATAATGCGCCATGCCTTAAATTGACTGAACCACATGAGGTCCGAAAATACCACTTCTTGCTTCAAATATAAATGAATTTGCTTCAGACAATGGGTTGTTGGTAGGATGAGCATCTAATCACTTTCTCTTGACAACAGGTCATTGTTCATTCATCCGGATATCTCTGGATAAGTCTTTTATTACTTCAAGTATGATATTTGACACTATCTCTGGCCTGCAAGTTCCAAAAGCCACCCCTGCATCTTGCAACTAGAAACCAAATTTACACGACTCCATCAACACCAATGTAGTCCACAATCCACATGCCTTTTGTGATCTACATTTCACTAAACAACTGTGTATTAAATACTCCTGTTGATAACTCCATAATAAATCGCTGCTTCCTGCTCTCACTTAGAAGAGCAGCTGCGCTGGGAAGAATCAACCTGACTCCAGAGTGTCTCAGCATATGCCTTCTCTTCTTCCTTCTCCTCTCCAACATAATTGGTTGCTTCCATTTCTTCCTCTTCCTCGGGAAGCTCTTCCATCATTTCTTCTTCAGTGTGTTTCTCCTCCTCCCGCTCAGCAAGTTCAGTCATTGCCTCCCTCATAGCATTCTTTGTAGCTGGCCTATCTCCAGATCCATATTTAGGAGCAGGCACAACAAATGGCAGAATTATATCATCTAAGTTTGTGCTTTTAGCTTTACGACAAACATTCTTTTCTGTAGGAGGAAAAGTAAATATAATCCCAAGTTCATAATTGCAAATGTGAAGCCCAGAATTCAAAGGGTCCCCTTTTTGTGGTCCATCAGCTTTTGAACCAAATGGATTAGAAATTTGTCGGCCCCAGGCAGCGGCACTAAAATTATGAGATCCACAGTATATCCAACCTATAGAAGGTGCATCCCTCCTAGACAAGAAGCGTCTACGTACCACCTGCAATTTTTATACAAAAGCACTTACTACATTTATGGAGTCGGTAGAAGAAAACAGCGATCAGTTTAATAATTGAGATCAGGATTTGACTCCTCCAAAGTGAGGAGTTCATACTAGAGAGAGAGGTGAGGCATTTCAGTAATTAATAAGAAAATCAAAGAAGTGGATTTTAACAAATTCACTAGAATGGTTCAGATTTATTACTTTCCCTCTTTAGTAGAAGAGCCAAATCTCCCAACAGAACAGCATGGCATAGATTAAAAAAGCAACTCAGTCACAACCATACGCATGAACTGAAGTTAATAAAAGAGTTATCTGAAAACCTAATCAACAGATTCAACATTAAACCACTAACAATGTAATTGTGGATTGAAAAGCATAAACAATAAAGACGTGACAAAAGGTCAGCCTAAAGATGAATTTGGATTCTCCCCTTCTCCTTGGATGCTCGACAGAATCTTATTCAGAAAGAGACATTTATATTCAATGATAAATGTTTCACTCCATGTAACCAAAACAAAATAGACAATTTTACAAATTAGATAACATTATGATTTATAAGTTTATAACCTAATTTTGTTTTAAATCATGGAGATCTGGAACTGCCCAAAAAGTTTGTAAGCCAGAAATATTTTCACTTGTGCTCGTAAATTTGGAAAATCCCGTCAATTTAGTATACAAAATTTTGCATATTATGAGTTACCGATGTTCCAATGAACACTGAACAAGGGGCTACAGCACACAAAAGAGACACATAATCTCTCTCAAACTCAACTTTACTTTATCAAAATTGACACAAGGGACTTTACTAGTTTACTCACATAGCAAGAATACATACAGCAACTAACTTTTATGAGTATATTTTCCAGAAACATTAAATCATTACAAAAATAGGAGTACGGGAGAATTGTTTTTTAGTTACCTTGGTATGCATTGGATGTCCTACTCTTTCATGGGGATGAGGGATGGCATCATGAAGTATATCTAAAGTCTTCAACCTCTGCCATGTTTTCTGTTCAAAAGGAGAGGATCAGTTCTGCGTGGTTTACATGATAACATCTATAACGTCAAAAGATCATCATCAAAACAAAAATATCAATACTAATACAGGAACAGATGCAATATAAATTTCATTTATAGGTGTGAGGCCAAAAAGTTAAGCATGAACAAAATACTTCCTTTCAGGTTAATTTTCAGTTTGGTTAATTCTTTTAAAAAAGCGTATAATTAAAAAATTAGGGTGGGGGTGGGTGTTGAATCTATTCCTTTAAATACCACTATGAAAATGAGTTGTTCACAATTGAGAGGTGGACACCGAGATTCTGAATAGGCCCCACAAAATATGTCCAATGCAAGATCTGTGAGTGTGTCTCTTTCTCTCCCCACATGATCCGATCACCTAAAAAACTCACGAGAAGACAAAATCTGTCTTTGATAATTTCATGTGTCTTAAATGAAGCTTTTTCTCCGATAACTTTCTTTTGTGAGGGAGGGTACTGGTACACCCTATCAATTAATGGTTAATATTTGTCCATTTGTTTGTACTTATTTGAAATATAAATACAGCAAGTTATTTTCTAATTTTCATATTCATATTTCAGTTAAGGGGGAACCTGACAAAATATTGACCACTATTACTAAAGGTACCCAAAGGAATATACAATACACGGTGTTTGGTTAAAATGTCGGGAGGGGAGAGGAGATAGCCCTGTTTTTGTTTGGTTCACAAGGGATGGAAGGAAATTTTAATAGAGTGGGGCTAAAGGATATTTTACTCATGCATTTAACATTTGTAAACTTATCTTTTCTCCACTCTAAATCCCCCCAATTTGGTAGACTTAATTCCATCCGATGCTGATAAAAAAATATATTACCTCAGAGAAGCAGAGAATACATCTTGAAGGAAAAATCCCATTATGAGCATTCTTCACTCTTTCAATAGTGGGGAAAATAATCTTAACAGAAGGATTCTTCAATTCTTCGTTAGCATTCCAGCAGCCCCACTGTCAAAGCATCATTAAATTAATACACAATTTTAACAAAGCATGCATCTTGCAGAAGTGCAGAAGAGATGTAAAACTTTTCAAGCAAATCCAATGGAAGAGCAAAAGCCTTCAAATTACTTCAGGATCAGACTCTTCCGAATCAAAATGTTGCAACGATTTCTTCCCAGCAGCAGCCGAAAATGCAGCAAGAAATTTCGAGTTGATAGCACCAATGGAAGAAGCACCTGAAAGACAGAAAATTTATCAAACAATATAGTCCAAAAGGATGGGAAAAAAGGGCCAGCTTGTTGATTTTAGATCGTAATGAAATAGGGTAGGCATTGTGCTCAATGATACTCAAAATACGGACTTACCATATATAATTTCAGACTCCAACGATTCAGGCCATCTATATTTATTCAGAACCTATTACAAACAGTAATAATAATTATACATAATTGGATATTTCAAAAGATATTTTAGCATAAACTTTATCCATATGCAAGAAGATTGGAAGAGTTTAGGCAACTAAGAAAAAGAAAACAAAACAACAAAAGAAATCAAATATAACCTTAGTTCCAACATCAAACTAAGTACGATCATTTCAGTCAATACAAAAAAAAACTTGTTTCTGTGCCATATACCTCTTGTAATCTCCAGATGCCATAACATCTTTGAACTGAAGCAATCAGTGAGCAAAACGCAACAATTTGTTCAGATTGCATCATCTTTGACATATCTTGAAAATGATGTCCCTGCAAGGTCATAAAACATAAGTTATATAGATATCAGGTAACATATATAAAGGCAACAAAGAAGGTGTCCTATAAAAGACACGTCCAAATACCTCTGACACATTTAGTATCAGTTGTACTTTCTTGCAGTTTTCTCCTAAGGCAGCTGCAAGTGCCTCTTTTGGACAAACATATCCAGAAAATGCAAAGAATCCAGCATCCCACAGAGGAGAGACCCATTTTGCTACATTTCTAGGTAGAAAACCAAGGGGAATATAATCTACAGAAAGGAGCAAAAAAGCATTACATATTACTGTTATTGACAAATTGAAAAATATAACCATCAAGTCTAAACCACAAAAAAGATAGGGAAAATAAATATAAAATTGAAAATCATAAGATAAATGAGGAATCAATATACATGGTGCAAAAAGAATTCCAAAACAATGTAGCTTTTACCTCGCTCAGAAGTTTGATCAGGGTTGGGAACAAGAACACTAACAGCATTCACATCAGCGGGCACATTTGGATTCCTTCTTAAAACAACCTCGAACCTCTCATAAGAATTCTTACACGACTTTCCAAGTAAAGCAGCCAGTGATTTTAGCCTTGCACTTTTTGAGTCCGCCACGGTATGGAAAAGATGGCTCAAACCAACCACAGATGCTGCAACTGAGCCGAGAAACTTCAAACCAGAAGAGAAAATGCACATCAATCAGTGTGTAGAAGAATAAGAGTATACACCTAAGCAGAAAATGGGTTTAACTACGCAATCAAATGATGACATGGAAAAAATTAACAGAAAAGCTAAGATCTTCATACACTTTACAAAGTTCCACAGAACTTCTGTAAGTCACTGTATGCCACCACTATTCATCCAGATTCTTTATACTTTTTCGATTCCTTGTTATTATTTGATCTTCTTTTGTAGTTTGGGTTGAACTTAATTTCTTTACTTTTTTGCTTTAAGTGTAATAGAAAATAAATAAAAATTAAATGAAAATCAGGAAAAAATGTCTTTAGAATAGATAACAGAAATAAATTATAAAAAAAGTTTCTTGAATTTCATTTGACTTTTTAATTAATATTGTCTAGATTAGAATTTTGTATATTAAAAAATTATAGTGTTAATATTTTGTATTCAACAATGACATATGTATATCAAATGACAAATTATGTTAAAATCAAATACAGATATGAAATAATGAAATAAGTAATTAAAAATTAGATGAGTGGTTTTAAGATAATATGCCAGAACCCACCTATAAGCTATGTGGGCGCATTTTTCAAACATTTTAACATTGAAAAGATGCAGTAACGTAGGTGGGCGTTGTTTATACCCAAAACTAAAACTACAGATGCAGTGGCATGGGCAGCCAACCATCACCTCAATTAAGTAGCAACATCTTTGCATGACATAAGTACTTACAGGAGAGGAGGACTGGAAGGATTCCGATAGAACAGAAGTTTTGTAAACGTGAATTCCAGGTACTGAAGCAATAAGATGTCCCGCTGCACCTCCAAAGTCATATTTTGTCAACTGAGTAATCCAATGAGCCTGGCAGGGTACATCAATAACAAGAGATGCCATAAACCCAGCCAACTGAGCGGCAAAATCACATTTTGGATCTCTATGAGTTTCATCTTCATCAATTCTAGGGAAAAGTGCTGTAAAATCAACCGAAATGGCACGGGGGAAATCTTGCCACCATATAGTGTTAATCACGTTGTTCCACTGCACATAAGCATAACATAATGATAAACCTACTATTAGCATAAAAAAAAGTTTAAATAGTTAATATACATAAATTTTACATGATCTGCGGATTCTGCACAGAAACACAGACATCACATGCAAATTTGCAGCTGAGCTTCACAGTTTAATTTCAACTTTTCAAGACACCTTGACAAGTGTGGTTTATGGCTTTCATATACGACATTTTTACAAGAGTGATGCTAAACCTTGAAATGTTTTATACTAGTCCACGACATCTGAATTAACTTATGAAAGTGTTGTGACTTCCAAAGATGCTTTTCCCCGCCTTTCACTATGCTTATTTCTCTATCACACATGGGGGGTCCAACCCAGCAGCACATTTTGTTATATTAAACAAAGGAAACATGTCAAAGAGAGTACTGTATCAATACTCAATAATGAAAAAACACACATTTACTTCAGAATCATTGTCCTTTGTAATCAAACACATTCTGCATATTCTTCAACCGATAAGCTTCATTCACTAAATGTGTGACTGTGTTCATTCTTCACCATGGAAGAGCGTCAATCTAATTTCTAAGCCACAAACAACCAAGCCCAATTAACCTTATGTCATGCTAGAAAAAGGATTTACCTGCATTACTTCTGATAGAATTTGGACGCTAGAAGACCATGAAAGGACAATACTCCTAAAGCTAGAAACATTTCACCTATCAGTGCAATAGGCCACAAGGCAATTGGTGTCTAAATAAATAACTTAATAAACTACATGCCATGAAAACAATGATTTACTCTTCAGTTTGCAAGATAAAAATTATGTACTAGTCTAAATGTACATTAATAATTAAAAATTTGGCTTATAAAATACCTGCTTTTCCACCAAATTTGCAGATGTAATGACAACTCGAATACTATTCTCTCTTTGCAGAACAATTAGCTTTGGATGATGGCAAGCAATCCCCCGTTTCTCACGGTTACTACCAAATGCTATAGTTTCAGGGAATGGAGGATGCCTAATACCCAACAAGAAATTAAATTAGCAAAGAGGAGACATAAAGTAGCACATAGAGAGGGCAGAAATAAAGCTGACCATAAAAAATAAAAAAATCCTTACACTACAACTAGGTTAGGATAATTCTGATAAGGCACAAATACTCTTTCATCAGGTCTTGAACTCCAACATCTCTCATTATTGTGACAAGCGATTGTAACCGGCAGATGAAAAGGAATTTTGCAATATGTCAAAAACCTAACAAAAAACCTCAATTAGTAAATAATAAACAACTTCAGATGTAGCAGTTCGCATGTAAGATTGAGATATCCACCAGTACAAGTAGAATGAAAATGCACATAATATCAGACATATAAACAAGAGCCAGGAAGCAAAATAGTTTGAAAAAATAGTATCATAGAGGAAAATAATACATTGGGAAATTTTAGGTAATCACACCATGTTATGTCACTTGTAAATGTTGCAATAAACATCCTCGACACGCTCTCAATGGGATGTATGAGTTCAGGAAGTGAAATAGATTTATGATGATCCGATGAGCCATGGTTCATAAACTCAAGGCGATTCAGGTAAAAATTCTTCCCAGGCGGTGGATAAAAAACTCCTCCATGTTTTCCCTTCCCATTGCCATCACAAGAAACATTATCCTTCCCTATAGAATCAGACAATTTCAAATTAGAATTTTTATCAGCAATAGCATTAACACAATCAACTCCCAAATTCCCTTTTTGACAAAAAGGGTCACCATTTGCCTCCAAATCTATCACTTTACTTTCACAAAAAAGTAGAGCAGAACTTGACTGCACAATATCATTCACCGTATTTTCCATCATCCTCTGCGGTAATTCTGTGCCACTAGCACACTTAAATCCACACTGTAAATCTGAAACAGAACGCAAAATGCAGGATAAGGGATCGTCATTGAGCAATATGTCTCTGCACTTATCTAGAAGAAACTTTGCTCTCCCAACAACTCCCTCATATTTTGAAACATTGGCCTTCACAGCAAAAACCCTCTTGCTTCGTTTCCCACTTTGAGAATGACCCGATAATGTTAATCCATCAATTTCGTTATCGTCATCATCATAATCGCAACCTTCAACAACAATTCTCTCTACAACAAACCCAATCCGATTTCCAATCCCACACAAACCGTTCTGGTTTCGACAAACAAGTGAAACCCTATCTCCCTCCGTTAACTCCACCGCCATTCCCTTTCTAATCTCAACGCTGTTGACGAAAACACCGTTAGAAGCTTCTCGAAACGGAAAACCCTCGCTTCCGCGAGACGCCATCACTCTTTTTCTGAACTCGTGAACGAGACGAGGCTTAGTATTGGTGTTAGTGGTGGAATCGCTTAGCGACAAAACACCACTCAGAATGTAGAGTTTGCGGAGTGAAGCATCGAAGAAGATCTGACAGTGTTGTTTGCTCACGCGGCGGTCACGGAAAACAAAATCACAGTCGCGAGGTCTCCGACCGATCGTGTACGGGTGGTCGGCGTGAAGTCGCATGGAGTGGCGGCGCGAGATGACGCCGTCATTTGAGGAAGAAAAAAGAGGGATCTCGAAGTGCTTTAAAACGACGGAGACTGTAATTGTCGTTGGATAGTGTGGGAAGGGTCTCTTGTGGTTGGAATCTGAATCGATCATGGTGGTGGATTCAGACGAAGAATTGGAAGAGAAAAAGGGAACGAGAAAGGATGATAAAATTTTGAAAGGGAAAATTGGAAGTGTTATGGGAAAGGAACAAGGAATTTTCCCTCTCAGTTTGTTTCCCTCCAAAATTCGGATATTGAGGAGATGGAAATTGAAATGAATCAAATGATGGACACGGCGGTTAGGACTTTAGGATACTAGAATTAGGATACTAGAATAAGGGTCAAACCTCTACAATATATCAAATTTATACCAGATATTTACTATATATCAGAATTTTGCAAAACTATTTTAATTTAGTTCTCTTTTTTCAAAATAGATGTTCTAAATTGATGTAACAAAGCTATTAAACTGAAATACCTTTGTAAAAGTCGGAAACTAAGTTAATATATTGTAAATTAAACTTATGTGAAATTTCAGGGAAATAATTTCATGCAAGATCACGGTTTGAGTTGGCTCCTGGGCGCCAAGTTCATGCAAGATCACGGTTTGTGTTGGCTCCTGGGCGCCAAGTTCATGCAAGTTCACGGTTTGTGTTGGCTCCTGAGCGCCATGGGCCCCAAGTTCATGCAAGTTCATGGTTTGTGTTGGCTCCTGGGCGCCATGGGCGCCAAGGTCACGATTTGTTCCAATGTGACCATGTCATAGTTTGTGGCCTTTAAAGAAGAAAATCATGGTCACGACCTGCTTAAGGGAAGCCATGGTCACGGTTTATGAAAAGTTAGCCATGGTCACGAATTATAAAACATCTCCTATGGTCACAGTTCTCACATATATCATGATCACAGTTTGATGAGCCATGGTCACGGTTAAGAAGCATCTCGTATGGTCACGATTTACGAACTTCAAGCATAAATGATGATTCACAATTTTATTATGGCCATAGTGTGCATTAAAAGAAGAAGGAAGAAGACATGCACTTACCCAAGAGGGGAATAAAAGAAGCTTGCTCCCACTTCTCACACACCTCTCTCAAAAATTTCAGAAGAGTGATTCAAGAGATGAAGACCCACCTACTTAGGGTGGGTGAAAAAAGTAATAAGATCATTTTTCTTTTTTCTCAAAGATCAAAAACAAAAGTATTGTCGTCAAACAAAGACATTTTGCACGACCTGACAAGGCATACGAGCCATCGCGTCGGACGAATCAACGAAAATCCTTCAAGCCAAGACCATCCTCTGGAATAATCTCGGCTTAGGAGGAAACTGTTCTGGACTGGACCAAGAGGCCCATTTAGCATTTGGACATGGATTGGCCCGATCACTTTGATCCATATCCACCATATGCAAGCCCAATTGTGGTTATCATACTTGGATGGCTCAGATCAACTCTATCAATCTGACGGCTCACAACGGACACGAATTCCTATAAATACCAGCTCACATTGCCATAATAAGGTACATTCTCATTCCTAGCTAAATGACTCATCTATTCTCAATACTGACTTGAGCGTCGGAGTGGCTTCGCAGGTACCCCTCCCGGGCTTGCTCTAAACCTCCCGCCAGACAGTAGGAGATCTACAAACTGCAGTCCACCCAGCATTGCAAGGTACAGAACAAAAACCAAAGACATTGATTAAGCTAGAAAAGAAATGCACCATCTTATCGAATCACTCTTCGGTGTTTATTAATTGAATTAACTAATTTTATTATATTAACCACTTTTACTATATAAATTAATTAAAACTGCACGTAAACAAGGTTAAAAGGATGCGCCTCTACCGAGGACTTTAGTGGAAATTAATTTTGGCACCCAGAGTGTAAAGGGGCTTCTCATGAGAGGAAAAAAAGGCTATAAATGATTGTAGGATGGTATAAAGGACTAGCTCCGTAACCCGTATGATGTACGGAGTTGGCTAAATTCTTTCATGTAAATAAGTAATAAAATTTTTACGCATTTATTAGCAGAGAGCTCTTTATAAACATTCATGCTCGGTTTTTTTAACTGTACAAAGCTTTTCCATTGCGGGAATTGAACTCGGAAGCAATGAGTCGACACTACAAGAAATGCACACGTTCACAAACACATTTATTGATGAGAAATATATAAAGTCGTTGGAGAAGTTATTTTTCACAAGGAAAAAAAGGCGCCGCATGTTGTTGGCTTAAGTCCCGTTGCGAAAAGTTTTGCAACGCTATTTAATGTCGCTGCCATAACTAATATTTTCCCAACAACAATTGTTGTTGCTATTTTAATAATTTATCGTTGCTATATATAATTTGTGGTAACCAATAAAGTTGTTGTCTTATCTAATCAATCACAACAATTAAAGTTGCTACCATATGACATTTTTAATCAACATGATGGGTTTTTTTTAATTGATATTTTTTAAGATATACAGGTGATTTTTTTTTGTGGATGTTTTTTTTGGTATTAATATATATGTTATTTTAAAATTAATGTGGATGCTTTTTTTTGGTATTAATATATATAATATTTATTTAATTCCACTGACATAATTCATAGAGCTCAAGGGTCTTGTTTCATAGACTTGTTGCAAATCATTTTCTTCCTCTAACTTATTCCAGAGCAAATCTCGTATTGTTGTAGGTTCTTCTCTAACATGTTGCTAAGAACACAAACATATAGTAAGTAAAATGAAAGAAAAGATATTGTAAATGCATAAAATAATTGTAAATTAATTACTTCAAATAATTCCAGTTATCTAAAAATGAAATGAGAGATTTGTTGCATTGTCATGCGAGAAAATAGAAGAAGCAAATCACCATGGTAAAAGTAAAAACTCCATCACAACTTATAACTTGGTTGCACAGTATAAATAATTGCCAAAAACTCCAAAACTTTATCATTCTACAAAAAAAAAAATAATGATTAGCAAAAGTTGAAAAATAAAAATTTTAGACTTCCAAATCTTCCAAGCATCATAAAGAAGACAAATACTTACTCCTGCGAAATGTGGGTACAACGCAACCTCTGTTTTTCGGTCATTTTTTGTCTCTCCCCATCAAAGTAAATATTTTCATAACGTGCACCATCGTCACCGTAGACTAACCTTATATATACCGTATATGATTGAATCGATAACCAATTAGTTCCTTGAAAGAGTAAAAGAAAATAGTTCCCCAAAGCCATCATCATGCTTAATCAAAGGAAGTAGTTTTACCTTTTTTTTTTATGAAAGGAAGTAGCTCTACTATAAGCATCATTGAGGAAAAGTGATTTAAGATAACTTTCAATTTGGTCAAAAAAGAGAACTTCCATTTTATAGCACGTGGTTTATACCCACCAAAGGAAGTAGTTTTACCTTTTTTTTTATGAAAGGAAGTAGCTCTACTATAAGCATCATTGAGGAAAAGTGATTTAAGATAACTTCCAATTTGGTCAAAAAAGAGAACTTCCATTTTATAGCACGTGGTTTATACCCACCATCCAATTCCAGCCAAGTTAACTTCCTTTTTTTATGAATACGCGGTATCAACTTTTTAGAACCACCGTCCAAATTTTTTCTTCCCAACAACTTTGCTCACTATTGGGGTACATATATTTTTACTAGTGATAAAGGGTGGCTTTTAAGGTCCACATATCTGACATTTTGTGTATCATACACAAACCCAATCTGACTTATAATTGGCAGTTGCATCAGTTTATTTGTTTTTATGTTTTTGGCCTACAAGTTTCACGTATAGTAAAATATACCCTAACAATACCTGTAATTGTAATTAAAGCATTGAATGAATTATTGATTTTGTTTCACTTTAGTCTCAAAACAGTCTTTATTGATTTTGTTTCACGCATATAGCTTGAGTTTTTGCTCAAATTTCGTTTTTCTTGTTAAGTGTGTTTCGTCCTAAATCGTTGGTTGCATCTTGTTCATTGTGAAATTTGTAACATAACACACCTTCATTTCAATATTTGCTCCATTTCGAGCCCAAAAACCGTAACACCAAAACATTTTTAATTTCACTTTCGTTCTCGATTTTTGATCTTTTTGGTGAATTTTGTTGTTAAATATCACTTACTGAGTTGATTTCGCATCTATTTCAAGTTGTTTCATGAATTTTGGTTGAGTCTTGAGCAATATACCATAGTCACACAAGCTTAAACGCGTTTTTGCTCTAAAATCGCGTTTCCAGTAAGTTCTTGTCTTTTTTTGTGCAAATTGATCATTTATTCGTGTTCCTTGTGAAATTTCGCACAAAATGGACTACTCATTTGCTTAATTTGGTTGAGAATTGCAATTTCTAGAAATTTTGGTTTGAAGGTTTGAATCTTCATCTTCAACCTTAATTTTTCTGAATCACTTTTCTATATAAGTGCTGGTTAGGTTCTGAAAGTTGCATAGTTGAATTCCTTGTGAAAAATTAAGTGAAATGGAGTCCAATTTTGTCCGATTTGATTGAGTATTAACTGAGATATCCACATTTTAGGAAATCAATCATTCACTTATGTTCTTGGTGTTATTCATTTCCAGAATTTCTTTGATCCAAAATTGTTTGCTTAAAACTTCAAATAGTGTTTCTGGATTCAATATAGCTCTGTTTACCTTGATTCAAAAGCCAATTTGTTTGTCTCAAATTCTAGTATTATTTGAGATATTGAAGAAAAATTCAAAATAAGAAAATACTGAAAAGTAAAAAAAATAGCAAAAAAAGTATTATTGTCAAAAAAAGGCATCAACCTAATTACGGAACATGAAAAGAATTCCAAAAAAAATCGAGAAAAATTCCTATTGTTACTCAACTTTTTTTTGGATCAATGAGAAATTTTCTCAAATATTTTTTTAATTAAAATAGAATAACGATTAAAATAGATTAACAGTTAGTATAATGGACATTTACTTTTTTTAATTTTTTTAGCAAAACATCAAGTTTATGTTGTAGACACGTGCATAAATATTATAATAGACATTTATTATTTTTTAATATTTTTTCTCGTCATTATAACAATTTAAAATAAAATAATGGTTAGTATTATTTTTAACATAATTATTTTTATTTTCGTTTGGGACATTTGTGTAATTAGGTACTAAAACAAGTCCTTTATAACAATTGCATCAGAGTTATGCTGAAACCTTTTCAACAATTAACATTTCTTCCATCATGACCCTTCAATAAATATAATATATATCAAGGGTTAATAAGGCTTTTGTGTATGATACACAAAATGTCAGACACGTGGACCGTAAAAGCCACCGTGATAAAGAGATCCTTGAGAAAAGATTTTTTTCCCAACTAGCAAATGTTGTTGGCACATACAATTTTTTACCAACACTTTTGTTATTGTTGAGAAAAAATCGTTGCCTTATCTATTTATTCTTGTAGTGTCACCTTGTGTTCCAGGGTAGCTTATGCCAGTGGACCAATGGTGTTGATTTGTAAAATATATAGTCAAATAATTGTGAATAAAAATTAAATTATAACTATAAAGTAAATAAGAAGATTATAAATTTTAAAAAGAATATTAACAAAGACGTTGAAATTAAAAGTCCGTAGATAATAGGAAGAAAATGTCTAAAAAATTTTAATAACATAATCCATATTTATCAAATGTAAATATAAAAACCTAACCAACAATTAGAAAGAAAATAATACAACACAATTAAAATAGAAGCAGCGCGGTACTCAAAGATAGAAAGTTGAAAGAATATGATATGAGGTTCTTTCGTAAATGTGGCTGAATTTTGTGAATAAAAATTAAATTATAACTATAAAGCACTTTACGTATTTTGTCACGATTGTTTTTAACCAAACCGGTTATCAAGGAACAATTTGTGTATTTGAACAATTAAAATTTATTCTAAACCATAAAGTACACCAAATCACACTATTTAACATCTCACTTTACGTATTTTGTCGTAAAATGAATTTTTTCAACCAATTGATTATTGCAGAATCAACTTCACATATTTAAATATCTTAATTTTTTCAAGACTGTAAAGTACTCCTTAAATTATAAAAAGAAAACAAAAAAAGCGGCATTTTGGCGCTCAAGATGCAAAGCCGCATTAGATATAGAGATATTTGTAGAGGACCACCACATTTCTTACTGAATATTAAAGACCCAATAATTGAAGCAGTGGTATTAAATTCGGATCGATCATCGTTTCGATCAAGGCATTAGATCGATGAGTCACTAGTCGAACTGGTTGATCACTACTCTAACCACACGACTAATCAATAATAAAAATAATATCATTTTGCAGCAGAAAATAACAAGTTTACTTGAACCCATCAAGTTACTGATCCGACTGAGGGCAAACTCCCAATCCGACTGAGCAAAATTGTTTTGGTCATACCAGATTGCATGCATATCTAATCCAATTACTCACTCAAATTTGTCATACCACCGATTCTGGGTTGGACCGGCCTATTCGGTCCAAGTTTAATAATGAATTGAAGTGTTGTGCGGACAGCCTAAAGCATGTTGGTTTGAAAACAAAACTTTTATTTTATCCATCAAACGGAACGTGTTTGTTATTAGAGTAATGATATTTGGACAAAAATTCTCAGACAAAAATGGTCAAAAACCAATTTACAACATCAATTAGCCAAGTTTTTTAGGTCATTAACCAATTAACCAAGTTTTTAGTCAATGACCTAGGAAATAGTAAAAAGGTAGGTTGGTTAATGACCTAAAAAACTTGGTTAATTGGTGTTGTAAAATAGTTTTTGGCGATTTTTGTCTGGAAACTTTGTCCAAATATATTATTGATTTTTTTTATAAGCAAATGAATTTTATTAATGATAGAAGGGGGGAGTACAAGGCATACTCCTCCCATGTCGTTACAAAAGATGGAATCAAAAGGGGGGGCCTCGTTAAAAACCTTCAAGGGCCAATGAATTTTATTAATGATAAGCAAATGAATTTTAATAATGTTATTCGTTGTAACACAATAACTACACCCTCAATGTACTCCAAAACCTCCTCCACAAAATCCGCATGATCAACTGCCCTTCACCCAATCAATTCCTTCCTCCACGAAATGATTATCAGCGCCATCTCATCATTCCCATTTCATAGCTCCGTAGATGCCATTCAAATGCCTATTCAGATTTGATTAAGTCTGCTTAACGGCGAGGAGCACCAACCTGCAAAAGAAATACAAATGTTTCTGCCCGCCCTTGGCGAGGAGCGCCAACCTGCAAAAGAAATACAAAATGTTTCTGCCCGCACTTTCCTTGATCCACTGCCAAGAAAAGACTACCACCCTGTTGAAAATAGTTTCCACATCGGCGACTTGTCCCTTAAACACCACATCATTCCTTGCTCCCCACAAGACCCATGTTACAGCAAACCATATTAAGTATTTGATTTTCTTCTTCTTCTTTATCCCCAAGAGACATCTTCCATGTTGTAAGAAGTGATCTAATGGCTCGGATAATGCCACTTCACGAACACCTAGCCACGTCCCAATCTTCTTCCACACTGCAGCAGCGATTATACATTGGAAAAACAGGTGGCTCACTGATTCTTCTTCTTCAATGCATAATGGACAGCAACTATTAAGATGGTGATCAATAATTCCTCGAGCAATCAAATTATTTCTCGTAGCCAGTCTCTTCTGGATCAATCTCCATCCAAAAATCTGAACTTTAGATGGAACATCACTTGCCCAGATGTGCTTCATTGCTTTTTTCCATTCTTCTGACAAATCACTGTCTTCTCCTATGTTAATCAAAATACTGTAGCAGCTTTTCACTGAGAATCCGTCTGCCAAACTAGGAGCCCATCTTCATTGATCATCCACCCCGTCTTCTATTTTGACATTAATTAACAAATCTTGCAGTTCACTAAACTGATCTTGTTCATCACCTATAAAAGCCCTGACCCACTGCCACTTCCATTCCCAACGATCGTCACGCCATTCTCCCATTTCAACTACTTTACAATTACACTTTATAGAGAACAACTGAGGGAACCGAGAGCTTAAAGAAATCGTACCTATCCAATCGTGCAACCAAAAACTAGTGTTTCGTCCATCTCCAATCCTTCGCTGTAGCTGATTACAGAACCAAGAGTTGTTATTAGTGAAGTCCACTCCTAAAGAGCACAGGTCACGCCACCAGAGAGAACATTTTGATTGAAAGCTAATACCGTAGTTTTCCTGACAAATACTGCTTTGAGACAGCTCTCCATACCGTAATCATAGTAATTCAGCCCAAATTACATCCAGTTCATTTAAGAATCTCCACTTCCACTTAACTAACAATGATATATTGAATGCTTCTAAATTTTTTATACCCAACCCTCCACTCAGTTTCGGTTTGCACACCGAGGACCACTTTACCCATGAAATTTGTTAGAGCCCAAATATATTATTGTTATTATCCAATTTGGTCTGCGTGTCAATTTGCTTGCCGCATGGCTATGCACTTATGCTTTAAATTTAATGATGATGCTACGTGCAGCAAAAAAGGGCCATTGCTACCTTCTCTTGTTTTTCCGCTTTTTTTGGACGATCAATGGCTGTTAATATGAACTTTGATGAACGAAAATTAGGTGATAGGGACGCTTTTTGAAAATTTATGCATGCAAGCCTAAGCACTCAAGCCACACATTAATTTAAACGGGTCCCAGCCTCCTAAAAAATAAAGTAGAAGTCTTTCTTCTTTTAGATAAGCAAATAACACGACCATTAGCTTATTATTTACCATTCTTATAATAAATATATTGTTTTTATTTGATACTAATTTATTTAATTATTGTTTCTGAAAGTATGGGCAGGGCAAGTATACGGGCAGTCTGGTTACGTCAATTCCACTATGATAGGGATAGCATGTGAACTGTTTTTCCTTCGGTAAAGCCTGTGAACTCGGAAATGGTTTCTCTATAAAGCTAGTTGACGTCAATTCATTAAATTTATTTATTGATTTGGTCATATCTTGGAGACAGTTTAGGCAAATTGCACCACATCTCCACTTTCAGTTTTTTTAATATAGAATGGATTAGGCAGTTTAGTTAACGGTTCAGATAGTTTGATAAACAGTTCGGCTCAAAGGTTCGAAAATAATAGTTTACGGTTCATATATAAAGTTTCCTTTTTTAATCAATTCGGTTCGAAATTTGTACCGACAAACTGAACCATTAAAACAGTTCAGTTCGGTTCGGCGAACCACAAATGCAGTTCGGTTTGATTCAGCCGAACTGTTTAATCAGTTTGGTTTAGTTCAGTTCGGTTCTCTTTGTTAACCGAACCATGAACAACCCTAGTTAGAAGAGAGGTCAATGGTAGACTAGACCAAAACCCTTGACAATAAATAAACTAAATTCAAAGCGATGTTAAAATATAAATACACACAATTCATAAAAAAAGAATATGAATATACACACATTTAAAAATGGTAATATAAATGTTGACATATATTAGATATTTATATCTCAACTTTAGTAATAGACACCTTCATTAGTTCATTCTAAAACATCATTAACAACTAGTGTATTTTTTTTCTTTTTGATAAATTAAGAACAAGGGTGTTTAGGATACTAATTAGAAAATATATATTTCGGATACTCCACATTTTTTTTAGGTTTTTAAATGAACATCAAATAACCTTTTATACATTTTCTATAATAAATATACTTGATGGAATGCTTGAACCAACATCCCAATTACCTTAGCTTATGATGAGTATTTTTTATTTTTGGTGTAAAGCTTTTGAGTATCCTGTAAACCCACAAAATGAAGAGGTAGAAATAAAAACGCGTAACACAAAAATATATCACATAGATAGGTAGGGACTCTAGGAAGAATTTTGCATTTCCTATATGTCATGCATATTAGTAGTGGCCTTCCAAGAAATGATATGTTGTTGTAGTGCTTTTTTAAAGGAATTATATGTTTTCCCTGAATGACATTGGCAAGAATGATTCTTTATTATGATTAAATATAGGACTTTCCCTAAAAGTTCTGAACTTACTCAAGAAAGATAATTAGTATCGCGCGCAGTGTCCAGGTTAACTTAAGACTTGAAAAATATGTTGTTGAAAAATACATATAAAGGCTGAGTTGTTGAACAATAAAGGCTAAGTCAGGCCTTGTAGTAGTGAGATATAACAAGCGACCAACCAATCTTCTATAAGAAGAAACATCCTCAAGAGGAGGGGAATCAGAATCATGTAGCTTGAGAGAAGCATCATATGGTGTAGAGCATGACTTGGCTGCCAACAAGCCACTGTCTTCCAATAACTCTAATGCATATTTTCGTTGATTTAAGAAAATTCCTTGCTTGGATCGTGCCACCTCCAAACCAAGAAAAAATCTGAGAGTACCAAGATCTTTTATCTTGAACTTGGCATCCAAAAAATGTTTGACATGCTGAATTTCAGTGAGACAATTGCCAGCTAGGACTATGTCATCTACATAGACTAGCAAGGCAGTGAAATTGTCATTATGAAGCTTAGTAAAAAGAGAGTGATCAGCAGTTGATTGAGAGTAGCCAAGGGAGAGTAGAGCAGTAGAGAGTTTGGAGTACCATTGTCTACTTGCTTGCTTGAGACCATAAAGAGATTTGTTGAGCCTACACACCTTAGTTGTTGAAGAAGAGGAATTGGGTGGAGTGAGACCGGGGGGAGATCCATGTACACTTCCTCATTGAGATCACCATGCAAAAATGCATTGTTCACATCAAGTTGTTCTAGGTGCCAACCTTTGATGGAAGCAAGAGAGAGCAGAGTGCAGATGGTGGTTAGCTTTGCAACCGGTGAAAAAGTATCAAAGCAATCAACACCTTCCATTTGTGTATAACCTTTGGCGACTAGACGAGCCTTGTACCTTTCAGTTGACCCATCCGCATGATGTTTGATCTTGTAAACCCATTTGCAACCAATGGGATGTTTACCTTTGGGTAAGTCCACAATTGTCCAAGTATTGGTTGATGCAAGAGCATCCAATTCAGACCTCATAGCTACCTGCCAACAGTCAAGTTTGCTTGCCTGGGTATAGGTTTTGGGCTCGGTGACAGCACTAATGGCCAGACAGAAATGTTTATATGTGGGATTGCAATGATCATAAGATAGGACAGAAGAGAGAGGGTATTGGGAGTTACCTGAGGATGGCTTTGGTAGTTGAGAAGATAGCAAATTGCAGTGATAATCAAGCAGCACCGCAAGAACAAGGAGTGGCGCAAGTGCAGTCACGTATAGGGAGAAAGTTCTCGATCTCTTCCCAAAGAGTAGTCAATTTGGTGAAATAAGAGGAGATGTCGAGATTACCTTGGTGAAATCGAGCCAATTCTTCTTGGAGATCAGCAATTCAAAAGATGTCTCCTTGAGAAAAACGTTTCTCCAAACTCTTCCAAACGATGGAGGCACGATCGCACCAGAGAAGCGACTTTGCGATGTTTTCAGAGATGGATCGTTGAAGCCATGACAGAACAAGGTTGTTGCAGCGAATCCAAGGTTCGTAGAGAGGATCTGAAGCCGACGGAGGTGTGAGGCTGCCATCAACAAACTTGACCTTATTCTTGGAGATGAGAGCGACTCGCATAGATCGAGACCATGTCTGATAGTTCTGATTGTCTAGTGCGGGTTGAACCAGAACCAGGGAGGAATTTTCTCTAGGGTGCATGTAGTAGGGATTCGAAGGATTGGTGGCAAAATCGGCGTAGGAGACCGCCATTGAAGAAGCAAACGAAGAAGAAGCAGTTCGCAGAAGAACAAGAGAAACAGTTCGCAGAAGATCAAGAGGCGAATTGATGAGGGAAACGTGAATCGAAGGAGGAGATGAATGTTTCAATCTGATACCATGTTACAGCCATAACAGCACAGAGAAGAAAAGAATGTAAAACTGGTATCATTCATCTCAAGTCTGGAAACAGTTACAGAATTGGTTATATACCTAATCTGAATTAACTTAGCTAATAACAGAATTAGTTACACTAAGTGTAGTTAAATAATAACTAGCTAATCTAACTATGGTTAGCTTTATTTGCAATAGGTAATAGTTGGCACATGCAAATTTTTGCCAACACTTTTGTTATTGTTGAGAAAAAATCATTGTCTTATCTATTTATTCTCGTAGTGCGACCCCGTATCCTAAGGTAGCTTATACCAGTGGACTAATGGTATTAGTTTGTAAAATATATAATCAAATAACGCTGTGAATAAGAATTAAATAAGAATCCATAGATAAAAGGAAGAAAATGTCTAAAAATTTTAATAACATAATCCATATTTATCAAATGTAAATATAAAAACCTAACCTATAATTAGAAAGAAAACAATACAACACAATTAGAAAGTGAAACACGTGGATATCATGTACGGTTGGATGAAAATCGCCAATAAAATAGAAGCAACGCGGTACTCGAAGATAGAAAGTTGAAAGAATATGATGTGAGGTTCTTTCGTAAATGTCTAAAGCAAATACATTTAGCATCGGGTGTTTAAACAACCGACGCTAAATGTATTTGCTTTAGACATATAGCATCGGGTGTTTAAACACCCGATGCTAAATGTCTAAAGCAAATACATTTAGCATCGGGTGTTTAAGCACCCGACGCTAAAGGCCATGTTTTATTTTTTTCACTTCTTCCATCGCATACACTATTCTTCGCATTCTCACTCTCACTCTCTGAACTGTCTCACTCTCTCAAGGCTCTCTCGCTCTCTCTCTGAACCTCCATCTTCCTCACCGTAGAATCTTTGCTCGTTGTCGCCATTGCTCTCGTCGTCGCCTTCTTCGTCGTCACTCCTATTTTGGGGCTTGAAATCGAAGACGGTGCTCTCACTCTCTGAGGTCTCTCACTCTTTCAACAATACGACACTCTCACTCTCTGAACTCAACGAACACGACGCTCTCACCGTTCTCAACTCTCGCCGTCGCCTTGCTCACCGTCGCCTCCCTCGCCGTCGTTTCAGTGCAAGGATATTCGAAACCCTAAGTTTTCAAAACGGCCCCCTCTTAAGGACAGCCTCTGCGAAGTCTTCTCCGTCGTCGCACCTGGTTCGTATTCTTCTCTGGTTTGATTAATTGCTTCTATTTTGTTCTGAAACCCTAATTTTAATATTTCTGATTCGTCATTTTTGTGTTGAACATAGTCTATCACAGTGATAAAAAGTTCACCCTCATCACCTATTCACCTACTGAACTTGTGAGTCTCTCTCTCTTGGTTGCTGTGTGTTCTACCTTTATGTTCATTGATTAATTGTTTACTCATTATTTGCAAGTTTCCTGATTCATTATTTGCAAGTTTTTGGTCAACATTATACATTCTAACTAATAATAAGACTAACTATTGGCATCTTGCTGAAAGATGTCCGACATACCATAACTAGATTGTGCATATTCTTCAATAGTATATGTGCTAAAATCATCGACCCTCAAAAATTGGACGAGTTGGAAAATGAAGTTGCTATTATCTTGTGTCAGTTGGAGATGGTTTTTCCTCCCTCGTTCTTTGATATCATGGTTCATTTAATTGTTCATCTAGTTAGGGAGATTAGATTATGCGGCCCTGTTTATTTAAGGTGGATGTACCCAGTCGAGCGATACATGAAGATCTTGAAAGGGTATGTGAAGAACCAATATCGTCCTCAAGCATCCATTGTCGAAAGGTATGTCACAGAAGAAGCTATTGAGTTTTGTTCAGACTACTTGTCAGAAGCGAAATCTGTGGGACTACCAAAGTCTCGCTATGCAGGGAGATGTCAAGGTAAAGGTACACATGGTATAACCACTCAGAGAATGGGTCGAGCTGAAGTGCTTCAAACACATTTGTATGTTTTGAATAACACAGATGAGGTATTACCTTACTTGTCTCTACATAAAGAGTTAGTAAAGGCAAAACCCTCGAATGAAAGAAATATTGTTATTGAACGAGCATAACAACACATTTATAACATGTTGGATTGAAGGAAGTTCCTTCCTCATTTTTGCTTTGAGGATTTGGTTTACCTTTATACTTCATGAACTTTTTGAACATTCGAACCAGTTTACTCATGTCTTCATCACTTTCATTGGAGCTATCATAATCTTCTGTGTCACTTTCTTTGATACATGCTTTTAGCGCAAGTCCTTTATTTTTCTTTTCACCTTCCTCACTTTCAATGAGTCGATTTAATTCGAGCTCATGTTCCTGCAATTTACCAAACAAGGTGGTTAAGTCCATAGAAGATAAATTTTTAGATTCCGAGATAGCTGTCACTTTGGGTTGCCAGCTTCTATTTAGGCATCGTAGGACTTTATTGGTCAAATCCTCATTTTTGAAAGACTTTCCGAGGCCTCTGAGATGGTTAACTATATGGACGAAACGTTTGTTTAGTTCTTGGATGGTTTCACTCGGTTTCATCCTAAATAGCTCATACTCATGAGTTAATGTGTTCATTCTAGCCCTTTTGACCTCGGTAGTACCTTCATGGGTCACTTGAAGGGCGTCCCACATTTCCTTGGCGGTTTTACAATGTGATACGCGATAGAACTCATCGATGCTTAACGCAGTTATAATGATGTTCTTAGCTTTCAAATTGTATTGAACCTTTTCTTTTTCATCTTTGGTCCAAAGAGATCTAGGTTTGTTCACCATTACATCATTAACAAGATGAGTGGGAACAAACGGACCATTTATGACAGTATCCCAAATATCACAATCTACAGCCTCAATAAAAATTTTCATTCTTGTTTTCCAATAATCATACCCTTCACCATTGAAAGATGGGGGTCTGTTTAAGGAGTCATTTGAAGTCATCTTGCCTCTTGAGACAGTTAGTCTTGACCAAGAGTCTAGCTCTGGTACCACTTGTTGACCAAGTGACTTCAAACACAAGAGGGGGGTGAATTGTGAAATTAAAAACTGCGATTAAAAATAAAGTCTTTAAAAGATTTTGATCAAGTAAGGCGCTTAAGAAAGTTTGAATTGAAATAACAGTGATAAAACAATAAAATTAACTTGTAAAGAAAATTAAAGAGATGAAGGGAAAGAAGATGACACAAAGAGCTTTATACTGGTTCGGGCAAACCACAGGCCTACGTCCAGTCCCCGAGGAATGCTCCAAGGGATTTCAACTAATCACTAGCTTTTAAAACAGGTTCAGCTAGAAACCTTTACAACAAGAGAACTTACAATACCGGGATATCACCTCCCTATGTAAAACCTTTAAAACCTAGAGATATCACCTCTCTAGAAAACACCAAGACATATCACCTCTCTTGAATACCTTGGGATCTCACCCAACCAAGAGATATCACCTCTCTTGATTATCTTGGGATCACACCCAAAAATAAGAAATATAAAAGATTTGATAACACACTCAAATGTGTGGATAAAACAAGTTGAAGCTCGAATAATACAATATCAAACTATGTGAATTATAAAGCTCTCAAAAAATAAAATATTAGCAAGTGAAAGAGTAGTATGAGAGTGATAGAGAAGAATAATAGATCTCAGATGCAAGAGTGAGTCGTAGGTTGAAAGTGAAGAGTGAGGCTGCTATTTATAGGCGTATAGAAAATATGACCGTTGAGTGAAATGAAGAAATGTAGAAATCGATTGTGTGCCTGATTTGCCTAAGATGGATAATCGATTTCATGCTTGATTAGATCTAGGATAAGGAATCGATTATGTACTTAGTTAAATCATGAAAGAATCGATTCTTTGCTTTGTTAAACCATGAGAACCGATTGTGAGCCTCAAAAGAAAAGGAAAGGAATCGATTATGAAGTAGAATGAAAAGGAGAAGGAATCGATTTTTAGCTTGAGTATATGATTTAAGAAATCGATTCTTGGTCTTTAAGAGAGCTTGAAAATCGATTTCATGCTTTAACATATGATTTAAGAAATCGATTCTTGGCCTTTGGTGCATAATAGAAATCGATTATATGCTTTCCAAAAATCATTTTCATATCATGTGTGCTTGTTCTATTCAATTATGCATGCATGGGATTTGTTTAAAAATATTTTCATGCAAACTTATTTTTATGAAACATATTGTGAGTGTGTGATTTATTTCAAATTTAGAGAGCTTTATTTTCACTTACAAATTGTCCTAATACACACACAACAGTAGAACCACTCTTGACTTGATCTTGATTGCATTTTTCCGCTTTTTGCAGTATAGTCCTTTTTGCAGTTTAGTCCTTTTTGCCTTTTTGTCAGTCATCAAAACCAGATTATTCCTGTCAAGGCATATATTCACACTAATAAGAGACATGCTAGGATAATGTTGGAGCATGAAGATCATGTCAGCTTTGTCTCCTTCAAAGAGATCATGGACATGGTTTCCGGTGAAGAGTGACTTGAGTTAAGCCATTTGAGCATATGGTGCACGTAAGTAGTAAAGTTTATTTCATTATGTCAATTTCTCGCATTTCTACATATATTAATAAACTTGATAGTTTTTATTACGTGCCACTAGATATCTGTATCGTCAATGTGTTGAAAGAGGTACGAATGAAATATATGGATTTATGTGTCCACATAAGCTTAACTTGAAGAATATGTCCATGGATACCGTTCTTGAAAATATTCAAGTGAAATTGACCACCAATAAGTTCATATATATTGCACCATTTTGCTATAAGTACGTGATTGCATATTTCAACGAATTGGTAATTCATTTTCCTTTGTTTGTGTGTGGCTTAATTTTAAGTTTATCAATGTTGCAGCAATCATTGGCAACTAGTTGTCCTACTCCCAAATGAAAATACTGTGGTCTGGATGTGTTTCTTATGCCGCAAACCAAACAAAGAAATCAAAGACATGTTTAGCAGGTAAGTTTTTAATTTTTTTATCATGGTTTAGATTGTAGTATTTGGGTTGAAATTTTATTACTAATTTTATATTATCTTATTAGAGCTGTCAAAGGGGATTCTACATCGACCACCAAGTGTTGTACCCTATAGTAAGTAATTTAAAATATGGGTTGATTTAATTTAGAGTGAATTAATATATGATATATATAATACTCTCTTTAATTTTGTTAATTCAATTGTGTAGATGCCAATACAACAGAATGGTTTTCATTGTGGCTATTATGTGATGAAGTTTATGCTGACCATTTTGAGTGCTGGTGTTGTTGATAATTGGGAGAAGGTATAATTTTGTTTGGATATTTATTTGTGCGTATACTGTTGATTGGATATAATTTGTTTGAGTAATTTTAAACTCGTAGGTATTTGATGACCCAAAGGCATACACCGAAGAGGAACTTTTGGAGGTTCGTCAGCTTTGGGCAGAATTCTTTATGAAGATTCCTACAGAACAAAAAGATACACTCTTTTAGATTTACTAGTTTAATGTCTTTTTAGAAATATTTTGTTTTAGATACACTAGTTTCCATTGTTTGTGTTGGGCAGAAATACTTTGTTATGATTCTAGGTTTATTATGGTTCCAATATTTGTGCTGCTTCTATATGGTTTGTGTTATGTTTCCAATTTGTAATTGTAAATTCTGGCTGTGTTATAAATTCTGGTTGTGTTATAAATTCTGTTTTGTGTAAATTCTGGTTGTATTATAAATTCTGGCTGTGTTATGGGTTCGGTTATGGTTTGTGTTCTGACTGTGTGACAAAAGCAGGTTCTTATAAATTCTGGTTTCGATAAAAAGAAACTAGACATTTAGCATCGGTTATTCTAAATAACCGATGCTAAATTTCATATTTTGATAAAAAAAAGATATTTAGCATCGGTTATTTAGAATAGTCGATGCTAAATGTCTCAACAAATAACTTTTAGCATCGGTTGTTTCAAACAACCGATGCTAAAAGTTATTTGTTGAGACATTTAGCACCGGTTATTTGAATTAACCGATGCTAAATGTTATTTTTTGATAAAAAAATGACATTTAGCATCGGTTATTGGAAACAACTGATGCTAAATGTCTCAACAAATAACTTTTAGCATCGGTTGTTTCAAATAACCGATGCTAAATGTATCAATAAATGGCTTTTAGCATCGGTTATTTGAAACAACCGATGCTAAAAGTCATTTTCCAAACCACAAAAAAGTGATGAAAGGGAGATTTAGCATCGGTTTCTTGAAAACCCGATGCTAAAAGTGACATTTAGCGTCGGTTAAAAAACCGACGCTAAAAGTTTCACTTTTAGCATCACGACATTTAGCGTCGGGCGATAACCGACACTAAAAGTCCAAAATAACCGACGCTAAAAGTCCAAAATAACCGACGTATTTTGTCACGATTTTGTTAACCAAGCCGGCTATCGAAGAACAAACTTTGTGTATTTGAACAATTATAATTTATTCTGAACCATAAAGTACACCAAGCCACACTCTTTAGCATCTTACTTTACGTATTTTGTCATAAAATGAATTTTTTTCTCCCAATCAATTATTGAAGAATCAACTTTACATATTTAGAAATCTTAAATTTTTCAAAACTGTAAATTATTCCTTAAAATATAAAAAAGAAAAAAAAGTATAACCTTAAAATATAAAAGAAGAAAAAAAAAGGAAAAAAGAAGAAAAAAAGCTGAAAAAAAGGAAGAGAAGAAAAAAATACAAATAAAAAGAAAAAGAAAACAAAAGAACAGCGGCATTTTGGCGCTCAAGATGCCAAGGCATTAGATATAGAGATTAGTAGAGGACCACCACATTTCTTGTTGTATATTAAAGACCCAATAATTGAAGCAATGCTATTAAATTCGGATTGATCATCGTTTCGGTCAAGGCATTGGATTGATGTGTCACTGGTCGAACTGGTTGATCACTACTTGAACTACACGATCAATCAATATTAAAAATAATATCATTTTGCGGCAAAAAGTAACATTTACTCGAACCCATCAAGTTACTGATCCAACTAAGGGGGAACTCCAATCCAACCGATTGGGTCATCGACTGCAAAACGTCTGGGTCATACCAGATTGCATGCATCCAGTTACTCATTCAAATTGGGTCATACCACCAGTTCTCAGTTGGACCGACCGACTCGGTCGAAGTTTAATAAAGAATTGAAGTGTTGTGTGGATAGCCAAACATGTTGGTTTGAAAACAAAACATTTATCCATCAAAGAGAACGTGTGTTGTTGTTCAATTTGGTCTGCTAACGATTTGGTCCTCGGTTCGATCCCTGACCGGTGCGTATGGAAAAATATTTATTAGAGGTCAGCTCCTTAAATAGATCTCAGATACCTCGAATGATTAGTCTCTACAATCATCGTGGAGGATACATTGGTTTAAAAAAAAAAGAAAAGAGCCATTGCTATCTTCTCTTGTTTTTCTGCTTTTTTGGACGACCAGTTGTTGTTAATTGTTATATGAAGAAGAGAGGTCAAGGAGGGACTAGACCAAGACCCTTGACAAGAAATAAACTAAATTCAAAGTGGTAATAGGGAACCCTAAGCGACCCCTAAAACAAACCAACCTAACGCAAAAGAAAGACAGTTTAAAAGACTAAATTACAAAACCAGATCAAAATGAGACATAGACGGTATTTGGCTTTGAATGAGTATGGTGATATCCAAAATTTTAGAATATAAATACACACAATTCATAAGAAAAAGAATATAAATATACACATATTTAAAAATGGTAATATAAATGATGGCATATATTAGATATTTATATCTCAAAGCTTTAGTAATAAACACCTTCATTAGTTCATTCTAAAACATCATTAATAACAAGTGCATTTTTTTTCTTTTTGATAAATTAAGTGTATTTAAGATACTAATTAGAAAATATTTCGGATACTCCATATTTGATGTTTTTTTTTTGGTTTTTAAATAAACATTAAACAACCTTTTACACATTTTCTATAATAAATATACTAGATGGAATGCTTGAACCAACAACTCAATTACCTTAGCTTATGAGTATTGTTCTGTACCGTACTTCCGACCTTAACGAGTTGTCCGAAGTAGTTGGTAGATGTCGTCATTGATCAGTGATGTTCGATTTTGAGATGGCGGTGTTGTACCTGCAAGAATACTCCGATGCTCAAGTCAGTATTTTAATGAATCAATGTTGGTTGGAGAAATTGCATGCATTTAATGATCATTGAATGTGGTATTTATAGAGTTTGAGTGAAGTTTGCTTTGATGATCCTGAACCATCAGATCTTGCAGAGGTATCTGAACCGTTGATTGATTGGGTTAGATTTTCTGGATATGGGCTGCTTGGTTAATGGGCCTTGCAGGGGGTGTAAATATCAGTGATACCATTACCATAATAGTGCCCCCCCAAGTCTAGTCGCCTGAGGGGCGATCTTGACTTGATAAGCTGATGCGACCTTACGTTGTCAGTAGGTGTTTCGTGTGGAAGTTTGATTTATTCTAGGGATACCGATCTTGATTGTGAAGTCGATCATGAGACGTACCGAGCTCGATTTATTGACCGATCGTGAGATGTACCGAGCTTTTCTTTGAGGGACTCAAAACGCGGCTATTTTTCGTTGAGTAGAGGAATCAACGCTTCGTATTCTGTGTCAGACATTAAATGCTTCTGACACGGTGCGTATTACGATGGCGGCTAATGATTGTGACGTATTGTTTTTAGTGCGTGAACTTTGGATTTTGATTGGACGTGTTGATTCGACTTCCAGGCCCAACCCATGATATTCGCCCCACTATAAATAGGAGGTCACTTTCTTCCATTTTTGTTGCTACTTAACTCCTTCTGCTCTGATTACCGGTCTTGAGTTGTCGAGCTTCTCTTCGAATAAAGCGGACTCAGTGATAGTTTAAAGCTTTTCAAGCGGAGCTCAACAGTAGATTGACAAGCAAAAATTTCTTTCAGATCTGATCATCTCTTCTGCTTCATTTCGAGGTTAGTGTTTAATTGTTTTCTATTTGTTTTGCGTTTTGGATCCCCCCAAGTCCTTTATTTATTCGCTCAGAGTGGGGGTCGTCAGGTCGGGTTCCGACTTGCTCGCGAACCCATTTGCGATGTTTAATCCCGACATTTCGTCCCCCATTTCTGCAAATTGGACTTGGCGAGGACCAAACAAACCGGTAAGGATATAACTGAATATCGAAACGAGTTTGTAAAACTCATGGCCTCCGGTGGTGACGTTTTTGAAGATCGGGAGAATCAGACAGTGGTTGCTGCTCCAGACGAGCAAGATCATCTGTCCTCCGCTCCAACAAGTGAGCAAGCGGAGGACGATCTTGATGTTGGAAGTTCTTCTCCTGTTGACGGTGTTAATGAGTCCGACGCAGATGTTGCGGAAGCTATGGAGGAAGATTGTAGGATCGATGTGGTGGCTCTAATCTGACGAAGAGGTTCAATCGGGGGGAAGACAGGGGAGTTCGAATACTCTTGAATAAGAGAGCTCTGATTCCGACTTTGGGACGAGCTCAACGACCGAAGATGACTCTGATCAGGACGACGCTGAGGAATTTCAAGAACGTCGCGGCACATACCAGTCAAGTACGGGTCGAGCTTTTGATGCTTCAGTTGACGGTTATTCCAGCACTGGTCCTTGAGCTCATGATGTACCGGTGCGAGAGGTTCGCCCTTATGATTGGGTTTCCACCAAGGTTTTGGAAATCGAATCATTGTTCCGGTCTGGCCATAATCTAGGGCCAGTAGCTCAAAAAATCTCTGGGCGCTTTGGAAATATTTGGAAGGTTGAAGGTATGAAAGATGGAGAGCACGTGGCTTCCTGGGCAGGAGATTTTAAATTTACCATGTACCACGTGACGATCAACGATATGAACATCCGGCCTCTCTTTACCTTTCTTCAACAGACCGTTCTAGCGGAGTTGGACGTAGCACCCTCCCAGCTACATCCAAATGCGTGGGCTTTCCTCCGAGCCTTCGAGCTGATGTGTATTCATCTGGAGAGACCGGTGCCGCCTCAACTTTTCTTCCATTTGTTCGATCTTAATCGGAATAGTGGGGAGGCTAAGTCCGGTCGTGAGCATGTCAGTTTTCGCTCAAGACGAGGCGCGAAAATCTTCAGAGCTTATGCGGACTCACTGAGGGGAAGTTGGAAGCAATTTTTTTACTGGGTCAAACCGGTAAATGGCAAGGCCATCGACTGTGTAGGCAAGTTCGAAGCTGATGGTCAGACTTTGGAGTCCACCAAGTTCCCTATCGGTTGGAGTCACGGTCATTTTAACCGGTCTACACATTCCTACTCCGTCGACGAGGATCGATTGAGTGCTGAAGATCTCCTCACTAAAAAGATTTCGATTTTCATTTCCCAAAGGGTTCCGTATTCAAAGCATAAATATCGAGGTATCCCTATGGATCGTTTAGTCCAGGCGGGGAAGCAGGTGCAAGTGCAAAGGGTTTTAGGTAGATCGTCTTTCTGGAGCGGACTTTTGTGTATTTGAATTTTCTGCAAGTGATATAACTCACTTTTTTAAAGAAGTTGGCGATGCAATCGGTAGATGCTGAAGAAGAAGGGGTTCCGTCAAAAACATCTCTGCCACCTCAGCCCATTGTCGAGGCTGCCATCCCTGCTGAACCAATCACCACTGTTACCCAGGAAGACTTAGTCAGTGCCGAGGCAGATCGAGGAAAAGGGATCGAGAGTTTGTCTGATTCTCCACCTCCTGTTGGGAAGGGTGTCGAAATCGGGACTTCTGTAAAACGGGGACGAGCTGGTGCCGAGGATGAGTTGAGATCGGCAAAGAAGGCCAAAGCTTCGAAGAGATCCAAGCACAAATTTAAGGTCGTTTCTTTGGACGAGAAGTTCCTAGAGCAAAACTTCGATCAGTGGCGGGAGGATCCCATTGCAGCATCGGCCCAGATCTTTGTGAATCTTGCCGACGTTCATAAGATCGGGAAGCAGAAGTATGAGAAGCGAGCTAAAGGTAGGTTCCTTGTTAATTCCGACGGTTTTGTTGATTCGTTTATGATTTTTCTCTTAGTTTTGATATCTTCCTTGTTATGTCTGTAGATTTTTTGGAGGCCGAGAAGGTCAAACGTGTCAAACTTTTGGAGGATATGTCTTTGAGGACCAACGAGCTGGCCTGTGTCAAGTCCGAGCTTCGAACTTTGAAGGAAGGCCAAGAGGTTCTTGCGACGTTAAAGGAATCTGCCCTGAGTCGTACCGAGACTGCTGAAGCTCGTGTGAAGGAGCTTGAAGATCAGGTGAAAGCTCTAGAGGAGTCCGAAGCTGAGGCAAAAAGATAGGTGAGGAGTTTGGAAGATCGTATTGCCGAGCTGGAGGATGACTTGAAGAAGGCCTCGGAAGGGAGGGTGGAAACTAGCACCGATCCCGAAGCCCGGATTGCCGAACTTCAAGCTCAACTAGACAAGAGTCAAGATGCCCTTCAACAAAGCAAGAAAGATGCAAAGGAGGCTGCTGAAGTGGCAATTGAAATGCATAAGGAAGGCTTTGAAGGCGCTCTTCTGCAGGTTCTTTTACTCCATCCTTCGCTTCCACTGGACCGGGCGATCATTCATGCCGATCATGAGGTCGATGGAAACTGCATTGTCAAGGTCGACTCACAGACGGATGAGAAGACCATCATCTTTCCGATCTCAGATGTTTAATGATTTTCAGCATTTTTTATCTTTTGCAGAAGTTCTGGGTGTATACTTATCCAATCAAGTTTTGCATAGACTCAGAACTTCGTCATGTAATTCGAAATTTTGAGGGCTCGGTGTTAAGAGTTTTGGCAAGTGTACCAATTGTCGTCGCAAGTAATAAAATACGGTAAGTAACCGGTCGATTCCACAGGGATTGTGTTTTATTATCAATAGGCAAGTAAATTAATCCTCAGACGTAATAGTTGGACGAAAAGTGAAGTAACGGTAGAATAAAGCAAACGTCTGTAAACAATAAAATAAAAGCGATTAGGGGTCGAATCTTCTCCCCTCACCTATCCTATGATCCTTCAGTTAATCTCAAATTGGTTGTTTAAATTACCAGATTCAATTCACAAAATTAGGTTAAGGACAATCCCTTGCCTCAAAACCCCTTTTACCTAATTGAGAAACCCTAATCCCTTAGGTGATTCATGCCCACAGGTAAAGCAATAAATGCAAGAAATAGAGAATTCACATATCCAATCCCATATTCCTATGGTGATCACAAGTATGTGATCTACTACCCCATGTCAAGAATGTAACCCATATCCCTATGTGATCACAAACCCTAATTCATTACAACTAGCATATGTAGAAGTAAAGCATTACACAAAGAGGCATAGACTTATGATATATTAACCAAACAACTGAATCAACCATAACAAAGTAATCAATAGATAGGTTTGGGGAGAGTCATCTCTCCCTAAGCAAATCAAACTACATGGACAACATCAAGGAAAGAGAAGATAGAAATAAGGAGAAGTTACACATAGAGGAATCCATGAGAAGTCTTCAAAACCTTGTTCCCAAGTGATTAGAAGCTCCCAAAAACACCCCCAGCTGCTGCTCCAAAGTGTGGCTCAGATCCCAAGACGAAGTCCCTTGAAAAATTGCTGAAACTGCTTTAAAAACCCTATTTTCACGCACCATCGCGACGCGGCCCGTGTCCGTCGCGTCGCGACAAAAGACAGAAGCATCAGGCATCGCAAAAACTACTCCAGGTCGCGTCGCGAACCCTCCTGGTCGCGACGCGAAAAATAACAGAAAGTTCTGGCTTGCAAAATTCCTCCAGATCGCGTCGCGAACCCTCCTGGCCGCGACGCGATATTGAACAGAAATCAAATCCCTCCATTTTGCTGCATTTCCGGGCAAGTGTCTGGTTCGCCGAATGATGCCACAACCAATTAGAGGTCTTCAATGTCCAATTTAGCTCCAAAAGTGAAGGAATTACTTACAAATGAACTTCCTACTACAATTATCTAAAACTAGACTAAATCCCAGATAATGACTGTGATACAATGAAAAACCTGCACAATTGGTCCTAAAAATGCCTAACTTACATCATATGATTGAGAGTCAACACAACCCCAAACTTAAACTTTTGCTTGTCCTCAAGCAAACAATCAATTCAGACTGTGGCTGATTTTTCTATTTAGCTGTTACATATAATACATCAACCTCAAACACATCAGCACATCAACTATCATCATCAATCTAATACAGTGGCAGGACAAATGAATTGGAAATACCGAATCATAAGCAGACAGCATTCTCAAGTTTTCTCTGTACGCACATCTCACCAGTGTTTCACTCTTGAGGTGTTTCGGGTATTCACTCAATTCACAGTACCTGCATCATCGTTTCATAGGCTTGACAGAGTTCTATATCAATCTATACAAATGAAATGCACACACACTTTTTGAGGACTTAAAGGGTTATAGTGGGGCTTAGGTAAGGGTTGGATAATTTTGGATAAGTAGGTTGCACTTGGAGTTAGGCCTACCTCTCTCTAGTCAATTTCACACAATTCACTTACTCACCCATTTTCCCCAAAGCATTCAACAAACAAGAGAAGGATTTTATTTATTTTTTTCTTTTTTTTTTGATATATATATCTATATCTATATATATATATATATATTTGCTTTTTCTATTTCTTTTCTTTGTTCCTTCTCTTGTATACCACCCCAAACTTAGAATGTTGCTATTCCACGAGCAACCGCAAACTTAGAATTTTTCCCCACTCTCACAGCTTTTGTTACCTAACTCCAAGTTAAGATTAACTAGGCTATGATTTTCAGGAAAAAAAAACATACCAGATTCAATTATAGGCTCAGAGGGGCTAGCAGAGGATAAACATTAGTTAGGTGTGGTTTGAAAGGCTCAGGGGTGCCAACAAAAGTGCCTCAGTGTGTATGAAAATCAAATGCAAGACAATTAAGTACAAAGTCAAGTTCTGCAGACTAATGCAAGCAAGGAATACACACTATATATAAGAAAGTGTTTAGGCTCAAACCTCACAGTTAGGATCGTAGAGATGGAACTTGAGAGATGCTGCTCACAGATGATAAAGAACTTCCGCAACGTTTGTCATGACCCCTGCTATTACTTGATGATAAAACTTGAAGTGCGAGTGTCAAAAGGAAAAATGCAAACATGCGACCCCAAATGCCACACATCATCACTATTGAAGCTGCTTTAACAAAACAAAAACAAAATATAGGGCAGTGGTGCCCCAATATCAGAGTAAGTTATAATAATAAGTACAGACCAAAGTGCGAAATAAAGTCAAAATAGGGCAAAATACAACCAAAAGTGCGAGTAAAAATGTCTGAATAAAACAGTAAAATAAATTTAGCCTCCTGCTCAAGGAAATGAAATGTGGCGCTCACCAGTGGGTTGCCTCCCACCAAGCGCTTCTTTAACGTCACTAGCTTGACGTTTGTCATCCCACTATTAAGGTGGCTGATATGACACAAAGAACACATCATCCTTCTTCTTTCGCTTCTGGGGCAGGAACATCATGAATTTGAAACATAGTTGTAGATGCTTCCATACCCTTTTAAGGTGAAGGGTGATGAATAAGGCATAGAAGGAGTCTAAATATATGTCAATCTCCTCACTTCTATCCTTCTTGCTACTTGGAAGAATAATAGGAACCATGATTTGTTGGGTTTTTTCTTGTTGGGTTTTCACCCCTTCCCCACATTGGGAACTTTGATCTTCCCTCCAAACTACATGCTCCTCCATTTCAATCTTTTCTTCTTCCTCATCTTCCTTATCCTCCCCAGATTCTTCTTTTGTTGGGGCTTGTTCTTCTTGTTCCTCATTGGTAGTGCATAACCATGGGTAATTTTCTGATATAGTTACCCACTCTTCCTCACAGTTGCACTCCACAAGATACTCCCCACAAGAATCGCAAAAGGTGAGTGTCACACATTTTCCATTCAAGTGGGGTTCACCACAATAGGTACATCGAAGTGAGGGTGGCGAGGACTCTATCATCACTTGCTCTTGGGGTTGGAAGAGGGTCTCGGACATTCGCATAAACTCGGACAAAGCATCTTCCAACCGAGAAGCTTGCTCTTTAGACTGGAAGATAGTCTCAGTCATTTGCCTAAATTGGGCCAAAGCATCTTCCAACCGAGAAGTGGATTCCATGATTTTTTTTTTCGAGACAAACAGCAATTCTTTCGAACTTTGCCCCTGCTACACAGTTCACTGAAACACTTCAACAAACCGTTAACAAGTCCAACACACTAACTAAGTATCTAAATAAATAAAACAAAAAATAAATACTAAAATAAAATAAAACAAAATAAAACAACTAAGAATTAACTCAATTGCCTTATTGACAATGAAATCAACAATCCCCGGCAACGGCGCCAAAAACTTGTTAAGACTTTTGGCAAGTGTACCAATTGTCGTCGCAAGTAATAAAATACGGTAAGTAACCGGTCGATTCCACAGGGATTGTGTTTTATTATCAATAGGCAAGTAAATTAATCCTTAGACGTAATAGTTAGACGAAAAGTGAAGTAACGGTAGAATAAAGCAAACGTCTGTAAACAATAAAATAAAAGCGATTAGGGGTCGAATCTTCTCCCCTCACCTATCCTATGATCCTTCAGTTAATCTCAAATTGGTTGTTTAAATTACCAGATTCAATTCACAAAATTAGGTTAAGGACAATCCCTTGCCACAAAACCCCTTTTACCTAATTGAGAAACCCTAATCCCTTAGGTGATTCATGCCCACAGGTAAAGCAATAAACGCAAGAAATAGAGAATTCACATATCCAATCCCATATTCCTATGGTGATCACAAGTATGTGATCTACTACCCCATATCAAGAATGTAACCCATATCTGTTGAACCAAGGACAAACACTCTTTGTTTTCAATGATAACAAATTACATCTTGTCTACTAATGGTTCAAGTTGAATGAAGTACAGGACGAAAATCAAAAAGCAGGAAATATTAAAGTGGAGCAGCTTGGAGAAGAAGCCGCCGTAGAAGAATCAAGACCTATTTGTTTATCCGCTTTCTTTAGGACACTGTGTAAGGTCCTATCACTGAAGGTCTATGACATTTTAGTAGCTGAGAGATGACTTTTGAAAACATGCATCATGCATCAAAATTAGGGTTTTGAAAATATGTTATGCATGCATGGCAAGCTTTGGAAAATATCTTATGCATGCATGACAAAGCCCTAAACCTAAAAATAATTTTGTGGAATGCTAGAAATCGATTTCTATCATTTTCTAAATCATGAAATCGATTTCCTAATCCTATTTTAAAGGTTGAAATCGATTTCCTTATCCTATGTTTGAAACAAAGAATCGATTCACACCTATTCATAAGCCAAAGGTAAGAATCGATTTCCTTCTATTTCAAAAGACTATGAAATCGATTTTCAAGCAATCCTATAGGCTATGAATCGATTCCTTCTCATTTTAAACAAAGTAAGAATCGATTCCTACCCTATTCAGGATGTCCTGAAAATCGATTCCCACCTATTTCCAAAGAAACAAACAATCGATTCCTATGTTCTCCTTATGTAAAGAATCGATTCCTCTTTTTTTAACTAGCCATAAAATCGATTCTTATGTCCTCTAAAATCGATTCATCAACATTTTAACTTCATCAAACAATCGATTCATCATTTCTTTAAATGTTTTCTAAAAGCAAAGAATCGATTATACTATGATTTGCCTTCTCACATAAATCGATTCTTATGCATCATAAATCATTTCTACGTTTTCCTAAACCTATAAATAGGGAGGTGCTTCACACTTTTCATTTCACACCTCACACCACAATTCACAACTCCTCTCTGCTTCTCACATACATTTTCTAGATCTGAGAAAGAGAGAAAATAGAGCTTCAACTTTCATATCATTTTCTATTTTCCATATCACTCATCTCTTAGTCACTATACTGTCATTATATCTGAGGTGATTGGATCATAGATCTCTATTTGTATTCGTTACTCTATTTGTGGGGGTCACGTTGAAATCCTGGGATTTGTTCTTGGGTCTCTCAATCAGGAGATTGAGTTGGTTTGAAATCCTGGGAAGTTTTCTTGGGTCTCTCAATCAGGAGATTGAGTTGGTTTGAAATCCTGGGAGGTGATCTTGGGTCGTTCAATCAGGGAAGATTGAAGCGGTAGTGAAATCCTGGGAGGTGCTCTTGGGTCGTTCAATCAGGAGATTGAAGCGGTGTTGAAATCCTTAGCTAGGTGCTCGGGTTCTCAGTTCGGGGGAATTGCGATTTGCTATCTTGAAGTTGCCTGTTTGTAAAGAATTCTTCAATATAGTGGTTACCATCAAGTCCAAGGGTTGCAAAGCCTGAGGTCGAGGACGTAGGGCTTTTATCCCGAACCTCGCTAAATTCCTGGTGTATCTCTATCCCTACTCTCTTTACTTCATTGTCTATATTTGTTATTGTTATATAGCTGTGATATTCATTGTTTTGTTTATATCTGTTTTCAATATCACTACTCAGATCTGTCTATTGTTATATTATTGTGCTGATCTGTTATTATCCATATCTCTGCTGTAGATCTGTCAGTTGCTATATTCAATATCACTACGCTGCCTATAAATAATCCAGTTATTCTGTATATTGAATATAGAGTAATATCATACTGTGCTTGATCTGCCTGCTTGCATACATCATATAAGTTTAAGTCTCAGTTTTCGCATTTGATTTAAACAAAGCATTTCATAAGTTTTTGAAAAGCGAAAAGAATTCATATTTTGCACATAACCTTATTCACCCCCCTCTAAGGTTATACTATAGTCTAACAAGTGGTATCAGTAGCTAGAAATTGCATATAGAGCTTTACATCTCGCAATTTAAATTTTATTTATCTATCTGTGATCATGGGTTCTTTTATGAAAGAGGGGATGCCCTTCAATAGGCCACCCCTGTTTGATGGGACTAACTATGACTATTGGAGTAGTCGAATGAAATGTCATGTGCAGGCTATAGATTTCACCCTTTGGAGGATTATTGTTGATGGACCACTAGTTCCTATGAAGATCAAAATTACAAAACCAGGTGGTACTGATGGAGACACTACAAAAAGTCAAGCCACCGGCAAAGCAGAAGAAGTTCCAATTGAAGACATCTACACCATCGAGCTAAGCGAGCTGAGAAAATCTGAGCTTGACAAAATATCTCAAAATGCCAAGGCTATGAATATTCTTCACCTATCACTTTGTGAAGAAGAGTATGGAAGAGTAAAAGGGTGTCAAACAGCAAAAGAAATCTGGGATTTGTCTGGAAGCTACACATGTCGGTACAAGCCAAGTAAAGGATACAAAAATCAGAATCCTAACTTCTGAGTATGAATCATTCAAAATGAAAGAAGGTGAATCTGTTGCAGCTATGCACTAGAGACTGAATCTGATTATAAACAACCTAAGGGCTCTGGGAAAAAGGTATTCTACAAAAGATATAAATGGGAAGATTCTTGCATCTCTGACTGGTGAGTTCTTTCCAAAAACTTGTGCAATCACTGAAGCCAAAGATATTGGCACTCTACCCCAAGAAGACCTTATTGGGTCACTTCTGGCCCTTGAGGTAGTATTGGCTGCCAAAAAGAATCAAGAAAAGGAAGTGGTGAAAGAAAAGAAATCTCTTGCCCTTGCTGCTAAAACTTCTAAGGTAGCAAGGAAAGAGGTTGAGTCTGATGAAGAATCTGATGATGAAGACATGGCTGAATTATTTGAAGAATTCATGAAATTCATGAAATTCAACAAACTTGAAAAGAGAAATAACTCAAAGAAATCCAAGAAAGCTAAGAAGGCTACATGGAACAACTATACTGACAGTGAAGAAGAGGAGGTTGCAAATGCCATTTGTCTCACGGCATGTGAAACACCTAAGGCTACCATATGGGATTGTCTTGGCTCTGATAGTGACACAGACGAAGAAGAGCAAATTGCAAATGGTGTTTGTCATATGGCAAATGACTCATCTAAGGTAAGCCTTAACTCTTCTAGTCTTTCTGATTCTTCTATACATGATGATTTATCTGATGGTGCGTATAGTAGTCACGATTTGAGTGAGGCTTTTGATGCTCTTTATTTTGAACATGAAACTCTTTTGTTAAAATCTAAGAAATTGGCAAAGAGTAACAAAAGCATGCTCACCCAAATTGAGACTCTAGAAATTGAGGTAGTTAAGTTGAAGAATGAGCTACATAAAACAAAACCTTTCAACCTTGAATTTCTTGAGCTTAAACAAAATTTTGAAAAAGTCAAGGTTGAAAATGAATTTTTGAAAGAATCTTTGAAAAAGTTTGATGTTGGTGAAAAGACCTTGACCAAGCTACTTCACTCCCAACATGAATATGTTGATAGGAGAGGTATTGGGTACAAAGGTAATTCCACCTCCCCTATTTTGAAAAAGAAAATGACTTTTGTAGCTGCTACTTCAAGTTATACACCTACTGTTTTCTCTTGCACTTATTGTCAAAAAGGGAACCATAGCTCACTTAGATGTCCTATTCGTAAATTGTGTGAGCTTGGTACCCTTATACCTGCTTGTGAGAAACCAAGGTGGATTGTGAAAACAAACCCCTTGATGACTAACCCCAAAGGACCCAAAGAGAATTGGGTACCAAAATTTTCTACTTGATCTTAGTGCAGCTGTGCTACAAGGTATGAGGGTCAGATTGATACCTTGATAGCAGAGACTCAAAGTTCATGACTGGAGACGCAAAAAGATCCTTAATACTCAGAAACAGCAGTCATGTGAATAGTAATATCAACAATAGAGGAAAAATCACCGGTGAAGGTTAGATTGGAAAAGTTCTGTTCACCTTAAGAATAATTTATCACTTCTGTGAAATAAAAAAATTTGTGTGCATCAAAGTCTTTTTTCTTCTCTCTATTGTGATGGATCTTTGATGCAACATATTTTTAAGTTAAATATGATACCTATATTTTTGAACCAAGTATGGCATATTATCTTGGGTATCCTATTTTCTCTAAATATCTTTTTTAAACTGTGATGGTCCACCCTCTTTTGGCTAAGCTTTGCATTCTAAAATTAATCAGGGGGATCACCAAGTAAGGGGGAGCATAGCATGAACTACTGTTTTTTGTCATATCATATGCTATGCAATGCTGCTTATTTATTATGCAAGTTTATAAAGTGCTTATGTTGTATGTATTCACCCCACCTCCTTTTTGATGAAAACAAAGGGGGAGAGAATATTATGCATGTTATATGTGTGAGAGAATATATGCATGGTATATGTGAGGGGAGAAAATAATTGCTGCTATCCTGCTGATGTACTATTTATCTTATTATGCATATGCTTAGGGGGAGCTTCTGCCATTGGTTCTTGATTATGGCCTCCTTATGCATAATGTAATTTGTTATCATCAAAAAGGGGGAGTTTGTTGAACCAAGGACAAACACTCTTTGTTTTCAATGATAACAAATTACATCTTGTCTACTAATGGTTCAAGTTGAATGAAGTACAGGACGAAAATCAAAAAGCAGGAAATATTAAAGTGGAGCAGCTTGGAGAAGAAGCCGCCGTAGAAGAATCAAGACCTATTTGTTTATCCGCTTTCTTTAGGACACTGTGTAAGGTCCTATCACTGAAGGTCTATGACATTTTAGTAGCTGAGAGATGACTTTTGAAAACATGCATCATGCATCAAAATTAGGGTTTTGAAAATATGTTATGCATGCATGGCAAGCTTTGGAAAATATCTTATGCATGCATGGCAAAGCCCTAAACCTAAAAATAATTTTGTGGAATGCTAGAAATCGATTTCTATCATTTTCTAAATCATGAAATCGATTTCCTAATCCTATTTTAAAGGTTGAAATCGATTTCCTTATCATATGTTTGAAACAAAGAATCGATTCACACCTATTCATAAGCCAAAGGTAAGAATCGATTTCCTTCTATTTCAAAAGACTATGAAATCGATTTTCAAGCAATCCTATAGGCTATGAATCGATTCCTTCTCATTTTAAACAAAGTAAGAATCGATTCCTACCCTATTCAGGATGTCCTGAAAATCGATTCCCACCTATTTCCAAAGAAACAAACAATCGATTCCTATGTTCTCCTTATGTAAAGAATCGATTCCTCTTTTTTTAACTAGCCATAAAATCGATTCTTATGTCCTCTAAAATCGATTCATCAACATTTTAACTTCATCAAACAATCGATTCATCATTTCTTTAAATGTTTTCTAAAAGCAAAGAATCGATTATACTATGATTTGCCTTCTCACATAAATCGATTCTTATGCATCATAAATCATTTCTACGTTTTCCTAAACCTATAAATAGGGAGGTGCTTCACACTTTTCATTTCACACCTCACACCACAATTCACAACTCCTCTCTGCTTCTCACATACATTTTCTAGATCTGAGAAAGAGAGAAAATAGAGCTTCAACTTTCATATCATTTTCTATTTTCCATATCACTCATCTCTTAGTCACTATACTGTCATTATATCTGAGGTGATTGGATCATAGATCTCTATTTGTATTCGTTACTCTATTTGTGGGGGTCACGTTGAAATCCTGGGATTTGTTCTTGGGTCTCTCAATCAGGAGATTGAGTTGGTTTGAAATCCTGGGAAGTTTTCTTGGGTCTCTCAATCAGGAGATTGAGTTGGTTTGAAATCCTGGGAGGTGATCTTGGGTCGTTCAATCAGGGAAGATTGAAGCGGTAGTGAAATCCTGGGAGGTGCTCTTGGGTCGTTCAATCAGGAGATTGAAGCGGTGTTGAAATCCTTAGCTAGGTGCTCGGGTTCTCAGTTCGGGGGAATTGCGATTTGCTATCTTGAAGTTGCCTGTTTGTAAAGAATTCTTCAATATAGTGGTTACCATCAAGTCCAAGGGTTGCAAAGCCTGAGGTCGAGGACGTAGGGCTTTTATCCCGAACCTCGCTAAATTCCTGGTGTATCTCTATCCCTACTCTCTTTACTTTATTGTCTATATTTGTTATTGTTATATAGCTGTGATATTCATTGTTTTGTTTATATCTGTTTTCAATATCACTACTCAGATCTGTCTATTGTTATATTATTGTGCTGATCTGTTATTATCCATATCTCTGCTGTAGATCTGTCAGTTGCTATATTCAATATCACTACGCTGCCTATAAATAATCCAGTTATTCTGTATATTGAATATAGAGTAATATCATACTGTGCTTGATCTGCCTGCTTGCATACATCATATAAGTTTAAATCTCAGTTTCCGCATTTGATTTAAACAAAGCATTTCATAAGTTTTTGAAAAGCGAAAAGAATTCATATTTTGCACATAACCTTATTCACCCCCCCTCTAAGGTTATACTATAGTCTAACAATATCCCTATGTGATCACAAACCCTAATTCATTACAACTAGCATATGTAGAAGTAAAGCATTACACAAAGAGGCATAGACTTATGATATATTAACCAAACAACTGAATCAACCATAACAAAGTAATCAATAGATAGGTTTGGGGAGAGTCATCTCTCCCTAAGCAAATCAAACTACATGGACAACATCAAGGAAAGAGAAGATAGAAATAAGGAGAAGTTACACACATAGAGGAATCCATGAGAAGTCTTCAAAACCTTGTTCCCAAGTGATTAGAAGCTCCCAAAAACACCCCCAGCTGCTGCTCCAAAGTGTGGCTCAGATCCCAAGACGAAGTCCCTTGAAAAATTGCTGAAACTGCTTTAAAAACCCTAATTTTCACGCACCATCGCGACGCGGCCCGTGTCCGTCGCGTCGCGACAAAAGACAGAAGCATCAGGCATCGCAAAAACTGCTCCAGGTCGCGTCGCGAACCCTCCTGGTCGTGACGCGAAAAATAACAGAAAGTTCTGGCTTGCAAAATTCCTCCAGATCGCGTCGCGAACCCTCCTGGTCGCGACGCGATATTGAACAGAAATCAAATCCCTCCATTTTGCTGCATTTCTGGGCAAGTGTCTGGTTCGCCGAATGATGCCACAACCAATTAGAGGTCTTCAATGTCCAATTTAGCTCCAAAAGTGAAGGAATTACTTACAAATGAACTTCCTACTACAATTATCTAAAACTAGACTAAATCCCAGATAATGACTGTGATACAATGAAAAACCTGCACAATTGGTCCTAAAAATGCCTAACTTACATCATATGATTGAGAGTCAACACTCGGCCATATCCGAGACGTTTGTAATCAAACATGTTTTAATCGATCTTGATTTTGGATCTCGTCACGAGCTTTACGAATGCTATTTTAATTTTGCAAGTCATGTATGTCGTTTCTAGAGATCGTTTCGCACGTCGTCCTACAGGGCAGTTTACCAGTACTCGGCCCAGATTTAACTCGCCCTGTAGGGGTATTGGCAACTGTGGCCAACGGTCGTTCTAAGGACGTTTCGATCCTTGAAGACCTATATCCCTTTGAGATAGTTTACCAAGACTCGGCTCGGATTTAACTGGTCACAAAGAGTTGCGACCATGCTTGGTCGCTTGGGGAGATCTGAAGATCGGTCCCAGTCTCTTCCAAAGAAGGAAATTTGGTTCCTACATTTGTGTTTGATGAAATCAAGAATGTGTGGAACGTCGGTAAGGTTACCGTTTTTCATTTAAATGAGTAACTTGATTCACAAAGATCGGCGCACCCTTATATGGTGTCCTTCTAGAGAGATTGATACAATTTTCGCCCTTCGAGTTGGGGGTTTTTAAATGTAATAACTCTTCAGTTTTGTTGCATTCCAAGTTCTTTCAATCTTTTTTCCTTGGAGGGTCTCCAATTTAAAAGCTCCCTTACCGGTGTTAGATGTAACACGGTAAGGTCCTTCCCAATTTGGTGCGAGCTTTCCTTGGGAGGCATTTTTTAGACCAACATCAGCCCTTCGGAGTACCAGATCGCCCAGCTCGAAATCTCTGGGAACGACTTTAGCATTGTACCTGGTTGTTACACCTTGCTTGACGATTGCTTCTCGGAGTGAGGCTCGACCCCGAATTTCGTCGATGAGATCGAGCTCCTCTCTTAAGGCTTGGCTATTATCGTTTTGAGACTTGGGGTTTGCCGTTCTCCAGCTGAGTTCGCCAATCTCGACGGGAATGACCGCCTCGCTGCCGTAAGAGAGGCGGAACGGCGTCTCTCCTATGGAGCTTTGAGGGGGTGGTCCTATATCCCCAGAGGACATAAGGTAGCTCTTCTACCCAGTTCCCTTTGGTGTCATCCAGACGTCCTTAGGCCGTTTAGTATTACTTTGTTCGCCGCTTCTACTTGCCCGTTGGTTTGAGGGTGTTCCACCGAAGTGAAGCGGTGCTTGATTTTTAGGTCGGACATCAGCTTTTTGAAACCCGTGTCAGTAAATTGAGTTCCATTGTCTGTTACCACTACCTCGGGGATCCCGAACCTCCTCATTGATAAATCTATTTTATATAGAGTTATTCATACATCTAACCATAACTAATTGCCTGAAACCAAGTATAATATGTATTAAATATAGTAGTTTTAGTCAAATAAACAACATTATAAGTTTTATAGAAGATTGCACAATGATTTAAGCATTTTGTATATATATATTGGTATGTTTGATATGTTTGCTCAGTACAGCTGCAGTTCATGCTTGAGCACCAGGAAAACAGCATTGCTTCCAGTCTTCCACACTAAAGGCACATCCAAGATAAAGTGTTTCTGCACTCAGTGCTTCTGCACTTAGTGCTTCTGCACTTAGTGCTTCTGCACCGTCTAGCTGTGAGCTTATAACCCCCCCACCTTGGAAGCACCTCAATTCATACCATGATACCAGAAGTTTTGTGACATCATGCTTAGTCATTGGGCACATTGAGACACATGCCCACATGCATAGGGAGGCGTCCACCATGAAACATCATCATAAGGGGCTATACACCTAAAGACACATGTATCTCCACCATTGGACCTCCTTTAAAGAAGAGTGCTGGACTTTATCTTCTCATATTCAGAGCAGGAAAGTAACCATGGTTAGGCACCACATTGCTAACTTAGTTACTACGCAAACCCTCATGCAAAGGAAACCTCAAAGGCTATAAATAGGCTCCACTTCGCACTTGAAAAACAATCCCTTTCTTCAACCAAATTTATATAGCTTTCATACAGTTTTAAGTAGTTTATTTCTTGCATTTTATTTAGTAGTTAGTTGTAAGAAGGTGAGGAAGGAATTGACACCCTCTTCCTCCACTTCTTCTTAGATAGACGAAGGAATCAGTGCTTCTGCACCAATCAGAATTCATGCAAAGGAACATCAATCTGTGTAACTTCTACCCTATTGATATCTTTTATATGATTCATATTATTATGCTCCTTACAAATTCTCTCTATTATATAATGAGTAACATGAGCTAAATTCTTTTAGTTGAGATGTTCTAAACTTATAATGATCTTTTGAGTAAGTTATTATGCTTTTAAGTGTTGTAGCATTTTGGGTCTTGTGTTATACTATATCCATCTTATTTTAAGGTTGATCGCTTAAAAGAAGTAGAGTTATATACACAGACATGGTTTATAACTAGAAATCAAGACTAATAAGGGTGAATGTTTTAATAAAGACTTTGTTGACTTGTTAATAAAGAAAACTTTGTTAAAACCATGTTAAGTCCTAGACATAGGATAACATAGTCCTTAGGGTGAAATAGTGGGTACCTCAAAGGCATGAGTGAACTTATTTAGCAAGCCCAGACATGGGAAGCTTGTAACGAAACTCTGAAGAAAGTAGCTGACAAGCACACACTTATGCAACTGCACTCAATGCTACTGCACTTGATGCTTCTGCACTTGATGCTTCTGCATCATAGTGCTTCTGCATCTCTAAAAGCATAGAAACTCTCAAAAGAAGCATTATCTAGTAAAGACATCTCAACTATCTTTCTCAACTGATTTCCTTCATCTTATTTTAGATACTTGCATTTTGTTTTTACTTAAACTAAAAACCCCAAATTTTGTGAGTAGTGTAGTAGCACATATTTATATCTCTCTAAGCATACAAGAGTTTAATCAATCCCTGTGGGTTTGACCTTTCTTATCATTGTATTACTTGTGTGACTGTGTATACTTGCACATATTTTGCCACACCAAGTTTTTGGCGCCAGTGCCGGGGATTGCCATTAATTTTTGTAAGTTTAGATTTATAGATTTGTGTATTATTATTATTATTATTATTATTATTATTATTATTATTATTATTATTATTATTATTATTCTGGTAGTTTGATTCCTTAGTGCAGGTGCACTAGCTTATGCACAGGACCAGAACACCAGAATTTACATTGGATCCAGAGATAGAAAGAAGTTTCAGAAGATTGCTTAGATCCCAAAGACAAGGCTGCAGGAGCAACATGTCTCATCACAGTGAAGAAAGATCAGGTTCCAATGGAGGCTCAGTTGGAGGAGACCCACCACCTGAACATGAGCAAGGAAATCCATTCAACAACATGGGGCCAATAGGTATGATTAATGATAGAAATAGACCCATGAGGGATTATGCTATGTTTAATAATCAGAATATGCAAACTAGTATAGCAAAACCTCATATTGATGTTGTTCATTTTGAATTTAAACCCATGATGTTCCAAATGCTCCAAACAATTGGCCAATTTGGTGGATCTCCTCATGAGGATCCCCATGACCATTTAAAACAGTTTCTAGAAGTATGTAGTAATTTTATCCTTCCTGGTGTTAGTGAAGACGCATTTAGACTTAAGCAATTTCCATACTCTTTAAAAGATAAGGCTAAATCTTGGTTAAATTCAATGGAGCCTAATTCTATACATTCATGGAATGAAATAGCTGAAAAGTTTTTGTCAAAATATTTTCCACCCATTAAAAATGCCAGGATGAGAAATGATATTACATCTTTTAGACAAAAAGAATTTGAGTCATTATTTGAAGCATGGGAAAGATGGAAAGAGCTTTTAAGAAAATGTCCTCATCATGGTCTACCAATCATTATTCAAATGGAAATTTTTTATAATGGTTTAGAGACACAAACCAGAGTAATGATTGATGCATCATCTTGGGTGTGTTACTGAACCTGTCATACAATGAAGCATGTGAGTTGATTGACAGAATTGCTACAAACAGCTCTAGTTGGCCTATTGAGAGGGTAGGTGCCCAAAAGAAACCATCAGGGGTGCATAAAATCAGTGATGTATCTGCCCTATCTGCTCAGTTAGCTTCTCTAACCAACTTGTTCAAAAACTTCACTTCCAACAGTGCATCTGCACCAAGTGCAGCTGCACCAACTGATACTTCTACAGTAGCCACAGAACAAGCCCCTCCTGGTGATACAAGTTGTGTATACTGTGGAGGAGGCCACTTGTATGAGGAATGTCCCAGCAATCCCAGAAGAACCACCCAAATTTCAGATGGAATAACACTGGTGCTTCTGCACCTAGTGCAGCTGCACCAACAGCAACACCACCAGGGTTTCAGTCTCAAAACAACCAAAAACAACAAACACCTGCCAATGATAACTCCATTGAAGCCCTGCTCAAATCCTTTATTAGTGAAACTAGAACAGCTAGGCAAGCACAAGGTGCATCTATAAAGAATTTGGAGAATCAAGTGGGGCAGCTAGCAACAACTCTGTACCAAAGACCAGCAGGTGCATTACCTTCAAATACAGAAGTTACTACATCCCACAGACCGGGAAAAGAACAGGTGAAGGCCATTTCTCTAAGGAATGGAAAAGATCTTACAGATAAAGAAGAGACTGAAGGTAAAGGTAAGGGAGAAAAAGAAACAGAAAAAAATAAAAATGAAAAAAAATCTACAAGATGCAGAAGCACCTGATGCTTCTGCACCAAAAGAAATACAACTGCCAAGGTTAGTTCCTGAATACCCTCCTCCTCCTTATCCTCAAAGATTAAAAAAGGCACATGAGGAGAAGCAATTCAGTAAGTTTCTTGAAATATTAAAACAATTGCACATTAATGTTTCATTATTTGAAGCACTTCAGCAAATGTCTAATTATGCTAAATTTATGAAAGATGTGCTTTCAAAAAGAAAAAGATTAGGTGATTTTGAAACGGTTGCTATGTCTGAAGAATGTAGTCTCATTTTACAAAGCAAAATTCCAAGGAAATTGAAAGATCCTTGTAGTTTTACAGTTCCATTCTCAATTGGAAAATTTTATACAGGTCGTGCTTTATGTGATTTAGGTGCAAGTATCAACTTGATGCCTAAATCAATATTTACACAGCTTGGAATTGGAAATGTTAGACCTACCACTGTAACACTTCAACTTGCTGATAGATCAATAGCCTATCCAGAAGGAATTATTGAAGATATCTTAGTTCAGGTTGACAAATTTGTTTTTCCTGCAGATTTTGTTATTTTTGATTTTGATGCAGATAAAGAAGTGCCAGTCATCCTTGGAAGACCATTCTTAGCAACTGGCAAGGCCCTGATTGATGTGCAGAAAGGAGAACTAACCATGAGGGTGAAATTTAATGTGATGAATGCTCTGAAGTATCTTGCAAAGGAGAATGAAGGGTGTTCAACAATCAATTCTCTTGACCATTTAGTGCAGAAACAATTCCAGAAGCAGTATGATCATCTCACCAGTGCTCTTGCACCAGATGCAGAAGCACCACATGATGAAGAAATCATGGAAAAACACATGCTGCCAAGGAAAGAAGCAACACATAAGGTATGGTCCAGAACTTTTGAATCTCTTAATTTAGAAGACCCAAACCTTAAAAAGAATATACCCTCAATTGAACAACCTCCAAAATTAGAACTAAAAGAACTGCCTAAACATTTGAAATATGCTTTCTTAGGGGAAGGTGACACACTTCCAGTAATCATTGCTTCAGACTTGTCCTTAAAGCAGGAGCATGATCTCATTAGTACCTTAAGAAAGCATAAAAAAGTAATAGGCTGGCAGATGGCTGACATAAAAGGAATTAGCCCTTCTATATGCATGCATAGAATAATTTTAGAAGATAATTCTAAAAATTATATAGAAGGACAGAAAAGGCTAAATCCTATTATGAAAGAGGTTGTAAAGAAAGAAATCATAAAATGGCTAGATGCTGGAATCATATACCCCATATCAGATAGTGCATGGGTAAGCCCTGTGCAATGTGTTCCAAAGAAGGGGGGTGTGACAGTTATAGCCAATGAAAAAAAATGAGTTAATACCAACAAGAACTGTTACAGGTTGGAGGATTTGTATGGATTATAGAAAACTCAATAAAGCCACAAAGAAAGACCACTTCCCTTTACCTTTCATTGACCAAATGTTAGACAGATTAGCAGGTAAGGAGTTTTATTGTTTCTTAGATAGTTATTCAGGATACAATCAAATTGCAATAGAACCTGATGACCAACAAAAAACAACCTTTACATGTCCCTATGGAACCTTTGCATTTAGAAGGATGCCATTTGGACTTTGTAATGCTCCTGCCACATTCCAAAGATGCATGATGTCCCTCTTCTCTGACTTCATTGAGCAATCAATGGAGGTATTCATGGATGATTTCTCAGTTTTTGGAGATACATTTCAATTGTGTTTATCAAATCTTGAGAAAATTCTTCAAAGATGTGAAGAAACAAATTTAGTGCTTAATTGGGAGAAGTGTCATTTTATGGTACACGAAGGCATTGTGCTAGGTCATAAAGTGTCAAAAAAGGGTCTGGAAGTGGACATATCCAAAATTGAGGTCATTGAAAAATTAACACCTCCAACAACTGTCAAATGAATCAGAAGCTTCTTAGGTCATGCAGGCAGGCTTCTACAAAAGGTTTATCAAAGACTTTTCAAGGATATCCAAGCCACTGTGTACACTTTTGCAATTGGATACGCCTTTCAACTTTGATGAGCCATGTATGGAAGCATTCCAAAAACTCAAAAAGGCATTGGTAACTGCACCAGTGATAGTTACACCAGATTGGAGCAAGCCCTTTGAATTGATGTGTGATGCTAGTGACTTTGCTGTAGGAGCAGTCCTAGGGCAAAGGTATGACAAAATCTTTCATTCTATTTATTATGCTAGCAAAACATTGATTGAAGCTCAAATGAATTATACTGTAACAGAAAAAGAACTATTAGCAGTGGTTTTTACATTTGACAAATTTAGGTCTTACTTGGTTGGCACCAAAGTTATTGTCTATACTGATCATTCTGCCATCAAGTATTTAATTTCAAAAAAAGATGCAAAACCAAGGTTAATAAGATGGATTCTCCTCCTTCAAGAATTTGACCTTGAAATTAGAGATAAAAAGGGGGTGGAGAATCAGGTTGCTGACCATTTATCTAGACTTGAATGTGAAAGAACAGGTACTCAGAAGGGAGAGATCAAAGAAAGTTTTTCTGATGAAAAACTGCTAACAATTTCTGTAACAGCACCCAGTGCTTCTGTACCTAGTGCTTCTGCACCAAGTGCTACTGCACCTTGGTTTGCTGATATTGTAAACTTTCTTGCAAGCAAAATAGTACCAGTAGACATGACATACAAACAAAGAAGGAGATTCTTCCACATAGTTAAACAGTACTATTGGGATGATCCAGTTCTCTATAAAATGTGTCCAGATCAATTGATGAGGAAATGCATCCCCCAAGAAGAACAGAAAGCAGTGCTTCTGCACTGCCATGCTGCACCATATGGAGGTCACTTTGGAAGCAACAGAACAGCAGCTAAGGTATTACAGTCTGGTTATTTTTGGCCCAGTCTATTTAAAGATGCAAATTTAATGGTCAAAACATGTGATAAATGTCAAAGAACAGGTAATATCTCAGAAAAACATGAAATGCCCAGAACCAATATTTTAGAAATTGAACTTTTTGATGTACGGGGCATGGATTTCATGGGGCCTTTTCCAGTTTCTTTTGGCAAACAATATATCTTAGTAGCTGTTGATTTTGTGTCCAAATGGGTAGAGACTGTAGCATTGCCTAATAATGATGCCAAATCTGTCAGCAAATTTCTTGTTAAAAACATTTTTACAAGATTTGGCACCCCAAGAGCAATCATCAATGATGAAGGGTCCCATTTTTGCAATAAACTCATTGAAAATCTTCTTGCAAAATATGGAATTAAGCACAAAATGGCTACAGCTTACCACCCACAGACAACTGGACAAGCTGAATTATCAAATAGGGAAATTAAAAGAATGCTAGAAAAAAAGGTTGGGCCAGCAAGAAAGGATTGGTCCTTACACCTAGATGAGGCATTATGGGCATACAGAACTGCATTTAAAACTCCATTAGGTATGTCCCCCTATAGGTTAGTTTATGGTAAAGCATGTCATCTGCCTGTTGAGTTAGAAAATAAATCATATTGGGCTATGAAAAAGCTGAACTTTGATCACAACAAGGCAGGAGCACAAAGGTTTTTGGAATTAAATGATTAGAAGAATTTAGGCATTTCTCTTATGAGAATGCAGAAATTTACAAAACAAAAACCAAGGCTTGGCATGACAAGAGAATTCAAAGAAGAGAACTTAGAGAAGGAGGATTGGTCCTGTTATACAATTCTAGGCTGAAATTGTTCCCTGGAAAGCTTAAATCAAGATGGTCAGGACCATTCAAACTAGTCAAAGTCTATCCCCATGGTGCAGTTGATTTATTTGATGCAGCCACAACCACCACTTTCAAGGTAAATGGCCAAAGAGTGAAAATGTACTATGGAGAGCATGTGGAAAGAGACAAGTACACCACACATGTTCAAAATCTCTAAAGAAATAAGGAGATAGTCAGGCTGAAAGACTCTTAAAACAAGCGCTTATGGGAGGCAACCCATGTTTTTGTATTAATATTTATTATTATTTTGTTCAGTTTAATGTTTTCAAGTGTTTTGTAGGATCACAAATTTTTAGTGCTTCTGCACTATGGTGCTTCTGCACTAAAATACTCCTCAAGTGTTGCTGCACTTCAAAAATTTGACTTGGGTGAAGATAACGGTCAAAACAACAGCAAGGCATGTGTCTAGTCGTGAGCAGTATCTGAAGTGATGAGTAATCTACCTAAATAGCCCACGCGTCACCATGCATGCAAGCCTAGCTATCCCTAACGGCTACTTTCTCATTAATCCCAACCAATTCCCAATTGTAACCGTTCTTTCCTAAATCACCAACACTCTCTCAATCTTAGAACCTCGACGAAATCACCAGAAACCCCTCCTTACCCAGAAAAAACCTTAAGCTTCTGAAAACATAAAACTCCATTCCATTCTAAGAAATTCCAAAAACCTACAACTATCCACCATGGTTCGCAAGGCAAGCGCAATCAAGAGTTCAGGAAAAGGCACAACAGGTCCAGAATCATCATCAAAGCCTGACCAGAAAAAGAAACATGGAGCCACTACAAACTCTTCTGTACCAACAAATGCCAATCTTGCGCATTTTTGGGATAGAAAGGTCCTTCCTGAGAGAGGATACAGTCTCATGAAGGCACATTAGAGTTTTATGGCAACAATCTCAAGTCTACACTGGGATTTGTTCATCCAACACAGAGCTTTCTATCTAGAACAGATTGTCAGAGAATTCTATGCTAGGATTCAAACCAATCACAAAGGGAAGATGCAGGATCATGCTGTTGTAAGAGGTAGGAAGGTCTATTTCAGTTCTGATAGAATAAACGATCACTATAATCTAGTCTATACTGGGCCTGATTTTAGAGAAAAAGTAGAAAATTATGGAAAAAAGGAGATGGAGAAAGTGAAATCTAGGATTGCTGTGCATAATTCAAAATGGGATAAAATATCTAATACTGAATTTAAGTTGAAAAACAGATGGTTGATACCTGAGTTAGGAAACTGGTACATCTTTATTGACTGCTCTATTTTACCCACATCACACACATACACTTTGTCAAAAGAGAGATTGATCCTTTTGGATGCAATCCTCACAAATGAGAATGTAGATGTGGGCAAAATCATCAATAGGCAGATACTAGAGTGTGCTGTAAAAAGGGAAGGATTCTTGTTCTTTCCATGTTTGATAACTGAGCTTTGCATGAAGCAAGGAGTGCTTATCAGTGATGAAGAACACAAGCAGAGAAAATACCCTCCCGGGCCACTGTCTGCTGAGATGAAGGAAAGAACCAAAATCAAAGCTGTGGAACCAACCTTGGTGCAGGAGCACCTAGTGCAGAAGCACCAGGCTGTCTGGAAATTTCAGCAGGAACAGCAAGATTGGCTGCAGCTAAGATTGATGGAGATCTCACAGGTACCTACTCAGATTGAAACACCAGTATTCCCATCTTGGGTCTTTCAGAATCCAGAAGAAGAAGAAGAAGGAGAAAAGGAAGAAGAGAAGGAAGAGGAAGTGGAGAAAGAGAAAGAGAGTGAAGAGAAAAATAAGAAAAAAGTGATGAAGAGAAAGAGGGAAACAAAGAAGAAAGAGAAGGGTAGGAAGAAGAAAATAGAAGAAGAAGAAGAGCTGCTCAGTGAGGAGCAGCAAGAAACTGAGGAGGATGAAACAATAGAAAGAATGGTGAGAGAGATGGAGAAAAATGAAGATGAAGAGGATGAAGACACCACTGAAAGCAGTGAGAAGAGTGGGGAACAAAACATATCTATGGAGGAAGCAATGAAAAAATTTGAAAACTGGTCACAAATAGAATTTACCCAAGCTACTCCACAAGCCAACCCCCAAGATACCACAATATCACCCTCCACTGGAAAAACACCCACCCCTCCATCACCTAAATCACCCATCCCACAAACATCCCCACCACCACCCATCACCCAAGAAAAACAAGCTGAAAAACCCCCATCACCAATCAAAGAAAAAACCCCACCACAGGCCCTGAAACTGATGCAACTAACATTTCTCTTGAGAAACAAACTTTGCAGGTAATTGAAGAGGAGGAAATCAATGAAGAAGAAGAAAAATCAACCTCTGAGGATGAAGTTCACCCAGCAGCTGAAGCATCTGAAGGTGTTCCAGTTGTGACAGTCATACCCAAGAACAAAGAAGACACTGTCAAACTGGTGCTGGAGGAGCTAGCAAAGAAGAAGAAGGAAGAACTGGGCAACACCCAGAAGTTTTTCAAGAAGAAGGCTAAAAGTTCAAAAGCTGTGATGGGATCAATTGTGGAACAAGAGCAGACCACTGTGCAAGCACCTGAGGAACCAGAGGAGGCAACTGATAAGCCTACAGAGGAGTAGCCTGAAGAACCTAAAGAACCAGAACTTGTAGCTGAGGAAGTTGGTGCAGCTGCACCTAGTGCTTCTGCACCAAAACCTGAAGAAGCAAAGAAGAAAAAGCAGAAGGTGAAGCACATTCCAGCCAGAACCAGTTCAAGGATCAGGAGTGGTGCCAAAAAAGAGTAAAGCCTTTTAATGTTGTTATATATCTAAACTGCTAAAATATTTTGATGTCCCACATGTATTAAACCCACTCCCCATTTTGGTACAAACAATTTCTGTTTTGGTCTCAACTTAAGAGCAGTGATGACACTGCTCAGCTTTAAGTTGGGGGGTGAGAAAAACATCTTTTAAAATACTATGCATGTGCTAGTATGTTTTAATTAAGTATGTATGTTTGTATGCTATGTTGTTTATCTATATGTGCATATTTTCAAAATTTTGATGCATTCAAACAAAGCTTCTTTGAAAACTATCTAATGCAAAAGGAAACTTTAGAAAACCAAGGTCAAAAACAAATTTTTTCTAAAAATATAGAAGAGCATAAAGAAATAAGTTTGGAGGAGTTTTTATGAATACTAAGGTTGAGTATGAAAAACTTAGAGAATTCAGCACAAAAGGTTACCCAAAACACTACAAAAGAACCAAAATATTACAAGCTAGCCATATTTGCCCAAATCATCAAACTGAACCTGTTCCAAATAAATGCATTTGGTTTGAAAAAGAAAAGCATAAAAATGCAAAAAGAAAAAAAGAAAAGCAAAAACCAAAGAAAAAAGTATGCATAAGGAGGTCAGTGAGGAGGACAATATATGCTATCAATCTTGAAAAAGTGTTACCAAGGTGCTTCTGCACCAAAGAAACAGAAAAGCAGTGCTTCTGCACCTAGTGCTTCTGCACCAAAACCAAAGAACCACCAAAAATAAAGAAAAATGCAAATGACTCATCAGTTTTGAAATGCTCAAATAAACCCTTAGTTGTGCTTAAAGACCCCCCAAGTCTTGAAGATATTGTTAGTCTAATCTATATTTTGAACCATCTTTGTTTTTTGATCAAATGTGATCTACAATTTTTTCAAAAGCAAAAAGAGAAACTTCTCACTTAGTTTTGTGAACTGATTAGATCTCAGTGGAACGCACACACACACAAATGAGTTTTGATAAACCTTGGATGTCTGGGAAATCAATAACACACAAAGCAAAAATTTCTGAAAATTGAGGTTCATACAATGAGAAAGCAATTTTTGAAAAGAGATGAGCTGATCTGATCTTCTTAAAATCTATGAAAATCTTAGTTTTGTTTTGTCATTACTTGAGGATAAGCAATGGTTTAAGTTTGGGGGTGTGATAACTCTATTTTATATAGAGTTATTCATACATCTAACCATAACTAATTGCCTGAAACCAAGTATAATATGTATTATATAGTAGTTTTAGTCAAAAAAACAACATTATAAGTTTTATAGAAGATTGCACAATGATTTAAGCATTTTGTATATATATATATTGGTATGTTTGATATGTTTGCTCAGTACAGCTGCAGTTCATGCTTCTGCACCAGGAAAATAGCATTGCTTCCACACTAAAGGCACATCCAAGATAAAGTGTTTCTGCACTTAGTGCTTCTGCACTAGATGCTTCTGCACTTAGTGCTTCTGCACCGTCTAGCTGTGAGCTTATAACCCCCCCACTTTGGAAGCACCTCAATTCATACCATGATACCAGAAGTTTTGTGACATCATGCTTAGTCATTGGGCACATGGAGAGACATTCCCACATGCATAGAGAGGCGTCCCCATGAAACATCATCATAAGGAGCTATACACCTAAAGACCCATGGATCTCCACCATTGGACCTCCTTTAAAGAAGAGTGCTGGACTTTATCTTCTCAAATTCAGAGCAGGAAAGTAACCATGGTTAGGCACCACATTGCTGACTTAGTTACTACGCAAACCCTCATGCAAAGGAAACCTCAAAGGCTATAAATAGGCTCCACTTCGCACTTGAAAAACAATACCTTTCTTCATCCAAATTTATATAGCTTTCATACAGTTTTAAGTAGTTTATTTCTTGCATTTTATTTAGTAGTTAGTTGTAAGAAGGTGAGGAAGGAATTGACACCCTCTTCCTCCACTTCTTCTTAGATAGACGAAGGAATCAGTGCTTCTGCACCAATCAGAATTCATGCAAAGGAACATCAATCTGTGTAACTTCTACCCTATTGATATCTTTTATATGATTCATATTATTATGCTCCTTACAAATTCTCTCTATTATATAATGAGTAACATGAGCTAAATTCTTTTAGTTGAGATGTTCTAAACTTATAATGATCTTTTGAGTAAGTTATTATGCTTTTAAGTGTTGTAGCATTTTGGGTCTTGTGTTATACTATATCCATCTTATTTTAAGGTTGATTGCTTAAAAGAAGTAGAGTTATATACACAAACATGGTTTATAACTAGAAATCAAGACTAATAAGGGTGAGTGTTTTAATAAAGGCTTTGTTGACTTGTTAATAAAGAAAACTTTGTTAAAACCATGTTAAGTCCTAGACATAGGATAACATAGTCCTTAGGGTGAAACAGTGGGTACCTCAAAGGCAGGAGTGAACTTATTTAGCAAGCCCAGACATGGGAAGCTTGTAACGAAATTCTGAAGAAAGTAGCTGACAAGCACACACTTATGCAAGTGCACTCAATGCTACTACACTTGATGCTTCTGCACTTGATGCTTCTACATCATAGTGCTTCTGCATCTTTAAAAACATAGAAACTCTCAAAAGAAGCATTATCTAGTAAAGACATCTCAACTATCTTTCTCAACTGATTTCCTTCATATTATTTTACATACTTGCAGTTTGTTTTTACTTAAACTAAAAACCCCAAATTTTGTGAGTAGTGTAGTAGCACATATTTATATCTCTCTAAGCATACAAGAGTTTAATCAATCCCTGTGGGTTCGACCTTTCTTATCATTGTATTACTTGTGTGACTGTGTATACTTGCACATATTTTGCCACACCACTCATGATGCTTTTTTTTTAAAAAAACTTGATGCAGTTTCTTATAGTGATGGTAGCCAGGGGTTCTGCTTCTATCCATTTGCTGAAATAATCGACTACGACGATTGAGTACTTGATCTTGCCTGGAGCTGTCGAGAATGGCCCCAGAAGGTCTATCCCCCACCATGCAAACAGCCATGTGGAGGATAGGCTTGTTAGATCGGTTGGAGGAGCTATGTGGATGTTGGCGTGAATTTGACATTTTTTGCATTTTTTTACATAGGCACTAGCATCAACTGCCATGGTCGGCCAGTAATATCCGGCACAAAGAGCCTTCCGAGCCAAAGAACGAGCTCCAAGATGTTGACCGCAAATTCCCTCATGAATTTCTGTTAAGACATAAGCTGCTTCCTCTCCCTCGATGCATTTTAACAACGGGGAAGAGAGACTTCTTTTGTACAACGTTCCATCAATTACTGAATAGGCAGAAGCTTTCCTCCTGATGATTTTAGCGTCGTTTGCGTCCGGGGGTTCTACCCCTGCTACGATGTACTCTAAGATCGGGACGATCCAACTGTGAGTTTCTTCAATTATGCAAATGGTCGAGGCAAACTCAGGGTCGAGGGATACACTGGGTTTGCGGAGCATTTCTTGGATAAACGTTCTGTGATTTCTAGGAGCTTTAGTGCTTGGGAGCTTGGCGAGGATATCAGCTCTTTGGTTCTTCGTTCTTGGCACGTGTTTCACTCCACTTATTTCAAACTGAGCTAACAACGCCCGTACCCGAAGCAGGTATTTCTGTATGATCGGTTCTTTGGTCTCGTATTGGTTGCGGATTTGGGAGACCACCAATAGAGAATCGGTGTACAGATTTACCCGAGGGACTCGGAGGTCAATTGCTAGGCGCAGACCGGCGATGCAAGCCTCGTATTTCGCTTGGTTATTCGAGGTCGAGGAACTGAAAGTTAGAGAAACTTCAATGACGATGCCGTTCGGGCTCTCTAACACGATACCAGCGCCACTTCCTTTTGGGTTAGAGGATCCATCGACATGTAGGATCCAGGTATCATTTTCGATGTTCACTGGTGTCATTTCGGCCACGAAGTCCGCCAGGACTTGTGCTTTCATATCCGTTCGGGCTTCGTATTTGATTCCGAATTCTGATAGTTCTACTGGCCACTTGATCATTCTTCCCGCGAGATCGGGCCGTTGCAGTATTTGCCTGATGGGGTAATTAGTCCGCACGAAGTAAGGTCGAAAACAACGAGCTGCGATGATGAGAGCCAGAGCGATATTTTCGACCTTCTGGTAGCGACTCTCTGATCCGTGTAGAGCTTTGCTCGCAAAGTAGACTAGGCTCTGTCTGGTTTTTAACTCTCGCACAAGAATGGCACCTAAGGCTTCCTCTGAGATTGCTAGATATAAATATAAAGTTTCACCTTCGTTCGGTCTAGTCAAGATCGGATGTTCGGAAAGGACCTTCTTGAGTTGGTTTAAGGCCTCATCTTGCTCGGAAGTCCATTTGAAATCCTCTTCCTCTTTTTAAGTAGTTTGAACAGGGGAAGAGATTTGAACGACACGTTTGATATGAAACGAGATAAGGCGGCGATCATGCCGTTAAGCTTCTGGACTTCTTTCTTGGTTGTTGGAGTTCACATTCCTGTCACGGATCGACATTTGTCAGGGTTTGATTCGATTCCCCTTTCTGTTAGGTAAAAACCGAGGAATTTCCCAGCTCGAACTCCAAAGGTGCACTTCTCTGGGTTTAACCTCATGTTATTTTTCTGGACTTCTGAGAAGATCACTCTAAGGTCGCTAACGTGCTTGTTATCGTCCCCACTCTTGGCGATCATGTCGTCGAGGTAGACTTCAACACTCTTGCCGATTTGTTTTTGGAATACTTTGTTCATCATTCTTTGGTAGGTAGCTCCGGCATTTTTTAAACCAAAAGGCATGACACGGTAAGCGAAGTTACCTTGGTCGGTCATGAAAGCAGTTTTTTCTTGGTCAAGGGGGAACATGGCGATCTGGTTATACCCGGAATATGCATCCATGAAAGACAATAACCGAAAGCCTAAAGCGTTGTCTACGAGTCGATCAATGCTGGGGACAGGAAAAGCGTCTTTTGGGCAGGCTTTATTAAGATCGGTGTAATCCACACACATGCGCCATTTTCCGTTGCTCTTCCTCACCAGCACCGGATTTGATAACCAGGTTGTGTATTTGACTTCAGAAATGAAGTTTGCTTTTGTGAGGTCGTCGACGGCTTTTGCAGCGGCAATAGCTTTCTCGCTACTTTGAACCTGCTTTCTTTGGGCGACCCACTTGGCTTCCGGGTTGACTGCGAGCTGGTGGCAAGCGACTTCAGGAGGAATCCTGGGCATGTACTCTGCCGACCAGGTGAAGATGTCTGCATGGTCTTTGAGACATTGGGTTAAATCAATTTTGACCTCTTCTGATAGATCAGACGCAATTTTGATAGTTCTGGTGGGATCTTCACCGAGCTGTACCTCGACGAACTCTCCATCAGGTTGAGGCCTTTTCATTCTTCGTTTGAGCTCTTTTGTTAGCCTGTCATCATCTTCATCCTCTGTACTCTCTGGATCGTACCTTGCATCTAAGTCCGTTGCGTTTACTTCGGTAGGTCGAACTTTACTTCTTCTGGGAGTAGTATTTTCTAGAGGGGGAATCCCTTCCTTCTCCAAAGCTTTTTGCTCGGTCTTGGTCCATAAGAAGAAACATCTGGAAGCAGATTCCAGATCGGAATTTAAAGTGATCACCTTATTACAGAGAATGTGGAATTTCATCTTTAGGTGCGTGGTGGACGTCACTGCTCCGAGCCTACCTAAAGTCGGTCTTCCAATGATACCGTTGTAGATAGTGGAGGTCAGTTTTAGTGGTTGGTGTTGCTGAGGTTGAAGCCACACTTAATAATTCTTTCCACTTTCGCTTCATTGTTTTCCCAGACTCCTCATGCTCGAAACCTCCTGTGATCATCATCATTACCGAGTGACCTTTCGATTTTCTAATATCTTGTTCTTCGTCGTCATAGCCGGATTTTTGCTTACCCCTGACTCTCGGCTCTTCCTCTCTTTCCTCATTAACCTCGCCGGTAGTTGCTCCGAGCTTTTTCACATAACTGGACAGTTTTCCCCGCTTGATTAAGTCTTCAATGTCATCTTTCAAAGCATTGCAGTGGTTTGTGTCGTGACCATTACTTCTGTGATACCTGCAGTACTTGTTAGATCGTTGCCCAGATCGGCGAGGCAGAGGTCTGAGGGTTTTAACGTCTCTGAACTCGACGTTCCAACATTCCCCCAAAAGTTTGGGGTACCCTCCCGACTTCTTGAACGTCGTCTTGGCGATGATGAGGCTAAAAACGAACGAGGTCGGGGGGAGTTCTCTAAATCTTCAAGATCGTCATATTGTCGAGCCGGAGGAGAACGGGAACCATTTCCTTTTTGTCGGTGAGGGGGAGAACGATGATAGTGCCTTCTCCTGGGTGGAGATATATCGGTGTCTCCTTCGAGCTGGATTTCTCCTTTCGGGGGAGTCCGGCCCGAGTGATTCCTGGTCCGGGATGTCCCGTGCCTGGAGCTTTGCTACCTCGGCCTCAAGGCCAGTGAAGCGGTAGCTTCTTTCTTGTTTTACTACCTCCTGTCGGGTCAGCAGTTGGACGATATGTTGAACAACATCGGTCAGGACCGGAAGTAATGGAGGGGGAGGTGGTAGACTATTCCTGTCCGAGCTCATCTGGACCCGGACAAGGTTTGGATTGGGGGATTGCACCTGAGCTTGGGTGGAATTTGGAAGGTCTTGAACATGGCATTCGGGAGAGTGTTGAGGTTCGAACTCGGGTATAACCGGTTCTATCACGGGTCCGACCACGAGACTGGCCGGTCTTGAACGGAGTTTAGGTGCCATTTGTGGATCAAGGTAATGGGAGAGGAACTAGAGTATTGATCCTCCCACTGTGGTCGCCAATGTTCTGTACCGTACTTCCGACCTTAACGAGTTGTCCGAAGTAGTTGGTAGATGTCGTCCTTGATCAGTGATGTTCGATCTTGAGATGGCGGTGTTGTACCTGCAAGAATACTCCGATGCTCAAGTCAGTATTTAATGAATCAATGTTGGTTGGAGAAATTGCATGCATTTAATGATCATTGAACATGGTATTTATAGAGTTTGCGAGAAGTTTGCTTTGATGATCTTGAACCATCAAATCTTGCAGAGGTATCTGAACCGTTGATTGATTGTGTTAGATTTTCTGGATATGGGCTGCTTGGTTAATGGGCCTTGCAGAGGGTGTAAATATCAGTGATACCATTACACTAACAAGTATCTTTTTATTTTTGGTGTAAAGCTTATGAGTATCTTGTAAACCCACAAAATGAAGAGGTAGAAATAAATACGCGTAACACAAAAATATATCACATAGATAGGTAGGGACTCTAGGAAGAATTTTGCATTTCCTATATGTCATGCATATTAGTAGTGGCCTTTCAAGAAATGATATGTTGTTGTAGTGCTTTTTTAAAGGAATTATATGTTTTCCCTGAATGACCATTGGCAAGAATGATTATTTATTTTGATTAAATATAGGACTTTCCCTAAATTTCCGATTGATGGTCCCTACATGATTTCCTTCCACTTTGTACGTTCACCTTTGCTGAATATTTTTACACTTTGATACATGAATGTTGATCTTAATATTTGAGACCCGTTCTTATTTCTGAACTTACTCAAGAAAGATAATTATTATCACAATGTCCAGAATAACTTAAGACTTGAAAGTAATCAATGGAGAGTTTGTATTAACAGGCAAAATGGTTTGGTTGTGCGATGGCTACCAAATATTGTCGAAAAGGTGTGGTAGGATGTCCCCATCAATGTATAAGTGTGTTGTCATCTCTATCTCTATATAAATTAAAGGAGTAATGCCATGATAATTAAGGCTCTTTTATCTTCTCTTCCATTCATTTTGGTAATATCAATTTGCTAATTTATTCACTATTAATTATCCATCGTGAGCTCATCCACCATCAATTAACTTATTCGCTATCTACCAATTTTAACTCTTTTTTGACAAGCTATCAAAGAAGTGAACCACAAACACCAGGAGAGCTTAAATGCAATGTCGATACTGTCAAGACTGGACACACGATATTGTTTACGCAGTTCGGCCAAACTTTGCCTACGTCTGCGACTATAGAGTAGCTGTAGTTCCGTTTTATTGATTGTTTCCTCTTTTTTTTGAGTACAAACACTAAAGTGTTTAAATAGGCTTTTCTGAGAAAACCTAACGGGTCTGGGGCAATTACATATAAATAAATCTACAAATCTACTATTTACAACACCCTTATTTCCTTATTCACATCCCCCCTCAAATTGATGCGGGTCATCAAGGAGCATCAATTTGCTGACAAGAAACTGATGACGTGGAGAAGGAACAGCTTTGGTCAAAATATCTGCAACTTGAAATTGAGTATTGATATGAGGGATGGATATAACATGATTATCATAGGCTTTACGAATAGCATGACAATCAACTTCGATATGCTTAGTACGCTCATGAAAAACCGAATTTGCAACAATCTGAATGGCACTTGTATTGTCAGCATAGAGAGATGTCGGTTCAGTTTGAGGAAATCCAAGTTCACCCAAAAGACCACGAAGCCAAAGTATTTCGGAGCATGCCGTAGACATAGCACGATAATCTGATTCGGTTGAGGACTTAGAGACTCTTGCTTGCTTCTTACTTTTCCATGAGATCAACGAAGAACCAAGAAACATGCACCAACCAGTGACAGAGCGGCGAGTGTCAGGACACCCAGCCCAATCAGCATCACTGTAGGCAATCAACTTAAGAGGGGTCCCACTAGGAAAGAACAAACCCCGTTGAGAAGTACCTTTCAAGTAGCGAATTATACGACGAACCGCTGCCAAGTGAAGATGACGAGGAGAATGCATGAACTGACTTACTTGCTGAACAGCAAATGAAATGTCGGGTCGTGTAATGGTCAAGTAGTTAAGACTACCTACGAGCTGTCGATACAATAAAGGATCAGTCAAAAGTTCACCCTCGTCACAGTTGTATTTAACATTAACTTCAAGAGGAGTATTCACAGGATTAGCGGATTGGAGGCCAGCCAAAGCAATAAGGTCGGTGGCATACTTATGCTGATGGAGAAATATACCCTTAGAGGTAGAATGAACGTTGAGTCCAAGAAAATAATGTAAAAGACCAAGGTCTTTCATTTGAAATGAGGCTTGAAGTTTTTGTTTAACTTCCTGTATGGATGTTGCATCAGAACCCGTAATAATCATATCATCAACATAAAGAAGGAGTAGAACAATGCCCGTAGATGTGCGGTGAATGAACAAAGACAAATCATACCGACTTTGAGTAAAAGAGAACCCAAGTAGAGTGGAACGGAATTTCGCATACCATGCTCTGGGCGCTTGTTTCAAACCATATAGAGAGCGTTTGAGCTTGCACACCCCTTTAGATGAAGAGAATAGGCCCTGAGAGGGAGTCATATAAATATCTTCAGTCAGGTCGCCATGAAGAAATGCATTCTTGACATCCATTTGGTGAAGAGACTGCCCATTAGAAGCAGCTATAGAGAGCACCATTCTAACAGTAGTCATTTTAGCAACTGGTGCTAATGTCTCAACCATATTCCTGCTTGTTGCCTAAAGCAACCAATTGAGCCTTGTACCGATTGAGAGATCCATCAGAATTCAATTTCACAGAATAAACTCATTTACAGCCTATGGGTTTGATACCAGGAGGGAAAGAAACAATATCCCAAGTGAAGTTGTCTAGAAGGACCTGAAGTTCCTCATTCATGGCATTTACCCAAGACACATCTTTAACAGCCTGCGAGTAACAGGTAGGAATAGATGTGCCAGATAGAGAAGCAGTTAAAGCAGTATGTGAGGAAACAAACATGTCTGGGGAATATCTGTCAGGTGCTCGAGATGTTCTACCAGAACGCCGTGGTGCCGGCGGTACAGGATCAAGATCAGGTGGCGAATCAGTGTCGGAAGGGGAAGTGGGAACGAGTCCTGGTTTATCAAAAAATTGGGGAAGTATAGCAATATCATTCAAGCCAGGAGAAAAGCAAGGAAACATAGATTGATTATCAAAAAATGTCACATTCCTAGAAATGCTAAAACGATGGTTAGAGACATCATAACACGCAAAACCCTTATGAGACGGACTATATATACCCCATAAATGCACATTGGACAGATTGTACTCCAAGCTTATGTCTTTCAGTGGATGGGAGGTGAACAAAACATACACACCCAAAAGTATGTAAACTACTGTAATCAGGCTGAGTTTTAAAAAGGCGAAAGTAAGGAGAATCAAACCCAATCACCGTGGAAGGAAGATGGTTGATCAAAAAGAGAGCTGTGGAAAGAGCCAACACCCAAAATTTGGATGGAACAGAGGCCTGGAGAAGTAAGGTACATGTCAGATCCAACAAGTGACGATTTTTACGTTCTGCAACACCATTTTGCTGAGGGGTATTAGGACAAGATCGTTGAGACAGTATACCTTTTTGCTGTAAGAACTCCTGAAACTCATGAGACATATACTCACCACCAGAATCAGACCGAAAAATTCTAATACTGGTTTGAAATTGATTTTCAACATACATCAGAAATTTCTTAAACATAGAAAACACTTCAGATTTAGATTTAAGAAAATAAATCCAAGCAAAACGGCTATAATCATCGATAAATGTGACAAAATATTTATAGTGAGCATGAGAAGCGACAGGAGAGATTCCCCAAACATCACTATGAATCAACTCAAAACAAGTAGAAGCACGATGAGCACCAGACGGAAAAGGAAGTGTTTTACTTTTAGCTAATTTGCAAACAGAACATGAAATAGAGGTACTAGAATCCATCAGTTTAGTACCTAACAAGCCAGTCTTAAATAAGTGAGACAAAACAACAGAGTTTGGATGGCCCAATTTCCTATGTCAATCCTCAAATGCATTCAAAACACTATTACAAGCAAGAGATAAATGATTTGAAATAAACTGGAGTGGAAACACTCTTCCAACTTTAGGTTCCTTCGCGATCACCTTCCCCGACACCTGATCCTGCACAAGACAACCATCCGGAGTAAGATTAACATCACAAACTTCATCCACTAATTGACCAGCAGACAATAAATTCGAGGCAAGCCCAGGTGCTACCAGCACATTTCGAAAATTAGAATTTATGCCACCAACATTAGTTATAGGAAGGGTACTGCCATTAGCAATTTGAATTTTCTGATTACCAATATAAGAACGTAAATTGTGCAGGAGTTCAGAGGAACTCGTCATGTGATTCGATGCACCAGAGTCAAGTAACCAAGATATGAAAGAAGACTTACCAGTAATTCCCAAGGCAGAAAGAGCAGATAGTACCAGTTGTTGAATTAATTCAGGCTGTAGAGCACCACCATCAGATGCACCCGTGGTGGAAGGACCGGCGGTAGAGCTAGATACACAAGTGGTGGAAGGACCAGCTGTAGAGCTAGTAGTGGCATGGAATGCCTGCACCAGACGCTTAGTTGGCCGTGGGGGATGCGTAGGACATGCAGAGATGATATGACCCTGCTACTTGCAGTAATTGCAAAATTTCTTAGGACAACTACGAGCAACATGTCCAAATTGTTTACAAGAGAAGCATTGAGTTTGTCGCATATCACGGCCCAAGCCTCTATTTTGCGCAGCATATGCAACTGTCACAGGTTCAGAATGGACGGGATCATGAAGCATGGTCCCTTGAGTATTAAGACGTTGTTCTTCCCGGAGCAGTTCGCCAACACAGATATCCAAGGAAGGAACAGGGTTCCTATTCAGCAAAGCACCTCGAACAGCCTCAAATTCCGGACGAAGTTTCATGAGAAATTGATCCCTTTTACTAGTATCATAAACATCACGAACGACCGAAAGTGATGGCTTGGGAACAGCAGCATAGATAATAGCAGAGTGTTCTGTCCATAAATTCAAAAAACCAAAATAATATTCTTGAATTGACAAATTACCTTGTTTGTAATTGGCGATCTGTAACTCCAATTGAAAACGCTTGGCTGTATTGTCCTGGTTGTAAATACACTGCAAATAATTCCACATTTCTTGAGCAGTTGAAAATGCTTGCAAATTATTGATCATCTGAGGATCAATAGTATTGAGGATCCAAGAAATAATCTGAGCATCTTGGACTTCCCACGCGTCTAAGGCGGGTTTATCTTCGGGCGCCTTAGAAACCCCATCAAGGTGACTCCATAATCCTTTTCCTTTGACATACATCTTGAATTGAAATTCCCAAGCAGCATAATTCTTGCCGATAAAGTGAACACATAAACTATCCCTTTCTTTTTCCGAAGCCATTGAAAGAGAATAGGAAAAAAACAGCACAAACGAAGTAGCAAAAAAATAACACCACAGCGCAAGGGACCCAAATAAAAGCAGTTCACACAAACACAGTGCAAAGCTGCGTTGCAAACGGAAGAGAATCACTAGCACATAGGTCGCACAAGAGGAAATTACACAGAGCGATAAGAATCGCACCAACCAGAGAGTGCACGAACCACAGATGCACGATGCGAACAAAGCCGGCTACGCGATGAACCGGAAATTGCACCAACCAAGTTCGTGACAAGAACCAAGAACGAATAATCAGAGATCGCGTGCAGCCACACCAAACTCAGATCCACTGAAATCGCGTGCAGCCACACCGAAATCGCGCGAAGGTTCGACCAAGAGGAACAACCAGTAAGCGCACACAATGCCGGTACGAGAAGCTGGCAGAGAAGAACGATGAATATCACAGAGAGCACAGATACGAAGGGACGAAAACCAAGAATCAGAGTACTATCCAACCTAACCTAGTTTGATACCATGTCAAGACTGGACACACGATATTGTTTACGCAGTTCGGCCAAACATTGCCTACGTCTGCGACTATAGAGTAACTGTAGTTCCGTTTTATTGATTGTGTCTTCCTCCTTTTTTTGAGTACAAACACTAAAGCGTTTAAATAGGCTTTTCTCAGAAAACCTAACGGGTCTGGGCCAAATACATATAAATAAATCTACAAATATACTATTTACAACACCCTTATTTCCTTATTCAGAGATACAGCTTTGTTCAATGAATATGGTGAGTTTATCAAAGGGAAAACAATCACCATGGCAGGTGTTCCAAAGGTCAAGGAAGCAGAGGCTTATGGACTACTTATGGCTATTAACTGAATTCAGGAAGAAGGGTATGGAGCTTTGGTCTTATAAACAGATTGGAAATCTGTCGTGGATACTGTTGAACCAAGGGCAAAACACTCTTTGTTTTGTATGATAACAAATTACACCTTATCTACTAATGGTTCAAGTTGAATTAAGTACAGGACATAAAGCAAAGAGCAGGAAGATTAAAATGGAGCAGCTTGGAGAAGAAGCCACCTCAGCAGTTCAAGACCTATTTGTTTATCCGCTTTCTTTAGGACACTGTGTAAGGTCCTATCACTGAAGGTCTATGACTTTTAGTAGCTGGGAGATGAGTTTTTCAAAACATGCATGGTGCATCAAAATAGTTTTGAAAAATATTTTATAAAATTTCATGCATGCATAAGGTGGCAACAAAAACCCTAAAACTATTTTTTGTTGAAAGATTAAAACCCTAAAAATAGTTTTGTTGAAGGCTTGAAATCAAAATCCTATTCTTTTACAAAGATAATAGATTATGGTAATAGATTAGGTGCCTGAATGTTTTCAGAGCACATAATCGATTACTCTCCTATTTTAACTAAAACAAATAATCGATTAGTGGCTTGCCTTTCTTTCCTTTTTTTATAAACATAAATCCTATTCTTTTACAAAGATAATAGATTATGGTAATAGATTAGGTGCCTGAATGTTTTCAGAGCACATAATCGATTACTCTCCTATTTTATCTAAAACAAATAATCGATTATCAAGCCAAGATTTGTTTCCTTTTTTACAACAATAAATCGATTATGTGCCTATTTGAACTAATATCAATAATCGATTAGCAAGCTTCTCAATGTTTCCTTTTACATCAAAATAATCGATTACCTGCCTATTGCACTTCATACATAATCGATTAGCAAGCAAAGTAATGTTTCCTTTTTTATCAAGATAATCGATTATATGTTTGTTTGCCTTCTATACATAATCGATTATCAAGCAAATAAATGTTTCCAAGTTTGTCAAATAATCGATTATGGCTTGTGAAAACATAAAGGCCTTAATCGATTATCCTATGCATTAAATGGTTTTCAAAAATCAATTTTTTCCTACGCCTATAAATAGGAGGTGTGTTTCTCATTTTAAAAACACACCTCACACCACAATTCACAACTCCTCTCTGCTTCTAACATACATTTTCTAGATCTGAGAAAGAGAGAAAATAGAGCTTCAACTTTCATATCATTTTCTATTTTCCATATCACTCATCTCTTAGTCACTATACTGTCATTATATCTGAGGTGATTGGATCATAGATCTCTGTTTGTATTCGTTACTCTATTTGTGGGGTCACGCTGAAATCCTGGGAATTGTTCTTGGGTCTCTCAATCAGGAGATTGAGTTGGTTTGAAATCCTGGGAAGTTTTCTTGGGTCTCTCAATCAGGAGATTGAGTTGGTTTGAAATCCTGGGAGGTGATCTTGGGTCGTTCAATCGGGGAAGATTGAAGTGGTATTGAAATCCTGGGAGCTGCTCTTGGGTCGTTCAATCAGGAGATTGAAGCGGTGTTGAAATCCTTAGCTGTGTGCTCGGGTTCTCAGTTCGGGGGAATTGGGATTTGCTATTTGGAGTTGATTGTTTGTAAAACATTTGTTCTTCATATAGTGGTTATCATCAAGTCCAAGAGTTGCAAAGCCTGAGGCCGAGGACGTAGGGCTTTTATCCCGAACCTCGCTAAATCCCGGTGTATCTCTATCCCTATCTCTTTACATTTCTTATTGTTTATATCTGTCCATATTATTATACTGCTGTGATCTGTTTATAGCTATACTACTCAGATCTGTTTATAATCATACTCTTCATACTATTTAAGATCTGTTTATAGCTATACTATTTAGATCTGTTTATAATATCACTCAGTGGATTTATTGTATAACTATATCCCTACTCTGATCTGAATCTGTTAATCTGGTTATAGTTATACTCACTGTACTACAGATCAGTTTATCTATCATCTTCTCTATCACTACTGTAGATCTGCTATATTCAATATCATTGCATTACTTATAAAACAACCTTATTGTGAATATTGAATATAGAGTAATATCTCATTGTGCCTGATCTGCCTGCTTGCATACATCATATAAGTTTAAATCTCAGATTCCGCATTTGATTTAAACAAACATTGCTAAAGTTTTTGAAAACCGAAAAAGAATTCAAGTTTTGCATATAACCTTGTTCACCCCCCCTCTAAGGTTATACTATAGTCTAACAAGTGGTATCAGAGCTAGAAATTGCATATAGAGCTTAACATCTCGCAATTTAAATTTTATTTATATATCTGTGATTATGGGTTCTTTTTTGAAAGAGGGGATGTCTTTATTTAGGCCACCCTTGTTTTATGGGACTAACTATGACTATTGGAGTAGTCGAATGAAATGTCATGTGCAGGCTATAGATTTCATCTTATGGAGGATCATTGCAGATGGACCACTGATCCCAATGAAAATCAAAAGTAAAGCTACCGGCAAAGAAGAAGAAGTGCCAGTTGAGGATATCTACACCATTGACCTGAAAGAGCTGAGAAAGTCAGAGTTGGATAAGATATCTCAAAATGCCAGAGCAATGAATATTCTTCACTTATCCTTATGTGAAGAAGAATATGGTAGAGTCAAAGGATGTCAAACAGCAAAGGAAATCTGGGATTGCTTGGAAGCCACTCATGTCGGTACAAGCCAAGTAAAGGATACAAAAATCAGAATCCTAAATTCTGAGTATGAATCATTCAAAATGAAGGAAGGTGAATCTGTTGCAGCTATGCACCAGAGACTGAATCTGATTATAAACAACCTAAGGGCACTGGGAAAAAGGTATTCTACAAAAGATATAAATGGGAAGATTCTTGCATCTCTGACTGGTGAGTTCTTTCCAAAAACTTGTGCAATCACTGAAGCCAAAGATATTGGTACTCTGCCTCAAGAAGATCTTATCGGGTCACTTCTAGCCTTTGAGGTTGTATTGGCTGCTAACAAAGATCAAGAAGCAGAAATGGTAAAAGAAAGAAAATCTCTTGCTCTTGCTGCTAAAACACCTAAGGTAGCAAGGAAAGAGGTTGAGTCTGATGAAGAATCTGATGATGAAGACATGGCTGAATTATTTGAAGAATTCATGAGATTCAACAAACTTGAAAAGAGAAATAACTCAAAGAAATCCAAGAAAGCTAAGAAGGCTACATGGAACAACTATACTGGCAGTGAAGAAGAGGAGGTTGCAAATGCCATTTGTCTCACGGCATGTGAAACACCTAAGGCTACTATATGGGATTGTCTTGGCACTGATAGTGACACAGACGAAGAAGAGCAAATTGCAAATGGTGTTTTGTCATATGGAAAATGACTCATCTAAGGTAAGCCTTAACTCTTCTAGTCTTTCTGATTCCTCTATGCATGATGATTTACTTGATGATGGTTGTAGTAGTCAAGATTTGAGTGAGGCTTTTGAAGCTCTCTATTTTGAACATGAAGCTCTCTTGTTAAAATCCAAAAAATTGACAAAGAGCAACAAAAGCATGCTCACTCAAATTGAGACACTTGAAAATGAAGTAGATAGATTAAAGAATGAACTGCATAAATCTGTCAACCTTGAGTTTTGTGAGCTTAACCAAAATTTTGAAAATGCCAAAGTTGAAAATGAACTTTTGAAAGAAACATTGAAAAAGTTTGAGGTTGGTGAAAAGACCTTGACTCAGTTGCTTCACTCTCAACATCAATATGTTGATAGGAGAGGAATTGGGTACAAAGGTAATTCCACCTCCTCCATTTTAAACAAGAAATTAACTTTTGTTGCATCTACTTCAAGTTATAAACCCATTGTCTTCTCATGCACCTACTGTCAAAAGGGAAACCATAGCTCACCTAGATGCCCTATCCGTAAATTATGTGAGCTTGGTACCCTTATACCTGCCTGTAAGAAACCATGGTGGATTGTGAAAACCCCCTTGATAACTAACCCCAAAGGACCCAAAGAGAAATGGGTACCAAAAGTTCCTACTTGATTTTTTTGTGCAGGTATGCTTCAAGGTATAGGGGATTGGTACCTTGATAGCTGAGACACGAAGCTCATGAATCTGGTAATGCTTCACTACTCTTGAACTTGAGCAACAAAGCTAGTGAATCTGTAATGTATACCAACTATAAATCTGCTTAATAGGTAAAGGTTGTGTGGGTAAGGAAAACACAGCTATATTTATCAAGTATTAAACACTTATGTGAAGTAATTGTTCGTATGCATCAAAGCCTTTTCTCAAGTGCTATTATACTAGATCTTTGATGCAACATATTTTTTATGTTAAAAATGATACCTATATTGTTGAACCAAGGATGATTATCTTGGGTATCATATTTTTAAAACCATGATGATCCACCCTCTTTTTGCTAAAGTCTTGCATTCTAAAATTATTAAGGGGGATCACCAAGTAAGGGGGAGCATAGCATGAACTACTATTTCTGATATCTCATATGCTATGTGCTCCTTTGCTAGTTTACAAAGTGATTATGTCTGTTTGGGATTATCTCATATGCTATGTGCTCACCCCCCTCCTTTTTGATGAAAACAAAGGGGGGGAGAATATTATGCATTTTATATGTGGGAGAGAATATATGCATGTTATATGTTAGGGGAGAAAATAATTGCTGCTATCCTGCTGATGTACTGTTTATTTTATTATGCATATGCTTAGGGGGAGCTTTTTGAAAAAATTCCATTACTATCAAACCCCCTATGCATAATGTAATTTGTTATCATCAAAAAGGGGGAGTTTGTTGAACCAAGGGCAAACACTCCTTGTTTTGTATGATAACAAATTACATCTTATCTACTAATGGTTCAAGTTGAATTAAGTACAGGACATAAAGCAAAGAGCAGGAAGATTAAAATGGAGCAGCTTGGAGAAGAAGCCACCTCAGCAGTTCAAGACCTATTTGTTTATCCGCTTTCTTTAGGACACTGTGTAAGGTCCTATCACTGAAGGTCTATGACTTTTAGTAGCTGAGAGATGAGTTTTTCAAAACACGCATGGTGCATCAAAATAGTTTTGAAAAATATTTTATAAAATTGCATGCATGCATAAGGTGGCAACAAAAACCCTAAAACTATTTTTTGTTGAAAGATTAAAACCCTAAAAATAGTTTTGTTGAAGGCTTGAAATCAAAATCCTATTCTTTTACAAAGATAATAGATTATGGTAATAGATTAGGTGCCTGAATGTTTTCAGAGCACATAATCGATTACTCTCCTATTTTAACTAAAACAAATAATCGATTAGTGGCTTGCCTTTCTTTCCTTTTTTTATAAACATAAATCCTATTCTTTTACAAAGATAATAGATTATGGTAATAGATTAGGTGCCTGAATGTTTTCAGAGCACATAATCGATTACTCTCCTATTTTATCTAAAACAAATAATCGATTATCAAGCCAAGATTTGTTTCCTTTTTTACAACAATAAATCGATTATGTGCCTATTTGAACTAATATCAATAATCGATTAGCAAGCTTCTCAATGTTTCCTTTTACATCAAAATAATCGATTACCTGCCTATTGCACTTCATACATAATCGATTAGCAAGCAAAGTAATGTTTCCTTTTTTATCAAGATAATCGATTATATGCTTGTTTGCCTTCTATACATAATCGATTATCAAGCAAATAAATGTTTCCAAGTTTGTCAAATAATCGATTATGGCTTGTGAAAACATAAAGGCCTTAATCGATTATCCTATGCATTAAATGGTTTTCAAAAATCAATTTTTTCCTACGCCTATAAATAGGAGGTGTGTTTCTCATTTTAAAAACACACCTCACACCACAATTCACAACTCCTCTCTGCTTCTAACATACATTTTCTAGATCTGAGAAAGAGAGAAAATAGAGCTTCAACTTTCATATCATTTTCTATTTTCCATATCACTCATCTCTTAGTCACTATACTGTCATTATATCTGAGGTGATTGGATCATAGATCTCTGTTTGTATTCGTTACTCTATTTGTGGGGTCACGCTGAAATCCTGGGAATTGTTCTTGGGTCTCTCAATCAGGAGATTGAGTTGGTTTGAAATCCTGGGAAGTTTTCTTGGGTCTCTCAATCAGGAGATTGAGTTGGTTTGAAATCCTGGGAGGTGATCTTGGGTCGTTCAATCGGGGAAGATTGAAGTGGTATTGAAATCCTGGGAGCTGCTCTTGGGTCGTTCAATCAGGAGATTGAAGCGGTGTTGAAATCCTTAGCTGTGTGCTCGGGTTCTCAGTTCGGGGGAATTGGGATTTGCTATTTGGAGTTGATTGTTTGTAAAACATTTGTTCTTCATATAGTGGTTATCATCAAGTCCAAGAGTTGCAAAGCCTGAGGCCGAGGACGTAGGGCTTTTATCCCGAACCTCGCTAAATCCCGGTGTATCTCTATCCATATCTCTTTACATTTCTTATTGTTTATATCTGTCCATATTATTATACTGCTGTGATCTGTTTATAGCTATACTACTCAGATCTGTTTATAATCATACTCTTCATACTATTTAAGATCTGTTTATAGCTATACTATTTAGATCTGTTTATAATATCACTCAGTGGATTTATTGTATAACTATATCCCTACTCTGATCTGAATCTGTTAATCTGGTTATAGTTATACTCACTGTACTACAGATCTGTTTATCTATCATCTTCTCTATCACTACTGTAGATCTGCTATATTCAATATCATTGCATTACTTATAAAACAACCTTATTGTGAATATTGAATATAGAGTAATATCTCATTGTGCCTGATCTGCCTGCTTGCATACATCATATAAGTTTAAATCTCAGATTCCGCATTTGATTTAAACAAACATTGCTAAAGTTTTTGAAAACCGAAAAAGAATTCAAGTTTTGCATATAACCTTATTCACCCCCCCTCTAAGGTTATACTATAGTCTAACAAATAGTTTTGTTGAAGGCTTGAAATCCAAATCCTATCCTTTTACAAAGATAATCTATTATGGTAATAGATTAGATGCCTGAATGTTTCAGAGCACATAATTGATTACTCTCCTATTTTAACTAAAACAAATAATCGATTAAGAGCTTGCCTTACCTTCCTTTTTTAGATCAATAAATCGATTAGTGCATAAAGATAACTACCTACATAAATCGATTATTTGCTTGCCTTGTTTTCCTTTTTTAAAACTATAATCGATTATTGGCTTCCTTCCTCTCTTGACAACAATAATCGATTATGTATGCATATAACTACATCATGTAATCGATTATCAAAACATCCTGAGCCATCCTTGACAACAATAATCGATTACATGCCTATTCTAACTAAATGTCATAATCGATTATCATGTTTCCTTATACATCTATAATCGATTATATGATGTTCCTTTTGAATGACATAATCGATTATCAAGTGCAATAAATGTTTTTCAAAAAATCAAATCTTTTCTAGCACTATAAATAGGAGGTGTGTTTCTCATTTTCAAATCACACCTCACACCACAATTCACAACTCCTCTCTGCTTCTCACATACATTTTCTAGATCTGAGAAAGAGAGAAAATAGAGCTTCAACTTTCATATCATTTTCTATTTTCCATATCACTCATCTCTTTGTCACTATACTATCATTATATCTGAGGTGATTGGATCATAGATCTCTGTTTGTATTCGTTACTCTATTTGTGGGGGTCACTTTGAAATCCTGGGATTTGTTCTTGGGTCTCTCAATCAGGAGATTGAGTTGGTTTGAAATCCTGGGAAGTTTTCTTGGGTCTCTCAATCAGGAGATTGAGTTGGTTTGAAATCCTGGGAGGTGATCTTGGGTCGTTCAATCAGGGAAGATTGAAGTGGTATTGAAATCCTGGGAGGTGCTCTTGGGTCGTTCAATCAGGAGATTGAAGCGGTGTTGAAATCCTTAGCTAGGTGCTCGGGTTCTCAGTTCGGGGGAATTGAGATTTGCTATATTTGAAGTTGCCTGTTTGTAAACAATTCTTCAATATAGTAGTTACCATCAAGTCCAAGGGTTGCAAAGCCTGAGGCCGATGACGTAGGGCTTTTATCCTGAACCTCGCTAAATTCCTGGTGTATCTCTATCCCTACTCTTATACTTTATTTGTCATTTCTGTTTGTTTATTGTTATACTGCGCTAAACATTAAACATCTGTTTATTATTAAAACCAATCATAGCGTAGTCAGCATAATACATATCCCTATTCTGATCTGTTTATCTATCATCTTCCATATCACTGCAATTGATCTACTCTCTACTATATTCAATATCACTACACTTTTTATAAATAATCTTATTGTGTATATTGAAAATAGTATAACATCTCATTGTGCCTAAATCTGCCTGCTTGCACCATATAAGGTTTAAATCTAAGTTTCCGCATTTGATTTAAAACAAACTTATCATTTATTTTGAAAAGAATCCAAGATTTACACATAACCTTATTCACCCCCCCTCTAAGGTTATCAGATAGTCTAACAAGTGGTATCAAAGCTAGAAATTGCATATAGAGCTTAACATCTCGCAATTTAAATTTTATTTATCTATCTGTGATTATGGGTTCTTTTTTGAAAGAGGGGATGTCTTTATTTAGGCCACCCCTGTTTGATGAGACTAACTATGACTACTGGAGTAGTCGAATGAAATGTCATGTGCAGACTATAGATTTCACCTTATGGAGGATCATTGCAAATGGACCACTAATCCCAATGAAAATCAAAAGTAAAGCTACCGGCAAAGAAGAAGAAGTGCCAGTTGAGGATATCTACACCATTGACCTGAAAGAGCTGAGAAAGTCAGAGTTGGATAAGATATCTCAAAATGCCAGAGCAATGAATATTCTTCACTTATCCTTATGTGAAGAAGAATATGGTAGAGTCAAAGGATGTCAAACAGCAAAGGAAATCTGGGGTTGCTTGGAAGCCACTCATGTCGGTACGAGCCAAGTGAAGGATACAAAAATCAGAATCCTCACTTCGGAGTATGAAGCCTTCAAAATGAAGGAAGATGAATCTGTTGCAGCTATGCACCAGAGACTGAATCTGATTGCGAACAACCTAAGGGCACTGGGAAAGAGGTATTCTACAAAAGATATAAATGGGAAGATTCTTGCATCTCTGACTGGTGAGTTCTTTCCAAAAACTTGTGCAATCACTGAAGCCAAAGATATTGGCACTCTGCCTCAAGAAGACTTGATTGGGTCACTTCTTGCCTTTGAGGTTGTATTGGCTGCTAACAAAGATCAAGAAGCAAAAATGGTAAAAGAAAGAAAATCTCTTGCTCTTGCTGCTAAAACACCTAAGGTAGCAAGGAAAGAGGTTGAGTCTGATGAAGAATCTGATGATGAAGACATGGCTGAATTATTTGAAGAATTCATGAGATTCAACAAACTTGAAAAGAGAAATAACTCAAAGAAATCCAAGAAAGCTAAGAGGGCTACACGGAACAACTATACTGACAGTGAAGAAGAGGAGGTTGCAAATGCCATTTGTCTCACGGCATGTGAAACACCTAAGGCTACTATATGGGATTGTCTCACGGCATGTGAAACACCCAAGAAAGCTAAGAGGGCTACATGGAACAACTTAATGAAATGAAGTGAGTTTCTTTGTGTCAAAAAAACTTATATGTATATATAGTGATTTTTTACTTTTTGTAATTAACAACGATTTTTAATAAGGGGATGATGCTCTAGCTCAAGGTAGGTAATAGGTAATACCTTTGAGCTCTAACAACTTACTGTTAGTGGGGTGAAAATTAGGCCCAAAAGAGACACTAAAAAGCCCCAATGGCTGAATGATTTTATCTAGGCCCAATTACTTTTAATTCAGCATTTTTTATCTTTTAAGTGAATTGTCCTTAAGTGGCCCATGGCCCAGTTATCTGTTCAGCAACATAACCCTAACTATATATATTGTAATGCTGCCTCCATTGAGGAGGAGGAAAAATATCAGAGTTGTTTTATGTTTTTACTCTTCCTTTGCAACCCTAGATCTAGTGATTAGCCTAGTTTAGTCTATCATTTTGGTGCTTTCATTTTGTTTCTCAATGCCTCCAAAAGCTACCAACCCAACATCCAAGGATCTGGATGATGCCATTCAAGCTTCCTATCAACACATGGATGCTGTCCTCCATGAAAATAACCAGCAGCTTGAGCAACAATTGGGTGAACAGCTGGGTACTGTGAATACAAGGCTGGATAATCAACAACAGCTAATGGATTCACGATTTGAGACACTCACAAAACTGATTAATGACAGGTTTCCTGCACAACAACACTCTCCTTCATCAGGTAACCCTTCTTCCCCTTTATTACCCCCTGGTTATGAACATGTTGTTTCCCACACTGTCTCTACCCCAATACCCACAGTTCTGACTCAACCCACCTCGAGCCAACCCACTGTTTCCCTTGCTGGATCTGAACCACCACCTATACCACCACCTATACCACCCCCTAACATATATGGCCCAACAACCTACCCTGCATTTTCCCAATTTCCCCCATACATCCCCTCACCTTACCAAAATATGTTCCCTAATTTTATGCAGCATATGTACTCTCCACAGTTTTCCCAAACTAACCCTCAAACCCCTTATAGACAACCAAAAGTAGAAATAGGAATTTTTGATGGAACAGACCCTTTGGAATGGTTGTTCCAAGCTGAGCAGTTTTTTTCCTTTTACAACATTCCCATGGTAAATCGTTTGCCTATGATTTCATTTTATATGAAAGGAGAAGCACTTAGTTGGTTTAAATGGATGCATCACAACAGCCAACTTGTTGATTGGACAACCTTTGCTAGAGCACTAGAGCTAAGGTTTGGTCCCTCTACCTATGAAAATCACCAAGTCCAACTTTCTAAGCTTAAACAAACTGGGTCTGTTGCTGAATACCAAACTAACTTTGAGAAATTGGGAAATAGAGTCTTAGGGCTACCAGCTGATACGATTTTAAACTGGTTTATCTCGGGCTTAAACCCAGAAATCAGAAATGAAATAGCCATACAACGACCCTATTCAATTTCTCAAGCTATTGGTCTAGCCAAACTCATTGAGGATAAGATTAAGGCCACCAAACCCAAATTCTCAAGACCCTTTTCCCAAACCTATGGCCAAACCTCAAACACAAACCCACCTTCACACAAGCCAGCCCAACACCCAACTACTACACCTACCACCCAAAACACCCCAAACCCACCAAAACCAACCCAACCCAAATACTCTATAAGGCGCATCAGTCCAGCCCAACGGGACGAGCGTCGTGCTCAAGGTCTATGTTACAATTGTGATGAGAAGTTTGTTCCGGGGCATAAATGTACTAGTGGTCGATATCTTTTACTCATGCTGGAGGAAGGTGAAGACCTAGACCCCACTGAAACTCAAAATGAAGAAATTGTAGTTGAACCAGAGGAAACTTACTTTCAACTATCACCCCAAGCTCTAACAGGTCAATTTGCCCCTCAAGTACTCAGGTTTTACGGCCTAATTGGTGGACTGATAGTTATGGTTCTAGTTGACACTGGGAGCACCCATAACATACTCCAACCAAGAATTGCAGAGCATTTGAAACTGCCCACTTCAAAAATCCCATCATTTTCTGTCATGGTTGGAAATGGTTCCCATTTACAATGTGAAGGGATTTGTAATTCCGTTCCTATCAACCTTCAAAACCAATCATTTTGCTTACCATTTTACTTACTCCCCATTGAAGGTGCTGATGTAGTCCTTGGGATGGAGTGGCTTAGAACCTTGGGCCCAATTCAGACAGATTTCTCTATACCATCCATCACCTTCCAACACAATAATGAGCCCATCACACTAAAGGGAGAACCTAGATCCAGCCCAGCCCAAACTACCTATCACCAACTTTGCCACCTACTACATACAGACTCAATTGCCTCACTTCACCTCCTAAGCTTTGATCCCACTAACAAAGCCTTGAAATCCCATCAAACCACCAACAACCTCATTGACTCAATAGCCCATACCTTATCACCTAAGATTAACTCTATACTCCAAACCTACCCAACTGTTTTTCAAGAACCACATGGCCTACCACCCCCCAGACCTCATGACCACCACATCCCACTACTCCCAAACACACCTCCTATCAATGTCAAACCCTATCGTTACCCTCACTCCCAAAAAGAAGCTATGACCTCCCTAATCCATGACATGCTACAAGAATGCACTATTGTCCCTAGCAACAGCCCTTACTCCTCCCCAGTTTTGTTGGTTAAAAAGAAAGATGGAACTTGGAGATTTTGTGTTGACTACAGAGCACTAAATACAGTCACTGTTAAGGACAGATTCCCAATCCCCACTATAGATGAACTCCTTGATGAACTTGGCTCAGCTACAATATTCACCAAGATAGATCTACGCTCAGGTTATCACCAGATTCGGGTTGCACCGGAAGACACTCATAAAACAGCTTTTCGCACTTTTGACGGACATTACGAGTTCTTAGTCATGCCTTTTGGGCTGTCTAACGCGCTGTTATACCCCAATTTTGTCCGTCTTCTAGTTTTAGTCGTTTATTTTACTTAAATCGTGTTTTGAAGTCGCGTGGTTACGAGAATTATAGTACGGCGTCTCAGTTACTAACCCTGGCCAATTTCAATTACCCTGTTCAACTAAATCGAAATACCGTTGTTTTAAATTAGGCATGCACGCGAATGATCGATCTTTTCGTGCGTTCTTCAATTTAATCTTCGTATTTGGATTTAAGTCGAACCTAATTGAGACTAACAAAGTCATTTTTCTCGCGATTGGGCTTGTCGTTTCAATTTGGGCTTAAGAACGCGATTCTGAGATAATGTTAGCGTTTAGTGGTCAGCGGGCTTATTTATTCTATTTGGGCCTCGTTCTCACGCACTTGTCTAGTTGGGTCCGATATCGTTTTGTATTTGGCCCAATTTCTTTTATTATTTTTACTTTGCCTTTTCATTTATTTTGAGTAGCAAGTATAGTCTGAAAATGTCAAAAAATTATATTTATTTTTTATTTACAATTTAATAGTGTTTAGGAGTCCAAATGTCCAAAAAAAATACAAAAAAATTACATCAAAAAGGCCCAAACGGCCAGATCCGAAAATACAAGTCATAGAGCGGATTAGGGTTTCCTAGCAGCACTCCAAGCTGCTGCAGCTGCTGATGGGCTTGGATCCAAACCTGAAAAAATATTCAGAGCCCAGTCAAAATACAATCAATGCCTAAACCTGAAAAAGCAGTATAAATCAGCAGTCAAACAGCAGTGGACGGACACGATTTTCGAGGTAAACAGCACCAAAAAAAAGATTAGGGTTTTACGTTGAAACCCTAATTCAAAACAGTGTTTTCTTCTTTGGAAGTTCAAAGAAAAATTCAAAGAAGCAGTAGCAGTCAAGGATCCAAAGAAGCAGGAACGCAGGTAGAGCAGTCACAAACAACAGTACCAGTAACTCAGATCCGCGGTGACAACAAAGCAAAAGGATACATATAAGAAGCTGGAATTCAGGTTTGATTCTGGGTTATTAAATCTGAAATATACATATGCGAATGTAATACCAAAACTAAAGGATGAATTTTGAGTCTGTAATATAAATAGATTAGAATACATTAGGTTTTTTTTAGTCAGTATTGTATAGAAAATATTTAATTTGAGACAAATCAAAAAAACAAGAAAAAACAGAAACAGGCATTTGAGGAGCAGATAAGAAAAATATATAAAAAAAAAAAGAAGAGAGAACCGAAACCTTACCTGCTAGCTCCGGCCACCGTAGACGGTGGCCGTCCGCTCCTAGCCTCCTCCGGTCGTCTTCTCCGGCGACGTCACCGTTAGTCCGCTGCGAAACCGAGCCACCAAACCATAGCCAACAACCTCGCCCCAACAGCCACCAACAACCTCGCCCCAACAGCCACCAACAACCACTGTCCCTCTTCACCGCCACCACCGTACGAACCGAAACCACTTCTCCTCCAATCGCTCCCTTTCGTTTCGCGAGCAACCCCCTTTCTCTCCACCATCTGAACTGGACCTACTTCCGAAACGCGATCACAGATCCACCGTCGTTCACCGTTCCCGCCCCTCACGGTCGCCGGAGCTTGCACCCTCTCGCCCCATTTGTGTCATCGTCGAGGGGGGTGAAGAAATAGAGAGGGTTACGGATTAGGGGAAGTGAAAGGAGTAGAGAGAGAGAGAGAGAGGCGAGGGAGATTGAGGGTCGCGGCGGTGGGTGCTGAGAAGAAATGGGGTTTGCGGTGCTATAAAGGGAGGGGAAGCGAGAGGAGAGATTCGGATGATGAGAGGGAGATGAGGCGAGTCACAGTGGAGGGAGAGGGAAACAAACGCGGCGGTGGAGAGAAAGAAGGGAAGATTAGGGTTGAAGAGAGGGAGAGAGGCGGATACGTGAGAGAGAGAGATTTTTCTAGGGTTGGGGTGATTGGAGGGTAGAGCTGCGGCACAGCCAAGGTGAGGAAGGAGAGTTTGAAATTTTTTTTAGGTTTTTAATTTAGGGTTTTCTCTTTTATAGTGTCTCCAAAAATTATTTTGTTTTAATTTTATTTTTAAATATTCAGATTAACATTTGCACCCCTCTAATTCACGCGCGCACCCTCCCTCACTTAAGCCCATAACTTCGCAGGCCAGCCTACAAACTGGGCTGCTGCTTTTCACACCCAGTTTTCAATTATACAACCCCTTGCTGCTAATAACACCCTATTTTACCATTTCACCCCCTTTTTCTCATTTTTTTTAATTTAATTTAATTCTCTTCGAGACAAAATAATTTCTCATAAATTAAAAACTTTGTTAATAGCCTTGTGAAGCCTATGCTTGCAAGATTATTAACAACGAAGTACTAGTGGTGATCACTTGGAGCCTTTGCTCAATTGATCATCATGAATGCCTAATTTTCCTAAAGATTTTCACTAAATCAAAAACTTTGTTAGTAGTCTTGCGAAGCCTTTGCTTGCATGATTATTAACAATGAAGTGCTAGTGGTGATCACTTGGAGCCCTTGCTCAATTGATCACCATGAAAGCTTGATTTTCAAAATTAAACAAGATAAAAACAAAAAAACGTTTTCCAAACAAAGAAGAACTACGTAGCTTTGAATTCTCCATCGCACTAGGAGATACGTAGGAGCGGGTCACATCCCGTCAAGCATAAACAAATAAAAATCATTTTCACAATAAGTTTTCAATAATTATTTTCAAAAGAACCTAGAACTACGTCGCCTTTGATTCTCCACCCGGAGATACGTAGGAGCAGGGCCACGCCCCTGTCAAGCGCAAAAATAAACAATTTCTAAATTAAAAAATACAAGAACATCTCTTTCATAAAAAAAAAATCAAAAATCTTATTTTCAAAGTAGGGGATTAAGTCGGTCGTACGGCCGGGTTAATCATCGTTTTAGGATAAGTGAACTGTGGTCCTTCAGAGCCCCAGCGCTCCTTCAGCCCCTAGCGGCCCTTCAGACCCCCAGTGGTCCTTCAACACAGATCACACAATCCTAAAACCCCTATATTAAAAAACACCAACACACAAACATTTTCTACACACAAGAACTACGTCGCCTTTGATTCTCCACCCGGAGATACGTAGGAGCAGGGCCACGCCCCTGTCAAGCGCAAAAACAAATAATTTCTAAATAAAAAATACAAACACATCTCTTTCAAAAATCAAAAATCTTGTTTTCAAAGTAGGGGATTAAGTCGGTCGTACGGCCGGGTTAATCATTGTTTTAGGATAAGTGAACTGTGGTCCTTCAGAACCCCAGCGCTCCTTCAGCCCCCCAGCGGTCCTTCAGACCCCCCAGTGGTCCTTCAACACAGATCACACAATCCTAAAACCCCTATATTAAAAAACACCAACCCACAAACATTTTCTACACACAAGAACTACGTAGCTTTGAATTCTCCATCGCACCGGGAGATACGTAGGAGCGAGAGGCTAATTCTCGTCAAGCACTTTTTCTAAAAACCTTTTTTTCTTTTTCCCCCTTTCTCTCCAAAAATAAAAAAATTTATTAAGTTCTTTAATTCATTTTCAATAAGAAATAAAGAGGCAAATTAGATATTTTTCAAATCAACATTTAAAACCACACATTTAATTAAAGGTTCCCTCTCAGTAGAGAGGACGTGTGAGGTGCTAACACCTTCCCCGCGCGTAACCGACCCCCGAACCCAAAACTCTCAGTTTTCAAAGGCTAATCGCTTTCCAAAAAGGTTTTCCTAATATTTTCCTTAATAAATATTGGTGGCGGCTTCATTGTCTTAAGAAAAGTTGTGAACGAGGAAGGTTCTCCCTCGGGGACTTTTTCGGGCGCAACAGCTGGCGACTCCGCTGGGGACTAAAAAAACATTTCTTTAAAAGTGGGTCAAGCCTAATTAATTAAATGTGTGGTTTATATGATTGATTTGAATATCTTGCTTTGCCTCTCTTCTTTTTCCTTTTTCATAAGCATGTTACGTCCATGTGCATTCTTATTCTATGTTTGCTTTTGCAATAGATAGTTACTTCTTTGCTTAGTTCCCTCATGCATTTCTTCCCCTTTCTTATCATGTCCCCTTCTTCTCTGCTCCCTTTCCTATGGTAAGCACATGCATACTTCCCCTTTCTTATCATGTCCCCTTTTTCTTTGCTCCCTTTCTTGAGGTAAGTAGTGCATTGTTATTGGCACCCTAGATTAGTTTACATTGGATCGATATTGAACCCTAGGATAAACAACATGCTATTTGTCTGGACTGCTCTGGATTTTCATTTGCAGGTGGGGAAGGGTAGTTATTCCTAGGTGTTGTGCCCTCGACACACACTTCACATCCTATACTTGTGAGCATTGAGTGGGGCCTAAAACCCAAGGTCTGAACAAAAACCTAGGAGAGTGGGAACGATTAGTGACTGCCATTCGTAGACCTTTGTCTGTATGGCTCTCATGAAAGTTCCGCCCAAGAGCGCGCTTTGTCATGATGCCTCACACTCGGTAGCTTTCTACGATTGTGAGTGCCATCATGAGAGAGACTTTAGCTCTTGGTTGCCATTGTAAGGAAGTGATTAGAACCTACACGGGAGGATTACCCCTTTCGTCGACTTTAGACCCTAGGATTCCCACCCTTTGTAGGACACGGGGGCACGCCTTTGTTTGTTGCATTAGTTTAGGCATTCCTTTTTCTTAAACTCTATTTCAAAATCGTAGAAAATAATGTCCTTAGTTTCTTACCCTCTTTTTATGTAAATGACACATCATTTCGCATCCACATCATTTCGCATCCACATCATTTCGCATTCACATCGTTTCGCACCATTGCATTTGCATCTAACAAAAGTTTGAAAAAATAATTCATCTTGCATTCCCTTTCATTACATAAAGATAAAACAAAAAAAAAAACAATTATCATCTAGCATAAGCATTTCATTTATAATCATGCAAAAAAAATCCTCGTCAAGTTCATGCAAGATGAGACATTCATGCATAAGCATTATTTCAAAAAAGACACAGTAGAACTACGTAAGCTTTGATTCCTCATTACAATGGGGATACGTAGGAGCGGGTCATACCCCGTCAAGCACATTTTTCTAAAACCTTTTTTCCAATAAATCATTTGCATCTCCAAATAATTTTCAAAATCATGTTCCAAAACTAAAAACAAAAAAGAAAATCATTGTGAGTATCATGCATTTCATTGCACAAAAAAAAAATGAAAACAAGAAAGCATCTCATTCATAGTCATGAATAAAAAATCATCATCAAGTTTATTCAAAATGTAGCATTCATGCACCATTTCATTAACCTCATCACTTCGGTTCAAATACATCATTCCTCCATACATGCATCTTTCAAAAAAAGGAAGGGGCATTGGCATTTCACACCTTGCCTTGCCTCTAAAAAAAAGAAATCATCATCATTTAGAGAAAAACATCATTCTTGCATCTTTCATCATTCAAAAGAAAAAAGGGGCATTGGCATTTCATACCTTGTCTCGCCTCTAAAAAAAATCATTTTTTTGAAAAAAAAAGGGGCATCATTCTTGCATCATTCGCATTGGCATTCCATATTTTGTCTTGCATTAAAAATAACAAAATTATTTAGAATAAGCCACACTCTTCGAGTAGTCATTCTCCACGCATTTGCATCATACTTGCATATCATAATTTGTTCATTCATTCATTGCATAAAATAAAAGTTGTGATGAGAAGCGGGACGTTCTTGCGAAACAATCATCCTTTTTGAAAAATCTTTACTTGGTTGCAAACTCAAGGTGTTCCAAGGCACTCATTTTTTCAAAAGCACTGCATCCCATCCATTCCATGACAAAAGACTGAAATAGTGTATCAAAGAAAAAACAAATTTTTAACTGATGTTAACTCTCTGTGAAACATTCTTCTAATGAGCATGCATGCTATGAGTACATTCTCTTGTTTGAGTCCGTTGGTTTTCCTCCCTTACCACAGTTTCCCGTCCAAGTCTAGTCCCGCCCCGTCCACCCATAAAGTGCATATTCTCCCCATCAGTGCGTATTTGACTTTTGGTTCAAGTCCTCCATGCTGGGGCAAGTCTGTGATCATTAATTCCCCTTGATTAATATCATATTCTTTCAGTGCAAGTCTCTCAAAAAAAAAATATAATAATAATAATATAATATACAAGAAAACAAGCTCGCTAGGTTGAAAACCCGCAAAGGGCGGCCTAGGCAAAAAGGAGCGCCCGGTGGACTGAAAACTCACAAAGAGCAGTCCAGGCAAAAATTAGGGCACAAAAAAGGAAAAAAGAGCAAACACATGAAGATAGATAAATTATTGTTCTAAAGTTAAGTCTTATAGAAATAAGCAATCGGGATTTGAAATGAAGTTTGGCCATCTCCTCAAAAACCCCAAAATCCCAGAAAGTCCCTTTCCTACCCACCTTGAGCCAAGAAAAACCAAAATCCAAAAATCACCCTAGACAAGGATCACCCCAAATAAAAAAAAAACAGTGCATCACTTTTTATCAGCTCACCCGAGTCGAAGAAGGAAAAGAATCAAAAAAAAAAGGGGAAAAAGAGAAAAAAAAGGGGATTCAAAAATGAAAATCCCAAAACAAAAGAAAATAAAGTGGTGAGCTGGTACATGTTACCACAAAATACAAGAGATCATTGTCTAAATAAACCTTCAAACACTTCATCATCCCAACACCTGATTCCATAAACCTTCAAACACTTCCTTTGGCCTCAACATCAAACCCCTTAGTCATTCTACCATGAGACACGAATTTGCTTTAACAGAGCCCAAACAAGCCCAATAACCATCTTCCTCATAGACCATTAACCGTCAATCAACGCCAAACAAAACTCATCCTCTCATTAGCCTCAAACACTTCATTAAGCCTAACCCTCATTCCTCCACAAAACACCACAATCCCGAAAAGTCCATTCCGATCAATGACCGGTTGCTTTTGTTTACTCAAATTCTAATCTTAGGACGAACAAGCTTATCTATGTACAATGTGTTTTCTCAAAAAAACAAACGATCAGAAAAAAGAAAGCTGATCAAGAAAGAATAAACCCTCAGAAAAAAAGAGAACTGAGGAAATAAAAACGAACAGTCAGAAAAAAGAAAGCTGACAAAATAAAAAAGAGGGACTTGCACTCCAAAACACATTCAAGACGCATTAAAACAAGGTTTAGTGATCACCAGGTAAGGATTCTTTCGCACCAAAAGTCAAGACATCAGTAGAGAACCAAAGATTTGCACTGAGAATACCACTCAGACCCAAAAGTTGGGGCATTCTCTTCACCACCCACACACCCTAGTCTTGGGAAAGTCTGTTCAATGCCCATCCCATGTCACTCCAGTTGTCAATGTCATTCCAAAGTGGGGCAAGTGCATTCCCATTCCTTCACCTCATTCATTCCCATAAAAACCTCACCGGGGCAATCTCTCAACTCACTATCCCAAACAAGACCTTGTCATTCTGATTGGGGCAGCTTTGTCCTTGTTATGACTGGGGCAACATCAAATTCTGTGGGTTGAAGCAAAACCCCTTTCATTCCAGCTTTCATCCCAAGAGCCGAAGCGTTCCCAATTCATCATCTTCTACACCCCTAGTTGTTGTCACCACTAGACAGGGGCAAATTATTCACTCGTCAAAGACCTGAATTGAGGCAATCTTGTATCTCTTGGTCCCTCATAAGCTTCGGCAATAACCATGTCTGTCATTCCTTCACTTGCCATAAATGTCCATGCCCTAAACCAATTCCAAGTTAACTGACTCATTCATTCACATTTGCACTCCTATGCATGCTTACTAGATAATGCTTCAAAGGAGAGAACACAAGTTGTTTACGTGATATCTAAAATTCAGTCATCATGGAAAGAAAGAGAAAACAAGTGAGGTTGTTTGTAAATAAAAACCTTGAGAACACCGGAGTTTGAATCAAATTAATTTTTTCAACAGAATGGTCAATAATCATCTCAATTCCTTACATTCGAAGTCTCGCATCTCATCATCACAAAAATGTTTACCTCATGCATCTAGGCATTATAGCATATGCATCAAAGCATTACATTTGCATCTTCACATTTTGTGCATTCATCACATAGCTGTCATACCCCAATTTTGTCCGGCTTAGGTCCAAACCCTAATTTTCCACACAAAAATAATTTATGCATTGCATTTTGGGTCCTAGAAACCATTCCAAAGTTTTTGAAATCATTTTTAGGGTTAGAATGCACTTTTTGGGAAATTAGGGTTTTTAGGGTCAAAAAGGGCATTTTGGTCATTTATCACTGAAGGTCTATGACTTTTAGTAGCTGAGAGATGAGTGTTTCAAAACATGCATGGTGCATCAAAATAGTTTTGAAAAATATTTCTAAAAATATTTTGGTTGAGGGCTTGAAATTAAAATCCTATTTTTTTACAAAGATAATGGATTATGATAATAGATTATGTGCCTGAATGTTTTCAGAGCACATAATCGATTACTCTCCTATCTTTACTAAAACAAATAATCGATTAAGAGCTTGCCTTTCTTTCCTTTTTTATAAAGCATAATCGATTATCCTAAGCAAATAATCGATTAAGAAGTAAATGAAAGTTTCCTTTTTCATAAACATAATCGATTACTCTTTCATTCTCACTATATCACATAATCGATTATGTGCTTGCCTTACTCTTCCTTTTTAAGATCAATAATCGATTATTTCCTTAATATAACCATATCACATAATCGATTATTGTCCTGTTGTTGTTGTCCCGATTGACAACAATAATCGATTATGCACTCCTATAACTTCATATGATAATCGATTATCAAGTCATTCCTTGTTTCCATATTTATCTAAATAATCGATTATGCATATGTTTCACACATTCAACATAATCGATTACTTCATGCATTTATTTTTCAAATCTTTCTACGCCTATAAATAGGCAAGTGTGTTTCACATTTCAGACACACATCACACAAGACCAGAGAGAAGAATTGCTACACACATTTTTCACAGATCTTCACACGCATTTTCACGAGATCAGAGAAAAAACTCATTTTTCGAAATCTCTCACATTTTAGAAAAGCTCTTCTACGCTTTATTTTTTCGCTCTATTCGTTCCGTTGGTCCGTCGGAGTCGATCTTCTGCAAGAGTTAGTCGGGATTTGCGTTCTTCAGATTTGTAATATCTGTCTTCATCAGAGGTATTTCAGTCTTTTCATTTGTTAATATTTAGTTATTGTGATCCATGTGATTTAAACTTAGCTATAGCATTTATCTACTCGTTCTTGTATATTATCGTCCATTGTTGAGGACGAACCATATGATTCCCACTTATGCCTAGTGCATCATGTTCTAAGTGGTGAAGATGGTCTCGGGTGATTCAGCTTGCCCCTTTTAAACCCTTTTAAAAACATTTTTTTAATTAGAACTACGTCGCTTTGATTCCCGTTTGGGATACGTAGGAGCGAGCCACGTTCTCGTCAAGCGCCACAAATAAAAACTCTTTTCACCCCCCTAAACCAATCATTTTCATAAAACAAACAAAAATCATTTTCAAACCCATTGTTGCTAGTAGCTCATTAGAGCCTCTGTTCGTTTAGCTATTAGTGACAATGTTCTTTTCTCCTAAAAATAATAAACGACGATCCATCATAACTTTTGTTAGTTTGATCCTCGTACAAATCAATCTCTTTCAAAAAGATAATAAAAACAAGTTGTTATCAATAGTCCATCAGAACCTTTGTTCGTTTGACTAGCGGTACAACTCTTTTTGAGCATTTAGCAGTGATTCATCATAGCCTCTGCTAGTTTAATCATTTGCTAATGCTCGTCCTATTTCAAAAAACTCACTAAAAAAGATAAAAAAAACAAAAACTTTTCAAAAAAGAACCAAGAACTACGTAGCTTTGAATTCTCCATCGCACCGGGAGATACGTAGGAGCGGGCCATGTCCCGTCAAGCACTTTTTTCTAAAAACCTTTTTTTTTCCCCCTTTCTCACCAAAAATAAAATTTCCAGTAAGTTTTCTCATTCGTCTTCAAACAAGAAATAAATAGGCAAATCTAGGTATTTTTCAAATCAAACGTTAAAACCACACATTTAATTAGAGGTTCCCTTTCGGTAGAAAGGACGTGCGCGGTGCTAATACCTTCCTCGCACGTAATCGACCCCCGAACCTATATCTCTAGTTTTCAAAGACCATCCGCCTTGTCCAAAAGACCTTTTTTCAATGTTTTGGTCTTAAAATTAAAATATTGGTGGCGGCTCAAAAATTTTTCCACGTTGTACATTGAGAAACCCCAAGCCGGGGATTTTTCGGGGTGCAACAGCTGGCGACTCCACTGGGGACACTTTTTAAAAGACGAGGGTCAAGCCTAACTAATTTAAATGTGTGGTTTAAATGTATTGTTGATTTGATTAAAACCCTGTTTGCCTTTCTTTCTTATCTTTTATTCCCTTTCTTTTATTGCTTATGCCCATGCATTTTTTTTCTATCCCCATGATCCCCTCTTCTTGGCTCCTTTTCCTAAGGTAAGCAATATCCTTGTTTATAGATATTCTAGGTATGGAACCCTAGGGTAGATAACTTGTTATTGTTTGCTTTTGTCTGGACTGCTCTGGTTTTCATTTCAGGTGGGGGTAGTACTAGGGAAATGCCCTTAACACACACTACACTTATACCCTGTGACTATGTGTTTTGAGTGGGACCATAACCCAGGTCTGCAAAACCATAGGATGAGTGGATTCGAGTAGTGGGAGCCCATCAGGACCTCTGTCCGTTTGGCTACTCGCGAAAGTTTCAATCAGAGTTGTGCTCTTCCATGATACCTTGTACCTAGCAGTTTGCTGCATTTACAAGGAATTTCGTGAAAGAGACAGTGGCTCTGATGACCTTTGTGAGGATGTGAATAGAGCCACATGAGAAGATTACCCCTAAAATGACTTAGATCATAGGTTTCTTTCCTTTTAGGTCACAAGGGCTTTCCAAATTGTGTGTTGCATTGTTGCATTCAGTTCAATCAATTTTTCCTTCAGAATTTTTGAAAATCAAAAAAAATATGCTTTCCCTTTTCAATAAATACCTATATGAGGTGGCATATAGGGTGAAAATTTTCAAATCACCACCTGTAAATATCCTCTTTCTACAAAAACACAAAAAAAAAAAAAAAAAGAGCACCCTTGCATCATCGCATCATTGCATCATTACATCATTTGCATTACATAAAATTCCAATTTTGGAAAAGATCATTCATCTTGCATTCCCTTTCATCACATAAAGATAAAACAAAAACAATTATCATCTGCATAGCATAAGCATTTAATCATGCAAAAAAATCCTCGTCAAGTTCATCCAAGACGAGGCATTCAAGCATAAGCATTATTTCAAAAAAAAAGACACAGTAGAACTACGTAAGCTTTGATTCCTCATTACAATGGGGATACGTAGGAACGGGTCATACCCCGTCAAACACATTTTTCTAAAACCTTTTTCCAATAAATCATTTGCATCATACTTGCATTCATTCATTACCTAAAATAAGAGTTGTGATGAGAAGCGAGACGTTCTTGCAAAACAATCATCCTTTTTGAAAAAGTTTATCAAGGTGTTCCAAAGCACTCAGTTTTTCAAATCAATAGCTCATTTGCATTTCTTTCAAAAGCACTGCATCCCATCCATTCTATGACAAAAGACTGAAATAGTGTGTCAAAAAAAAAAAAAAAAAAAAAACAAGTTTTTAACTGATGTTAACTCTCTGTGAAGCATTCTTCTAATGAGCATGCATGCTATGAGTACATTCTCTTGTTTGAGTCCGTTGGTTTTCCTCCCTTACCACAGTTTCCCGTCCAAGTCTAAGTCCCGCCCCGTCCACCCATAAATTACATATTCTCCCCATCAGTGCGTATTTGACTTTTGGTTCAAGTCCTCCATGCTGGGGCAAGTCTGTGATCATTAATTCCCCTTTGTTAATATCATACTCCTTCAGTGCAAGTCTCTCAAAAATAATAATAATAAACAAGAAAACAAGCTCGCTAGGTTGAAAACCCGCAAAGGGCGGCCTAGGCAAAAAGGAGCGCCCGGTGGACTGAAAACTCGCAAAGAGCGGTCCAGGCAAAAATTAGGGCACAAAAAAGGAAAAAAGAGCAAACACATTGTTCTAAAGTTAAGTCTTATAGAAATAAGCAATCGGGATTTGAAATGAAGTTTGGCCATCTCCTCAAAAATCCCAAAATCCCAGAAAGTCCCTTTCCTACCCACCTTGAGCCAAGAAAAACCAAAATCCAAAAATCACCCTAGACAAGGATCACCCCAAATAAAAAAAACAGTGCATCACTTTTTATCAGCTCACCCGAGTCAAAAAAAAAGGGGGAAAAAGAGAAAATCAAAAAAAGGGGGATTCAAAAATGAAAATCCCAAAACAAAAGAAAATACAAAAGAAATGTAAGTGGTGAGCTGGTACATGTTACCACAAAATACAAGAGATCATTGTCTAATAAACCTTCAAACACTTCATCATTCCAACACCTGATTCCATAAACCTTCAAACACTTCTTTTGGCCTCAACATCAAACCCCTTAGTCATTCTACCATGAGACACGAATTTGCTTTAACAGAGCTCAAACAAACCCAACAACCATCTTCCTCATAGACCATTAACCGTCAATCAACGCCGAACAAAACTCATCCTCCCATTAGCCTCAAACACTTCATTAAGCCTAACCCTCCTTCCTCCACAAAACACCACAATCCCGAAAAGTCCATTCCGATCAATGACCGGTTGCTTTTGTTCACTCAAATTCTAATCTTAGGACGAACAAGCTTATCTATGTACAATGTGTTTGCTCAAAAGAAAAACAAACGATCAGAAAAAAGAAAGCTGATCAAGATAGAATGAACCCTCAGAAAAAAGAGAACTGAGGAAACAAAAACAAACAGTCAGAAAAAAGAAAGCTGACAAAATAAAAAAGAGGGACTTGCACTCCAAAACACATTCAAGATGCATTAAAACAAGGTTTAGTGATCACCAGGTAAGGTTTCTTTCGCACCAAAAGTCAAGACATCAGTAGAGAACCAAAGATTTGCACTGAGAATACCGCTTAGACCCAAAAGTTGGGGCATTCTCTTCACCACCCACACACCCTAGTCTTGGGAAAGTCTGTTCAATGCCCATCCCATGTCACTCCAGTTGTCAATGTCATTCCAAAGTGGGGCAAGTGCATTCCCATTCCTTCACCTCATTCATTCCCATAGAAACCTCACCGGGGCAATTTCTCAACTCACTATCCTAAACAAGACCTTGTCGTTCTGACCGGGAAGCTTTGTCCTTGTTATGACTGGGGCAACATCAAATTCAGTGGGTTGAAGCAAAACCCCTTTCATTCCAGCTTTCATCCCAAGAGCCGAAGCGTTCCCAATTCATCATCTTCTACACCCCTAGTTGTTGTCACCACAAGACAGGGGCAAACTATTCACTCATCAAAGACCTGAATTGGGGCAATCTTGTATCTCTTGATCCCTCACAAGCTTCGGCAATAGCCATGTCGGTCATTCCTCCACTTGCCATAAAAGTCCATGCCCTAAACCAATCCCAAGTTAACGGACTCACTCATCCACATTTGCACCCCTATGCATGCTTACTAGATAATGCTTCAAAGAGAGAGAACACAAGTTAGTCATGCGATATTTAAGATTCAGTCGTCATTGGAAGGAAGAGAAAACAAGTGAGCTTGTTTGTAAATAAAATCTTGAGAACACCGGAGTTTGAATCAAATTCCATTTTTTTTCAATTCCTTGCATTCAATGTCTTGCATCTCATCATCACAAAGATGTTTAATCATTCATATCCTATTTTTCGCCTCATGCATTTAGGCGTTCCATTTTGTTTATCATAGTTTGCATCGTGCCAACATCATCATTTCATGAAAGGCAACAAAAAAAGAAGCAACGGATAAAAGCAAAAAAAATCTTCCATCTCATTCCATCAAGCATCAAAGCATTGCATCATAAAAGCAAAAACACGTCATCCCGTGTCATAACATTTGCATCCAAGCATTTCAAGTCACATCATATTCACATTCGCATTTCATGCATTCATCGCATGTCATCCAAAATGCCTATGTTTCCCAAATCAACCATTTCATATCATGCATCAAAGTATTGCATTTGCATCCTCGCATAGCAAAAAGAGCAAATGAAAAAACAGTTGATCAAAAAAAGAAAGCTGATCAAGAAAAAACAAATCAAAAGGAAAACCTCAAGAATGTTTCATCATCACACCAAAATCATGAGCATTGCATGCATCCGCATAACATGCCCTTGCATAACATGCACTCATACTCCATGCACCATTTCTTGCATCAACTAACGTATGCAGACACCTCAATCCAACACAGCAGCCTCGGTCATTTCAAATCAACCAATCAGCAGAATTTGTGAGCCCTCTGCGCTCATCCTGAGCCCTCTGTGCTCATCCTGAGCCCTCTGTGCTCCCTCTGAGCCCTCTGTGCTCATCCTCCTGAGCCCTCTGTGCTCCTCCTGAGCCCTCTGTGCTCCTCCTGAGCCCTCTGTGCTCCTCCTGAGCCCTCTGTGCATCCTCCTGAGCCCTCTGTGCTCATCCTCCTGAGCCCTCTGTGCTCCTCCTGAGCCCTCTGTGCTCATCCTCCTGAGCCCTCTGTGCTCCTCCTGAGCCCTCTGTGCTCCTCCTGAGCCCTCTGTGCTCCTCCTGAGCCCTCTGTGCTCCTCCTGAGCCCTCTGTGCTCATCCTGAGCCCTCTGTGCTCCTCTTGAGCCCTCTGTGCTCTCCCTCCAGAGCCCTCTGTGCTCATCCTGAGCCCTCTGTGCTCCTCCTGAGCCCTCTGTGCTCATCCTCCTGAGCCCTCTGTGCTCATCCTCCTGAGCCCTCTGTGCTCATCCTCCTGAGCCCTCTGTGCTCCTCCTGAGCCCTCTGTGCTCATCCTCCTGAGCCCTCTGTGCTCCTCCTGAGCCCTCTGTGCTCCTCCTGAGCCCTCTGTGCTCATCCTCCTGAGCCCTCTGTGCTCCTCCTGAGCCCTCTGTGCTCCTCCTGAGCCCTCTGTGCTCCTCCTGAGCCCTCTGTGCTCATCCTGAGCCCTCTGTGCTCTCCCTCCAGAGCCCTCTGTGCTCATCCTGAGCCCTCTGTGCTCCTCCTGAGCCCTCTGTGCTCATCCTCCTGAGCCCTCTGTGCTCATCCTGAGCCCTCTGTGCTCATCCTCCTGAGCCCTCTGTGCTCATCCTCCTGAGCCCTCTGTGCTCCTCCTGAGCCATCTGTGCTCCTCCTGAGCCCTCTGTGCTCCTCCTCCTGAGCCCTCTGTGCTCCTCCTGAGCCCTCTGTGCTCCTCCTGAACCCTCTGTGCTCCTCCTGAGCCCTCTGTGCTCATCCTGAGCCCTCTGTGCTCATCCTGAGCCCTCTGTGCTCCTCTTGAGCCCTCTGTGCTCTCCCTCCAGAGCCCTCTGTGCTCATCCTGAGCCCTCTGTGCTCATCCTCCTGAGCCCTCTGTGCTCATCCTCCTGAGCCCTCTGTGCTCATCCTCCTGAGCCCTCTGTGCTCATCCTCCTGAGCCCTCTGTGCTCCTCCTGAGCCCTCTGTGCTCATCCTCCTGAGCCCTCTGTGCTCCTCCTGAGCCCTCTGTGCTCCTCCTGAGCCCTCTGTGCTCATCCTCCTGAGCCCTCTGTGCTCCTCCTGAGCCCTCTGTGCTCCTCCTGAGCCCTCTGTGCTCCTCCTGAGCCCTCTGTGCTCCTCTTGAGCCCTCTGTGCTCTCCCTCCAGAGCCCTCTGTGCTCATCCTGAGCCCTCTGTGCTCCTCCTGAGCCCTCTGTGCTCATCCTCCTAAGCCCTCTGTGCTCATCCTCCTAAGCCCTCTGTGCTCATCCTGAGCCCTCTGTGCTCCTCCTGAGCCCTCTGTGCTCATCCTCCTGAGCCCTCTGTGCTCATCCTCCTGAGCCCTCTGTGCTCCTCCTGAGCCCTCTGTGCTCCTCCTGAGCCCTCTGTGCTCATCCTGAGCCCTCTGTGCTCCCCCTGAGCCCTCTGTGCTCATCCTGAGCCCTCTGTGCTCCCTCCTGAGCCCTCTGTGCTCCCCTCGTGAGCCCTCTGTGCTCATCCTGAGCCCTCAGTGCTCCTTCTTTACTGCGTTCTTTACCGCTTTACTTTTCTGTTTGCTCGCCAAGTGCTCGTTTTACTTTTCTGTCTGCTTTAGTTGAACTTTTCAATCAATCAACCAACAGGATTCGTGAATCCCTTCAGGACCCAAGTGTCCCTTCAAAAACAGACTTCACCTCGTATTCGAGCTGCGGGTAAGTCCTTCAGACCCCAAGTGGTCCTTCAGACTAGTTGCGTCAGCCTAAGACACAGCGGACGTCCTTCATAGTCAACATATCAGTTCCGGAGCTGATCTTGACCCATCATGGCCGCTCGAAAGGCCCCCTCAGACCGTTTTTCTAGTACCATAGCTAGTAGCGCTCCTTCAGACCACGATGGTCCTTCAATTAAGGCCTAGGCAGCCTTCCAGACCCTGAGTGGTCCTTCAGAGCCTTAGTGCTCCTTCAGACCCTGAGTGGTCCTTCAGAGCCTTAGTGCTCCTTCAGACCCTGAGTGGTCCTTCAGAGCCTTAGTGCTCCTTCAGATCCTGAGTGGTCCGTCATTTTCTCTCTCGGTTAATGCGCCAGGTGTTAACCATTCCCCGTTTGTTCTCAAGCCCATCTATTCAAAAATAAAAAATAAAAAAAGGAAAATTCGGGTTTCCCCAAGTGGACAAAATCGGTATAATTTCTGAATTCTTTATCTTCATTTTGCCTTGGAATATGTTTCGGCCAATTCATATTCCTCGTTAAAATTCAGATAAAGAGGGGCAGCTGTCATACCCCAATTTTGTCCGGCTTAGGTCCAAACCCTAATTTTCCACACAAAAATAATTTATGCATTGCATTTTGGGTCCTAGAAACCATTCCAAAGTTTTTGAAATCATTTTTAGGGTTAGAATGCACTTTTTGGGAAATTAGGGTTTTTAGGGTCAAAAAGGGCATTTTGGTCATTTATCACTGAAGGTCTATGACTTTTAGTAGCTGAGAGATGAGTGTTTCAAAACATGCATGGTGCATCAAAATAGTTTTGAAAAATATTTCTAAAAATATTTTGGTTGAGGGCTTGAAATTAAAATCCTATTTTTTTACAAAGATAATGGATTATGATAATAGATTATGTGCCTGAATGTTTTCAGAGCACATAATCGATTACTCTCCTATCTTTACTAAAACAAATAATCGATTAAGAGCTTGCCTTTCTTTCCTTTTTTATAAAGCATAATCGATTATCCTAAGCAAATAATCGATTAAGAAGTAAATGAAAGTTTCCTTTTTCATAAACATAATCGATTACTCTTTCATTCTCACTATATCACATAATCGATTATGTGCTTGCCTTACTCTTCCTTTTTAAGATCAATAATCGATTATTTCCTTAATATAACCATATCACATAATCGATTATTGTCCTGTTGTTGTTGTTGTCCCGATTGACAACAATAATCGATTATGCACTCCTATAACTTCATATGATAATCGATTATCAAGTCATCCCTTGTTTCCATATTTATCTAAATAATCGATTATGCATATGTTTCACACATTCAACATAATCGATTACTTCATGCATTTATTTTTCAAATCTTTCTACGCCTATAAATAGGCAAGTGTGTTTCACATTTCAGACACACATCACACAAGACCAGAGAGAAGAATTGCTACACACATTTTTCACAGATCTTCACACGCATTTTCACGAGATCAGAGAAAAAACTCATTTTTCGAAATCTCTCACATTTTAGAAAAGCTCTTCTACGCTTTATTTTTTCGCTCTATTCGTTCCGTTGGTCCGTCGGAGTCGATCTTCTGCAAGAGTTAGTCGGGATTTGCGTTCTTCAGATTTGTAATATCTGTCTTCATCAGAGGTATTTCAGTCTTTTCATTTGTTAATATTTAGTTATTGTGATCCATGTGATTTAAACTTAGCTATAGCATTTATCTACTCGTTCTTGTATATTATCGTCCATTGTTGAGGACGAACCATATGATTCCCACTTATGCCTAGTGCATCATGTTCTAAGTGGTGAAGATGGTCTCGGGTGATTCAGCTTGCCCCTTTTAAACCCTTTTAAAAACATTTTTTTAATTAGAACTACGTCGCTTTGATTCCCGTTTGGGATACGTAGGAGCGAGCCACGTTCTCGTCAAGCGCCACAAATAAAAACTCTTTTCACCCCCCTAAACCAATCATTTTCATAAAACAAACAAAAATCATTTTCAAACCCATTGTTGCTAGTAGCTCATTAGAGCCTCTGTTCGTTTAGCTATTAGTGACAATGTTCTTTTCTCCTAAAAATAATAAACGACGATCCATCATAACTTTTGTTAGTTTGATCCTCGTACAAATCAATCTCTTTCAAAAATCACTTTCAAAAAGATAATAAAAACAAGTTGTTATCAATAGTCCATCAGAACCTTTGTTCGTTTGACTAGCGGTACAACTCTTTTTGAGCATTTAGCAGTGATTCATCATAGCCTCTGCTAGTTTAATCATTTGCTAATGCTCGTCCTATTTCAAAAAACTCACTAAAAAAGATAAAAAAAAACAAAAACTTTTCAAAAAAGAACCAAGAACTACGTAGCTTTGAATTCTCCATCGCACCGGGAGATACGTAGGAGCGGGCCATGTCCCGTCAAGCACTTTTTTCTAAAAACCTTTTTTTTTCCCCTTTCTCACCAAAAATAAAATTTCCAGTAAGTTTTCTCATTCGTCTTCAAACAAGAAATAAATAGGCAAATCTAGGTATTTTTCAAATCAAACGTTAAAACCACACATTTAATTAGAGGTTCCCTTTCGGTAGAAAGGACGTGCGCGGTGCTAATACCTTCCTCGCACGTAATCGACCCCCGAACCTATATCTCTAGTTTTCAAAGACCATCCGCCTTGTCCAAAAGACCTTTTTTCAATGTTTTGGTCTTAAAATTAAAATATTGGTGGCGGCTCAAAAATTTTTCCACGTTGTACATTGAGAAACCCCAAGCCGGGGATTTTTCGGGGTGCAACAATAGCAAAAGGAAAAACGTTCCACGTCAGTTGCACAGAAAAAGCAGAAATCTTTTCACTGCATTGGCATCATATTAATGTTCGCACTTCATAAAAAGAAAAGAACAAAATCATTGCATGTCATTCATCATTAGAGCATTACATTTTGCATCAGATATTCCATAGAAAAAGCAAAGAAAGCAAAAAGAAAACAAAGAAAAGAAACCACAAAAGCAACACAAAAACATTCCCTGTCATCCAGCATTCCATATCATTCATCATTTCACAAGCATTCCTTTGTCATTCAATCATCAAACATTAAAGCAGTGCATATGCATCATATTAACGTTAGCATTTCCATAAAAAAAAAAAGAACAAGAATCATTGCATCAAACATCAGAGCATTGCATCATATTAATGTCTGCATTTCATAGAAGCAAGCAAAAAGAAACAAACAGAAGTTAGAACAGGAGCATTTCATTCATCAAAGCATCAATCACCGCATACATTTGCATTCAAACATCAAAGCAATAGAGTTGCATCACATCAATACTGGCATCTCATAGAAAGCTAGAACATCCCATGTCATTCATCATTTCATTCATCATTTTACAGCAATGTCCCCATTTCATAAAATAAAAAAATAAAAAATAAATAAATAAATAAATAAAAAGGGGTAGAGAAAGTTTTCCTTTGCATGTCATTCCATTAAAATACATGAGCATTCCATGTCATCAAACACCAAAGCTTTGCATTCGCATACCCTTGTTTCTTAAAAGAGCAAAAAGAGAAGCCAAAAGAGAGAAAAGAAAAGAGCCAAGAGAGCAACAAAAAGAAAAGAAAAGAAAGGAAAAGAAAGAAGAGAAGCTAGAGAAAGAGAAAAAGCATATAAGAACAGGAGAAAATCATGCATTCAGCATTCATAAGCGAAAGAAAAAGAAAATCATGCATTGCGTACAGACAAGAGAAGAAAAGGAAAATCATTGCATTCATCAAGCATAATCATGCATTCATAAACGAAAGAAAAAGAAAAAGTCATGCATTGCGTACAGACAAGAGAAGAAAAGGAAAATCATTGCATCCATCAAGCATATAGGAACAGTAGAAGATCATGCATTCATCCGACATAGACAAAGGAAATAAGAAACTCATCATTCATCATAAGAAAAAAGAAAACAGCAATCATGGCATTTGCGTTGCATGCATTTGTTCATTTTTCAGCTACAGGTACAAGAGAGGATGAGCACTTCGGTGTTAGCCCTCGCCCCCAGATTCCAGAAAATGTTTCCCAAGTTGGGAGTTCAAAAAAAAAGAAGAAGAAAAGAGAGAAATAGAAAAGAGAGCGCTCAAGCGCGCATTGCGGATTGGAGCACAGAGATCATCGCTCCCTTCTGCCCAGGTCTCACGTCGCGTACGAGCAACGCGATGGACCGCAGCCCCATGTGAGGTTCAACGGAATAGTTGTATCAGCCTAAGATACAGTGGACGCCGTGCATTGATCAGTATATCAGTTCCGGAGCTGATAACGATCCCCCCGGTCGCTCGAAAAGGCCAACAGGAAGCGTGCTCCTCAAAGCCACGTGCAAACTCGGATTCACCAAGAGTCCGTTTAAGGATTACAGGTTTTAGGCAGCCTGGGCAATTTACCGCTTTCTGCACGCCAAGTGCCCATTTTACTTTTCTGTCTGCACGCCGAGTGCCCATTTACCGCTTTCCGCACGCGAGTGCCCATTTTACTTTTCTGTCTGCTCGCCAAGTGCCCATTTTACTTTTCAGTCTGCACGTCAGTGTTCATTTACTGTTTTCGCATCAACGCGAAAGTGCCTATCTTTCCAAAAAAACAAAAAAAAAAAGAAAGAAAATTCGGATTTCTCCAAATGGACAAAATTGGTATAATTTCTGAATTCTTTATTTCTATTTTGCCTCGGAATATGTTTCGGCCAATTCATATTCCTTGTCAAAATCCAAATAAAGAGGGGCACCTGTTATACCCCAATTTTGTCCGTCTTCTAGTTTTAGTCGTTTATTTTACTTAAATCGTGTTTTGAAGTCGCGTGGTTACGAGAATTATAGTACGGCGTCTCAGTTACTAACCCTGGCCAATTTCAATTACCCTGTTCAACTAAATCGAAATACCGTTGTTTTAAATTAGGCATGCACGCGAATGATCGATCTTTTCGTGCGTTCTTCAATTTAATCTTCGTATTTGGATTTAAGTCGAACCTAATTGAGACTAACAAAGTCATTTTTCTCGCGATTGGGCTTGTCGTTTCAATTTGGGCTTAAGAACGCGATTCTGAGATAATGTTAGCGTTTAGTGGTCAGCGGGCTTATTTATTCTATTTGGGCCTCGTTCTCACGCACTTGTCTAGTTGGGTCCGATATCGTTTTGTATTTGGCCCAATTTCTTTTATTATTTTTACTTTGCCTTTTCATTTATTTTGAGTAGCAAGTATAGTCTGAAAATGTCAAAAAATTATATTTATTTTTTATTTACAATTTAATAGTGTTTAGGAGTCCAAATGTCCAAAAAAAATACAAAAAAATTACATCAAAAAGGCCCAAACGGCCAGATCCGAAAATACAAGTCATAGAGCGGATTAGGGTTTCCTAGCAGCACTCCAAGCTGCTGCAGCTGCTGATGGGCTTGGATCCAAACCTGAAAAAATATTCAGAGCCCAGTCAAAATACAATCAATGCCTAAACCTGAAAAAGCAGTATAAATCAGCAGTCAAACAGCAGTGGACGGACACGATTTTCGAGGTAAACAGCACCAAAAAAAAGATTAGGGTTTTACGTTGAAACCCTAATTCAAAACAGTGTTTTCTTCTTTGGAAGTTCAAAGAAAAATTCAAAGAAGCAGTAGCAGTCAAGGATCCAAAGAAGCAGGAACGCAGGTAGAGCAGTCACAAACAACAGTACCAGTAACTCAGATCCGCGGTGACAACAAAGCAAAAGGATACATATAAGAAGCTGGAATTCAGGTTTGATTCTGGGTTATTAAATCTGAAATATACATATGCGAATGTAATACCAAAACTAAAGGATGAATTTTGAGTCTGTAATATAAATAGATTAGAATACATTAGGTTTTTTTTAGTCAGTATTGTATAGAAAATATTTAATTTGAGACAAATCAAAAAAACAAGAAAAAACAGAAACAGGCATTTGAGGAGCAGATAAGAAAAATATATAAAAAAAAAAGAGAAGAGAGAACCGAAACCTTACCTGCTAGCTCCGGCCACCGTAGACGGTGGCCGTCCGCTCCTAGCCTCCTCCGGTCGTCTTCTCCGGCGACGTCACCGTTAGTCCGCTGCGAAACCGAGCCACCAAACCATAGCCAACAACCTCGCCCCAACAGCCACCAACAACCTCGCCCCAACAGCCACCAACAACCACTGTCCCTCTTCACCGCCACCACCGTACGAACCGAAACCACTTCTCCTCCAATCGCTCCCTTTCGTTTCGCGAGCAACCCCCTTTCTCTCCACCATCTGAACTGGACCTACTTCCGAAACGCGATCACAGATCCACCGTCGTTCACCGTTCCCGCCCCTCACGGTCGCCGGAGCTTGCACCCTCTCGCCCCATTTGTGTCATCGTCGAGGGGGTGAAGAAATAGAGAGGGTTACGGATTAGGGGAAGTGAAAGGAGTAGAGAGAGAGAGAGAGAGGCGAGGGAGATTGAGGGTCGCGGCGGTGGGTGCTGAGAAGAAATGGGGTTTGCGGTGCTATAAAGGGAGGGGAAGCGAGAGGAGAGATTCGGATGATGAGAGGGAGATGAGGCGAGTCACAGTGGAGGGAGAGGGAAACAAACGCGGCGGTGGAGAGAAAGAAGGGAAGATTAGGGTTGAAGAGAGGGAGAGAGGCGGATACGTGAGAGAGAGAGATTTTTCTAGGGTTGGGGTGATTGGAGGGTAGAGCTGCGGCGCAGCCAAGGTGAGGAAGGAGAGTTTGAAATTTTTTTTAGGTTTTTAATTTAGGGTTTTCTCTTTTATAGTGTCTCCAAAAATTATTTTGTTTTAATTTTATTTTTAAATATTCAGATTAACATTTGCACCCCTCTAATTCACGCGCGCACCCTCCCTCACTTAAGCCCATAACTTCGCAGGCCAGCCTACAAACTGGGCTGCTGCTTTTCACACCCAGTTTTCAATTATACAACCCCTTGCTGCTAATAACACCCTATTTTACCATTTCACCCCCTTTTTCTCATTTTTTTTAATTTAATTTAGTTCTCTTCGAGACAAAATAATTTCTCATAAATTAAAAACTTTGTTAATAGCCTTGTGAAGCCTATGCTTGCAAGATTATTAACAACGAGGTACTAGTGGTGATCACTTGGAGCCTTTGCTCAATTGATCATCATGAATGCCTAATTTTCCTAAAGATTTTCACTAAATCAAAAACTTTGTTAGTAGTCTTGCGAAGCCTTTGCTTGCATGATTATTAACAATGAAGTGCTAGTGGTGATCACTTGGAGCCCTTGCTCAATTGATCACCATGAAAGCTTGATTTTCAAAATTAAACAAGATAAAAACAAAAAAACGTTTTCCAAACAAAGAAGAACTACGTAGCTTTGAATTCTCCATCGCACTAGGAGATACGTAGGAGCGGGTCACATCCCGTCAAGCATAAACAAATAAAAATCATTTTCACAATAAGTTTTCAATAATTATTTTCAAAAGAACCTAGAACCACGTCGCCTTTGATTCTCCACCCGGAGATACGTAGGAGCAGGGCCACGCCCCTGTCAAGCGCAAAAATAAACAATTTCTAAATTAAAAAATACAAGAACATCTCTTTCATAAAAAAAAAAATCAAAAATCTTATTTTCAAAGTAGGGGATTAAGTCGGTCGTACGGCCGGGTTAATCATCGTTTTAGGATAAGTGAACTGTGGTCCTTCAGAGCCCCAGCGCTCCTTCAGCCCCTAGCGGCCCTTCAGACCCCCAGTGGTCCTTCAACACAGATCACACAATCCTAAAACCCCTATATTAAAAAACACCAACACACAAACATTTTCTACACACAAGAACTACGTCGCCTTTGATTCTCCACCCGGAGATACGTAGGAGCAGGGCCACGCCCCTGTCAAGCGCAAAAACAAATAATTTCTAAATAAAAAATACAAACACATCTCTTTCAAAAATCAAAAATCTTGTTTTCAAAGTAGGGGATTAAGTCGGTCGTACGGCCGGGTTAATCATTGTTTTAGGATAAGTGAACTGTGGTCCTTCAGAGCCCCAGCGCTCCTTCAGCCCCCCAGCGGCCCTTCAGACCCCCAGTGGTCCTTCAACACAGATCACACAATCCTAAAACCCCTATATTAAAAAACACCAACCCACAAACATTTTCTACACACAAGAACTACGTAGCTTTGAATTCTCCATCGCACCGGGAGATACGTAGGAGCGAGAGGCTAATTCTCGTCAAGCACTTTTTCTAAAAACCTTTTTTTCTTTTTCCCCCTTTCTCTCCAAAAATAAAAAAATTTATTAAGTTCTTTAATTCATTTTCAATAAGAAATAAAGAGGCAAATTAGATATTTTTCAAATCAACATTTAAAACCACACATTTAATTAAAGGTTCCCTCTCAGTAGAGAGGACGTGTGAGGTGCTAACACCTTCCCCGCGCGTAACCGACCCCCGAACCCAAAACTCTCAGTTTTCAAAGGCCAATCGCTTTCCAAAAAGGTTTTCCTAATATTTTCCTTAATAAATATTGGTGGCGGCTTCATTGTCTTAAGAAAAGTTGTGAACGAGGAAGGTTCTCCCTCGGGGACTTTTTCGGGCGCAACAGCTGGCGACTCCGCTGGGGACTAAAAAAACATTTCTTTAAAAGTGGGTCAAGCCTAATTAATTAAATGTGTGGTTTATATGATTGATTTGAATATCTTGCTTTGCCTCTCTTCTTTTTCCTTTTTCATAAGCATGTTACGTCCATGTGCATTCTTATTCTATGTTTGCTTTTGCAATAGATAGTTACTTCTTTGCTTAGTTCCCTCATGCATTTCTTCCCCTTTCTTATCATGTCCCCTTCTTCTCTGCTCCCTTTCCTATGGTAAGCACATGCATACTTCCCCTTTCTTATCATGTCCCCTTTTTCTTTGCTCCCTTTCTTGAGGTAAGTAGTGCATTGTTATTGGCACCCTAGATTAGTTTACATTGGATCGATATTGAACCCTAGGATAAACAACATGCTATTTGTCTGGACTGCTCTGGATTTTCATTTGCAGGTGGGGAAGGGTAGTTATTCCTAGGTGTTGTGCCCTCGACACACACTTCACATCCTATACTTGTGAGCATTGAGTGGGGCCTAAAACCCAAGGTCTGAACAAAAACCTAGGAGAGTGGGAACGATTAGTGACTGCCATTCGTAGACCTTTGTCTGTATGGCTCTCATGAAAGTTCCGCCCAAGAGCGCGCTTTGTCATGATGCCTCACACTCGGTAGCTTTCTACGATTGTGAGTGCCATCATGAGAGAGGACGTGTGAGGTGCTAACACCTTCCCCGCGCGTAACCGACCCCCGAACCCAAAACTCTCAGTTTTCAAAGGCCAATCGCTTTCCAAAAAGGTTTTCCTAATATTTTCCTTAATAAATATTGGTGGCGGCTTCATTGTCTTAAGAAAAGTTGTGAACGAGGAAGGTTCTCCCTCGGGGACTTTTTCGGGCGCAACACGCGCCGTCTACATTTCAATCAGCAATGAACGATTTACTAAGACCTTTTTTATGAAGGTTTGTTCTGGTTTTCTTTGATGACATTTTAATCTATAGCCGTTGTTTATCTGATCACCTACTTCATTTAAGACTTGTTTTAGATTTACTTCAGACCCATCACTTTGTTGCAAAATTATCTAAGTGTGTTTTTGCAGTTGCTGTTATTTCTGTTAATGGTGTATTCCCCAGATCCTGATAAAGTTCAAGCTATACTAGACTGGCCCAAGCCACGTTCACTCACGACACTCAGGGGATTTTTAGGCCTCACCGGATTCTATAGACGATTTGTGCGTCTCTACGCCTCTCTCGCCGCTCCTCTCACCGATTTGTTGCGTTCCACTAAGTTTACATGGAGTACAGATGCCGAAGAGGCATTTACAGAGTTAAAACAGAAAATTACATCAGTGCCAGTGCTTGCTCTCCCTGATTTTACCAAGGTCTTTGTGGTTGAAACTGATGCCTCCGCTACTGCCATTGGTGCTGTCCTCTCACAAGACGGTCACCCCTTAGCCTTTTCTTCCGCAAAAAGATGTGCCCTTGGATGCAAGCTGCCTCAGTGTATGTACGGGAAATGTTTGCAGTCACTGAAGCAATCAAAAAGTGGCGTCAGTACCTCTTAGGACGACATTTTCACCTTTACACAGATCAGAAGAGCCTTAAGAGCCTCCTTGTTCAGAAGATTCAAACACCAGAACAACAGAAATGGGCATTTAAGTTACAAGGGTTCAGTTTTGATATTTACTACAAACCTGGCAAGTCTAATCTGGTTGCGGACCGCAAATACACAGAGGATGCAACACTGCTCTCAGCAATCTCATCTCCAGTTCCAACGCTTATTGCTCAACTACAAAAGTTTTACAAGACAGATGACAAGGGAAAGGAATTAGTTCAAAAGTGCACATCAGAAACAGACATGAAGAACAACTACAGTTACTCAAATGACTTGATCTATTACAAGGGCAAACTCTTCATACCTGACTCAGCCGATCTACGAAGGACCCTCCTGCATGAATATCACAGCACCCCTGTAGCTGGTCACTAAGGTGTTAAACCCACTTTGGCGAGACTCTCAGCTTCCTTTTCATGGCCAGGAATCCACAAAGATGTTAAACTCTTCATCAAACACTGCACCACTTGCCAGCAGAACAAGTACCTACCACAAAAAAACAAGGGTTACTTCAACCATTATCATCACCAAATCAAGTCTGGGAAGAACTTACAATGGATTTCATAACTCACCTTCCAAACTCCTTTGGACACACTGCCATCTGGGTGATTTGCGGCAGGCTCACAAAGTTTGTTCACTTCATAGCAGTACCAACCAGATACTCTGCAGTAGATCTGGCCACTAGATTCTCAGTTGAGATCTGCCGCCTCCATGGCATCCCTAAATCCATCATATCTGACAGAGACCCCTTGTTTTTAAGCAACTTCTAGAAGGAACTTTTCCGCGTGTGATCACCCTCGTAAATGGTTCAAGTTCTTGCATCTTACAGAGTATTGGCATAACTCCTTCTTTCATTCAGCAATTCAAATGTCCCCCTTCCAAGCTCTCTACGGCCGTCCACCACCACCAGTCCCAGATTATGTCACAGGTGCAACAGATCTAGACTGTAACACCCCTTTTCTACCCGAAATTTTTTTGACAAAAATCAGAGTTTTCAAAACGTTTTCAATACACCCACAAGGGATGCTACACTTACACCGTTAAACATCACACGCCAATAATAAAGTTTCACCATTAAAACAGTGCAACACCTAGCACGTCATAACATCATCAAGCAGCGGAATAAAATCAAGGTTCAATTAAAAATTATAACATCACCATAAAACTTCCAAAAATTAGAATAATAGAAACACTAATATAATGCATATGACATGTATGCGACACCATGAACAACACATCAAAACAATCAACAACGATGGTCATCTATGTGACTCACAACAACACCAATATTAATGAACGGTCATAGACCCATCACCTTAGCCCATAAAATAGGCACATCACCTGTTATATCATCACCAATAATCACCAATCATCACCAATACACCTACACCTATAGGACGGTCTAACAACTTGACCAACGACCCCCGACACCAAGGACACCAATAGATTTACAACATCTATGACAATGACAATTTTACAACATCGAGACATCGACAATTGACAACACCAGGAACGAATACCAATTTACAGCAACAGCGACAATAGCTTTTAAAACAGCACTTAAAAACAGTGACAACAACAGTGATTTTTTTGGCAAAACAGCAACATGAAAACAGTGGCAGCAACAGTGATTTTCCATAAAAACAGCAACATTTGTTTAGAAAAACAGCAACAATTGTGCTACGGTGACAACAACATTTATTTAGAAGAACAGCAACATTTTACTCGCTGTGACAGCAACATTATTTGGGAAAAACAGCAACATTTTACTCACTGTAACAGCAACATTGTTTATGAAAAACAACAACATTTTACTCACTGTAACAGCAACATTGTTTATGAAAAATAGCAACATTTTACTCACTGTAACAGCAACATTATTTGTGAAAAACAGCAACAATTGTTCACTGTGACAGCAACACCAATTTTCGGGAACACAGCAACAATTGTTCATTGTGACAGCAACACCAATTTTCAGAAAAACAGCAACAAATGTTCATTGTGGCAGCAACACCAATTTTCAGAAAAACAGCAACAAATGTTCATTGTGGCAGCAACACCAATTTTCAGAAAAACAGCAACAAATGTTCATTGTGACAGCAACACCAATTTTCGGAAAAACAGCAACATCAGACTTGGCGCCCAGCAACAGGGCGCCTGAGACAGCAACAACAACATCAGGCTTGGCGCCCAGCAACAGGGCGCCTGAGACAGCAACAACACTGGGCGCCTAGGGCGCCAGTTTCAGCAACAGGAACAACGCTGAGACACTACTGGGCGCCTAGGGCGCCAACTCCAGCAACCAAGACAGCATCACTGGGCGCCTAGGGCGCCACTTCCAGCAACATCAACAACCAGACAACATGATTGGGCGCCCAGGGCGCCAAAATCAGCAACAGAGGCAACACTGGCTTGGCGCCCAGCAACAGGGCGCCTCCAGCAGGGACCAGACGCAACACAGACACGGTGCCCAGCAGCAGGGCGCCAATTCCAGCAACCAAACACAACGCCAATTCGCACCAAAACGCCAAACACCAATTTTCACCATGATCAACCAATCACAACCATCATGCATACATGCTAACATCAATAAATAAACACCAACAAGATCAAAAGAACAACATAGGTCCTACCTCCCACATAATCCCCATCATATACCCTATTATAAGGATAGAACCCACCCTTACCTTAGGTTTGCCGAACGCGAGATCTCCTTGTACGTAAGTGGTGTGTGAAAAGATGTGCAAGTATACACAGTCACAAACAAGTAATATAATGATAAGAAAGGTCGAACCCACAGGGATTGGATTAACTTTATGTATGTTTAGAAAGCATATAAATTAGTACTACTATTCTACTCACAAATTTTGGGGTTTTTAGTTTAAGTAAAAACAGAATGCAAGTATTTAAAATAAGATGAAGGAAATCAGTTGAGAAAGATAGTTGAGATGTCTTTACTATATAATACTTCTTTTGAGAGTTTCTATGTTTTTAGAGATGCAGAAGCATCAAGTGCAGAAGCATCAAGTGCAGAAGCATCAAGTGCAGTAGCATTGAGTGCAGTTGCATAAGTGTGTGCTTTTCAGCTACTTTCTTCAGAGTTTCATTACAAGCTTCCCATGTCTGGGCTTGCTAAATAAGTTCACTCCTGCCTTTGAAGTTCCCACTGTTCACCCTAAGGACTATGTTATCATATGTCTAGGACTTAACATGGTTTTAACACAGTTTCTTTATTAAAACAAGTTTAACAAAGCCTTTATTAAAACACTCACCCTTATTAGTCTTGATTTCTAATTATAAACCATGTCTGTGAATATAACTCTACTTATTGTAAGAGATCAACCTTAAAATAAGATGGATGTAGTATAACACAAGACCCAAAATGCTACAACACTTAAAAGCATAATAACTTACTCAAAAGATCATTATGAGTTTAGAACATCTCAACTAAAGGAATTTAGCTCATGTTACTCATTATATAATAGAGAGAATCTGTAAGGAACATGATAACATGAATCATATAAAAGATATCAATAGGGTAGAAGTTACACAAATTGATGTTCCTTTGCATGAATTCTGACAGGTGCAGAAGCATCAAGTGCAGAAGCACTGAGTCCTTCGTCTATCTATGAAGAAATGGGGGAAGAGGGTGTCAATTCCTTCATCACCTTCTTACAACTAACTAGTAAATAAAATGCAAGAATTGAAACTACAAAAATATAAGTAAAGTGTTTGATCTACATATAATCAAGTGAGATATGCGATGCTCTTCAAGTGAGAAGTGGGAGCCCTTTTTATAGCCTTGGAGATTTCCTTTGCTTGAGGGTTTGCTTGAAAACCAAGTTAACCTAAGGAGGCTTAACCATGGTTGCTTTTCTGATCTTTAGACAAGGAGATTAAGTTCAGCACATTTCCATAAGAAGAGGTCCAATTATGTAAGACCATATCTCTTTAGGTGAATAGCCTTTCATGATGATGTTTATGGTGGGCGCCTCCTTATGCATGTGGCCATGTGCTCCATGTGAATTGTGACAAAGCATGATGTCATAGAAGTTCTGGAGTAGAGGTATGAATTGAGGTGCTTCAATTGTGGGTTTATAAATCTTCAGCGCAGGATGGTGCAGGAGCATTTCTGATGCAGAAGCATTTGTGGTGCAGAAGCACTAAGTGCAGAAGCATCTGTGGTGCAGAAGCATCATCTGTAGACAAACTGAACAAACACATCAAACATACCAATATATATACAAAATGCTTTATTCATCACATAATTCCTAGAATGTTGTTATTTTACTAATATTACTATATTTAACACACTTTGTACTTGAGTTTAAAGCAATTTGTTGCGTTTAGAAGTATAAATAACTCTATATAATTTAGAGTTATCAGTAAGCTCCAAAGAACCACCGCAACAAGACTTCTCTCCTCTTCTCCTTGTGCGCGCCGTCCCCTTCCTTTCTCTCTTCTCCTCTTCGCAACTTTCTTTCTTTTCTCTAAGAATGCACTAATGATTCCAAAACCCTAGCTAAAGTTTTCCTACATTCGCATAGGCCCTTGGGCTCTTGGATCACGGGCCCCCGACTACTACTCAGCTAATTATTGTAACATCCTGGGCCCTTTTCTGACTTAGTAGGCTACCCAGCAATGCACTCATGACCTTCTCTACCCCCCATGTAGAGTTTTTGCCTTCCGTGGGAATCGAACCTTGTACCCTGAGGCTTAGGTACAAGCTCAATGCATTCCCACTACCCTGAGTTTTTCCTACTTTCAACAATGGTTTTCAGGCGTTGCCGTAGGCTTTAAATGTTGTAGTGGATCCACTCAAGCTCTCCTCACCATCTGATCTCGCGCGCTCCCCAAAGCCTGATCAGTGCCTGCTCTACGCTCCCTGCAACGCGCTGACACAGCCTGCGCTAGCTGAACCACGCGCGTCAGCCTTTTCTCCTTGGAGCAGCGCGCATTATTCCCAGCCCTTGGATCCCAACGGCTCTCTGCGACAACCATCTCCACCATCGATTAAAGATTCGAACTTCAAAGCAACATTCAATCCAACAAATTCTCTCTCTCTCTCAAGTCCTCAGCCACTGCACCAGCCAACCACGTCTCGCATCCTGAACCGTTTGATCTCAACAACACTCTGACCGGTGCATCTCACCCGTCAACGCCCCCTTCCAAGAAAGCTGACGCGTTGGACCCTGCGCTACCCCACCGAAAATCCCACTCCTCTTCTCGTCCGTTGGATTGCACATCTCAACACAAAACCCAATCTCCACCACTTGAAGAAAGCACAATCCACGTGCCCTCCACTGCAGCCAATACTGCCCAGCCACGTGGCACCTCAAACCTTGAGGACAAGGTTTTTCTTGGACCCGTGAGTAATGTTAGTGGGGCGAAAATTAGGCCCAAAAGAGACACTAAAAAGCCCCAATGGCTGAATGATTTTATCTAGGCCCAATTACTTTTAATTCAGCATTTTTTATCTTTTAAGTGAGTTGTCCTTAAGTGGCCCATGGCCCAGTTATCTGTTCAGCAACATAACCCTAGCTATATATATTGTAATGCTGCCTCCATTGAGGAGGAAGAAAAATATTAGAGTTGTTTTATGTTTTTATTCTTCCTTTGCAACCCTAGATCTAGTGATTAGCCTAGTTTAGTCTATCACTTACAAATGAATTTACATTTATCTCACTCAAAGGAGAATAGCGAGAATTCAAACATGTCAAATACGAGACTATATATATCATGCTCGACAATACCAATTCCTTAAGGTTGTATAGTGATTTTTTTAGATGGAAAGTAAAATAATTATAGAAATAAAGCATGATTGATTAAACCTGTCCTTTTGCAAAGTAAGTCTGGTTAAAAGTAAATTTGCACCAACGTGATATACGTTAATTTGATGTAAATTCTATGGTGGACCAGTTTCATAGGCGATATTGCGTTGCACACATAGCTTTCATTGTTAGATTAATTTATCATATCTATTATTTCTCACGTTCATCAATCAGCGTTTTGAAGTCACCATCGCAATATCGCACAAGTCCCACCGCAAAGGCAACATAAACAAAGGATTGTAATTAAAAAAATAAACAAAGCCTAAAAAATCATGCCAAAACGATAGAGATTGTAACGAGTAGCACTATCATTTTCAATCCAAAAGAAATAATTAAGGGTGATGTTAAAATTTATAAATTAGCTACTTTAGTTTAGTTCTTTCTAAAAGCTTTAGGAACCATGCATGGTAGAACAGACCAGCCTGGCCATGGGCCATTAATCTATCAATGGATATATTCCATACTAACTTCATCTTTTGCTGCTGGCCTAAAAAACAATTAATATGAAGTCTTAATGTGAAAACGGTAGCATTCAGCACCAACCAAAACTTTTGGCTGAGTGGGTTTGGGAAGTACCCATCACTAGTTTTTTTTTTTGATCAAACCCATCACTAGTTTGTTTTAGCTGTCTCGCAATTGAGAACATAAATAAAAGATAAAGTAAACAAAATAGGTTTTTTTTTGTGAGAAAAAGGGGAAAAACCCCGGCTAACAACAAACTACACACTCGCTAAACCATCCTTGTCCACCCGAAGGAACGAATGGATGAAGGTAGGGGCAGAGTCATAAATTACATAGTTAGACGAAAGCGAGAAACTAAACTTAGCTAAAGCATCAGCTACTAGATTTTGGTCCCGAGGAATATTTGACCAACTAACAATTGTATCACCATTAACTATCTCTCTAATATTATTAATTATGTGAGAGAGAGAGAGAGAGAGAGAGAGAGAGAGAGAGAGAGAGAGAGAGAGAGAGAGTGGGCAGCAGTTGGACCACTTGTCAACAGATCAATTGCATGTTGAGAATCAGATTGAATTAACATCTTATCCCATCCTCTTCTTCTCGCAAGCTGCACACCGCGAAACACAGCAAGAAGCTCCGCCTCCACAACAGTAGAAGCTCTGACTTTCCTGGAAAAAGCACAAAGGAAGTCGCCGTGTACTGATCGCCACGAAATTTGCCGGAGGAGGAGACCAACCGAAGGTAATATCTGCTCCTCTGTTTCTGTTTAACGGATCCAGAGCACTAATCGTAGCTTTCCCCAAAATTGCAGATTGAACTTGAAATTGCGCCTTGCATAAGATGGATCTGAACGAAGTTGATTTCCCTGTGAAGATGAAGTCGTTCCTTGCTTGCCAGATGCAGAATGAATGCTGACTTGTTATTTTAATTTTTTAAATTAATTACATAAATAAATGAAAATAATTTCCATTTTAAAAATGGACATTTGTTTGAGAAAATTGTCTTACTCGACTGTTCGTTTAAAATATAGAAGATATAAATCAACATGCATGATGCATATTGGAAACCTAGTTATAAGAGTTTAATTGATATGCATTGAAAGCGAGAGTGTCAAAATTATTTACACCAATGTTTACACAGTCAACCAATAAGAACTTATAGTATGTTTGACTTTCAAAATAGATAAGATAAAAGTCAAACATTTTTATAACGTGTTAATTTTTAATTAATTAACATCATAAAATATATAAGTCCATGCATACCAATTAAATCTAAGTTTTAAAATATCACCGACTGTTAAATTACAGCTAACTTTTACAAATTAAGAAAATATGTCAGACACATTAATTTTCAATTCCAACATCACGTGTATCATGCATCTTACTCTGTTCAACTTGCTTATTTTGTTTCTTACCAAATAATGCATTATTGGGCGAGTGTTTGATTGGTTTTGTGACTTTGTCCTAGATAGATACCCCCACCATACTCTCTAACTATTACATTATTGACTTGCATGTCCCAATTATTCAGTCCAAGAGAGCTTTTTGCATGAGAGATCAAAATCGTCTATGGCGACAGCGCAAATATCCCATTGGGTTTGATTATGTGAACTAGAAACCCTCAATTTTGATCCATTAGTTTGATCCATAAACTATTATTATCTCTTTTATAAAAATCATTGCACTATAAAAATAATAATAAATAATCTCTAAACTATTTTAAGTTTATCAATAAAAGTTTATACTTAAGTAAATTATAAATCTGTTATAGTTTCAATGTTACTAATGGAAAAAAGATCGTAATTTTTTTAAATGACATGATTATAACTTATGTAGTTGTTTATAACATTGAAAATACAAACTACAAATGTGACAATATCATATTAGATGACAAACTATAGTGAGCTCGACGCAACATTTATGAAATTAGAATGGTTACATTGAGATTTAACATACCATATATTAAGTATATCTAAGACTTAGTATAACTAGCAAAGCTTGTGATTATCCGAGTTTAAATCAATATTAATTCCACTTTGCTTGTATGAGATCTAAATATACTAAATAACTAAAGGAGTAATCATTACACCAGAATTTTAAATAGACAGCGCACATTTCAGTTTGGTAAAAAAGGCATAAAATTGAAAGACAATAATTATATTTTTTTGGTTAAAAAATGATAATTTCTTTGACGTAATCAAAATATTTTCTCTTAAATAACAGACTAGAAAGCTGTAATTGAAAATGACTAGACTACCAACTTATGCAACAGCATGTGCAATGTTCAATTTTGATCTTGGATTTCTGATAGCCTTAAATATGTTTAAATATGTTTTAGTCACCTGCAAATATAGGGTGTTTTGGTTTAAGCCCCTGCAAAAAAAAATTATTAAAAGCCCTTGCAAAATGAAATATTTTGTTATAAGCTCTTCTCAACATATCCAGCAATCATAGCATTCCATGTTAAGGCTAACATTTTAGTCATAGAATGGCTTATAACAAAATATGTCATTTTGCAAGGTTTTTAACAATTTTTTTTTCAGGGGCTTAAACCAAAACACCTTATATTTATAGAGGCCTAAAAGATACTTAAGCCTTTCTGTTAATTGTGGTCGCCGTGTCGGTCCAACTCCGAGGTTGCTTAATAATTAATACTATAATGGTGGCATTTGTTAAGAATTAATATTAAGATAAAACTGGTAAAATGATGATGTTCACATGATATATACATATAGGTTTGGTAGAATGTGGTGGCTCCTTACTGGCCCACGGACCAGGGTGAAATATTACGAGGAATTATAAATTTCTTAAAGTACTACTATTATTTAATAAACTTTTTACGATACCACTGACCATAACCAGAGCACCACCACGCAAGTTTTCCGCTCCGCCATGCATTCAAGGCCATGAACGGCAGTCCAAGGTTCTCTGTCGCTTCCGGTTTTCTCTTGAGATTCAACGTGTAATATTTCATGAGTTTTTGTCCTTTATATTCAAGAAACAATCTCATTCTAGAAGTCACAATCAAGAAAAGTAGAAAACATTTTCCAGTGAAATGAAAATCTTTCCGTATTTCTTTCTCAAAAACAATTTCCATTTTCTGTAGAGATTCTTTTATTTTCTGTTAAGAGTCTCATATCGAATGTGATATGGTCTGAAAAAGAGTTTATAAGTGGGAAACACCCCTCACCTTACAAGCCGGTTTTGTGGGGTTGAGTTAGGCCCAAACCACATTTTAAGATGGTATCAGAGCGAATCTCTTCTCCTCTATTCATCGATTCTTGCTGCTTCAATCGTTCCATCAATGGCGTTTGACTACTCTGATTTTGCAACCAATCCCTCAAACCCTTACTATATGCATCCAAATGAAAACCCCTCTCTAATCCTTGTGCAACATGAACCTCCTGGCTTTCAACATCGCAAACCTGCTGCATGTGGTCATTCCACCACCACAGCTTCATCATCAAGCACGCCTACCACTTCCGCATCTAATTTCGTTCAAGACTCAACCTCCAGTATTACTACAGTGGTCTCATCTACATCTCCCAATACCATTCAAGAACAGTATCAACATATTTTGCAACTACTACAACAATCTAATTTGCAAGCCTCACAACCGGCATCCGTAAACTCACTATACGCCACAAACTCTGCAGCATCCACCTCAGCATCTCCATCCACCAGTGGTAAGAATTATTTTCAAACTACATAACCTACATATTTTCAAACTACATCCACACCTACCATACCACACCCAAATCCACGACCCTACCAAATGGTGAAACCGTGACCACCACAATTGCTGGCACTGTTCTCATCAAACCCTCCCTCATCTTACATAATGTCTATTATTTTCCTTCCTTTCATGTCAATATTATCTCTGTTACTACATTGTTTGATTCACTTCTATATGATGTGCAGTTACACCCTGATAGATGTTGTATTTTGCAGATTTCAAACTCGGAGATGACTGGATATACAGCTAAAAGGCTTGGCAAATTGTACGTGTTGGACTCTTCATCACAAGATTTGAAGTCTGCTACTGGTTCTCTCTCTAGTTCTAGCATTAATCACTTAGATTCCCTCACATTTGACTCTGCCAGAATTTGGCACCTTAGGCTAGGACACTTATCAAAACTTATCCACAAATGTATTTCTTCACAATTTCCCTTTATTTCTTTTAATTCTAGCTAATCACCTTGTGATACTTGCCATTATGCAAAACAAAGAAAATTACCTTACTCAAGTAGCAATTCTCATTCATCATGCATTTTCGATTTACTACTTGCTGATATATGGGGTCCTTATGCAACCCCCTCTATTTCTGGTCACAAATGTTTTCTTACCCTAGTAGATGATTTTAGTCGTTTTACTTGAATTATTTTTATGCAAAACAAAGGCGAAACTAGACAACACCTCAAAAATTTCATCACCTTCATTGACACCCAATTCCAAAAGAAACTTAAATGCATACGTAGTGACAATGGCCCTGAGTTCCTTATGACTGAATATTACCTTTCCAAAGGTATCATCTACCAAAGATCTTGTGTTGAAACACCCCAACAAAATGGCATTGTAGAACGCAAACACCAACATATTCTCAATGTTGCCTGAGCCCTTTCTTTTCAATCCCACTTTCCACCTAACCTTTGGCATTTGGCTATACAACAAGCTGTTCATATTATAAACCGATTACCTACACCTCTCCTGAAACACATCTCACCATATGAGTCACTACACTCCACCCCTCCCACCTTACTTCACTTAAAAGTATTTGGTTGCCTTGCTTTCTCCTCCACCCTTCAAAACCATAGAATTAAGTTTACACCTCGTGCAAGGAAAGTTGTGTGTTGTGTTCCTTGGATATAGGGATGGCACCAAAGGCTATCTCCTATATGATCTACACACCAATGAATTTTTCATCTCTCGAAATGTTATATTTCATAAAACTACCTTTCCCTTATCTTCCAATCCAACTCCCAAAAATACCACCACCACACCTAATCCAACATCACTGGACCCCTTTGATATTCCCTGCGAGCACCCTAATTTGCCCAACCCTCCTGTCACTCAATCAGCAACCGAACCACCCACCTCCCCCTTAGCTCCACCTTCTCCCCCTCAACTACAAAATGATCCTACTCCTGTCCCTCAACCACACCTTGACCCTATTCCTAGTCCTCCACCACACAATCAATCACCTCCTCCAAATGTCCCTGCCCCCACTAGACGTTCAGAGAGAATCACACACATGCCTCGTTATCTTGAAGACTATCACTGCAATTTGCTCTCCTCTCAACTGCCAGTGCACTCCTCGGGTAATTCTCTATATCCTTTCTCATCTGTTTTATCCTACCAAAAATGTACTCCCTCTTACAAGAATTTCTGCCTAGCTGTTAGTACAACCTTAGAACCTAAAACCTATGCCCAGGCTTGCAAACATGATTGTTGGCAAGTAGTTATGAAAAATGAACTCGATGCTCTTGCAACAACTAACACATGGACTATTGTTGATCTACCACTTGGTAAGCATCCCATTGGATGCAAGTGGGTCTACAAAGTCAAATACCATGCAGATGGCTCTTTAGAAAGACGCAAGGAACGCTTGGTTGCCAAAGGCTACACCCAACTTGAAGGGTAGATTACTTTGACACTTTCTCTCCAGTTGCCAAATTGACTACTGTTCGTACTCTTCTCCCTCTAGCAGCAATCAAAGGTTGGCATCTCGAACAATTGGATGTCAACAATGCCTTCCTTCATGGAGACGTTAATGAGGAGGTTTACATGGAATTACCCCCCAGCCTTCTCCCAACAGCCTCTCCCTCCTCCACAAACAAGGTGTGCAAACTAAACAAATCACTTTATGGTCTCAGACAGGCAAGCAGACAATGGTACTCTAAATTGTCCACTGCCCTCATCTCTATTGGTTACTCACAATCCTCTGCAGACCACTCCTTATTCACTAAGTTTCTATGTACTCAGTTCACAGCTCTCCTTGTCTATGTAGATGATATCATATTGTCTGGTAACAATTCTGCTGAAATAGCCAAAGTAAAGCAATTTCTTGACTCTAAGTTCAAGGCATTCTCCTTAACCAACGAAAATATGCCCTGAATTACTTAAGGACAGTGGTTTATTGGCTGTAAAAACCACTTCCACTCCCTATGATCCTTCTTTGAAATTACATGACTCTGATTCACCACCTTATGAAGATGTCTCTGCATACAGGCGCCTGGTTGGTAGACTGTTGTACCTCACTACCACTCGGCCTGACCTAGCCTTCATCATGCAACAACTGAGCCAGTTTATAGCCAAGCCCTTACAGGTACATCACCAAGCAGCCTTAAGAGTTCTCAAATACATCAAAGGTGCACCTGCCAAGGATCTGTTCTACTCCTCCTCTTCTCCCATGAAACTTTCTGGCTTTGCAGATTCAGATTGGGCAAGTTGTCCTTCCACTCGCAGATCAATTTCTGGCTATTGTGTATTCCTTGGATCATCCTTACTATCCTGGAAATCCAAGAAACAGTCAACAGTTTCTTGTTCTAGCTCTGAAGCTAAATATAGAGCATTGGCCAGTCTCACTTGTGAACTCCAATGGCTTCGATACCTTCTTCAAGATCTTCATGTTACCTTTGATCAGCCAATTTCTGTGTACTGTGATAATAAAAGTGCAATTCACTTAGCTTACAACCCAACATTCCATGAACGGACCAAACACATTGAGATCGATTGCCACGTGGTCCGAGAAAAGATTCAGAAAGGCCTCATTCATCTTCTTCCAGTTCCATCTGCAACACAACTAGCAGATGTCTTGACAAAATCACATCTATGTCTGGCCTTCACATCTATGGTGTCCAAGCTTGGCCTTATGGACATCCATAGTCCAGCTTGTGGGGGGATATTAACTAACCCACCTACTTAGCCATAGTTAAATTAATACTTTGTATTTAGTTATCTTCTAATTAGTTTGTTGAGTAATTTTAGCTAGTAGTTTCAGTTTGTAACAAACTCTCTTTCTTGGCCTATATATCAGTTTGCCTTCCAACTGATTATAGACAGAATCTTTCTTTTCATTCAATACAAACAATGTGTTTTCCTATATTCATTCTCTGGTTCTCTGATAATTAACATGGTATCAGAGTCTATCCAAGATTCGTTGGGCCACCCGTTGTCGGGTCACGCTCCAGATGTCTATTCCTGGGCGTGAGGGGTGTGTGTTAAGAGTCTCATATCGAATGTGATATGGCCTGAAAAGGAGTTTATAAGTGGGAAACATCTCTCACCTTACAAGCAGGTTTTGTGGGGTTGAGTTAGGCCCAAACCACATTCTAAGATTCTCAAACTTTATGACTTATTGTCAAAAAAAAACATTTATGACTTAATATCAATTAGATTCGTGAATCGTACAACCTAGTATATGTTTGGTACAACAAAGAACTAAATATTAAGGATCAAATTCATACTAAATTGTAAAAATTAGAGATTTAATTGATATTAAATTATAAAAGTTAAAGACCAAACATGACATTCAATGGCGGCAGGTCTAGGACCCAAGGTTTTTTTTATAACAAGGTATCACTAAAAAAATGCAATAAAAATAAAAGTTTCATATATTTAATTAAATAAAATACATAATTCATAATTGTCCTCTATACATATAAGAGGGGGAGACTTTGCAAAATTAGAACATTTTTTCATACGCACCGGTCAGGAATCGAACCCATGAAAAAATGGTTAAAGAGCCCAAATATCTACCACTTGTACTATACCATGTTGGTGGAAATTATTTTTTTTAGGTGTGCAAAATACGTTTTTCATAGAAGATAAGTCGAATTTTATTTTTCGAGTTATATACTTGACCCACTCATGACATTGAAAATTTGAGCAAATAACATTTGAAAATATTATACAGTAATTAAAAATATAGTTAATATCATTTTTTTTGAGTCATAGTTAATATCATATAATAAACGAACTTTTCGGAAATTTAGAACCAAAAATCTGTTACCCAGGTACTACTACAAATAGGCAACATACGTGTATATATGAAGAGCAAAGGTAGGAAGCAGGTAACATAGAGGAGCAAATGAGTGTGACAAAAGAGACCAGAAAGCCTTGACTTGAGTCAGTGTTCCAAACAAACAAAACAGCAACATGAGAGAATCTTCAGCAGATCTTCATCATCATGAATCAGATATAGAACTCATTCGTGCTGAAAACAGCACCAACATAAGCACTTCTGAGTCCAACGATGTTGTCCACAACGAAGAAGCACACTACGTTGAGGTGACCATGGATATTCAAGGCGACTCTGTTGCGTTACACAGTGTGAAATCTGTAATAGGCGGAGACATAGGAGAAGAAGATCAGAAACTTGGTTTGATGGGGAAAAAGCTGGAGAAGAAAACATCATTTGGTGCCTCAGTGATTCAGAATGCTACCGTTCGCATGAAGCAGCTGAAGCGTTTGGCATCATTTTCAAAACCAGACCCAGGAAGACAACTGGATAGGACAAAGTCTACAGTGGCTCATGCTCTCACGGGACTCAAGTTTATCAGCAAGGCAGATGTTGGTGCAGGATGGGTTGATATAGAGAAACAGTTTGATAAGCTTACTGCTTCCACCGACGGGAATCTTCCCCGTGCTCTCTTTGCCAAATGCATAGGTACAAACAAACCCAAATGATCTCTTTGATTATAGTTATAGAGTAAAGAGTCAATTTTCTAACTTTCTAAGCGTGTCTTTGGATTTGATTGTAGGATTGAAACAGGAGTCTGAGGCTTATGCAGAGAAGCTTTTTATTGCTCTTGCTAGGCAGAGAGGTATTCAGGGAGGTTCCATTAACAAGATCCAGTTGAGGGAGTTTTGGGACTGTATTTCTGACCAGGGTTTCGATTCTAGGCTCAAAACATTCTTTGACATGTAATACTATGTTTTGGCTAATATAAGGGTCAAGTATCTATTGAACATTTCTCTGTGATGTGACTGTAAGTATATTAATACCAACAACATTAATTTGGAATGCAGGGTTGACAAAGATGCAGATGGCAGAATCAGTGAGGAAGAGATTAAAGAGGTATGGTATCATTAGTCCAACACTAACGAATCTAAATATGAGCTAGCTGCACTGAACTTTACTTTTGATTCTTCAATATTTTGATTTCAGATCATATGTTTGAGTGCCACTGCCAACAAATTGTCAAACATCCAGACAAAAGCAGAGGAATATGCAGCTTTGATAATGGAAGAACTAGACCCATATGGCACAGGATATATCTTGGTAATTCAATCACATGAACTAAACTACACCGTAAATAACACATTTCACTATTATAGAATTGAGACCTTAAACATTTGGCAATTTTTTTACTGCTAAAAACAGATAGACAACCTGGAGACTCTTTTATTGCATGGACCAGAACAAACTAATAGGGGAGAAAGCAAGTCCCTGAACAAAATGCTGAGCCAAAAGCTTAAGCCTACACTGGTGGACAATCCTATTAAGAGGTGGTATAGAGATACCAAGTACTTTTTGAAGGACAATTGGCAAAGAGCTTGGGTATTTTCACTGTGGATCTGTGTGGTGTTAGGTCTATTTGCCTATAAATTTGTGCAATATCGGAGAAGAGCTGTATATGAGGTGATGGGCCATTGTGTATGCATGGCAAAAGGTGCTGCTGAAACACTTAAATTGAACATGGCTCTTATCTTATTACCTGTTTGCCGAAACACCATCACATGGCTCAGGAAAAGAACCAAGCTAGGCAAAGTAGTTCCTTTTGATGACGGCCTCAACTTCCACAAGGTAACCATTTTCACCGTTAGAAAAAGTTGAATTATGGACGAAAATAGAGACAAAACAAAAGAATATACTATAGGTCTCAAAATAGTAAACAATTGAGGGTGTATTAATTTAATTTTTTTGCAGGTATTAGCTGTGGCAATAGGAATTGGTGTTGGTGTACATGCTATTTACCATCTTACTTGTGATTTTCCTCGCCTTCTTCATGCAAGTGATGAAAAGTACAAGCTCATGAAGCCATTTTTTGGAGATAGACCATCAAATTACTGGTATTTTATCAAATCATGGGAAGGAGTAACAGGGATACTAATGGTTGTGCTAATGACAATAGCATTTACATTAGCCAATCCTAGGTTCAGAAGGGGTATCACTAAACTGCCCAAACCCTTCAACAGAATCACAGGTTTCAATGCCTTTTGGTATTCCCACCACCTCTTCATCTTTGTCTATGCGCTGTTGATTGTGCATGGAATCAAACTTTACTTGACTAAGGATTGGTACAAGAAAACGGTTAGCACCTTTGGTCTATTCATAGTACGTACTAGTGTTTTTGAGCTGAAAGATATTGATCAGAGACACTTAATATTATGTGTTTTATAGACTTGGATGTATCTGGCTGTTCCCATCACCATATATGCATTGGAGAGACTGATTAAATCACTTAGATCAAACATCAAGCCTGTGAGAATATTGGAGGCAAGTACCAAATAATTGAAATTCAATTATTTACTACTTGTAATTACTCTTGCTAAGCTTGAAAATTATGGTCCATATATAAATATCAAAATGCATACTTACTTCTCATCTCATTTTCATTTCATTGTCAAACTTGAAGGTGACTGTTTATCCTGAAAATGTGTTAGCAATTCGTATGACAAAGCCTCAAGGGTTTAGCTACCAGAGTGGACAATACATGCTTCTCAATTGTGCTGCTGTGTCTCCCTTTGAATGGTATATGCGTTTGATTTGAACAAAAATGCTCTACATGAAATTGTGCCATCTCAATAGTCAATACCTTCACATAACCTTTGATTGAAGAAACATGTTTTATTCATTGTTTATGCATTCACAAACAGGCATCCATTTTCCATAACTTCCGCTCCGGATGATGATTACCTTAGCGTTCACATTAAAATAGTTGGTGATTGGACTGGAAGTCTGAAAGCCAAATTCTCACCGGTGAATATTACTAATATTTTTTAATTCCATTTAAAATGTTGTTTCTCGTAATTAATAAGTTAATTGTTTTGGTATATCTTTCAGCCGTGCCAGCCAGCCGTCAATGGACAGAGCGGACTTCTAATTCTAAGAGCTGAATGCTTGAAAGAAGATAGCAGTCCAAGGTATGCCTTATTATTTTTGTTTTTTTTTTTACGGGCAATGTTAATAAGGGGGTGGGGAATATTAGTTTTTCGGGTTTGAGCGTAATTACTTTACTTCTTTTTTTTTACTCAAAATTCACTTTACTTTTTTTGAAGGAAATTCACTTTACTTATGAAATAGGTATTTAAGTCTTATGAGAATTGTTGCATATAAATAAGGTTAGTAGGATGCTTCTCCATTGAAGACTTTAGTGGAAATTAATCTTGGTACCCGAAGTGTAAAGGGTACTCATGAAAGAGAAAAGCTATACATGATTTTTATTAATTAAATCATGAGATTGTACGATGGTATAAAGGATATCGTAAATGACGTTGGTGTGTAAAATAGGAGAGAGAATGATGCATACAAAAAGATATTATATTAGCATTTATTATTTTATTGTTTGTGTCACTCTCTCCTACTTTACCCAACAACTACTTGAGAGAGGATCCTAACTCGTAAAAGAACACATCCACATTCATTACTGAATATTACGGATCCAATAATTGAAGTTCTGTATTGATATTCTATAGCATGTTGGTTTGAAACTAGTAATAAACAAAACCTTATCCATCCAACAGAACGTGTTTGTTTTACTTTTGGTGAGAACAGAACGTGTTTGTTTGTCCAATTTGTTTTTTGTGTGTGTCAATTTATATCTACCGAGATTCACCGGGCAGCTTGTCACATATGTGCCTATATGATTAAACGATTTTGCTATCTTCTTTTGTTTTTTTTTTTTTTGACAAATTCTTTTATTTTTTTGGACGAACAATGGCAATTATCCCAACTTTTTGGATGCAAAAGCCTAAGCAGACATGCATGCATTTAATTGAACGAGTCCGAACCTCCTAAAAAAACATTTTATATACTTTTTTTACGTGCTATTGATTAATTTTTTAAAATAAACATTAAGCGACCTTTATATATTTTTATATATTTGAACCAACATCTCAGTTACCTTCTTAGCTTAAAAGTACCTCGTATCCCAAAAAATGAAGACATGAAAACAAATACGCCTATATTTTTAACGAGATGCATATTAGTAGTGGGCTTTCAAGAAATGATATGTTTTAGTTGAATGACAAAAAAGGATTTTTTATTATGAATATGTAGTGCTTTCCCTAAAGTTCTGATAGATGGTCCGTATGGAGCGCCAGCACAAGACTATAGAGACTATGAGGTGGTTTTACTTGTGGGACTGGGAATAGGGGCTACCCCAATGATAAGTATACTAAAAGACATAGTCAACAATTTGAAGGGCATGGAAGAAGAAGAAGAAGAAGAAGAGGGATTCGCAACCATAAAAGGCACTAGGTTCAATGACTTCAAGACAAGGAGGGCATACTTCTACTGGGTAACAAGAGAGCAGGGTTCCTTTGATTGGTTTAAAGAGGTGATGAACGAGGTAGCAGAGGAGGATAGAAGTGGAGTGATTGAGCTACATAGCTACTGCACCAGCGTCTACGAAGAGGGTGATGCTCGTTCTGCTCTTATTACTATGTTACAGTCTATAAACCATGCAAAGAATGGTCTGGATATTGTCTCTGGCACTCGTGTCATGTCTCACTTTGCCAAACCCGATTGGCACAGTGTCTACAAGAGCATTGCACTTAATCATCCGGAATCCCGAGTTGGTGAGTTGAGTTCCCACTTCTTGAATTGACATTGATTTTGTTTCTTTCTGCTTTAAAAACACTAGCTGATTAATGATCCATAATATGCTTTGAAATTGGAATCCAAACTTCATATATATGAAAAAGTCTCCATATATATGAAGGTGCGTGCTTTTATCAACATCAATCATGCATTTATGATTTTTTGACGTGTTTCAATAAAATTCAAGCTTATCATCATATCATATCATATCATATTGCAAGAAATAGACAGCGTGATTTATGTAATGCAGGGGTATTTTACTGTGGGAGACCCACCCTGACCCACGGGCTTCGTAAGCTAGCGTTGGATTTCTCTCATAATACATCCACCAAGTTCGACTTTCATAAAGAAAATTTCTGATATTGAGGACAACAGTGAAAGATGTGGAAAGAGCTAGTCCTAAACCAAGATGAGTCAGCTATAATCACGTATCCTATTGCCCTTTCTGGTGATAACCTTTATTAGCGTGTTTCTACCAATAGTTGTGATAGCTTTGTAAAAGGATCAGGGGAGAGACGTGGGTGGGCTAAATGATTTGGTTGTGACTTGTGAGAAGGCTACCAAATACTACTTACTGTATAAAGGTGTGGTGGTGTGGTGGGATGTCCCCGTCAATGTATAAGTGTGTCCTCATCTCTGTATAAATTAAAGCCTCTTTTTTATTCTTCCATTCATTTACAATAATGTACTATTTAGAAGAGTGTCCTAGCTAAATATCTAGAGGAATATTCTCATTATGATTGTACTCATAAATACTGTTATGGAATTGAATGAAGTACCAATCATTACCAAATATTATCTTCTCCTATATTCTCTCTCTAGTAATTGCATCCAACGCTCATATTTCAAGCCCCATTCTAACTCTATTGGAGCTCCTAGTGTGAGGTAGTAAGGATTGTTCACGGAGCTCCCTCCCTTTCAATTCAAATTAGTATTAATTGATAACAATTGGTATCAAAGCACCATCCTGGCACCATGACAACACGTTCCCAATCGCTGGCTGATGTGGACAGGAGAATCGAAGAATCCAACTCTCGCATGGATCGATTTGAAGAGCGAATGGATTCTCGCCTTGAGGAACTGCGAAACTTGATTCTGACGCAGATTCGTGGACCGTCGCAGGAAAGCATAAACGATCCACTGCCTGTTATGGTGGTGCAAGCCGAAGTAGTAGCTCAACCACCACCGGTAATAGTATCGGAAGTAACCCCACACAGCCATAACGAGCAACCAGCTCCGCGTCACTACTCTACTCGCTTATCGAAGGTAGATTTCCCCAAATTTGATGGGAGGAAGGTGAAGGGCTGGCTCTATAAGGTGTTTGTAGTAGAAACTGATGCATCTGGCCGTGGGATTGGAGCTGTGCTTATGCAAGACAATCACCCCATAGCTTATCTCAGCAAAGCTTTGGGCCCTAGACAACAAGCTCTCTCCATTTATGAAAGGGAACTCTTGGCTATCATCTATGCCATACAAAAATGGAGCACTTATCTTACTCACAAACCCTTCATTATCAAAACTGACCAAAGGAGTATTAAACACATTTTGTAGCAGAAATTACACACCCCATTTCAGCAAGCATGGGTGACTAAGTTATTGGGTTACGAATTTGAATTACAATATAAGGAAGGCAAGAAAAATATTGCAGCAGATGCATTATCCAGAATTGATGGTGCAGAGTTAATGGCCTTGGTGGTAAACTCTGTGGAGCCTGATCTGCTTCAACAGATTAAGAATTCATGGTCTGTTGATATGCATTTACAGAAAATCATTGAAGAATTACAACATAATCCCTCTGCTCATGCTAAATTCTCTTGGCAAGATGGAGTTTTGAGAAGAAATGGTAAGTTAGTGGTGGGCAACTCTGCTACTGTCAAGAGTTTCATTTTACAGTGGTTGCATGACTCTGCAACTGGTGGTCATTCTGGGAGGGATCACACAGCTGCCAGAATAAAGACTTTATTCTATTGGAGAGGTATGACAAAGGACATTCAATCTTATGTTCGTAGTTGCATTGTCTGTCAAAGGAATAAAGCAGAACAGGTGGCTTCCCCTGGCTTACTTCAGCCTTTGCCTATCCCAAACAGGATATGGGAAGCCATTAGCATGGATTTTATAGAAGGTTTGCCCCCTCTCATGGCAAACAGGTCATCTTGGTGGTGGTTGACCGCCTTAGCAAGTATGCCCACTTCCTGTCCCTCTCACATCCTTATACTGCACTTGATGTTGCCAAACTTTTTATGGATTCCATTTTTAGATTGCATGGCTTTCCCTCTTCAATCACTAGTGATAGAGATCCTATCTTTCTTAGTGAGTTTTGGAAGGAGTTCTTCTCACTGCAAGGGGTATCCTTGAACAAATCCACTGCTTATCATCCTCAAAGTGATGGCCAAACAGAAATTGTTAATAAGGCTTTAGAGACCTATCTTAGATGCATGAGCTCTGAAAAACCTTCTGACTGGTCTGTGTGGTTACCTCTGGCTGAATGGTGGTATAACACCAACTTTCACTCCTCTATTCAAACAACCCCTTATGAAATTGTGTATGGCCAATCACCTCCTCTGCATTTACCGTACCTGCCTGGTGAGTCAACTTGTGCAGCTGTGGATAGAACTCTGTCAGCTCGTGAAGAGGCCATTAAACTACTGAAGTATCACTTGGAAAGAGCTCAGAATAGGATGTCACAACAGAGTAACAAAAGAAGGAGTGACAGGAACTTCAACATTGGTGACTATGTGTTTTTAAAGCTGCAACCTTATAGGCAATATTCTCTGCGAAATCAGCCTTATCACAAGCTAGTTCCTAAATACTATGGCCCATATCGTGTGATTGATTGCATTGGCAAGGTTGCTTACAAGTTGGAGCTTCCCTCTCATACCGGAATCCACAATGTTTTTCACGTTTCACAACTCAAATTGTGCCACTCTCCTGCTGCTGTTGTCATTCAGCACCCACCTGCATCAGTTGCTGTGCCTAACCGTGGGGAACCTGAGGCTATTCTGGAAAGGAAAATGGTAAAGCGTGGTAATGTGGTTGCCACCAAAGTACTCATCAAATGGAAAGCCCTCCTGAAGCTGCTACTTGGTAGGCCTGGACATCAGGCGGTTTTGGGCGGTTTCAGGCCCAAAACCACCATCCGACCAAAACCGCGGTTGCGAAACACAGACCCAAATCCGCCCAAACAATTTTTTGGATTATGCGGGTTCGGTTTGACGGGTTTTCGGGTAAAACAATGGGTAGGGGCGGGTCTGAACTTAAGAAAAGTTGAGAAAAATAAATTGAGGAAGGAGAAAGAAGATGAATAGCAACCAACAGAGAGAGAGGTAGACGAAGCATTTCTATTTCAAAACAATAAAGGTTTAAATAGTTATTACCCCCTGCAAATATAGCCATTATCCAGTTACCCCCCTGCAAAAAAAAACATTTAAAACAAACCTTGCAAAATGTAAAGTTATCCAGTTACCCCCCTGCCGTTAAATTTTCTGTTAAAATATGTAAAATGTCACATATCCAGTTACCCCCCCCCCCCTGCCACGTGTCACCATATTATTGGGCCTCTGTGACACGTGACACTGACATGCCACGTCAGCATCAATGTCACCACTGCCACGTGGCACTGACTTGGCTAAGTGGAATATTGTGTGTTACTAAAAAAATCAAAGTTTTATCCTTGGATGGGTGTTGAACCCGTGACCTTGGGGTGGTTGGGCATCCAATTACCACTAGGCTACCACATTACCTGTGTTTCTAAACACAACTACAAATATATATTACATTATTATTCTGTTCTTCTTCTTCCTCCAGATCTGGAACCAGATCTGTTTCTTCTTCTTCTTCAATTAAATTTCATTTACCCAGAAACGATTTTAATTTACCCAGAAACGATTTTTTAATCTCTCTGGCCACCACCTTTGGGTTGATTATTATTTCCACCATTCGGATTCGGATTCTGCCCATTGTTGTTATTGTTGTTGTTTCCCCCACCTTTGCTTTGGTCAATTTGCATGTTCTTAAACTGGTTAGCAAGTTGGTTCTGGGCATTATTGTTGTTGTTGTTTGGTTTTGGTGGTGCACCCCATAGCTCAGCGTGTTTCCCTGATTTTGCAAGCTTGTTAATGAGATTTGAATCAGAATTGTTATTGTTGTTGTTTGGTTTTGTTTTCTCTACGGGTAATAATAACAATAATAATAATTGAAAGCAAAACCTAACAACCATATCGTCAATTTTCTGCAAATGATGATGATGAATTCGAATTCGCAAATGATGATGATGAATTCAAATCCGTTTCCAGATCTTCATCTTCAACGTTTTCCAGTTTTGCGTTTCCAGTTTTTTTTTTTAAATTAAGTGACAATTATGTATTATATATTTGTAGGTGAGTTAACAATCTCAAATATTCATGTGGTTTAGTGGTTAGGAGGGGCGTGTGTCACTTGGGGGTCATTGGTTCAATACCCATCCAATGCCAAAACTTTGATTTTTTTTAAGTAACACACAATATTACACTTAGCCAAGTCAGTGCCACGTGGCAGCCATCCATTGGTTGCTGACGTGGCACATGTCAGTGCCACGTGGAAGTGGTGACATAGATGCTGGCGTGGCATGTCAGTGCCACGTGTCACAGAGGCCCAATAATATGGTGACACGTGGCACTGACGTCAGGGGGGTAACTGGATAAAGTTACATTTTACATTTTTTTAACAGAAAAGTTAACAGCAGGGGGGTAACTGGATAACGTTACATTTTACAAGGCGTTTTTTAAACTTTTTTTTTTGCAGGGGGGTAACTGGATAATGAGCATATTTGCAGGGGGTAATAACTATTTAAACCAACAATAAAAATAATAAAATAAGTTTTGCTATTAAAAAAGATGAAAAGTGTTCTTTGTGGCTTTGTGCCTTGTCTGGGCATTTGTGAGTAGATTAATATTTTTTATGCAAAGAAAGGACAGTCACGTGGGAAGAAATGATGGACTCACCATCCTATTTCACATCTTGACAGAGGGAAGGAAAAAATTATTTATGCAATTATCTCTTCTGCTATTTTTGACAATAAATTTTCTCTCCATTCCCAAGTGAAATCCAACGACTCTGATTATTTCTTCTACTATTTCATCTTCTTCTGCTACACAGATGCACTCTGCTTCTTCTGCTATTTCATCTTCTACGTTTTCACAGATGCACCCAAGTGAAGCATACACAGATGCACCTCTATACACAGATGCACTCTGCTTCTTCTGCTGTTTCATCTTCGTTTTCACAAAACCTTCACTTTTGTTCCTTTTCGTAGCCATGGCAGTCTGTACTTCGGTCGGGTTCGGTTACCGACGAGTGGTTTCCGTGAGACCGAATCCGCCCAATACAAACAACTTCAACCCGTGTTTGTCACCCGCGGACCCGATCAACCGAAGTGATCCGCCCGTTGTTGCATGGATTTGTCGGGTAGGCCAGTTTTCGGGTCGGTTCTTCCATCTTGTCCAGGCCTACTACTTGGGAACATTATTATGACTTGTTGAAGGAGTTTCCACATTTTCACTCTTGAGGACAAGAGTGGTCTCCAAGGGAGGGATATTTTGACTGTATATTCAGTCACAGTCAATTAGTTTTACTCTGCTTTATTACTTTTATCTAAATGTACTATCTGTTAGTACAATTGCTTACATCTTAGCATTTCATTTACATTTTATTTCTCATTGTACTACCCTTCTAGAAGAGTGTACTAGCTAAATATCTAGAGGAATATTCTCATTATGATTGTACTCATAAATACTGCTATGAAATTGAATGAAGTACCAATCATTACCAAATATTATCTTCTCCTATATTCTCTCTCTAGTAATTGCATCTAACACTCATATTTCGAGCCCCATTCTTACTCCATTGGAGCTCCTAGTGTGAGGTAGCAAGGATTGTTCACGGAGCTCCCTCCCTTTCAATCCAAATTGGTATCAATTGGTAACACCACCTTCAACACCATTATTACATTCAACAAACAATTCCTTTTCTTATTATAACATTCAACATCGACACCATTATAACATTCAACATCAACAGTTCCTTTTTGTTTATGACATCAATACTCTGTAGTTAATCGCGGTCGTGGCGGCCGCAATCACGGCGTGGCGTGGTGGATGTCCGCCGGCGAAACTGCGGAGGATTTGCAAAGAAGACACGATGGGAAAGACTAAAGTGCCCTCATTTTCAACCCTAAAAAGACTAAAGTGCCTTTACTTTTCATTCACAAAAAGACTAAAGTGCCCTCATGTTTTAGGGATTTTGACTTTTCTTTTCTTCTCTTTCACAATGTTACCTCTTTTCTGAGAGATTGCAACCTCGCATCTCCTCTTCTCTGACCGATCTTCGCTGCCGCCGCTCCTGTTGGGCACTCGGGTACGATCTTCTCTCACATGTTCTCTACGCGAATAGGCCTCTTCTTCTTCTCCGCCATTAACTACATACTTCAACAAATATCAAAAACGAAACAAAGGAAAAGAAAGAGAGAGGCGCGATTAAGAGCAAGGAAGAAAAACATCAACATGGGAGTAGTGTCTGGTGGTTTCTGGTGAGGGTCTCCGGAGCTAGGTTGTGGATGAGTTTGGGTTGAAGACAGTTGTGGAGAAGATGATGAATAATGAAAAATAATAAAAAATAATGACTTGGCATGGCAAACAAGCCCATTTAAAATAAATAGAAATATATATTAAATTTTGGTAAAAAAAAAAAGAAATATATATTAATGACACATAGGAACACTGTTTGCCAACTCAGATATTTTTGTAATGGGACACTAACGGAATGACTTTTTTAAAAGAAGTTGGTTTTGTAGACTTATTTAAAAAAAAATTGCAAAGACTTATTTAAAAAATAACTATATTTGCGTAGAGCTGTCAATTTGGCCCACATGGGCCAGGCCAGCCCCACATGGTCCTAGAGTCAAAAGGCCCATGGGCCTAAAATCCCACATTTCAAAAGCCCACAAGGCCCCCAGTGGACCAGGGCCAGCCCAAGGCCCTTAATTTCATGTTTTTGCAACAAAACTAAAAAATTACCCACAAATCTATGTGGGCTTCGGTCTAGGCCAGCCCACGGGCCCTAAACAATGCGTAATTAATGATTCTGACCGTAGATAAAAATAAATGTTTAGTTAAAAGGCAAAAAAATATATAGTTTCTCTCCTTAAAAAAAAGAACAATATCCTATCCGAAAAATCTAGATTGTCTCTCTGTCAAAGATGCAAAGGAAGCATCTCATCAAAATCCAAATGTGTAATCAAATTGGTCTCAGATACACAAAAATTGACATCAACAATTAATCATAATTAAAATTTAAAAGAAATAACTCTTAAGAATTTAATATATTTTGACGAGCATGTACGGTACTCGATTAAGTTAATTGCAACTATATGACATGCATGTATTATATCATAGTATTAGTATGAAACTCTAGTAAGGTATCATCACATAGTAAGCTAATAATAGTTCTGGATGTTTTAGTATTGGTGGTGGTGACAGAGGGAGAATGATCGAGTGGTCGTGAAAAGTAAAAGGAGGTGGTGATGGTGGTTATAGTTGTGAGAGAGAAAATAAGGTCGTGGTGGTGGTGAGTGGGAGGTGGTGATAGTGAGGGTGAAGAGAGGGGAGGTGAGAGAATGAAAGTCGGGGTGGAAAAGAATCAGCCAAAAAAATTTGGGGCCATCCAACAAGCCCTGACCCTAACCCACTAAAAAATGTAAAAGTGTGGGCTGAGGCTAAAAAAATCCCCATGAATAAGGGGCTGAATTTTTATGGAGATTAATAGGGGGCCAATAGAACTGAGCTTGGGGCCAAATTGACAACTCTATATTTGCAGAGACAAAAAACATATTTAAAATTAGGCTTAAATGTATGTTTGGTCCCTCCAAATATCCAAAAAGTCCAGTTTCGTCCTTGCAATTTAATTTTTTTTTAAAAAGTCTTTGCAAATACCAAACACTTCTAGTTTAGTCCCTGAAAAAACAAAATTTTATTTTTTCTCCTCGCAAATATATGTTTTATCCAGTTTGTCCCTCTAAATATGTAAAATATTTGATTTTAGTCCTTTTTCTGTTCATATTGGAGGGACTCAAATAAAATATTTTACATATTACAGGGACCAAACTGGATAAAACGTATATTTGCAGGGACGAAAAACAAAGTTTTATTTTTATAGGGACTAAACTAGATTTTTTGGATATTTGCAAGGGTGTTTTTAAAAAAAATTAAATTGCAGGGACGAAACTGAATTTTTTGGATATTTACAGGGACCAAACACACTTTTAAGCCATAAAATTATTGTAAAGGACTAATTTGATAGATATTTTAGAACAAAATTGATATTTTTCACGATTCAAATAAGTCTATTTTTTTTCAAGGCTTAAATATGTTTTAGGCCCCTGCAAATATAGGGTGTTTTGGTTTAAGCCCCTGCAAAATTATTTTTTTGTTAAAAGCCCTTGCAAAATGACATATTTTGTTATAAGCCCTTCTATGACTAAAATGTTAGCCTTAACATGGAATGCTATGATTGTTGGATATGTTGAGAAGGGCTTATAACAAAATATTTCATTTTGCAAGGGCTTTTAACAAAAAATTTTTTGCAGGGGCTTAAACCAAAACACTCTATATTTGCAGGGGCCTAAAACATATTTAAGCCTTTTTTCAACTACCAATTTGGGTGTTTAGGTGATCTCACCTTTTCACTTTTTTCAAACTTTCACTCTCTCACATACTTCTTCACTCTCACTCACTTTTTCACTTTCTCCTCCTCTTTCTTCATCTAACTCTCTCATTTAAAAAATTTCAAATTTGACAAAATTTTATTATTCAGTTTTTTCTCCATCAATAAGTTTTTTTATTCTCTACGAAAAATATTACAATTTGGAAAATTTGAAACTTTAATACATTTCTATTTAGGCTAAATTGTTGTTTTGGCCATTTATCTTTGGAGTTGCTGTCACTTTGGCCCTTTATCTTTTTTTTTCTCGTTTTAGCCCCTCATGTTTTTTGTGTGTGTCATTTTGGTCGCTGCCGTTAGTTTTTTCTAACGAACGCCACGCTGGCAGTTAACTGTTGACGTGGCGTCCTAATTGTCAAATCTGACGTGTCTTCATTAATTGACATGGCCAATGAGGGACCAAACTGAAACAAATTAAAAACATAGGGGACCAAATTGACACAAACACAAAACATAATCAATCACTATTCATCTTCTTCCTCCATCTTAATCTCTTCTTCTCCGGCGAGCCACCACCATCAGAAGCGGCGGACATGACCTCTGGCACAGTGGTCGCCGGTGGAAGGTACTCCAATGACAAAAAAAAATTAGGGCTTTTTGAGAGGATGACGCGACGATTCTGAATATCAAACTCGTTTTTTGATTGAAGGTCCATGGAAACACAGATCTGTCAAAAACGAAAATGAATGAATTGCAACAAAGGAACGAAGGAACGAAAATGAACGAATTGGTGGAGAGATTGCAACAAAGGAACGAAAATGAAAAAGAGCGAATTCCAACAAAGGAACGAAAACGAAAAAGAGCGAATTGCAACAAAGGAACGAAAATGAAAAGGAACGAATTGCAACACAGATCTGAAACTTATTCTTCCAAATCTGTTTCTTTGGTGGAGAGATGCGCAGAGAGAAGGAGAGGAAAAGAAGGAAAAATGTGAGAGGGAGAGTGAGAGAGATGCGACGGTGATGGTGAGATGGTGGTCGTTTGGGGTTTTGGGAGTGGTCGCCGTTTGGTAGGAGGGTGGTGACAGTAGTGATGTGGGGGGTTACAGTGGTGCTAGTGAAGAAGAAGAAAGATCTGTTTTTTTTATTTTGATGTTTTTAAGTTGTTGTGTCAGTTTGGACCCCTATGTTTTTAATTTGTTTCAATTTGGTCCCTCAAAGACACGTCAGATTGGACAATTTGGACGCCACGTCAGCAGTTAACTGCCAGCGTGGCATCCGTTAGAAAAATCTAACGGCAGGGGCCAAAATGACACACACAAAAAACATGCGGGTCTAAAACGAGAAAATAAAAAGATAAAGGGCCAAAGTGACAGCAACCCCAAAGATAAAGGGCCAAAACAGCAATTTAGCCTTCTATTTATTAGTCTCTATGGGAAATCTACTATCTACTTATACAAATAATCTACTAATAAAATACCAATCTTACTTTTTCCTCAACTAAACAATTTGAGGATATTTAAATAGTTTTACATTTTCACTTTTTCAAACTTTGTCACCTTTTCACTCTCTCTCACATACTTTTTCAAACTTTTTCACCCTCTCTCACTTTTTCACTCTCTCATTCTCTTTCTTCCTCTAACTCTCTCATTTCTTTATTTTTCACAATATATATCTACCTTAATTTTCCCTTCCGTGGGAATCGAACCATTCACCCTAGGGCTCAAGTACATGCTCAATGCATTCCCACTACCAATTGATCTAGATCAATTGAGCATGTACTTGAGCCCCAGGGTGAACGGTTCGATTCCCACGGAAGGGAAAAACTCCATATGCGAGGTGGAGAAGGTCATCATGTGCAGTGCTGGAGTAGCCTACTAGAAAGAAAAGGGCTCAGACTGTTACAAAAGTGCAATTCTTTTGACAAGTTGGATTTGTATGACCTTCACAAATTCATCTGTTAGAATGGGGAGATATCGTATTTATTATTTATAAATTGATTATATTTCTTATAACTCAAGCATGTAACGATTTGTTTTAGTTTCTCGTATAATTTTATACATATCTATTATTTACATATGTATATTCACAATCTACATGGGGTCGACCCGGTGCTCCCGAGTTCGATTCACGCAATGAATAAACTCGGTGTTGGCCAGTGCGAAATTTGATCCTAAGCACGAGCGGAGATTAGTCTTTCGTTGAAAGCGTTGGGACACTTTGTGAGTAGCCAGCAATGGTCCATACCAAAAAAAATTCACAATCTTGAGTTTACACGAAAAAATATGTACTGAATTAGTATAGAAAAATAATTTTTTTATGGAAGCCAAATAAAATTTTAGATTGTGTTTTTATATACAATTAATATTGGTATATATTATTATATTCAAATATTCCCTAGGTACAAAAAAACATAACAAAAAAATATTCAATTATAGTTTTTTTTAACAACAAATATTCAATTATAGTTAATACTTGCCTATAAAAAAGAATTATAGTTAATACTTCATGATGTTTTAAAATATTTGTAGCAATCAACACGTTGTATTCCATGTGTGCAATAGTGTACTACTAATGTTGAGTTTAAAAGGAACTTTTGCCATACTAATGAAGAGACACTCTATCAATAGAAGGCAAAATCAAAATATGTGCTACAGTGCACTTGAATCCAAGAAGCAACCTGCCTAACTTATGGTTTGTCTACAAATATGAAAGAATCCAATCTCTCTGTTATAAGTGTGGTATCCTTGGTCATGACCAAAACTCCTGTGCTAAACCCACAACCATGTCCCCCATTTGACCCTACTAAGCCCAAATTTACCTCTGAGCTCAGTGTTCCAGCCCCTAGATCAATTCATTTCCTAGGGCAATCCCACCCCACCCCAGAATCCCAAGCCTCCTCAACCAGACAACCTCAACCCACTCCACCACAAACAAATACACCTGAACCCACAAACACTACCCAAACAACAAACCAAACTACTGAAATAACTGCAAAGGAAGCACACAATAAGCATTACCATGATATTGCCCTTAAACAAAAACACACACCCATACCCAAAACAATACACATGGCTCCCAATCTACCCAATCTAAACCCCCGACCTACCCCCTTATCCACCAAAAAGCTACCCCTCTGTTCACTGGCCCTATCAATACAATTAACTTACCTAGCCCAAACCAAAAGGGGGGTGGTATAACCCTAATCTTGATAAAGTTCAGCTCAGCTTCACCCCCACCATCCCTGGCCTTAACACAAAATCAAAGCTTATTGAAAATACACCAGGTCATTGGCGTGAAATAAAGAAGAATCCAAAAGAGCTGGAGTACACAGTGAAATTCTCTGAGGAACCTGAGGAGGAAACAAACTCTAATCAGATACAAATAGAAGAAGTTGAAGAGACCAGCCTGGCCCTTAGCATGTCATCAGGAATGAACTTAAAGAAGAGAAAACCCAATGGAGAAAGTTCAGGACATGATAAGGGTATATCAGATAGCTCTATGAAGAAAATGAAAGTGGGAACTATTGAAATGGAGCACATGATGAGAAAAGATGATGATTCCCCAGAATTTGGAACATTCTGCACAGGTTACTATTCTAAGGCTGAGGAGGTGAGCCAAAGCAGGCCCCCAAAGTCCAAATGACTATGATAAGCTGGAACTGTCGTGGTTTGGCGGCTGCCACGACTAGTAGAAAGTTGAATGACCTGGTCAAGGGTCAAAAGCCTGCCATTTTACTCCTTTCAGGAGCCCAAAAGGAAAGATTGGAAAGAGTTAGGAGGAAATTTAAGTTTCAAAATGTTTTTTGTGTGCCTGCTGTGGGCACTGCTAGAGGATTGGGCCTCTTATGGAACAATGGATATGATGTTCAAGTCCTCCAATCTTGTATCAACTATATTCATGCTGGTGTTAGAGAAAAGAAGTCTGGGAACATGTTTGAGGTCACTTTTGTTTATGGAAACCCCCTGTTTAGACATAGGAGGCATCTATGGCAGAAGATTGAATTACTAAAACCAAGGCACAATAGGCCTTGGTGCCTCATGGGTGACTTTAATGAAATGTTGTCTATATCTGATAAAGAAGGTTTAGCTTCTATTGCTCCAATTAGAATAGAACTATTTAGAGAATTCTTGAACCATACTGACCTGATGGATCTTCAATTGAAAGGGAGTAAATACACTTGGATTAGCAACCCAATGGATGGAGTGATTACTAAGCAGAAGATTGATAGGGTGCTGCTAAATTGGGATTGGAGAGACTTATATCAACATGCAGTTGGTCTTGCTCTTCCTATAGTTGGTTTTGACCATTCTCCTATTGTTCTTTTCCGTAAACCCCCTGCTAGATGTGCAAGATACTTAAAATATGAATCATATTGGGAAGAGAATGAAGAGTGCTGGGAGGAGGTTTCAGAGGGTTGGAAGTCCAATTTGGTGGAGGCTGATGCTTGGCAGGTTCTTGGCTCAAAAATGAATAATTGCAAAAGAAGATTAGAATCTTGGAACAAAAAAACTTTCAAGAATGCTGCTGTTGAAAATGTCAAATTAAAGAGGCATTTGGAGATCCTTATTAACTCCAACCCTATGGATGGAGAGGGGGTCAAAAGGGTTAGACAGGAAATTGACTTCTACTGGAACTCTAAGTGGTTGACCTATGGTGACAAGAACTCTAAGTTCTTTCACATTACAACAATGCAGAGGAAAGATAAGAGCAGATTAAGCAGAATTAAGGACCTTCAGGGAAACTGGGTGGAAAGAAACAAAGATGTTATGATAGCCATTGAAAAATTCTATAAAGATCTTTACTCTGCTTCTAGCCAGGAGAGTAATTTCAATAGCCTTCATGTGATCCCAAGTATTGTCACTCAAGATATGAATGAGGCTCTCCTAGCCCCTGTTTCTATGGATGAAGTGAAGCGAGCTGTGTTAAACCTGGGTGCAACTAAGGCTCCGGGACTTGATGGCCTTAATGGAGTTTTCTTCCAGAAAAACTGGGAAGTTATTAACCAAGATGTACTTCAAGCTATCTCCCTTTTCTTCAATAGTGGGGAAATTGGAACTTTTGTGAATGATACAGTGGTGGTCCTGATTCCAAAAATTCCTGACCCTGAGTCCATCAGCCAGCTTAGACCTATTAGCTGCTGTGATTACATCTACAAAATCATATCAAAAATTATTGTTCACAAACTCAAACCCCTCCAGAACACCCTTATCTCCCCCCAACAGAGTGCTTTTGTGGGGGGGCAGGCTGATCCAGGATAATCTTATGGTTGCTCAGGAGGCTTTTCACTATTTAAGAAAGCAAAAGAAGGTCTCTAAGTTTGGGTTTGCTATTAAACTAGATATGAATAAAGCCTATGACAGGGTTGATTGGTCTTTCCTTAAAAGTATCCTCGTGTCTTTTGGTTCAGTCAATTGTGGGCCAACTTAGTCATGTCTTTGGTCCCCTCTGTCAATTATTGCTATCAAGTCAATGGGTCTAGAAGTAGGGTTATCATTCCAGGTAGGGGTTTGAGGCAAGGTGATCCCCTCTCCCCTACCTGTTCATTCTTATCTTTGATGTTTTTTCTAGATTGATCTCTAGGGCAAGCTCTATGGGCAATTTAAAGGGGCTTCTGCTAGCTCCAACTGCTCCCTCTCTAACTCACTTATTTTTTTGCAGATGACTCCATCTTATTTGGACAGGCAACTAAGGAAGAAATCTACCAGTTTGTTAAAATTCTTAATGATTTTACTGTAGATTCAGGACAAAAGATTAATCTTCGAAAATCTGGTATTATCTTTGGTAAGGGAATCTCCCCGGATCAGAGCTTAGAATTGGCATCTATTCTTAATATCCCCATATGGAACTCCCCTGGTAAATATCTGGGGATACCTGCTGAGTGGGGGAATTTTAAGAACCAAGCTCTCCAATGGATAAAAGAAAGGGTGTTCTCTAAGCTAGAGGGATGGAAGGAGCAGCGTCTATCACAGGCAGGTAAAGAAGTCTTAATTAAGTCAGTTATACAAGCTATCCCCTCTTAAGTCATGTCTATTGTTAGACTAGCTAAAAATTTTTGTCAAACTCTTTGCTCTACTATTGCAAAGTTTTTGTGGAGTTCTAAGGTTAGAAATAGATCTCTTGAAGAAAGAAGGAAGGTGGAACATTGGTAGGGGTAATATGGTGGATCTGATAGAAGATAAGTGGCTTGCAACAGGGGAATCTGCCTTGGTTAAAGATGAGGCTAGAGGTCTTAAGGTAGGGATTCTGGTTGACACAACTTCAAATTGTTGGAATGTTACTAACATTAGAAGATTCCTCGAGCCAGAGTCTGCCATTGCAGCTTCTAAGACCCCCATTGGGTGGTATAATCAGGAGGACTCTTTGTTTAGGCCTCTTGAGGTGGATGGCTGGTACTCTACAAGATCAGGATACAGGTGTCTTTGGGAAAATGCAGTGATAAGAAAGGAGGGGCCATCTAGCTCTTTTGTTCATTCTAAGGAAAGATGGAAGGGGATTTGGGGTGCTATGGTACCTGAAAGGGTGAAGCATCTGGTCTGGAGAATAAAACACGGTGCAATTGCTTCTAAAGTTAACCTCAACATCAAACACATTGTCAGAGATAATATGTGCCCCATTTGTAAATAAGAAGAAGAAACTACAGAGCATTTATTCCTTTTGTGCAGTTGGACTACTCCACTTTGGTATAGCTTTCAAGTTTGTAGGGTTCCTACTCCTAATAATGTCACCACTATGGCTAATTGGCTGTAAAATTTACTGGAGCAAGAATATGAATCTCTCTCTCATCAACAGACCGCTATAACCACAAGTTTCTATGCCTTGTGATTCATTTGGAAAGCTAGAAACACCTTGGTTTTTTAACCCCACCCAAGCCCGTATCATGGTGATTAATGCCACCAATGAATTCCTATCAGTGAAAATTCCATCTAACCCTAGTAACCACATTCCTTTCAGTGGTGTGAAGAATTCCACGAGGTGGAGGCCTCCAAGTGACAATATTATTAAAATAAATATTGATGCTGCTTTTAATCTAGAAAATGGAACCGGATCCAATGAAATTATTCTTAGAGATAGTAGAGGAAGAGTTATTGCGGGCATTACCTCGCAGATCTACACTACATCACCGTTCATTGCTGAAGCTGTTGCTTTAAGGGAAGGAGTTTCACTAGCTACTTCCTTGAACATCAAATTTGTCTGTGTTGAATCCAATTGCAAAAACCACGTGGACGTGTGCAGAGGAACCATCAGAAGAAAAGAAATTGAACAAATCTTGAACGATTTACAAAAGATGAAGCAAGAATTTACTTTGATTGAATTTCAGTGGTCCTCTCGTGAAGGAAACGCAGTGGCCGATCTGGTTGCGAAACTTGCGAAGAACCATCATCTTCCTTCTAACTGGGTCACACAACCACCACCTGCTTTGGCTTCGCTGATTATTTTTGAGATGAAGAGTAATTGAACTGCAATGTTTGGTGTTGCGAGTTTTGAGATGAGAAGTGATCGTGGAATCTTTACCCAATTAGGGTTTCAGAAGAAATAGTATGCTGAGAGTGGTTGGGTTAGCTTGCCGTATTTGTGAAAGTGGTTGTGAATTCTCTTCCCTCTATTATTGTCTAGCTGGATCCGGGTTATTTGTGGGTGGGTAGTTTCAATTTCTGTGGACCTTGTTTAGCCCAATTAGTTTGTTTGTCTTTTTCGTTTTGCGCTGATAGTAGTGTGGGCCAATCTGTTATTGTAACCCACCGGGTTTTTTTTATGTACCCCCATCATCTCCCTATTTACCCCCACATAAAAGTGAAACCCGAAAATATCCCTGCCCAATTTTTAATTCGCTCGGATTTACCTTCATTTGAGGTAAATCCGCTTTGTTATTTTTAAAGTCGGATTTACCTCATATGGGGGTGCCCAATAGGTAAATCCGATTTCAAAAATAACAAAGCGGATTTACCTTAGCTGGAGGTAAATCCGCTTTGTTATTTTGGAAATCGGATTTACCTAGTGGGTACATAAATCCGATTTCTCTAAAAAAAGAGAAAATCGGATTTATCCCACCTAAGGTAAATCCGATTTCCCTAAAAAAAGAAAATCAGATTTATCCCACCTAAGGTAAATCCGATTTTGTTATTAAAAAAAATTGTTTTTTATTTAATTTTTTAAAAAAGGTTATAAAATACTACTAAAAATCCGTTAAACAGCCAAAACTAATCCAAAAATTATGAAAACACCACTAAAAATCTAATAAAACCAAAATAAAGTTATGCAAATTTTTTCAAATTTTTTGGAGATTATGAAAAATTTAAAAAATTAATAAAAAATAGTAAACGATGGAATTTGGGATTTTGAGGTCCCCAGTCCTGAGAGAAGTCCCTTCTTGAGGAGTATTGATCCTTGATATTTTTCGGATTTAAAGAATGTGGTTTCATTACAATTTGAGTAGGTTGCCCGAAAACTGATTTTTTAGCCTAAATTATTCTCCCGACGTACAATATCGTCACGTGTTAACGAACTACACACTAAACAGAACCAAAAGACTGTCGAAATTTGTTTTTAAAATTTTAACTGATTTATTTATTTATTAATTGGGTTAACAAAGCGGATTTACCCCCACATAAGGTAAATCCGCTTTGGTTATTTTTAAAAGCGGATTTACCTTATATGACGGGGTAGATCCGCTTTTAAAAATAACAAATCGGATTTACCCCCACTTAAGGTAAATCCGATTTGTTATTTTTAAAAGCGGATCTACCCATCTTAAATAAATCCGATTTAAATTTTTTAAAATTTTTAGTGGAAATCGGATTTACCTAAATCTGATTTAAATTTTTTAAAATTTTTAGTGGAAATCGGATTTACCTAAATCCGATTTCCAAAAAAAAATGAAATCAGGATACGTTTGGGATTTTTAAATTTTGTTAAGGGCAATTGCGTCTTTTCGCAGGGTCGGTTGGGGTAGCTGGGGAGATGATGGGGGTACCAAAAAAATCCCTAACCCACCTACTCCTATTATTATATTTGGTTTTGTGGCTTGGCCCAATTTGAATGAAACCATTTCAGTTGATCAAAAAAAAGAATACCAGGCAATCAGAAAATAATTTCCTTGGCATAATGCAGTACAAAACAAAGTGAGTCACTTTGGTTAGCAAAAGATGTGGATAGACAACACCAGCAACAGATAAAAGGAGGCAAGAAAAAAAAGAAACAATCGGAAGCTTATCTTTAAAAAAAGTACGCATGTCAATTTCCAATATGTCCATTTTCCTATTGTGATTATCACATGGTACTAGTAATTGACTGAAATGCATTAAGGTTATGTTTGGTAAAAAGTAGTGGATAGCGAATGAACTAGCAGATAGTAGATAGCGGATAGCGGATAAACTAGCTGATAGCAAATAATGTGTTTGATAAAACTAGCGGTTGAACTAGCTGATAAATGTAAAATGACATAAAAAGACATATTTATTTAATTCAAGATTACATTTATTTAATAAGGATAGAGAAGTAATTTAAGAAAAATAAAAAGGGTAAAAATGCCAAAAAAAAGTGAGACGTTATCTGCTATTCACTAGCGTTTGAAAAAAACACTACTTTAAGCAGTATTTGAAAAAACGCTAAACGCTAGTTCTTACCAAACACATGTACTCTTCACCCGCTAGTTTCATTCACTACTTTCATCCGCTATCCGCTAGCGGATGGGACGCGCCAAATAGAGCCTAAGATATTGCTTGATATATGAGATCATACATTATACTTGGGTAGAAATAGAGGGACCGACTTCTTAACAAGGTAGGGTCTGTGTGTAAGAGTAAAGTGGTTGACTACTCTTCTATCTAGGCCGCCTAGGGTTAGGCCTTCTACTCTGATATGTGCAAGTTGTATCTCAACCGAGATCAGGCTAGTTGTGCTAGTGTGACAGGTCCAGACCCATAAGGGCGGCCTACACGTATCCAGCAAGCAGGAGGGCGACTTACTCATACCCTAGGTGCCGAAGGCGACTTAATCATATCCATTGTGTAGGAGCCGCCTAACTCATATCCATTGGGCAGGATGGCGACATCCTCACATCCTGAGGCGAGCTTATCTCTATTGGCCTGCTGGGTTCATGGACTTCTATCTCCAACTAGCATGTTGGGCAAGTTAGGTAGTATTCTTTATTGAACGACTTACTCTATTATAGGCGCCTTTAGGCATGGCAACGAAACCCATACCCGCGGGGACGGAACCAAACCCGCCCCGATTTGACGGGTTTTCCCCACTTTGACTGGGTTTGGGTTTGGGTAGTATTCTTTATTGCTATACGTTGTCATTTTGGATAATTGATATTTTGGTTATATGTTGTAGTATTGCATTGATTTTATGTTGTGTTAAATTTCGGGTTTGGGGTGGGTTTGGGTGTGGGATAAGTTTTGGGTTTGGGGGCGAGTTCGGGTTCGGGTTTGGGATAGGTAAAAACTACTTTTAAATTTTAAAAAATGAATTCTACTGCGGGGACGGGGTTGGGGCGGGGATCCCCGAACCCGTTGGGTACGGGGATGGAGATCAATTCTTTATCCCCATTGGGTTTGGGACGGGGAACGGGGATGAATATGGGAATCGGGGATGGGGATGGGTAATGTTAAACCCGTCCCCGCCCCGCCCCATTGCCATGCCTAGGCGCCTTATTTCAGACCAATACAATAACTTACTGTTAAGATCCAAAAATAAAATAATTAGTTGTTAGTCAAATATGACAACCAACCAAATAATTGAGTCAAAGGATCGAGTCAAATTTGGGTTACCCAAAGAACAAACTATGAATAAATTGGACAGAACAGTATTGGACAACTTTTTGTGTTATATATTGTTTGGTGAACGAGAGACGGCAAAAACTAAAAATATAAAACTTACTATAATATCCTTTATGATATATGTATATGATTTTATACAACATATATTCTAATACAATATAACAAAACATTATAAAGAGAGGTGAGGTAGAAGAGTTGGAGAGAAAAGATAGAAGAGAGAGATGAGGGAGAGCGGGATGAGAGAAAGGAGAGAGGTGAGACCAGAGGAAAGAAAGAGGGAGTGGAGAGAGTGAGAGTGAGAGAATAATGAGAGGAGAGAGAGAGAAGAGAGGATAGAATTTTGAGTTGAAAATAAAAAAAAAGTATTTAGGTATTTTCAACACACTACAGATAGCCCGATGCACCCTAATTAATTGATCTCAATCTCATTGTTGAGACTATTAAGAGATACTTTGTATTAGAATATATGCCCTTGTATTTTTTATTTTTTTTATTATTTTTGATAGGAAAATGTTAGTGGTTAGTAGTTAGGGGGAGGGAAAAATTTTAGTTTATTAGATTTGAATCTAAAACCTTCTACTTGCACTCCTTTGGTATTTCTTAGCTCACCAACTGAGCTACTTACTCGGGATTCGGCCTTTATATTTGTTTCATGTGGTCTAAACACATTCCAAATAGTGATTGGATAGGAATGTTGATTTCATGTTTTTTAGTTAACATGTCATAGCTGTGAAGTATTCACTGACTTCAAAAATGGCTAATCTTCGTTGAAGATGTAGGGAATCTAAATCCACCGGGAAGTTAACCAATTTTAGTGGAATCGTCTTCCCCAACATGTTTTTCCACACTCACAAGTCTCAAACTCGCGAGTCCCTATTTAAAATATCCGAGTTCAATTCTACTCAGAGTCAGATCAACGTTATGTTAGGGTGTATTCATGTTTGTTACGGAGTTAAAACATTTATTCCTCTCCATATTAGACTCTCAAGGGAAAAAAAACTTCGGAGTTTCAAAGATTTTTATTTCCAACATAGGTGTTGGATTTCTTTCCCATAAGATAGTAATGAAATATTATATGTATTTTTTATAAATTCATACAACTTTTTCTATTAACTCACTTTTATTAATGTTTTCCAGGAATGTTGAAAATTGTCAAACATTATTTTTTAAAAAATACCCGGGACACCATTGTGTTTATGGGAATGTCATACTCGGACTCTGAACTTTCATGACTTCAAACAAATGTCTCCTAGAAAAACATGTTTCATTGATTCATTGCATTTTTTTAGAAGAATCTCTAGCAGCATAATAAAAAAGGGAAAAGAAATACACTGACCTTATCGACCTTTTAAGAATTGTTTTCGTGAAACATTTGGAGTACCCTTCATTTCATCTTTGTTTCCTTTTTTGCCTCTGGAATTTTGGTTTCATCAACTGGCTTCCGACAAAGACTTGTTCTGAGCTTTGAGTTGGCTGGAACGGTATAAGAGGCTTCTTTGTGGGCACACTTATGTTTTTCATGCAACTTTCGTTTGTAACGGGAGAGGCCGTCTTTGCCTTTGATGGCCTTGGAATTTCCAATCTCTCCAAAATCCTTGAAGTTTCCCTGTCTAGCTGCCTATTACCATCTCGTGGTGATGCACTTGTTTGATCCAACTTATCTATAGACATACAAGATGGAGAGTACAACTTGGGGTCTTCGTTTACAACCAATTGCTTCCATTCTTCTGCAATACAGGCCATGGTTCTGTCGTCCTGATCCGTAATATCTGTGAACAAAGTTTCCTCGTCCACAGTAATGACATTAGTGGCCGATTTTGCTCTGCCGACCACCTCTGAAGAAGGTTGTTGGTTTGAGCGTAGTTCAGAAAATGCACCTTCCAATTTAGGAAATAATGACCTACAACCAACATTAATAAAAAATAGCAATCTTTGAATTTTCAGCTATCTACTAAATTTGTTACAAATGACTCATTTAGAACAACGAACCAAAAAAAGCAGTCTTGAATTAAAATATAATATATGGTCTCTTTTTCTTTGGAAAAATTAAATGCAAGAATTCTCAGGTCAGCATATCTATCAGCATCTGCTCAAAAGGGCTACACGTTAATTCTATATGTTTATTTCTTTCAAGAGAAAAGATCTATGTTTTGAGAGGTTATTCATGTTTAGGCATGTTCTTAAGTTCATGCACTGTCACACGTCAAGCTGGATGTAGTAACTCACCCCAGTTGTAGGCTTTCTTTGACAAGCACATTTAGTTTTTTATGAAAGCCCCTTTCATGTAACAATGGATCATAGTCTGTTAGATCAATCTGCAAGCAAAATTTGGTTTCAATACTCCACATTAAGGAACTTATTCACGTTTGTAAATATTTATATGATATGATTCAATTCAAATTCAAAATTCAAAAGTTCGGTCTGCAGAAATTTGAGAATTAGACTAAGATGTTAGATTGTTAGTAATATACCAATTCTCAATCCCACTACGTGAGTTCCCCCTCAAACAGAAATTTATCCCCAGTGAGCGTAGATTCATCCACTCCAATTCTGAACACATTGAATCCTTTAGAAACATCTGTGATGACTTGGCCCTCATTGGAAAACCTTAAACAAATCAAGACAAAGGTTTTCATTTGCTAAGGGGATTTGAACCTGACTATAATCCATTTACTACCACCATAATATGTCCACCTATCTCCAGATATCAGTCCATAATTCCACTACTCATCAACTATGATGTGTGCCGATAACATTAACCAAGCAAGTACCACACCCGTTTTCTATGCCTTTCATGACAGTAAGAAAGAATCAAGCCTACGAACCATAAACCAACTCTCATTCTCAACTCCAAAGGTCATGTTTTTGGAGCTCATGCACACAAACTGGTTTAAGTCCAATACATCACATTTACAAACGAAAGAAAAACAAATTGCTCTTGCATTCCCACAGCAATATAATCACACGGAGATCATATCCCTGGATTTTGCCACAATAACTCTTGATGATCCCCATGAAGCAAATGAGTGGTTACATGACAGCCGATTGGATTAGATAATATCAAATGATCTGAAGTTTTTGCATACTTCAATCCCTTCAGAAGATCATCAAATCACCACCTCCAATTATTTTCCACCGTGTCCTCTATTTGAAACCCTAATCGCCTTCATTGCGTCCCCCCTTGGGTTGCCTATATTGCAGCATCCAATACCTTCATAGTGATGGGCGTGAGGGTGTGTTGAGATCTCACATCAATTAGAGATATGGCCAAAGTAATCTGTATAAGGCTTAGGCAATCCTTACCCCTTGAGCTAGCTTTTGGGTTGAGTTAGGTTTAGCACAAATTCTAAGATAGTGAATCTATCCTAGATTTGCTATTGGGTCACCTAAATATGTCCACGGCTCTAGATGTTTAATCCTAGCATGAGGGGGTGTGTTGGAACTTGGAACTTGGAAATCATATTTGCATTCTTTATGGCCAAAGTATTCCTCAAAGCTTGGGCAATCTTCACTTATGAGCACACTTAGGGTAGAGTTAGGCCTAGCCTAAATTCCATGATTCAAATTGCAGCAAATTCTATATACCATGAAAGAACAAAGCACGTAGAGCTAGAATGCCATTCAACCAAGGAAGCCTATGAACACAGAATTATCACTTTGCCTCATCATGTCTCTACACCTGCACAACCCGCTAAACTCCTCACAAAATCCATAACACATCAGCGGCAGCACCATAATTTCCTAATCAACAAATTGATGCTCGTAAAAGCCTCGTAAGCTTACCAGCATCAGTTTGAGGGGGTGTCAAAAGAATTGAATGGCAGAATATTATTTATTAGCACAGATTTGTTGGCCATTTAAACCAACAAATTAGCACATATTCGGTTTATGTTTAAATCAACAGATTTTACATTATTGTATAGCTGTAGTTTTGTAATTATGTAACTATTAAATGGCCCAGATGTAGGATAGCATTTATAGCAATTTAGCTAGTTTCAAGGCTAGAAAACATATTGTATTAACACTATTTAAAGGGGAATACTTCAGCAGGAGGAAACACAATTTTTACCCACATTTCTGAGTTTAACGCAAAGGTATGGGTGGCCTGCACTACTTCCTCAAGGTTCGCGTTCAAAAGACAAGTGATTCCTTTTTTTCTCAGTCAATCCGAATATGCCACTGAAGTTGTCCAACATTCACACATGCCTATTGTCAACAATGTTGTGACTTCCATGTCTGTCAAGCATTGTGAAACGAACTTTGTTCTGTTTTCTAACCCTTGTGACTTCCATACTTGTCAAGCATTGTGAACAGAAGCAGACTTTGTTCCATTTTCTAACCAACAACTCCAACGCAACATAGCAGGAGCACTGTGGTACTTAACATCCACCCAACCAAACCTCGCATATTGTGTGAATTATTTGTATTGCTTGACATTTTATCTTAGTAAAATGCAAAACGGACCTTGGCCTTCAGATTAACTCACCCTCAAGCTTCAACTTGTATGTTTTTGCTTACACAGATTGGGCAGGTAGTTCTCAAACCAGACATTCCATAATTGGTTACTAGTACTAGTGTACTACATTTATCTTGGTAGGAAACTCATCTCTTGGCCTGCTAGAAATAAATCCACAGTTGCCCGCTCCAGTGATGAGACGAAATATAGAGCAAAAGTATAGAGCATTGGCTTCTGTTATTGCCAAACTCACCCGGATTTGGTTTGACATTGGTTTTCCTCTGTTGGATGCACCTACATTCTTTTGTAACAATTTGAGTGTTTTACATCTCCCAGTCAACTCAACATTTAATGCTCGCAATAAACATCCAATTGGACTAAAACTTTGTTTGGGTGGCACAGGATTGTTGGTTGCCAAGTTGTTCTTTCTGCAGCGCAACTAACAGACAATTTTAAAAACCCCTTGTCTCGAACAAATTTCCATGAACTGCTCACCAAATTCCGACTGATCACTAGTTTGTCCAGTTTGAAAGAGGCAAAAGAGAGATCATGCGTATCCTATAATATCTTAATCTGTTAGTTAATTTCTTGTTCTATTATATTGTGTTCTGTTGATAAATTCTATCTCCAACTTTAGTGTACCCAAGTCAAACTTTCTTCAATCTTCCACAATGAACAACCAAAATTTTCTCACATAAATTCAGATTTGTAGAGCTCCCAAAACATTGAAGAAGAAACCTAGAGTGGAATTTTATGCATGGGTTTTTTTTATTCTCCACAAATGATCCTCACAAAATATTGGCTACATAAAATTTTATTACTCTACATCAGTTGGTCGATATGGAAGTAAAAAAGAAACAGAAAAAAATATATCTTCAGGACAAAAGTTTAAGTCAAACCTTTAGCACACAGGCTTGAACAGAGTTCTCAATTTCCTTATTGATTGATGGATCAATTAATCGATTGTCAGGAACTCGTTGGACTTCTTCTGCCCCTGCAAGGCGCTGCACGTTTTGTGGATATTGATTACATTGTAATGAAAAATGGTAAATTACCATCAGGATATAGAAGCCAGAGCAGATACATTCTACTGCATTGGAACAACACTGATATGGTTACTGTTATTCTACTATGTGTGAAAGAGCAGAGAACAAGAGCAATAAAGAGCAAAACTGCTTCTCACCCTTATAAGCATTGGTCCATTATCCGATGGCTGCAGAATGTAGTAACAATTATAAGGAGCCTCGGTCATTGTTTCCAAATCACAATTTGAAGAACATATCAAACCTTGGTCCATTGAATGTAGAATGCTAGAAAGGCCTTGAAAAACTGACAAATAGTAGTCATAATAGAAAAAATAAAATTTCTGAAGAATTTGATTAATATTCATTGAATAACAACTATTCAGGGGTATTGGTGACACATTTAAATAGAACTTCCAAGGGAAAGGGGAGCTTTCTACACACGTTGAGCATTCATGTCTGACTGATCAGTATCATCTGAAGTGGATTCGATCACATGATAGGGGGATGGAATCAGAACAAAGGAAGCCCCCATTATAAGACCTGCATTAAAATTTAAAATGCAGAAATCAAATTTGTTTATGGCGAAACCACACGGTACCCCAATATTGCTTAATCAGTTACTATACTTCATCAGTCCATCATAAAAGAGGAAACAATTCGCTAATGAAATAGACTTTAATTGAAGTAGCGCGAAGGAAAGAATAGGAGGGAATGGAAGTATGGTGTTTTCTTCCTCTCCAGTAGGTTGTTAATATAGATGCTAGATAGATCAATTTGATTGTGCAAACACTCACTCTAGGAGAAGTTGCAGCAGGTTACATTTTAATTGAAATAAAAAAAAGAACAAATCATAGTTGCATAATGCTATGAACAAAAATTATAAATGAAAGGGCTTAAGCAAGTACTTACCTTCATCAAGAGATGCCAAGCTTATTCTCTCAGTAACAGTTATGTTGATTGGCGAAGTAATTTGCAGCAACTTCAGAGAATTATGGAATGAGGGAAGAAACAGAATAGTGTTTTCCCCAACACGAACAGAATTTTCATTAACATCACATGTTTCCAGATCGGAGCCAGTGATTGGACAAGAAAATCTCTTGAAACTTTTTTCAGCATCCCCTAAAGAAATTCCATGACATCTGCATGTCTGTAAAATTCCAAAAACCAATCATTCTCCCTTTTCTTTCAAAGGAGTTGAACTGATATTATGATGAAAGAAGAGAATTCAGGAAGATATGATATTGCTCAAGATTTTATGCGAAGTGATGTAAAGGGCATTAGAAAGGTACAGTTATTTTGGAATTAGACCAGTAACGAAAATAAATAAATAATCAATAAAAGGTGGTGAACTCATGTCTTAGTGTTCTGATGTTACTGAAGGTTTTTACATGATTTTGTCTAATTAAAACTGCCAATTGTAAAGCAAATTATATTCTTTCCAATCATGGAATCATGGATAGTGTCTCCAGTTTGCTTATGGCATTATGGATGGCATAACCCAAATCAAGCAGTCGGTTGCTCCAAGAAGTATTTGCAATGGCTTTAGCGTAATATTTTTCTGATCAAATCATCAGTGTAATATATTCGTTAGAATAACTTCATAGTTCTGCAAAATCCAAATTGTATTAGACTTTTAACGATGGTGAACCTTCACATTTTTTGCTTAATCTACAAAGTGCTGATATGACCTTCAAAGTTGACACAAAAATATACTCTTTATGTTGTCCCTAGTGAGATATGACTAAAAGTCTAAAACCCCTTCATGCGTAACATACTACAATTAGGAGGACATCGCCCATGAGTAATTTCCATCACTAGCAAACCCCGTACTATCTTTCGTAAAGGACATGGGTTGAAATGGCTATTCTCAAAATGGGTAATTCAGGACCATTCCTTTAGACAATATATAGGCAAATGTGGCAATCACTACTTCTAATCCAAACAACCAGCATTAACATAATAATTCCCAATTGAATTTTTTTTACACATCTACTGTAATTGAGTGGTTAATCAATATAGATAGATTGAACGAACTACTACCTGACATTGACGGAAGTTGTTGGTTATTGGATTGAACGGTGCAAGAAGGCTGCAGAATATATGGTTTACAGAATCTAAAATGTCATCCTTGAAAGTGAGACGAGCTTGCAGGGGCTCCTCCAAGTCATCTTTCAAAACCTGCAGCCATCTTTGAACCAGGCTCTGGAATACTCTGAAATCTGCAATGTTTTAGACAATTCCAATAAACTGCTTTGGTCCAATCCTAGGAAAATTGTTTATTTATTACACGGCTTTTTATTTTTGTGTTTCTCAGAGCTAGTGCTATGATGCATGCTTTTTGTCCATGATCTAGTTGAGAAAAGAATTAAATGACAAGTTAGAGATGATAAGACAAGCTTTTGAAGCACAAGATATTCATTTAAGAAGTCATGTGGAAGCAAGGGTATATTAATTCTAAGTTACTGAGAAAACTGGAGATCATATCCTAGAGCCGTATAGTCAAACTTTCTCGAGTACATACAAAATTAGGGGGAAATACAGAAAGGAGGTAAAACTATAGGATTAAAACATTTGGATGAAATAGAAGAGAGCTTAAGGTATTATTTGTGATATAAAAACACCATTTAAGCTTAAGGAAAAAGTTTATCTTATAGTTGTAATACTTGTGATGTTGTATAGGACTGATTGTCAACAATAAATAGCCAAAAAGAAAATAAGTTCAATGCTACAGAGATAAGAATGTACAGTAGATATTACATAATGAAACAAGACAAGATAGAATTAGTAATGAATGCATGAGCGGAAAGTTGGGGCAGCACCTATACTGGGAAAGATGAACACAGTTGGAGGAAACTTGTAAAAGCTTTGGCAAGGAGGGCAATAAGATGAGGAGTATTTCATTAGTTAAAGGTAGAAGGAGGAGACTAAGAAAAATTGTAGCAATGTAGCCAATAACTTCCCATTAGACGCAATTTACAGTAAGGCGTTATGGTGTCATTTGCTTTGTGTGACCGACTTTATGAAGTAGAGAAAAAATTCTGTTGTGTTTCTCAAAGCTAAAGCTCAAACTCTATATTCAAAAGCACTTATACAGATATTAATTTTGGTCACTACATATTGCGACTGAGAGCAATTAACCTGGAATGTAGGTCTGAACTGAGCAATTATCAAGATGAGAAATGCTACGACGAAAGTTGTTGATGCTTTCTCGCAAATCAATCAAATGGCTTGACTTCTGCTGAAATACAGCAAAATCAACTGAAACGCATTTATCTGCAGCATCCTTTACAAAAGAAAAAGGAAACACCAGTTCAGGTTTTTCGACAAATGTGAATGTATTACACGAATGGAAAGTACAGAACCCATGGGAGGAATACACACGCTCACCATAAAGCTCTTTTGCATTACAGAGTCTACATCTTCAGGCAAGGTCGAAGTTATGACTATTACTTTCCTCTCAATATCTTTACCTTGCCAAGAATACAATACTCGTTCGCTCAAAACTTCTGAAATCATTCCTCCTAAAAATCAACCATCAAAGTAGTCATCGAATGTTCTCAACATGAAAAGCAAAATAGGTCTTGAGAGATTGAGAGAGAGAGAGAGAGAGAGCACCAAATGTGTTATCAACATCAGGAAGAAAGGTATCGGAGGGCAAGTTGTTAACAGCGTGGTGGAAATCGCGCAGGTTGAAGTTTCCCGTGGGACGGTACGCGATCTTCAACTACATTACCAATAGATTCACTCTCAGTCACTCACTCTTAGGGTTCGTAATACAATCATGCCTCATGCATTTCAAATTTGTCAATCAAATCAGGAATTTTAATATGATTCTCGTTGCTGAAACAGTACCTCGTCAGAAGAAGATAAGCGATTCTTGAAGACATAGCACAAACCGATTTTATCGCTGAGAGTGGCCGATTTGCGCGCAGACGACGACGAACTCGAAATGGCGTAGAAATTAGCGAGTTGAAGCAGCGACTGAAAATCGAAACACGAAAAATGAGAAATCGAAGATTTATTAGGAATAATGATACTGCGCGAGTGCGTCGACGAATATTTGAGAGTTCAGAAAAGTAAGCAACAATTGAAGAATAGAGATTGAAATTATAGGGAAAACGAAGTTAATTGTGTAGTTATCAGACTCTCTGTACCTGCTTTAAGTCTCCTAGCAATGGAGGAGCCAAGCTCCGCAGATCCAGAATGAAACACACCTGAACCATTTTGCTTCTCCAACGATCGCTCTCCGGTTTGGCGCGAAATAGAAACTTCAAGCCTGCGCGAGATATTTGAACTTATGTCACGTTTGCTTCGGCTCTCTTTAATTTTTTCTTTGGAGAAGTTTGTCAAAAAAAAAAATAGGTTAAATTATAGTTTTGGTCCCTTTATTTTTAAAAATTCAAACATTTGGTCCTCTTATTTTAAAACACAAATATTTAGTCCCCCAATTTTAAAAAAATCAAAGAAATTTAGTCTAAAGAGGGATTTTCTGTTGTTTTTTTGGTGATTTGGCATTCAATTAAAAAAATGCTGACGTGGCACTCATTAAATGACGTGGCAGCTGACTCAGCTTGCACACATCATTTAATGATGCCTTCCACCTCATTACTTATTATTTATATTAATTAAATAAAATAAAATATTAAAATAAAAAACAAAACCAGAATTATCATCATCAAATAAATCATCGTTATCATCATCAAATAAAAGGTAAGAAATAAACTTCTTAAATGATGAAACATCATCAAACCAGAATTATCATCATCAAATAAATCATCGTTTCTAGATTTAACGATTCAATTCAAAAACAAACTTTTTCTCTTAACAAACTTCTTCTTCTTCTCTTAACAATGAGAGAGCGTTGTTGCTAAAAGATGCGTTTCTGGGTTGCGATTCCGTTTCTTCGAAGAACTATGATTTCGATAGTTCCTGATTTGCAAACTCCTTCCTTCACTTCTGGGTTTACCAATATTCAAAGAACAACAACAATCCCAACATCAGTATTAGAGGAACAGATTCAATATTCAACAATATTCAAAGAACAACAACAATCATCCCCTTCTAATGTTGAACAACAGAACCAGCAACATCCTTCACAACTTCCTCTTCCTTTCTTTTCTTCTCCTCTTCCTCTTCCATTTTTTCTCCTCTTCCTCTTCCTTTCTTCTTCACACCATCGTATCCATGGCAGTTTTAGAATTCGAATCTCAGCGCTCCCTCTCTCTCTGAAATCGAAAGATGAGTTTCTGAAATCGAAACCCTCTCTGAAATCAAAACCTTCTTTCCAAAATCGAAACCCTATTTCTGAAATTAGAGATACGAGAGAGTGAAGACGGTTTCACGAATCCGAAATCGAAACCCTGTTTCCAAAATCAAAACCTTCTTTTTCTTTGAAGTTCTAGTGTTCTGGTTTTTAAGATAGATACCCATAATGCAAAGATGAACCCTAAAAAACCCTAACCCAGAATCGCCCCACCTAAAATCGCCCCACCAAGAATCGCCCAGCCACACGAACCTTAACCCAATATTCAACATCCCACAAAGCATTCCAGAAATCAAAGATGAAAAATCCAGACTGAAGAAAGTAGTTCGATGGTGATGGAGAATGCATTGTTGGAGGTTCAGATTTGAGATGAGAGACTTGTTGAATGAGCGAAGTAGATATGAGAGAATGTTGAATGCTGAATCTTTGTTGTTGAATCGTTGTCGTTGTTTTTTAGAAGAGGATGATGCTGGGATTTGAAGAAGAGTGAGGGATTAATTAGTTTTTTTTTTAATTTTAGTAATCAATATATTTATAAGTTTTAATAATTTAATAATAAATTTCTGACATGGACTGTACAGGTGGATCATTAAATGACGTGGCACACAGCGTGGCAAGCTGTGTTTGCTGCCACGTCATTTAATGAATGCAACATAAGCTTTTTTTTGGGACAGGCAGCCACATCAGCAAAAAAGGCTGAGAAATCCCCTTTTGGACTACATCTTTGATTTTTTTTAAAATAGGGGGACTAAATGTCTAAGTTTTAAAATAGAGGGACCAAATGTCCAGATTTGTAAAAATAAGAGACCAAAACTATAATTTAGCCAAAAAAATAAATCTTTGGAGATACTCACAAAAATTTCGCGTCCAATTTAGTCCTAAGAATAATTAATATCTTATCTAGCTTTTCCCTCAAAAAAAAATCTCATCTAGCTTTAAGGAAATGTTTACCCGACTTCTCATTTTTTAAGCTCCAATCTGATTCTACCAAAGCAAACTAATGTCGAATGACAACAACTGATGCGACATATTAACTAATGTGACATGACAACAAATGAACAACTAAATTTCAATCGAGAAACGGATTGTCATGTCAAAAATGACAACAAAAAAGAGAAGAATGCTATACAAACTAATGTGACAACAAACTAGCACCACTAGCTTTTTGGTATTTGTTAGCTTTTTGCGCCACGGACACGACAAATACCAAAAATTCAGTTGAAATTCCTTTTTGAAGCTCGAATCTGATTCTACCAAACCAAACTAGCACCGCCAGCTTCAATTTCATGGTCATTTGCGCAAAATTTATGATGAGCCACGTTGGATCCATTTCATCCAACTCGAGGGAGATGTTTATACGACTTCTCAGTACCATAAATTCTGATTCTAACTATAATTAGATGCACTTTAGAACCTGTGTCTTGGATGAACTTGCATTTATTAATTCCGTTTAACGCATAAGTAATGCCTTCTACCCTTTCTGAAGGTTTTGTCTCGACTAATGTTGGGATTTGTCATAGATTCGACTATATGCACATCTTTTTGAGTGTCCAAGATGACGTCACATCTTTATTGTGATATATTCTAAGTCTGCCACAACCTATATTTTGACCGTTGGCTACCTCAAAGTTACTTCCTCCGTTTTTTATTATAAGCAAATGACGGTTATACACGCTCTTTAAGAAAAGTTAAAAAAAGAAGTATGATTCATAAATTACCCTTATGAACTCTTCTTGAACACCGTGAAAAGGAACAAAAAGTTGAGAAACCAAAGTTACTTACATTGAAAAAAGAGAAAAGGAAACAATTAATAGGGGTAATTTGGTACATTAATTAAAAAAGACTTTAACTTGTTTAAAATTGGCAACCAAGCTGAAGTGTACTTTCAGATTCAGTCTTTTCACTTAGGCATTCTGCCTTGGAAGTGCAAATGCTGATTCTGAAAGTTCTATTCTCAGCAAGGGGTGTACTTAAAATCAACCTATCATCATTATCAAACAACTTTAGCATTAGGTCCTTCAATATAATAGAAAAGCCTTCTTCTTCTAATTGCCCTAAACTAATCAAATTACAGCTTATACTTGGAACATAGAATACATTTTGTATAGATATTACCTGTCGATCTTCCTTTTTGAACAATATGTTCCCCATACCTTCTGCTGTACTAAGTTTGTTGCTAGCACATTTGATGCTAGTTTTTCTACTAAGATCAAAATTAACTAACCATTCCTTATGGCCAGTCAAGTGGTTTGAACAACCTGAGTCCAAGTACCATACTTCTTCAAAAATTCTGCCATCATTAGTTGTAATAACAAAGATAACAAATTCACAATTTTTATCTATCCTAGATTTAATTTTAGTAACCACAGAAACTTCCTTAGTTTCTGTTTTAGGTTCAGTCACAGAACTCACAGATTGTGAAATCACAGTTTCAGAATTCACAGAAACTGCCTTAGTTTCTGTTTCAGCTTTAGAACTCACAGAAACTATCTTAGTTTCTGTTTCTGGTTCAACTGTAGCCACAGAAACTTCATTAGTTTCTGTTTCTTCTAATTCACCAGTGATCATAGAGACTTCCTTAGTTTCTATCTCCACTGGTTCATCGGTAATCATACTAAAAGCCAAATGATCAGATTCTGAATCAGAATCTTCTTTAGCCATATTGGCTTCAGTTTCAGTTTCCTTAGGTTTAGAATCCTTTCTAGTAGGGCATTCAGTAGCATAATGCCCATATTTATCACATCTATAGCATTGCACTTTATATTTATCCTTCTTAGTTGTAGTTTCAGAATTACTGTTAGTAGAGTCACCCTTTCCACTAGATTTACCTGACTTACCTTTAGACCAATTACCTTTACTTGACTGGTTGTTGTTGTTGTTGTTGTTGTTGTTGTTGTTGTTGCCCTTCGTCCATTTCTTTCCCTTTGGTTTGGCAGCAAACATAGCTTGATCTTCTTCACCCTCACCATTCAAGAGATTCATCCTAATCTCTTTGGCTTCAAGCCTACTTTGGAGATCTTCAACCTTAAGATCTTCAGGCTTGATGGTGTCTTCAATGCTGTTCACAATAAAACCAAATTTTCTTGTTAAGGACCTAAGAATTTTCTTACAAACTGTTTGTTCAGTTAATGTTTCTCCATTGAGACTCATTGTATTAGTGATTTTCTTTAGTCTCCCAAAGAAATCAGTAATACTTTCACCATCCTACATGTTTAGATCTTTACACTACTTTCTCAATGATTGCAGTTTCTCCTCCTTAACTGGTGCAGCACCATTATAGTATTTGTCAAGGAGGTCCCGGGAAGTTTTAGAGACTTTGATGCCTCTAATTCTGTCAAAATTACCCTCATCACACCCCTGGTGTATGAGATAGATCGCTTTCCAATCCTTCTTAGTGTTTTCCTTATGTTCAGCCCTTTGTTCAGGGGTTGGGTTCCGAGCTAGTGCTGGAAGCCCTTCTTGAACAATTTCTAACACATCATGGAAGCCAAATATTGCTTCCATTTGCAAACTCCACCTGTCCCAATTTTCCCATTCAGCTTGGGAATTTGGGTGGATAAACTTGCACTTGACATAGTGTTTTGAAACCTTGATTAGCACATTCTAACACCTGTTTCAAAAACACTTAAACTGTCAAAGAACACACACACAGCCTGATTGTTGTGTGCTATTAAAATCTGTAAAGAACTGTGAAAGAACTGTGAAAGAAAGATAAAGAACTAGAGTTTAGAGTTTAGAAATGTCCCTGGATTGTTACCATGCTCTGATACCATATTGAATTCGCTAACCATTTAATTTGATTTTTCTTGCAGGTTACCAAAATCAATTTTGGGGTGTGCAACAAATAGAAACACAGCCCAAGACATAAGCCTGATCCAACTTGATCAGGCCCAGCCAAGCCAAGTGGATTTTGCGGAACCCAGTGGATTTTTACAGTTCAAGCACGCGGATCTTGTAACGGATCCGGGTTCAACCCGGTTGGAAACACAAAACCACAGGAACCCTAATCTCAGTGCACTGTTTCTTTCTTCCACGCCGTTCTTCCTCTTCTTCTCTACTCTCTCTGCGGCTCTGCTAGGTTTTCCTTATTTTCACCTGAAACACAGTGATTGAAGCTTCAAATATGCTTCAATCACTCACAAATGGTGATTACAGTAGCTGTGCACCAAAAGCCCTTTGGTTTCGCACACAAAACTCACTATTTCACACTTCTCACTTACGAACACTGGTTTGTCACTTGCGAAGGTTTCAAGGCTTGAATCCTTCAACGAATCGCACCAGAGACTGCACAAAGGTATATATATCACTTCACTGATCTTTTATTTTCTTTGATTTGGTTTTGATTCAGAAACCCTAATTTGAATCTCTTGTTTTTTCAGGAACTGAGGCTTAGGGTTTTGATCGGACACCACCACGAAGGTAACCACGTTGCTACTTTTCTGTTTGCCTTTTTTTTGTTGATTTCTTTCACAAAACCCTAACTGGTTTTGTGTTTGCTTGAATAACGACTGAATCTGTGTTGTTTCTTGACTTGTATGCCCAAAATCGAATGGATCTTTGTACGCCAGTAGAACGAAGACAAACAAAGGTATAAAGTCACTCCTTCAGTGATTTTACTGATTTTCTTCTTTGTTTCACAACCCTAACACAATTGTGTTCTGTATTTCATGTACTGAGGTTTATTTGAAGAGGTTCACACCTTGAAGATCTTCATATAGAATTACACAAACAGGTATGTGATTCTTCACTCTCTTCAATCTCTTTTTCTGTTTTTTTCACTTTGATTTCACTTCTGTTTTTCTATTTTTCTCTCTTTTCTGACTTGTGACACTTTGAACAAAACCTAACTGATTTCACTTTGAATTCATTACGAGATATTCACACTTTGAACATCAATCTTCAAGACTCACACACACAGGACTTGAGAAAACAGACGCACACAGAAGAGAAAAACAGAGGAAGAAACAGAATATTGAAGACTTGAAGAAAAGTGTAAAAATGTATTATTTCTGATTCACTGTTTTTTTGAATCTGTTGTGATTCTCTGTATATTATTTACATTTATAGGTCTATATTTATAGATGTAATGTGTAACGGCTAGATTAGTTTGTTGAGTTAGTTTTAGTTTGTTAATAGCAAACAGTTTGTTATTAACAAACTTTAACTAATTCAACAAACTCTGATTACAGTTTGTATAAGACATTAAGGACTATTTTACCCTCCAAGACTAGTTTACTTAAACTAAGCTGTTAATATTGTAATTAAAAGGATCAGGTTTTGGTTTTTGATTAAAAACCAACACACCTAACATACTAAATTTGTTAGTGTGTATGACAAATTAATCAAATTATCAACTAATGTGCGAGCAATGCTATTCTTATAAGTCGATAATAAAGGATCATGTTCTTAATCTTTTGTTTGGATGAAGTATTTTTTGGAGTGATATAAATTTTAAGGGGATTGAAAAATTTTACCTTAAAATTTTAAACTAATACATTTTAATTCTCCTTAAATATTGTGTTACTCCCAAAAAATATTTCATCCAAACACACCCTAAATGTAGCGTTAACAATGAATAAGTGAAGAAATCTATTCTAATTTTGCATGGAAAAATAAAAATAGGAAAAAGGGTAAAGGAATGTGAGTATAAACTTTAGTAAAATAGGTTGTGTAGATTGATTGTGTGTCTCAACAAGACTATACAATGCCTATTTATAGTGCAAAATTGCTTCTACCCATATCTCTCATGTTCTCCATAACTAACCATAATTACGAATAACAATTGTAATTAACTAGTTAACACTTGAAATCGATTGGGGAATCTTCCCACTAACCACATATTCTGGTGCACATTGTTTTTTTCAGGGCATCGCAAAAATTCATTCCTCAACAACTCTTTTCTCTTATGTTCTATATCTGCATGGATCTCCTAAATATTCGAGGCTTTGGAATAATTTTTTAATTCATTTCAGTTATTCTACAGAAATTCTCATTGTTTGGACACCTCCAAATATAGTTAAACGATCCATAAACCAAATGGTTCGCAACTTGGCGTTCAACTAATTATAACTTCTGTTATGCAACTATCCCAACTTTAGTTATTACTATTGATTAATTAAGGACTTGTTTGATTAGACTTTTAAAAACTATTTTTTGTTTTTAAGTTTTTGAAAAGCAGAAAAAAGTTTTTAAAAGCCTAATCAAATATTCCCTAAAATTATTGATTGTTTTGACTAGTATATTGATTATAATATATTGATCAAGTCTTGGGTGTAAGCATACTCTAATAATTCTTAGTAGACATTGATTTATTCAATATTATCTTGACGTTGTTGACCTTTTCTAAGCATGTAATACTAAACGAGTTAGTTTAAGATAATAACAACATTGATTAAAGATAGGCGGCCCCCTTGATTAAAGAACATGAAAAGCATTAATCATAATCCCTGTAAACTATTGTTATTTTATTTGTTTACACTAACCCAATTAATGACATGATGGCCAATAGATTATATTATTTACTAACTCAATGAGTCGTGGAATTGATTGGAATTTTGAATTTAGATCAAAATACTGTGTAATTTTTTGTTTCCCTTGTATATCTCCTGGTTACTACACGGTGTGTTCTTAGGTAGAGTTTTTTTTTTGGTACAGAAGAGAAAAGAAAACAAAAAACAGCAACAAAAAAACTTAAGGAAAAATGGAGGAACTAGCGCCTCTCCACTAAGCACTAACACTTGATTTGGCAGATTTTAAGTGCCTTATGGGAAGTCTGAAAAGTCAAAGTTGTTCTTATGAATCTAAAAACAGAACATTCAAGTATTTATGAAAAGACATATATCGGAGGAGTGCAAGGACTAGGAGTAAGTCCTGTATTCAAATTCTAGAAAACTAATATTATCCCCACCTACTAATTTTGTTTATAAAAAAAAAAACATTGATCAGATCAACGTATTCTCTTGTAATATCTGAGTTCTATAAAAAATGGAAAACTGTAACGATATTGGTTTGGCAATAACACCATTGAATCCAACATTCATCAATAATTGATAATAATAATAATAATAATAATAATACAGAACTAGAATTTTAAAAAATTAATTATAAAAAAAACTTCAAAATCAGATATTTTAAAGTTAGCTTGATTATACTTTTAAAAACAGTTTTATCTTTAAAAAAATTAACAAAAAAGTTTTTGTTAATTTTTTTTGAAGATAAAACTGTTTTTAAAAGCATAATCAAATAATCTTAAATCATTTCACTTTTTTGAGGGAAGTGAGCAGCACCATCAACATATATGAATATCTACAGAAAAAACGAAAAATCTAAAGAAGGTCATGAAAATGATCATTCACAAAACCCCGGAAAAAAAAATTCAAAAACTCGTAATTCGAGTTTAGGAACCAAACAAAAAGAACCATTGACATCCAAAAAAAAAAGCTTTCATTGGCAATATAATTAACACACGGATCCTAGCTAATTTTGATCACACCATTATTTTGATCACACCATTGTCTTTACAATTATGAAATACATACAGTATACAATTCGGGCATCAATAATACACAAAGAGAAGATACACCTTACACACCAGTAATACATGAAAATAATTTCGGACTCCTATAATTCCCAAGTTGCTTTGAAGCGGGAGATTCAGAAGAAGAACGGGTTACTCGCGGTGCTGAAGAGAACCCATTAGAGAATTCTGTAACAGAATTATATCGCCGATGATAACCGATTTTCTCCTCATTATCACCCAATTTCTGTGTTGAATGTTGATAGTAGTCGTAGCCTTGAGTATTGTCGTAAAGTAAAGTAGCTCCTGATGAAAGACAACGGTATTGCCTACGAGTTTTGTGCTTCTTGATTGCTCTGAAAACTAAAGGCAAAAGACCTTCCATCTATGACACAGCTTAATTAACAACTATTATGCTTTTCGTGTGAAGAACAAGTATATAGAGAAAATATATTGTTCTAGACGCATTACAATGGAGGATTTTAATTTAATTATCATGTTGGGTTAGGTGGGTTTCGATTTTATTATTTTTAATTTTTGTATGATGTGTGATGTGTGATGACATTGACATGTTTTTGTGCCAGCTGAAAGAAAATGTAACATACTCATATCAGTTTTGACTGAGTTAGGAGCGCATGCCAATAGGCAATAGGCATACCAATTAAACCATCCGAATACTGTTTTGGGAGGAAGTTGGCCAAGTTATCTTGCAACAATTTGACTTTTATAATGTCTATCTAGATATGACAAATAGTTGATGTGTACAGATAACTACCAACTACAATGTTATTTTATTCACAACTTCATTCTGCGCCTTGGCTGAAATCTGGATTTTGGAACCTCTCTACCTGAACACTTTCTGTGGGCTCAAAAGAAGATGGCATCTTATTATTGAAACTAACCGGCGCGTGGAGGACACTTGCACAAAGGATTGACCACAATGAACACCGATCTTAGCAAGTATCTCAAAACACGCTCTTTAGCATCACACAATATATTCGTCAACAAGGTATTTTATATATATATATATATATATATATATATATATATATATAATTAATAATTAAATGTGGTTGATTGGATCTGTATTAAGAACTTGCAGTTCACTTTTGAAGTCTAGAGGATCCCCATCCTTACTTTACTGTTGAGAGTGAAAGAGTGCCCTCTCACACAGAGCAAAAGAGGACGCCATGCCGAGGAACAAGTGTCCTACAAAGGCAGTTGCGGAATCGACACGTCGCAGAGGTGGCACTAACAGATTCCAGTGTTCCATAACCGTCATATTTTGCTGCCAAGTTCTTGTGACCGCTGTTCCGCTTCTCGCCTTACCTTCCCAGTGCTCCTCCCAATCGCACTCATCAAACTTCCCTTCCAACAGAAGCGAAACAGAAATGGTAATGTTTTTTTTTTAATAAATTAATACCACTTTCACTGCTTTAGCCCCTGCGTTTGGTCACTTACGAGCTGCATTTTTTTTTTGAAAAAAATAACCTTTCGAAAAAGAAATATTTTCTGCAACCCTGACAAATGTACAACAGGTGAGAACCATAAAAAGAATATGGAATATATTCTGCGAGAAATTGCAGGTTAGTTTCTGATTACTTAAGAATAATTGCAGATACTTAGTTTCATTTGCATGATGCCTAGACTGCAAGCCATGTTAGATTTTGTTACCAGGAATATTTGGAACTAATTCAATAACAAAGGTTTGGTGTGATGAAATGCTCCACCGGCTAAGTTTAGGAGTAACTGTTGTAAGCATTACTTTAAAAATCGTTATTTTCATGATATCCCCTTTTCTATTTATCATCAATTAGGGAAGTACGAGCCAACATCAGTTTTCAGAGAAGAAATGTAATGTTCCCTGTCTGAGATGCTCCTTAAGTTTACTTGATGCCAACTTCTTCAAGGATAATCAGGTAGTTTTGTTGACTTGGGAATTTTTTGTCACTCTGATGCTTGGTGGGGTGACTAATTCTGTTCCTTTTTTCTTAGATAAGGGAGATTGCTAAGGGTGTAAATGAATTAAATATTCCAATTATAAAAGCCAATCGGGAACTTGTAGCTTCTGAAAATGGAGGACTGCATTATCCGTCAGCTTTGGTTTTTAATGCTGATTGGGACCATTCATCAGCTCATTGTGCAACCAAAAGGTTCAACTATCCTTCCATCTCTGGGATACAGAGACCTGAATCTGAAGAAGATATCGCCTTTTTGAGTGTGAGTGATCCATTTCTGGGAGACCACTATTAATTTGATTATAAATGTTATAAATTTGAATATTTTATCATTAATAGTTACTATTTCTTCAATTGATTTTTGTACTCCATGTGTTTAAAACCAGGTTCTTGAGTTAGGTGAACTTATCAAAACCAAACAAATTACTTCCCTGGAGCTTACACAAATATTCTTGAGGAGATTGAAAAAGTAGTATTGGAAGGCTAATGTGCTAGTAATTGTTGTAATATGTATTGTGTGTTTTTGATGAGGAGAATTCCAGTATTTGAAACATATATCTTCCTGATTAACTTTAACACCTGGAATGAACACCAGGTACAATCTTGTTCTTGAAGCTGTAGTCACTTATACTGAAGAATTGGCAAACAAGCAAGCAAAAGAAGCTGATAAACTGCTTAGCCAAGGAGTCTATTTGGGTAGTTATATTTTCCTATAGCGTGCAATGTTGTGAAACATTTGAAAATGATGATTTTAATTTTGATTTACTTGCCTTCAAATTAAAATTTTTAGTTTTAAATTAAATCTGAATTTTCATTTAAGGGCCTCTTCATGGGATCCCTTATGGATTGAAGGACATAATATCAGTTCCTGAATACAAAACAACCTGGGGGTCAAAGTCATTTGAAAATCAAGTTATTGACATGGAAGCTTGGGTCTATAAAAGGTAATATCCACAACCAATGAAAAGCTACAGCCGGAAATGATGTTTGTGCCTACAATTTTGTATATAGTTGCTGATGTTGTTCAACACAGGTTGAAATCAGCAGGGGCGGTTCTCGTTGCAAAGCTTGTTTCTGGATCATTGGCTTATGATGATATCTGGTTTGGTGGAAGAACCAGGAATCCATGGAATATTGAGGAATTTTCTACGGGTTCATCTGCTGGGCCTGCAGCCAGCACCTCAGCAGGTACTTTTCAAATACGCTTTCTAAATTTCATTTTATTTTCTTTTATATGATTCATGTGTGTTAATTATTTAACTATGTGGTTTTGTATATTGTCTTACAGGTATGGTTCCATTTGCAATTGGTTCAGAAACAGCTGGATCGATAACTTATCCTGCCGCTCGATGTGGCGTGACAGCATTGCGCCCAACTTTTGGTACTGTTGGTCGGACTGGTGTAATGAGCATATCAGAAAGCTTGGTAAAATTCAAAACTACCATGTTCTTCTGTTGTATGCTGAATGTTAAACTGACATGTAACCTTTCCACTAGGATAAGCTTGGTCCTTTCTGTAGATCTGCAACTGATTGTGTTGTTGTTCTGGATACCATTCGGGGAAGAGATCCCGACGATCCTTCATCAAAAGATAGCTTCCTTGATGATCCATTCCTGGTTGACATTACTAAGTTGACTGTTGGTTATCTTGATGATGCTGAAATGGAGGTTAGTCGTTCAAGTAGTTTTTATTATAAGGACATCTCCATTTCTCGAATTTTGTAGGATAATACATGAAACTGAACTTCTTTTGCTATGACAACTCAGGTTGTTCATGTTCTTGAATCAAAGGGTGTCAAGATGGTCCCTTTTAAACTGAATTACACAGTTGATTCTGTTCAAGGTATATTAAATTTCACAATGGATGTGGATATGCTGGCTCACTTTGATCAGTGGCAGCGCTCAGGCCAGGATAATGTGTATGAAGCCCAAGATCAGTGGCCCACTGAACTGCGCCGTGCTCGCTTGATTCCAGCAGTGGACTTCATACAGGTCTTTTATTTGATTCCCTTAAATAGTTAAATTAAATCACAACATCTTTCATACAAGAATTTGCTGCATTTTAGTTATAGAACTTGGCTGATCATCTGAAATGGGCCATAGACTCGGAATTTTCAAGAATCTAATGTGTGTTTCAAACTTGAGCAACTGAATCTGATGTCAATTGTCATATTAATTTTGATGCCTGTAGCGCTGTGTTTTTATGTTGCTGAGTTTGGTACTTGGCAGAAAAACAAGGTTACTGTTTGCATTGCATAAATCAATAGTTTAATGTCATTCTATTATTTAACTTTAGCTATAATATATATGCATTTGGATTTAAATTACTGTATGCAGGCACAAAGAGCAAGGGGAAGGCTAATCAAAGAAATAAGAGAGTCTTTTATGGTGGACGCATTCATTGGCAATGCAACTGATTGGGAAAAAGTATGCATAGGAAATCTTGTTGGTTTACCAGTCATAATAGTGCCAACGGGATTTACAAATATCACTGATCCACCATCTGGTGGCAGCAGAAGAAGAACTACAATCACCACCGGCATTTATGCTCCCCCTAACCGCGATCACATTGTATGCTTGTGTGCAATCTGTGTTTAATATCTTCTTCATTTTTACTAGGAGGCTAGATAGATCCTTTGCCATTCAATATCAAGCTTATTTCTCATTTTTTATTTGTAGGCTCTGGCTCTGGCAATGGCTTACCAAGAAGTCACTAATCACCACAAACAGCGCCCACCTATTGACAATCTTGGTCCAAATGATGATTCCTGATCCAACGATTACTTACCCTCCCAGGGTTTTTGGCCCGTGAGCAACTTGTTACAACGGTTTCGGCACTGAGTAAAAAAAAATAGGTGTACCACTGCTACCAATTATAGCTAGGAGTATTGGCAATTAGTTGTGTTTGCAGACATGGGTAGTTATTTTCAGAAACTTTATAAAGGTATAGGGGATGAATATAGTTATAACTTGTAAGGAAATGAACTATTTTTGTAATGATTAACTTTGATCTCATCTAATGGGAAGCTCCTATTGTTGGTCTTGACTCTTCTTGACAAAAGACTTGCTCTCGCATTTTTTTTAAAGGCAATGTTAGCGGAATGTTAGTTTTCCCGGGTTTGAACTCAGTACCTCCTTCTTGTAGTCCTTTAGTGCACGTATTTGCTTTGCGATTTCAAGGAAGATGGAAGATCCACATAGTGGAAATGCATTGTTTCAATTTCATGCTATTACATTTGCTTAAATATTTGGTGAGGGTTCGGTTCTATTTAGAAAAATGTGGGTAATTTACTTAATGTCACTTGTATTCCTCAAAATTTGATACATGTATCTCATTAATTTAATATAAAATGTTTTTTTTCAGCCACTATAGCTTCACCAACACAATAAATTGATGGCATAAACTAAATATGATTATTATTATTTTTTAAAATCAGTCCCAAATATGGTAGTTTATATTAAGGGTGTGGCACTCAAAAAAAAACCACATGCAATACTACTGTATTGGATATAAAAACGTGAATTTTATCGATAAAAAAACTCATTACAGTTTTTTTCGATAAAAAACCACACGTAATACTACTGAATTGGATATAAAAACGCGAATTTTATATCCAATACAGCAGTATTACGTGTGGTTTTTTTTAACGCACACACCCTTAATATAAACTACCATATTTTGGACTGATTTTAAAAAAAGGCTTAAATATCATTTACCCCCTGCAAATATCACGTTTATCCATTTACCCCCCTACAAAAAAAAAACTTTTAAAACAAACCCTGCAAAATGTAATTGTATCCAGTTACCCCCCTGCTGTTAGTTTTGGCTAACAACGTTAAGTCTAGGCTGACTTGGCTGACATTTGGGATCTAGTTAACCCCCTGCAAATATTAAGTGTTTCTAGCTACCCCTGCAAATATTAAGTGGGGGGTAGTTACCCCCTGCAAATATTGAGTGTTTCTAGTTACTCCTGCAAACATTAACGCTGTTAGCCAAAACTAACAGCAGGGGGTAACTGGATACAGTTACATTTTGTAGGGTTTGTTTTAAAAGTTTTTTTTTTGCAAGGGGGTAAATGGATAAACGTGATATTTGCAAGGGGTAAATGATATTTAAGCCTAATAATAATAATAATCATATTTAGTTTATGCCATCGATTTATTGTGTTGGTGAAGCTATAGTGGCTGATAAAAACATTTTATAGTACGTAATTTTTTTGGATGATAAAAACTAAAATGATGGTTTTAGAAAAAAGAGAGAAACATTAATTATGATGAAAGAAGGAAACATGCATTGATTCCAAAGAGAAAAAATAAAATAAAATTTATAGATGTGAGCTGAAAATTGGTGCTATCTTACACCTTCTAAAAAATAGGTGGGTGTAAATTAGCATATATATATATATATATATATATATAAATAAAAGTAAAAGAAAGAGTTATGAAACATCGTTAAAATCTTCTACAATGGGTGTGATATTTACCATACAAGTGCTATTATTTATTTAAAATTTGTCTATCTATAGACAAGGAAGCTTGGGTTATATTTGTTGAATATAAATGAAGCTTAGATGGTGCCTCAAAAATTTTCTTCATTTTTTTATCTAAAGTTATATTTGTTCATAATTTACATATTTATGAAAATTTAATTTTAGCTTTTAATGTATAATTATTTATTAAATATTTTTTGTCTTTTGTTGATTATTATTCATTATAAATTTATGAGATGAAGTTTTAATTTATTGTTTTCTTTTGATTTTCAGAAACATATATTTAATAGACGTCAATATATTTCATCGCCACGAGCAATTTCTAGGAAACAAACTTCTACAATGTATTTAATCAAAATACTCAATACTAAAATATCTATTTTACCAATTTCTACTTTTTGTTTTTTGTTTTTGAGTCTTGATGGTTAAAAATTACATCTTATTCAAAACACCCAATAAAATCTCTATTTTTGTATTATGACTTTTGATTTCTTATGGAAACGTAACACGTCACTATAATCATTTTTTATATTTCCTTTCATGAATGTTTTATTTTTAACAAATAAATATTTTACTTAGGAGTCTCGACAAGAAAATATTAGGTATTGTCAAATTAATTATTTTTATATTTTGATTTTGAATTTCAACGGGGAAACGTTTGATGTTGTTAAATTTCCTTACTTTTGATTTCCGATGAAGAAAGATTACATGTTGCCGGAATACGAATATTTTAAATTTTTTTTTCATAGATTTCTTTACCTTTATAAATAATTATTTTACTTTTGAGTCTAGATAGAAATTAATTAATCAAAACAATCTATAGGACTAGCCTTTTGTAACAATTAATAAAGGTATATTCCTGTTCCGGACCGGGCAAAAGCCCACTCTGCTGAAGAACTGGTCCAATCCAGCGTTGGACCTGGCCTAGGCAACAACCTGGGCCTGCCTCTCTAGATCTGCCGCTCTGGGTCTGCCTCTCCGGGTCTGCCTCGGAGTCCGACCTCGCTCTCAACCTCCTCGCTCCGAGTTTCACCTCAAGCTCTAGCGCTGGGTAAATTCGACCGAAGCAGGTAGCAGATCATTTCCGGGCTCGGAGTCTGACCTTGACCTCTACTTCTTCTCTTCAGCCGAGCTTCAGATCAGCCTCGCCCTCTGCTTCTTCTCTTCAGCCGAGCTTCAGATCAGCCTCTGCTTCTTTTCTTCAGCCGGGCTCGGAGTCTGATTAGCCTCGACCTCCGCTTCTTCACTTCACCCGGGCTCCAGATCAGCCTCGGCCTCAGCTTCTCCTCTTTGGCCGGGCTCCAGATCAGCCTCGGCGGCCTCAGCTTCTGCTCTTCAGCCGGGTTCCAGATCTTCCCCCGCCTTAGTCTCTTCGCTTCATCCCTGCGTGGGAGCTGGGAGGAAGAAGCCCACGGCGGCTTCTACATCGGCTCTTCGCGAGCCCGGCCTCCTCTCTGACTTCGAGTTCAACAACTCAATCAGACAGGAGGAAGAAGTCCTCCGCGACTTACAATCTTCGCGAGCCCGACCTCCTCTCTGATTCCGAGTTCAACAGCTAAGTCAGAAAGGAGGAAGATGTCCTCCGCGACTTACATCGGCTCTTCACGAGCCCGATCTCCTCATTGACTCCGAGTTCAACAACTTAGTCAAAGACCGGAGGAAGAAGTCCTCCGCGACTTCGCCTCGCCCTCTCTTGGACTCCAAGTTCAAAACTTGGTCAAAGACTGGAGAAGTCTACAGTAACCATAAACAAACTGTTTGTAAATAAATTCAGAGAGTAAAATCAATTAGGAATCAAATCCTCTCCCCTACGCTATCGTGCAACATACCATCGATCAATTTCAATGTAATTATCCAATTAACAGATTCAATTCAGTTATAAGATTAAGGGCAATCACTTGCCTCAAAACCCATTTTCTCTAATGGGAACCCTAATTCCTTAAGTGAAACACCAATAGACAAAGCATTAAACACAGCGAATTATCGAATTCACGAGACAATTTCATATTCCTATGATCATCATACTCATGACCTTAAACCCCCAATTTCCGGCAACATACCCATCTCCCAATGGTGAACATAAACCCTAAATCAGTACAACAACAACTTTTATTGTAAAGCAATAAGAACGGAAGTAAAAGCAATTGTTAAATGGATAACTAATCGAATTGATCATAACCAAGGATTCACATGATAGTTTTGGAGAGATTCACCTCTTCCTATCCTTATAAAATTAGCTACTCATAATCAAAGTAATGAAAAATAAAATTAAAGAAAAGTTACATCAAGAGGAGTACATTGGATCCTTCAATTCATTGTTCCCAAGTGTAGAGAAGCCCCAAATCTTGCGTCATTTCGTTCACGGGCTTGAGTCAGACCTCGCCCGTCCAACCCCTCCGGTCCGAGCTCTTCCAGAGTCTAGCACTTGGAAGACCCGGACCGAAGGTCTCATTTCTTTCACGGGGATCGAGTCCGACCTCGCCCGTCCAACCCCTCCGGTCCGAGTTCTTCCCGAGTCTAGCACTTGGAAGACCCGGACCGAAGGTGTCATTTCGTTCACGGGATTGAGTCCAACCTCGCCCGTCGAAACCCTCCGGTTCGAGCTCTTCCCGAGTCTAGCACTTGGAAGACCCAGACCGAAGGTGTCATTTCGTTCACGGGCTCGAGTCCGACCTCACCGAAGGTGTCATTTCATTCACTGGATCGAGTCCGACCTCGCCCGTCCAACCCCTCCGGTCCGAGCTCTTTCCGAGTATAGAACTTGGAAGACCCGGACCGAATGTGTCATTTCGTTCACGGGCTCGAGTCTGACCTCGCCCGTCCAACCCCTCCGGTCTGAGCTCTTCCCGAGTCTAGCACTTGGAAGACCCAGACCGAACGCGTCATTTCATTCACGGGCTCGAGTCCGACCTCGCCCGTCCAACCGCTCCGCTCTGAGCTCTTCCCGAGTCTAGCACTTGGAAGACCCGTACCGAACGCGTCATTTCATTCACGGACTCGAGTCCGACCTCACCTGTCCAACCTCTTCGGTCTGAGCTCTTCCCGAGTCTAGCGCTTGGAAGACCCGGAATGACCTCGCCCGTCCAATATCTTCACTCCGAACTCGACCACAGTCCAACATTTGGGTAACTAGACCGAGGAGAGAAGTAAATCACCCGCAAAGCCGGGATTGAACAGTCACGTTAAAACGACAGCTTGACGCTTGTCCTCTCTCATCAATCGGAGGTCACAAACGACAACTCTTCCAACTCGGGGCAACCCTGGGACCATTTCAACGTTGTTGACTCGCCGAAAACATCTAAGCCGAGGTTGATAACGCACTCAACCAACCTACCAACCTGGAGACACTAACTTCTGCAATTCAAGCCGAGGTCGCACTATCGTGACTGACCTCAACTTGGGGGGAAACTGTTCCGGACCGGGCAAAAGCGCACTCTGCTGAAGAACTGGCCCAATCCAGCGTTGGACCTGGCCCAGGCAACAGCCTGAGCCTGCCTCTCTGGGTCTGCCTCTCTAGGCCCGCCTCTGCTGCGCTGGGCTCAACGGCGGAGATCAGCCCCTGCTAATCACACGGCTCAGATTCAACCTAGGCTAAGGCTGATCCCTTCCCGCGTCTATAATTACGGCTCTACCCCCTCCAATCAGGTACGCTTCGCTCACTTGTACCTCTCACTGACTTAGGCATCAGAGTGTATGCAGATACCCGAAGCATTCTTCCAACCTCGATCCAGGAGAAGGCTATCTCCCGACCTCTACCTCGGAATGGACGACTTCAACACCTATCCTAGCTCTCGCCCGCCTCGGATTCCACCAGGGTTGGACCCGGATGAAAGACCTCCAAGCTCGGATGAAAGACCTCCAAGCTCAGATGAAAGACCTCGCCATTTCAGATGTATTCGGATGGACCTCGAATCTACTGCCGTGAGGTATCTCTCTCTCTCTCTCTCTCTCTCTCTCTCTCTCTCTCTCTCCCTCTCTCTCTCTCTCTCTCTCCCTCTCTCTCTCTCTCTCATGTTCCGTTTTGAACAATTCGTAATTTTTCTTTTGAAAGGTTCCTAATTTTTAAATCATCAATAGTTGAACTTTTACCTTAACACTTTTAAATCAAAAGTGTAGCTATTTACGTCATCATCAAACTACCAAAAATATCAGTACCCACACAGTGCGACTCGTGCGAATGCACGAGTATATCGCTAGTTTAAATTATAGTACACTATTTGTAAAAAAAATATAGACATTCACCATTGACATTATGGATCGTGACATAATTTTTACTTGATAGATTGTGGGTTCAAATCTTCAATAATCTTTCTCCAAGAAAAAAACAATCAATAATCCACCTCGAGTGAAGCAAATGTAATTCCCCCTGTACCTGTTTAAAGAGCCTAAATTTTTTTCCTTCTTTAATTTGAGTTGTCATCTCTTCATCCTAAAATTTGTTATAAAAAATATTATATTTACATATTTTTTTTAAAATTATTCATATAAAATATAAGATTAAATTTATATACACCATTGTTATACAAGATTTTTTAAAATGTCGGTCGATCACAAAATAACAAATCATAACAATAGTTTGATTTTATATCGACTACATTAAAAGTGACGTCACTGATACCATAATTTTTTATGGATTGCGAGTATATATATATATATATATAACAATTAAAATATAAAGTTAGTTTGTACTTTGCAACGGTAGTAGTAAAGAACTAACAAAAAGAAAGAACACACGCACCTACACACGCATGACGCACCAAAACAAAACAGGCGTCAAAAAGGGATTCAGTTTCTTGTCTGAAAGGAGGATAAGATTGTTTTCTTGATTTCCAAAAAAAAAAAATACTTGGACAAATTAAGAACGTTATTAAAGACGCAGAGGATGCGGTTTTGGTTTGTATTTAAACTTTAAAGTGGCAATTTCTGTAATTTTACCAGAAAAGAGGGCTACACACTCAACGCTCAGTTCCTGAGCTTTCCGTAGCCATTGCCACTTATATAACTCTCACAACAACGAAACCAAACCATCTCTTTCTATATCTCTCTCTAAATTCTCAATCGTGATCCGCCGCCGAATCTTCAGTTTCTCCGTCTTGGTTCCCCCAAAAGGGAAAAAGGTTCTCATTCATTCCTCTATCATTCTTCAATCTCATTATTTAATTATTTTAGATCTCCATTTTCATTATTCAATTCACATTCACTCATTCTTATTTTCATTGCATGCGCTTCAATTTTCCGATCTCAATTATAATTCCGCTACATGCAATCCACGTACTTAGATTTTTCGTGCTCTTGTTAATGCATGTGGATCTGTGAATTCATTGATTGAAAGAAAGTTTCATTATTTGAAAATTTTGTTTGTGTTGGTAGATCGTAAATGGCATCATCAGCAGCGAATAGTGGAGGGACGGGATGGTACGGAGGAAAAGTAAAAGCTGTTCCTTCAGGGGATTGCTTGGTCATTGTGGCCATGGCTTCCTCCAAGCCTGGTCCCTTACCTGAGAAATCCATCACTTTATCATCTTTAATTGCTCCTAGACTGGTAATTAAATTTCAGTTAACTCAAGTATATTTTGTTATAACTGCGTGTTGAAAGAATTTTGAAAATTCTGTTTTATCTATGATCTAGGCTCGTAGAGGTGGTGTAGATGAGCCATTCGCATGGGAAAGTAGAGAGTTTCTCAGGAAGCTCTGCATAGGGAAGGTGTGTGAAAAATTAAGTTTACGTTTTGATTACCTACTGTGGTGCAGTCTCCTGTTATTTCTTTCTGATAAGGTATTCCGTGTCTTTGACCCGCGCGTTATTGGAACAGGAGGTGAAATTTAGGGTGGATTACAGCGTGCCATCGATCAATAGAGACTTTGGCACTGTCTTTCTTGGGGATAAGAATGTGGCATTGCTGGTTGTTTCTGGAGGATGGGCAAAGGTTGAATTGAATGTTGTGTTTTTGAATGTGGACTTTTCATGTTTGAATTATTTCTGCTTTGCATTGCTGAATGGCATTGTTGTGGTTTTTTTTTTCAGGTAAGAGAACAGGGACAGCAGAAGGGAGAAGCTAGTCCTTACCTAGCAGAATTGTTACGGTTGGAGGAACAAGCTAAACAGGATGGCCTTGGTCGGTGGAGCAAGGTTCAGTCCTGAGTTTTCATCTATTAATTAATAATTAACATTGGACTTGGACCATTAGATAATAAACTAGTATAAAAGAAAACATCTAATACTTTGTCACTATTGGAGGGCAAGGTGTGCTTTAGTTACAATAAAAGTTAATGCAAACCCTATACTTTTTTGGAAACTTGGTTTACTTGAAACCATCGCAGTCTCGGTTTGGCACTTTTATGAATGTGCAGTGTTACCTTATCTACTGTCATTATCTCAATGTTAACCTAATTAGGTGTTGTGTCTAAATATATAATTGACGTGAAGCGTTATCTTCCCTATGGTGTCGTTAACTCAACGTTGAGATAATTAAATGTTGTGTGTAAATATGTAATATTAACTTGCCTGTTATGAAATGAATACTTTATTGTTGCCTTACAAAATAATGTTTGATCCCAGAATGAAGTTATGCGATGCCATCCAACATATTGTGTAAATAGCTTCATATATACGCTTCCATTTAAAATGCCAGACAGGATGCTGCCATAAAGTGATTAAAAATGGATAAAATGGAGAAGCATAACTTCTTTTCCATACAAAAACATATTATGAGTGAACTCTACAATTTTGTGGCTGATTGCAGATTCCTGGTGCCGCCGAGGATTCCATCAGAAATCTACCCCCATCATCCATGGGCGATCCTAGCAACTTGGATGCTATGGGTTTATTAGCTGCAAACAAGGGAAGGCCCATGGAAGGAATTGTTGAGCAGGTTCGTGATGGCAGTACCCTGCGCGTCTATTTGCTCCCAGAGTTTCAGTTTGTCCAAGTTTTCGTTGCCGGAATTCAGGTATGTATGATAAATGCTGTTGCTATTGCCAACAATACTTAAGCATGCAAATGATTTATTTTCCTTTAAGTTAGGCCCCACAAATGGGAAGGAGGGCTGCACCTGAAAGTGTCGTTGAATCAGAAGTTGCAGCTGATGAAACTAATGGAGATGTCACTAAGGAACCTCGAGCCCTGCTTACAGCTGCCCAAAGGCTCTCAGTTTCAACATCTGCTGAAACTGTTGCCGATCCTTTTGCTCCTGATGCTAAATTCTTCACTGAGTTGAGAGTATTGAATCGAGATGTGGGTAATCTGTTTCTATAATTTATATAGGTTGTTGCGTTTCCTCGTGTTTTCTGAATTCCAAGTGGATATGTAGGTTCGGATTGTCCTGGAAGGTGTTGATAAGTTCAGCAATTTGATTGGATCGGTGTATTATCCAGATGGTGAATCGGCAAAAGATCTGGCATTGGAGCTTGTGGAAAATGTAAGCACTTCACCTGTGGTTTAGTTTATTGAATTCCATTCTTGTTGGAATATTTCCTGCAATGAAGACTCTACTGGTTATGTGAGTATGCAAAGGGTCTATAATTTGGGTCTATGTTGTAATTGACACATATATGATGGCACGATACAATATATATATATATATATATATATATATATATATATATCTGTGTGTGTGTGTACATATAGAAGCTTCAAAAGAGTATTTCTTTAAGCTCTGCACTAATTATATGGATTTGACGAGGTAAAATTATTCTTTCAATTCTTGCCAGCTTTATGTGTTCATGGGAGTGAATGGCCTGTCGAAACTCAAGAGAAAACAGCAATACTTTTGGTTGGTATATTGTTTCCAAAGTTTCCTGATTTGTTCTTTGTTTCTTGAATAAGAAACTGGATAGAAATGGAATACAATACATATGTTATGCAGAAAATGCTTTTTTTGTAAAAAAAAAAATCCGGGAAAGACACACAAGTGACTTTGATTGGCTGAATGTATGTAAATGGGATGTGTTTGCTTTGGAAAACAATTTTTTCATGGACCCCACTCATGTATTGTGATGCATTCTCTCCTTTCTCACTAAACTTTGTACTAATTCATTTATACTAAATAGCTTTGCTGATGTCTTATTAATCATTAATTTTACTTATTTTCTTCGTATTTATTTATAGTTGTAGGGTTTAGTGATATTTTAGTTGGAGTCTCTTTATGTGGGCTTTTGTCTTGTAACTTTTCTAATTGTGTTGGAGTGATATGCATTATAGTTTTCGGAGGAAGATTTAAATGTTTCTTCATCCGATAAGATATCACAAAAACTATCCTGAAAATACTTGTCATTTTGATTTCTTCAATCAAACAGGGTTTTGCCAAATATGTTGAATGGAGTGCAAATATGATGGAAGAAGAGGCAAAGCGGAGGCTGAAGACAGCAGAGCTTCAGGCAAAGAAAACCAGGTTAAGGCTTTGGACAAACTATGTACCACCACCAACAAATTCAAAGGCAATTCATGACCAGAATTTTACAGGAAAGGTAAAAAATTCTCCAATGATAGATTTATACCAAATAGTTACAAATTCAGTGATTCAAGTGTATAATATTTGGACTTCTCTTTTTCCAGGTGGTTGAGGTTGTTAGTGGCGATTGCATCATTGTTGCTGATGATTCTATTCCATATGGTAGTCCGCTGGCAGAACGGAGAGTCAACCTTTCAAGTATTAGGTGTCCAAAAATGGGGAATCCTCGAAGAGATGAAAAGCCAGCTCCTTATGCCCGTGAAGCAAAGGAATTCTTGAGAACACGCCTCCTTGGTCGTCAAGTATGAAAATATCATATGCTGGTTTATTTTGACATCATTGGTAAATACAGTTCTAATATTTACACCTTTTTTCAGGTGAATGTTCAAATGGAGTATTCTAGAAACGTTGGTCCAGCAGATGGATCTGCAGTTCCATCAGGAGCTCCTGGAGCTAGAACAATGGATTTTGGATCAGTATTCCTGCCGGGTTCCAGTAAGGCTGAGGGTGGTGATGCCCCATCATCTGTTCCATCTGCAGGAAGTCAGCAAACTGGGGCAAATGTTGCTGAGTTGATAGTTGGTCGTGGATTCGGAACTGTTGTTAGACATCGTGACTTCGAAGAGAGATCAAACTACTATGATGCCCTTCTTGCTGCTGAATCACGTGCTATTTCTGGAAGGAAAGGGATCCATTCTGCCAAGGATCCTCCAGTGATGCATATAACTGACTTGACCACTGTGAGAAAAATTATGTCTATACCAAATATTAATTTTACTCCGGAATATTCTTAAAACTTCATTTTCCCCTTTTGATTCATTTTAGGCATCAGCAAAGAAAGCCAAGGATTTCTTGCCTTTCCTACACCGAAGTAGAAAAGTCCCCGCAGTTGTGGAATATGTTCTAAGCGGCCATCGCTTTAAATTGTTAATTCCAAAAGAAACGTGCAGCATTGCTTTTGCACTCTCTGGTGTCAGATGTCCTGGTCGTGATGAGCCATATTCTGATGAGGCAATTGCACTGATGAGGCGAAAGATAATGCAGAGAGATGTTGAGGTAATTAGCAGTTCATCAATGAACTTAAGATTTCATGTTGTTACTTCTTTGATTCTTAAAATATATTTTTCAATGTTTTCAGATTGAGGTGGAAACTTGTGATAGAACTGGAACTTTCATAGGTTCCTTATGGGAGTCTAAGACTAATATCGCAATTACACTGCTTGAAGCTGGTCTTGCAAAACTTCAAGCCTCCTTTGGCAGTGACAGAATTCCTGATTTTCACCTTCTGGAGCAAGCCGAACAATCTGCCAAGAGGCAAAAGCTGAAAGTAAGGTTCCAAACTGTGCTCGACAATACCACTGTTCTTTTCATGTTTACCGTTTTAAAGTAGTGATTTGTATCGCAGATCTGGGAGAATTATGTTGAAGGGGAAGAAGTATCTAATGGTGCAGCTGTTGAAAACAAACAGCAAGAAGTGCTTAAGGTGCTCAGTATACCGGTTGCATAAATGGCATTTGTTTTTGTATTCAAAAAGGCTGAATGATATTTGTTTTGGTTATTGGTATTGAAAAAGGCTGAATGATTTTCCACATTGTTATATGTTCAGGTTATGGTTACAGAAGTGTTGGGTGGTGGAAAATTCTATGTTCAACTTGTTGGGGATCATAGTATTGAATCCATTCAGCAAAAGCTGGGTTTATTGAACCTTCAAAATGAAGCTCCGCTGCTTGGAGCTTTCAATCCCAAGAAGGGAGATGTAGTCCTTTCTCTTTTTGGTGATGATAAAGCTTGGTACCGCGCAATGGTAAGTTCTTAGTTTAAATTCTATCCCGACAAGGAAACATTGCCACACTATGGTTGAAAAAACTTGGCCATTAATCGGCGAGAACTGAGAAATACATCACTTGATGATCAAGTAATGGAAACCTTTTTCTTCTGTAAAGAATCCTTTTGGGGTATGTAGGTGGGGAAAAAGCTTTTTTTTTTCTTCATTAAAGCCTCTATTTTCCTCTACTTATTATTGATTTATTACCTAGGTTTCTTGACGAGCATTTATGTAGATTTGTCATTGCCTATTCAACATGTCCTGTATCAACCTATTGATCCTTTTTTTTTGCATAATCAAATCCAGTTAGTAGAGTTTTAAACCCACAATATTGCTGTTGAGTAGTTTCAACGAATTAAACAATGTTTTTGATGCTGAACACAGTTCTTTTGACAATTTTGTTTCCTGCCATAACACGAGCTCTTGGTCAGTTATTTCGTTATATGGATGATACTTTGTGCACAAGCTCTTGGTCACCACTTTTTGCTATTTCCTGTAATTACATCATTTGTATCACCTTGTCTAATTCCGCACAATTTTTATTTACGAAATGGTGTATGGAATTGTGTAGATCGTCAGTGGACCTAAAGGACCGGTTGAAACACCTGAAGACAAATTTGAAGTATTCTACATAGATTATGGAAATCAAGCAGAAGTACCTTACAGCCACTTGCGGCCTCTTGATCCATCTGTATCCCCTTCTCCTGGTTTTGCACAGTTGTGCACCCTTGCATACATGAAGGTTCCAAACTTGGAAGAGGATTTTGGTCAAGAAGCAGCTGAATATTTGAGTGAACTCACTTTAAACAGTGGAAAAGTGTTTAAAGCCAAGGTTGAGGAGAGAGATACTTCAGGAGGAAAAGTGAAAGGGCAGGGAACTGGTGCAGTTCTTGCCGTAACTCTTGTTGCTGAGGATTCTGAGACCAGCGTTAATGCTGCCATGCTACAGGTTTTTATTGCCACTTACTCTTTTGCATGGTTGCAAAAGGAATACTAGCATACTTTAAATACATGCATGCATATAGTAAATGAAACCGGATTCCGTTGTCTGATATTTATTATTTTTTTCCTTTGTGAAATTTTCCAGGAAGGACTTGCTAGGCTAGAAAAAAGAAATAGGAGGGACAGAAAAGAAAGACAACTGGCCCTTGACAATTTGGAGACGTTCCAGGGAGAAGCAAGAACCAGTAGGCGTGGAATGTGGCAGTATGGAGACATCCAGTCAGACGATGAGGACACTGCTCCTCCGGCAAGAAAGGCCACCGGCGGCCGGAAGTGAATGTAATTCTAACGGGAGGTAAATTATAAGATAGACATGTTCAAAGGAAATGAGTTAAGTTATATTAGTCATGAACATTTTACTCCGTGTGATTGAGTTTTGTACTTTATTTCCCTCCCATTTTATCTTGTTGTTAGGTTGAGGGGACAATTTTTTATACAGATGTTGTAATAAAACATGCATGTGGCAATCTGGCAGAGTTCTTTTAATTTTAGATATTAATTATATGAGGACCGCCGAGATATTTATACAACTTACAGACTAATTTAAATCGATGTTAGTGTAAAATTTTAGATGATCATATTCAACAATCCCTCCTTATGCCATGAAGATTTTCATAATAGTCATTTCCCTAAAATAAAACTTAACGTAGCAAACATGGTTGGATAAGTCTAAAGAATTACACATGCATTATTAATGCGGTTTCTTCAAAAAGAAATGCATATATAATATGGTGAATAATGTGTTACCACATTATTTATTAAGTGTGATAAGTTAGTTTTTGAACCCATTGAATGAAGTGGTAGTGTATTATTAGATGGGGTGTTGGTTTTTGAACACCCTCACAAGTCAACCCCCATCTCAACCCTCGTGTTTATTTGGGTCTTTGGTGACAAAAAATTGATTTTGATATAATTAATTTTAGTTAAAAGTGAGTTGAATGTAATTTGATTTTCATTTGGATATATTATCGGAAAAAGTGATTGAATTTTAGTATACTTGTTGTATTTTTTTTTTTTGCTCAAGAGTATTCTTGTTGTTTGGATATGGATATGATGTATCAAAATTGTTTTTATGTGTGAAATCACTAAAGTGAGTCTCAACTTATTCTTTGACAAACAAGTGGGTCTCAACTTAAAATTATATTAGTAACTTAAAATGTAATAAAATAGACAAAAAAACTAAATTAACAAATAAAGTATCTAGATTGAAATTGCAATTAGAGAATTATTATTATTATTATTATTTTGTTGAAACCAACCAGTTGAATTTTAATCATTAGAGTCCGGAAACAATTCAATAGCCAACAAAATGAATATTTTATTGCTATAAAAAATTTGTTAGAGTTAAAACATTATAGGTCCATTTCACTAAAGAAAAAACATGAGTCCCAAAATAAAAAGTCCATCACTTTTCCCACGTCCCCTCTTACTCACCACACACCCCTTAACTTGAGATATTCCAAAAATACTCTTAAGTAGAGGACGTTTTTACGTGTGATTCGGTTGAGGCCAATCGAATATATTCGGCTAAGGCCAACTGAACGTTATAAAAAATAACAAGGGGGGTGTTGTTTAGCTTTGTTCGTTCAGGGAAGGGGATCCGAAACTGTTCGGTTGACATCAACCGAACACACCTCAATCTCAAAATGAATGTATTTAACCAATCTTCTAACTGATTGACTATCCATGAGACAATTTTGTTCAAATATTCCCTCGTCTGATGAACTTTCATCCCACCTCCATAGCTTATCACATTCACTCTCTTCGCTGTAAGAATCGCTTGTACAAGTGTCTCTCGATCAATTGACCACTCTTCTCATGGAAGCAATTCCATAGATCACTTAAACTGAAATATTAACTGTTTCTCTTTCCCACGGATGCCACAAACGGTTAGGTTTCTAATCTCTTTCTGTTAAGGGGGATATTCGGTGGGGGTGCCCCGAAAATTTTCGGTGGGGGTGCCCCGAACCCTCTAAAAATTGAATAAAGGGGTGTGTGCCAAAAAATACACCTTCGGTTGCCCATAACCGAATTATTTCGGTTGCCCGTAACCGAATCCGATCGGCGAAAAATGCGCGTTTCATTAATGGCATTTTGGTCATTTCGCAGGGTTAGGGGGTGTGGGGTGAGTAGGGAGGGATGTGGGAAAAGCATGGGCCAATAAAAATTAGGTCTAAGCCCAAATTTCTTCCTTCTCTAACCTTCGGGCAGTTACATTACAGAGACTAGGAAACACAACAAAATATTAGAAACACATGGAAGTAAAGGACAATGAAGGAATAGATAGATTACGAAGAATAAATTTCAGAATCGATTAGTTGTTCTCGTGAAAGCTAGGATTCCTAGCTTCGGGTAGAATTGAGTTTGAGAATCAAAATCATTTTTTCGGCAAACTTTCAAACACGAGAAAAGAAGAGAACTCATGTTTAAGTCTCTAAACGAACGATTAAAGCTTGCAATCGCAATACCAAACATGCACTAACACAAACCCCCTCATTCTTCATATTTCTCTCTTCTTATCATATCATTCACCTCTCAAGGTGTCAATTAGCATTTGGGTGCCCAAAAATATTTTTTACACTCATCTATAGTGTAAAAAATATTTTTGGGTAGTGTAAAAAATATTTTTGGGCGAATTCTCAATTGGATACTTAATTAAGGTGGTCTAATAGTCCTTCAAGATACATTTGTCATTCAACATGTTGTCGTGAAAGACTAAAGTGTTGATGAAACTGGAACAAAATTAGGTAAAATAAATTTAGAGGAATAACACTTGTTTAACGACTAATATTGACCCTATCAAAAAAACGACTAATATTGACTAATATAATAAGAACAAATTTTTAAAATATATTTTTATGACAGGGACCGAAAGAATTACAGTCACAATTAAGGAAATTGTATGGATAAAAAATAAAATCCCCTTTGTTTGTTGGGGCGAATATATTGTACTAAGTTGCCAATCTTCCATAAATCTATATGATCTGATCTTAGATCATCTTCAAATTCAATCTTTCAAATAAAACAATTAATACTGCAACGGAAGGCTAGTCCAGTTAGAATTCAATCTCGTTGCTGATGCGAGGATCTTGTTAGTAAGAACTATATAAGTAATCTTTAAGCGCTCAAAGAACTTTGGGGCTTTTCCCTGAACGGCTGAGCCCCAAAGCCCAACTCGCCTAAACTTTTAACTTCATAAAAAAATTAATAGTAATATTTAGTTATTTACAGGGGATTGTTAATTTATGACAACATATTTGAAGGATTAAATTAGCACCCTTGACAGTCACAAAAAAAATAGCACCCTTGACTTTTTATTTGAACTAAAAATTCACCTCTTTCTTTAAGAAAACTACTTAAATGGGTGGGTATATTAATTGGATAATATTTTTTGTACCCCCACCATATACCCCCACAAAAATCATTTATCCCCATTTTACCCCTTAAAAAATGTAAAATGGATTGATCTATTTTTATGATAAATCCTTTTGGCAAAAAAAATTGAAAACGGATTTATAGATAAATCCGTTTTCAAAAATTGCAAAACAGATTTATCTTTTTTTCAAAATAAAATAGATAAATCTGTTAAAATTATAATTATTTTTAAAAAAAAAAAAAATAGATATGGATATCGGTGATCTTTTGGTTCTGTTCAGTGTGTAGATATTCGTTACACGTGACAATGTTGTATGCCGGCTAAATAATCTAGGTAAAAAAATCGGTTTTCGGACAACCTACTCTGATTGTCCCGAAACCACAACTTATTCCATTGTTTACTATTTTTTATTAATTTTTTGAATTTTTCATAATCTCCAAAAAATCTAAAAAAAATTGCATAACCTTCTTTTGATTTTATTATATTTTTAGTGGTGTTTTTAGAATTTTTAGATTAATTTTGATTCTTTAACGAATTTTTTGTGGTGTTTTTATAACCTTTTTTTAAAAACTTAAATAAAATAAATCTTATACTTTAATACAAACGGATTTATCATTTAAATAGATAAATCGGTTTTAATGCAAAACGGATTAATCTATTAAAATGATAAATCCGTTTTGCATTTTTGCTAAGGGATAAAATCAAAATAAAATTGCATTGTGGAGGTATGGTGTCTAAGTGCGGGGTACAAAAGTTAACAGCCATATTAATTTACATATTTTAAATTATCATTTTTTAAAAATTTATCTCTCTCCTTGCAACTAATGTTTGTTTCCTCTCTCCACATAATTGATGTTTCTTCTGAATAATTTACATTCTTTTGGTTCGGACCATTGCTGGCTACCCACAGAATGTCTTAACGCTTTCAACACCGAGTTTGTCCACTGCGGGAATTGAACTCGAGAGCACCGGGTCGACCCCCTGTGTCCCAGGGTAGATTAAGCCACTAGGCCGACAATGTTGGTTTTCCTCAATAATTTACATGAAGATTAGTAAATAATTAAATCGTAATAAATAAATCAAAAGGTGTTTTTCACTTATAGAATCAAATTAATTTGAAAGTAATTACAAAGTTATATTCTTAAAGAAAATAAATATTGTTTGATTTAATTAGTACTAACATTTTGTGTTTTTGTAGAACTAAAATATTCCAAACCGAAGAAGTACATATATTTCATCCAATCATAGAGAGTAAGAAACAAAGTCAAAAAAAGTGTTAGCATTTCTCTTCAAACAATACGTTAATTTCTTAAACATTTTTGTGTTTATATTATTATTTTGCAGGCATTATCATTGATCTTCTGCGCAATTCTGAAAGGACCATCGGCTCTTGGGGATAACTTGGCATTTGGTTTATGTGGAAATCGTTCCTTTTGCGATGTTTGTTTCGCTGAGTCTTATAGCTTGAGATTTCTTCTCAATTATCTCATGAACTTGCTCGTGCAACTTCTTCATTTCATTTGCTATTCTTTCTACATCTGCACTGTATTGTTGAGTGTTAGATGGAGGGGTTAATTCTATGACATGTTGGATGTCTTGCATTAGAGGTCGCTCTGGTGGAATTTCTGATGGTACAACACTACAAGAAAAGAAGCCATTAGCGACGGAAATTAGCGAGAGACTAATGGTCCCTCGCAAAAATTGGGATTAGCGACGGAATTTGCGAGGGAATAGGGGCTGTCGTATTTTTGAGAATTAGCGACGAAAAGTTAGACATTAGCGACGGAAATTCCCTCGCTAATGGCTTGGGCGAGAAAATTAGCGACGGAATTTCAGTCCCTCGCTAATTTCTGCCAGTTTTCAGATGATGGGACTCAGTGCAGGGGTTGGTAAATGTGCAGCAATTAGCGACGGACAGTTCCGTCGCTAATTCCCTCGCAATTTTTTTTTTACTTTTTTTCCTTAAATCCGTTTACACCTCACTCTTCTTTCTCACTCACAACACCCTCACTCTTCTTCTCTCCTCTTCACCCTTCCTCTTCCCTTACTCTTCTTCTCACTCACACCACCACCACACCACCACCACACCACCTCCACACCACCACCACACCACCACCACGCCACCACCATTCCACCACCACGCCACCCTTCCTTTTCCCTCACCCTTCTTCTCTCCTCTTCTTCTCACTCACACCACCACCACACCACCACCACACCACCACCGCCGCCACCACTCTCACTCCTCCCTCTCTCTCTCTCTCTCTCTTTCTCCCTTACTCTTCTCCTTCTCTCTACCATCCACACACCACCACCACGCCACCTTCACCACCACCACCACCACCACGCCACCACCACGCCGCCACCACTCTCACTCCTCTCTCTCTCTCTCTTTGTCTCTTTCTCCCTTACTCTTCTCCTTCTCTCTCTACCGTCCACACATCACCACCACGTCACCTTCACCACCACCACCACCACGCCACCACCACTCTCACTCCTCTCTCTCTCTCTCTCTCTCTCTCTTTGGAAATAATAATAATAATAGTAATAATAATAATTAAAATAATATAACAAATAAATATAAAATAAAGCAGATTTAAAAAAAACAGAAAAGTCAGACTTAGCGAGGGAATTAGCGAGGGATTAAATTCCCTCGCTAATCCCAGTAGCGAGGAGGGAATTAGCGAGGGAACCAGTCCGTCGCTAATTCCCTCGCAAATGACCATTAGCGACGGATTTTGGTCATTTTGCGAGGGAAATTTCCCTCGCTAATGACCAGTTTTTTTGTAGTGCAACATCTGAGAATTCAACAATCAATTGCTCAATTTCCTTTGGGATGATGGATTCTTCGTTTGATTCGAGCAATAGAACAAAGCTCATGTCATGTGCTTCCTTTGTTGTCACCTTGAATGGTACCTTTGCAACTAAAGATACTAGTGGTTTGGATTCCTTTTTTCTTTCAACAACCTCAATGGGTGGTAGTGGCACCTGTTTACCGTGGTTTTTGGTAAACACCGCTAGTTACACAGACGTGTTGCTTGCGAGACCAACTAGAAACATCTCAGAACATTTGTGTTAAAGTTTTTATTGAAAGTGTTTAGTGTTCTTGCGGGTCGTTTAACAATGGTGGAGAAAACGTATATAATGAAGCGAGAAGGCGTTTAAGAGAAATGCAGAAAAGTGAAATGTAATTGCAGAAACTTAAACAACAAAGAAAAGAAGATTGAATGCGAGTAAAATGCAGGAATCTTTAAAGAAACAAAAGTAAAATTGCATTGAATTTAAAGGGTGGTTCGCAGATTCATACATGGATTTTCGTAGACTCTTTTTCTCTGATTGCGGAAGTATGAGTGTTTAGAAATTATGTAGAAATGAATTGCGACCTTGACTTCTACTTAGAAACTCCTATTTATACTAAAAAGAAGAACAATAACCGCACAGCGGTTTTCAAAATAGATAACTGCTAAACATTTCGACTAGGTAACTGCTCCACTCTTCGACAATGTCGCTATTACTCCCTTTCGACAGTGCTCTACTTGATCTGCTATCCAAATATCATTTCCCCTCCTGTCGAACCATTGGCTTTAGCTTTCCAATTTTCGCTAAGTTAAGAACTATGTTGATTCTTCTTGGATACAACTTCCCACTGTCGAAAATAAGGCCTTTCCTCTTGAAATTAATAAATCAAACCTCGTTGACTGCATTTAATTTAGCCTTGTCGAAAATGCAGGCTTACAAATTGCCCCCCAAAAAGGCATTTTCGACTGAGTCTTGAACGAAGATAGAAAATGACTTTTTTGAATCATTCGAATATTCTGTACCCAATCTTATAACATCATTTAATATCTTTTCTCAGAATATGAGGGGACGCTTCTGTGCCAAAGACAGCTTGCTGGCGTTCTCTTCCAACGATATCACGCCACGTGTGACAAAGTAACTGCTGGGATCTTCCATGATCCCACGTTTCCCCACCAACGTCGTGGGTACCCACGTTTCTTTTTCTTTTTAATTTAATATTCGTAGCCAAAAACGGCTATAAAAACAACTGCGCCCCTTCATTCTCTTTTTCCAGAATCTTCATCTCCATTGCTCCTGCGAACCCCATTATCTTCTTCTCCAGTACGCGACGCAGAAACACACTTACAAAAACTCCATTTCTCTACGAGCTTTATTTTCGCAACAATGGCGTCTTCTTCCAACATCATTCCTGGTACTGTAGCTTCTGAGAAGCAAACCGTTATATCTGAACCGGCCTTGAGCAGGGAGGAAACCAAAATCTACCAGTCTCAGGTACTAATCCCCTCCCCTAAACCTCCAAAGCATGCATTCTTAGGCCCTCTTCCTCTCGCTGGTGATGACTCACACAAGATTAAGGAGATTTTCCCTAGCTATTATAAGTATAGCCCTAGGGTCTTCAGTGAGGGTCCACATGTGATGGATTTTATGAGTAACCCAAATAGGGTTTTTCGGTCTTCACCACCTGTCGAGAAAAACACGCCTTACATCGACTGGCTTAACAAAGTGGAGTCGAAAAAAGGAGAGAAATGGAAAACTCAAGGCATTTTCGACTTAATTCAATTGTCGAGATATGGGCCTAAGTATCAAAGCCCAATGCTCATCGCAGCTCTGCATTTCTGGGAGCTAACTACCAATAGTCTTCACTTGATGTGGCTGCTATCACGGGATTAAAGCCACTAGGAGAGGTCTTCGACCTGCTACCACTGGTAACCAATATGAGTTCGACTTCAAACGTGCCACCTTTAAAGGGTATATTGAGGACAACCACGTTACTGATACTGAGGATGTTTCTGATGAAGAGCACATCGCTTTTCTCGCCTTCTGGCTCTCTTTTTATGTGTTTTGCTCTTCGTCACTTCAAGTGGCCAAAATGTATATTCCCCTGGCCATTCAACTGCATGAGTGTCGAAACATAAATTTGGCCACTCTCATTTTAGGGTCTCTCTTCGACAGCCCAAAACAAGGGGTTCTTGCCCTGAAAGCACTTTAACCAGAAGAGAAATACCTGGTCTCTGGACCAATTTGGCTGTTTCAATTGTGGCACCTGGCCACCTTTGAGTCGAAGTTACAACTATACATCTTTGATGATCATGTTACCATGGTAGAAAACAGGGGTGTTGAAGGTGAAAACTTGCTGCTCTAAAGCCCAGAGAGATAGCAGTGTCTATCCAGGATCTGTTTTCGCAATCCTTCAACATGTTCTTGAATTGTACAGATTTTACTCCTTCAATGGCACCTTTTGCTGAGAGGACTTATGGACCAGCTTGGTTCACTAGAGAGTTTCCCGCGACTACTCTTGTCGAAGAGGAGGAAACCAATCAGATTTGGGAGGCTTTTTTAACTCCTAAATTTTTATCATCCAGAATCTCTCCTGGGAGATCAGCATTCCTATTTGGCATATACTCATACCACTCAAGTTTGGTTGCAAGACAATTTGGGTTATGCCAACTTCGACCTAGTCCTTTCTTCAGGTCTAGGAGGGAAATGATGCCTCCTGAGAGTGAAGAGGAATGGACAGAACGCCTTAATAATTTCCCCCCATTCATTTTGAACCAATATTCTCTTGCACCAAAGAATTTCTAAGTGGTGGAAAGAGTATCTCACCAGAAAATCTACTGGTGTCGAAAAGGCTACACTACTGGCCAATCTAATCTCTGCTTTTCCTTCTTCGCAGAAAAAGAAGACCAAGTCGAAAGGTACGCACATTCAAGAAATTCAAGCCTTCCAAAAATACTTTGAAACTGTGTATGATCCAAGTAAACTTAGTCGAACTGTTTCTCAAGCTGCAAGAGTTTTAAAAGAAAAGTATATCGAAAGAATTCCAACGATGGTTTTTCCTTCTTATGTCACTGATAAATATTTTTTTGCTTTGGCACAAAACAAACTTAAATTTCCGCCTTTGCCCACCAGTGAACTGGCTTTGGCATTTCGACCACCACTTCCACAATGGTTTTTATGTGGTTCGACTATGGCGTTATGCAATTTTCTATCAAACAAAACAGCTGAGAAAATAGTTCCGACTAAGTATACCTTACACACGTTTGAAGGTCATCTTCATTTGGACATTCGACATGTTTGAGTCACTTCTATTATCAGAGAAGGTGATGTATAAGACTCTTAGAGAAAATTTAATTTTCCTTTTGCGTATGACTTGCACTTACATGTTTTGTCGAATGTTTGTAGCTGTTCCTATTACTTCCGATTCGACAAATGAAGTCAGAGCAACAAAGACGAAGAAGAAGGTGACTGATGCTTCGTCGAAAAAAGACATAGCTCTCCCAGTAGATAAAAAAGTAAGTATCTATACATTGTCTCTTTGCATTATCCTTATGTTCGTTGACTAATTGACCTTCTGTTTTGCAGAGTCGAAAGAGGCCCGGTAGCTCTGTGGTTACTACTCCTAAGAAAACCAAAAGGGATAGCACCCTAGTTGTGAGTGACTCAGAGGTCGAAACTCTTACCCTCTTGCTTGTCTATGTTTATCCTTTCTCTATCTTGCTTATACTTACAAGTGTTGCCTTTTTAGTCTGAGGATGAGCCACTGACCAGAACTAAGCCTGTCAAGATTCAAACTTCTGAAGTAGAGAGAGAGAAGAAAACAAAAAACTCTCAGGACGTCTCCAGAGTTATTCCCCAAGCAACCTCTGTCGAAAGGCAGCAGAAAAAGAAGGAGAATGAACCCAAAGAAAAAGCTCCAATCATCTTAGAGAAGGCGCCCAAAAAGCTTCTCAAAAAACCTGAGAGTGCACACTCTCGTGTCGAAGACACCATATCCAAGGTAACTGATCGAAACTTATCTTTAGTTCAAGAATTTTATCTATCTATGGTGACACTTACTTAGCTTCATTATTAGGGAAATGAGGCTTTTAACCCTGAAGCTCAAATAAGGCAAGCTACTCCTACCTCTACTCATTCCCCTTCATAGACACCAACTGCTGGAAAGGGTGTTGAAGAAGAACGGCTGAACCAGAACCAACCTATTAATGTTGTGGAAGATACACTAATGGTCGAAATAGCTGCTCCTGCTGATGTTGTAAAGGAGGTTTCTGATCGTGGCCAAGAGCACGCTGATATGGATGTCGATGAAGGTTATGATGCTGGCCAAGGTGGAGTTGAAATCAGCATATCTTCCTCCCCAAACATAGAAGAACTAGAGAGCAGCGAGGAGGGGAATGAGGACAATAGCAACAATGAAGGTGAGGAACAAGAAGTGAAGGGTGAATCCCCTGAGGCAGTCAATCTTCTACGTTCTGTGACTTCGACACACAACAACACGCTGAGCCCAAAAGAATTTTCAACTTTAAAGAGTAGGAATCCTCTTGAAGCGTTTAGGCTAATGGTGAGTGGTTTATCTTCGACAGAGAGAAAACCAAGTGTTTCGACTGCTTCTGTTTGTGATACCTCTGGAGGGCCTAAAGATGACCTGATTCGAGAGCTTCGGGCAACCCTCTTTGAGGTAGATTTGTTTAAGGCTATCGAAGAAGATCATATGCTCACCTTCAAAATCAAATCTTTGCTCAACAAGCTTAACACTCCTGAATCCAGTGAGTCTCTTATAGGCTTCATAGTCGAATTTGAGCCTTTGCTGGACCAGTTTTCAAAGGATATATCGAAGAGAAAGAGCATTGTGGTGAATAAAGAGCGTGAGATTGAGCTTCTTAAGGAGGAAAGTGAGGCATTCGAAGCTTCAGAAAGCAAGATTTCGTCCCTGGAAATTCAGGGAGCAGCTGATAACAAGGAAATAGCTGATTGTGATGCTATCATTTCAGAGTACCAGGAACAAATCAGGGATTTGCAGTCGAAGATTACGGCAGCAGAAAAGAAGAAAGCTTCTATTCAACAGAGATCTTCGATTCCTGTGGAGACTGCACTTCAATCTGAGGCAACTTCGGCAATTGAGCATTTGGAGAGGGTAAAGAAACACGATGAAGCAGTTCAGCGGTTGACTGCAGATGAATCTTTCCTCAATACTAGATTGAAGCATGCCAAAACAGCCTTTGAGAGGCTTAAAACTACCTATGTAATTTAAGCTTCGACTTTTTGTTCCTGACACTCATTTTGTATCATGACAATATTTTTTGGCACTTGAATTTTTAATGTGCCATGTTTATATTTCCTCATTTTATCTCAATCTTGCGTTATTTTAATTTCTTGCAACATTGGCTTATACCTTTTTAAGTACTTGCCATTTATACGCAAAATTCGATTATCAGCGCTTAACTCTTCGACTTCATAAGCACCATTTACCTAAGGCTCTATCTTTTTTGTCCATAGGTAAGATAACTTTCCACACTATGTCTCCTAGGACAAACGTTTTTTATTTAACCTTTTTGTTATAGGCTTTAGCTACTCTTTCCTTTTGCCTTGTAAGGATATCTAATGCAAATAACCTTTCTTCATCTAGATCAACCTATTCATCTAAAATCATGTCCCAATGTAACATCCTCAAAATATTTAATGGAATTATTTGGGTGTTAACCCAATTAAACCAATTTAGTACTTAACTGGTAAATTTATCGAGTGCTAAAATTATTTATTTGTTGTCATCGGATCGTTAACCGGATAAGACGGACCAAGGAAGTTTTGGAATCGAAATAGGAGATTTCGATCAATATGGTAATTGGACCACGTTACTAAATATATATTAAATATATGTATGTGTAACCGTGTGTGTGTGTGTGTTAAAAAGAAAGGAAAGAGTTAATTAAAAAGAAAGAAAGAAGAAAGGAAGCACGAGACAGTGAAGAGAAAAGAGAGAAAGAAGAGAAAAAGAAGAAAATGGCGTGAGGGAGAAGAGAAGAGGGAGGAGAAGACTTCACCGAAACGACTTCTGTCCAACACGAAAAATGTTCATCGTTACTTCCTCTTCGTTTTGGTACCAAAATCTTCATCATCAACTCACTCTCCTCAAATCCACCATTTTCGAAATTTGGAGAAAAGTGGAGGTTTTGTTGTTCAAGCTCAAAGGGAAGCTTTGGATGGTGTTTGGGAGCGAGCTCAAGGTGGATAGCGCAAATATTGAAGTTCGATTTGGAGTTGTGAAGAATCAAGGGTTTTAGGGAGAAAATTGGATTTATGTGTGAATAGTGTCATGGAGGTTAGAGGAGGAAGATGATGAATAGTATCCGTGGAGAATTTTGGGGAAATCGGTATTTCGGTCAAAAAGCGGTTTCGTGATCGAGCGGAAAGTTTTGGAAGCGGATTGGAGCGACGTCGGAACGGAAAGTTTATGCGGGGAATGTTCGTGTGGTTACTCGGCGAATTCGGCTCGATCGTGGTTCACGCTTCAAGGGTGAGTTCTACTCACGTTTAGGATTTTATGTTTCGAATTAATTATTTAACTGTTTTACCGCTTTCGCTGGACTGGAATATTTCTGGATATTGTCTGTTTCGGATTAGGAATCGTTCGGAGCGAGTCTCGGGTTGCGTCGCGTTAAAATGGAATTTTTGGGTGATTTGATTCGAGAAATTTTGATTTAAAACCGTTATTTGGAAAATCGTCGTATTTTGATAAACTTCGATTTGATTAAGATTTTGATTAATTGTTTGATGTTTATTGGGTTTGGTTATATGTGTGTGAAAACTGTTTTCGATCGAAATTAAAATCGGAATTGAGCGGAATCGCGGTTTTCGCGCAAAACCGCCAAAATCTGCCTTAACAGACCCCCCCTTCTGCCTGTTCGCGCCTAACTTGCGCTCCAGCGCGACTTCAGCGCAGATTGACAGAACCTTCTGCCTGTTCGCGCGTAACTTGCGCTCCAGTGCGACTTCAGCGCAGATTGACAGAATTTCAGCAACCAAACACTGTTTTTCGTTTCGCGATAACTTTTGATCCAGGAACCCGATTGAGGTGTTCTAAGATGCGTTGGAAAGCTTATTCAGAGGCCTAACTGAATATTCTATTTTTAAGGCAAAATGATCTGTTTTTGATATTAAAAATGGTGTCGAAAAATGGTCAAATAGAGTGCGAGTGTGAACTTGAATTTTTATAAAACTTGGAATTAAAGTGTTTCATTGATTGTCTGATTTGATGGACCGTGGGTTCATAGTGCTGTAGATATATATATTATATCGAGTTTGGGTGACGACCCATGTTGACATACTAGGCGGGGAAGTCATGAACCCTTACCCTAGGCTCTGGGCCATTAGGAAACACTATTGGTTATGGGGTTCGCCGGGATTAGCAAGTGGATTGCAGTCGGTGTTGTGTCAAAAGTTTGTGCTGCGTTCACCGGGATTAGCAAGTGGATTGCAGTCGGTGGTACGTAGAAAGGCCTAGGATGTTAGTTCATCGGGATTAGCAAGTGGATTGCAGTCGGTGTCCTATTAGATCAAAGCCTTATTGTATGGTACACCGGGATTAGCAAGTGGATTGCGGTCGGTGTCGTGTCAACCTTAAAAATGTTTTAAACGGACCGAGAGTGTTAGTAGGGGTTCCGGTAGAACTCACTGAGATTGTATCTCATTGTTTATATGTTGTTGTTTTACAGAGAAACAGGGACGGCAGAAAGCCAAGGAGCACGAGTAGGTTGAGCTCAGGCGACTGCTGATGACTTAGCTATTACGCTTAAGTTTATTTTTCCTTTTGTTGTCTTTGTACTACAACTCTATGTATTAATGTTATGTATTTATTTCCGCTTTCTTGTACGATATTGAACACTGTATTTCACTGATGGTTTATGGTCTTACTTATGTTTAAGACTGTTCTATTGTTATTCAGTGAAAAATTTATAGTGGTGTTCAGTATTTAAACAGGAAATGTATCTCTGATGATTTAGGTTTGGTACACTTGGGAATTTTTACTCGATAAAAATTCGGGGTGTTACAGTTGGTATCAGAGCAGTTCGACCTAGTCGAACTTAGTTTAGGGTTGAGTTGATTCCTTGTTAGTCCTTTTTGTAATTACACTTGTGATGCTAAGAGACATTGAGCCTGATCAACTTAATACTTAGTGCATCATAAGCGGAATTATGATTGGATGATCAAGATGCAATCCTCGACCACAATCGGAATCTTCAACCGGTGCATCCTCAGGAAAGGTGACATGACGGTGGAAGAATACACCGCTAAGTTTGAGGGGTTGTCTCAGTTTTACCAAGTGGTAAAGTAAGCTTCGGATGACGAACGGAGAATGCAGAAGAATAAGACGGGCATAAGTGCTTTTATGATTTATGGTCTCAGTTCTTATACTGCTACCAATTATGTTGCCTTGGTACAACCATCCTATGTCGCCAAGGATGATCTCATAGGAAATATGGGAAAGGAAAGAGGGTAGTTGGAATATCAACTCCGACTGCAGAGTCCTAAGATAAATTCATCAAAGGAAAAGCAGATGCAATTCTTTGAATCTTCAAAGGTCAGAAGATGTTCTGACTGTCGAAAGCCTCACAGTGGTGATTGCAAGCGAAGATCTAATCGGTGCGATTATTGTAATGAAGAGGGTCACTATGGTAAAGAGTGCCCTGCAAGGAAAAATTCTAAGGAGTCACAAGCAGCTCCAAGGCAAAGACGAGTCAACCCTTTGGATGCTCAGACAATTACAACGGCTGACAGGTTACTGAAGGATATGGGATCTCTTTTCAATAACTCCGTCAGTATATTATGCGATTCGAGTGCAACCCATTGTTTTACAGCACAATCAAGTGTGGATCGGTTGGGACTAGCGAATCTCTGTTATCCGAACCGATAACTATTTTAAACTGCTGCCAAAGGTCGTGTCCAGACATAATCTTTGTATCGGATTGTCTACTTGTCATAGGAGGCAGAAATTTAGTTGTAGAATTTATTGTTTGCCTATGAGAAGTGTGGACACCATTTTGGGTATGAATTGGATGACTGCAATTCATGTTGCAATCGACGGTATTAATCAACTATCAGCTTCGCTTCAGAATCAGTTGAATTGTCTAGGACAAATTCTGAAGCAGTCACCTAGTTCACCTTAGACGGTCAATCTTCATTCCAAGGTGCGGGAGCACATGTTAGTATGTTATCTGCACCCACTGGAACTAGTTTAGATTTGGCGAACGTTCAGGTCATGAATGACTTTCTGGATGTTTTCACGATGAAGTTTCTTCTGAACCTCCAGAGCGAGAGGTAGAGTTTACTGTAGAATTGGTTCCTAGCACGGGATCAATGTCTATTGTTTCTTATTGAAGGTTTCTTGAGAATTAAAGGAAGTGGAGTCTCAACTTGAAGAGTCGATGTTAAAGAAATTCATTCGACCGAGTGCTTCTCTGGGGAGTGCTCTGGCGTGGTTAGTCAAAAGGAAAAATGGTAGCATGAGATCGTGTATTGATTATCGACAACTCAACAAAGTGACGGTCAAGAATAAATATCCCTTACCAAGGATAGAAGAATTGCTTGAACAATTTGAGGTGCTGCAGTGTTTCTAAAATTGATCTGAAGTCAGGATATCATCGAATAAGAGTTAGAGCCTTAGATATTCCGAAGACAGCTTTCCGTACTAGGTATGGACATTACGAGTTAGTAGTGATGCCTTTCGGTCTACCTAATGCTCCAGCGGTATTCATGGATTACATGAACCGAGTCTTCCACGCGTACCTTGGTCGGTTTGTAGTCATTTTCATTGATGATGTCGTGGTGTACTCGAAGACCATTGAGGAGCATGTTCAACACCTCCGCATTGTTCTGAGAGTACTCCGAGAAAATAAGTTGTACTTGAAACCTTCGGGGTGTGATTTTTGGGTGTCAGAGGTAAAGTCTTTGGGACATGTGATTTCCCAAGTCGGGAGTTTCTGTAGATCCCAGTAAGAAGGAAGTGGTGTTGAATGGGAGTGACCAACATCAATCGCAGAGATCAAAAGTTTCTGGATCTAGCCGGTTACTGTAAGAGGTTTGTTAAAGGGTTCTCACAGTTAGTTGTCCACTTACTCGGTTAACTCATAAGGGTCAACCTTTTACGCGGGATGCTGATTGTGAAGAATGTTTTCAAGAATTGAAGGTTTCGGTTGACTTCTGCTCCATTCCTGATTCTTCCGGATCCGTCTTTGAAATTTCAAATTTACGGAGATGTTTTTGGGAAGGGTTTAGGAGGTGTTCTCGTGCAGAATCAACAAGAGGTAGCTTATGCGTCCAGACAATTGAAGACTCATGAGGAGAATTATCCGACTCATGATTTGTAATTGGCATCTATTGTGTATGCACTGAAGATTTGGAGACGTTACCTGTATGGGTCTCGTTTCGAAGTCTTTAGTGATCACAAAAGTTTAAAGTATCTGTTTGATCAGAAAGAACTGAATAGCAGGCAGAGAAGTGTGTTGAGTTTCTGGAGGATTATGAATTTGTGCTGATGTAGCATTCAAGAGAGGTCAGTGTTGTAACTGATGCACTGAGTAGGAAGTCCATCCACATGGCTGAGTTTATTGATGCATGAGATGGAATCATCTGAGTCTTTTAGAGACTTAAATCTGAATTCAAGATCGAGAGGAACCTGTTAGTGTTGAGCCATATGAGGATCTCTAGTTCCCTAAGGGATTCTATACACTTAGCACAGGAAGTTGATGTGAAGCTGCAATCACAAAAGGTATTTCCAGATTTTACTATGGATAGTGATGGAGTCAGTTGTTTCAACGGTAGAATCTGTGCGGCCGACGACTAGAACAATAAAAGGCAAGTGTTAGAGGGAGCACACCGAAGTTTATATTATGTTCCAAGATGTACAGAAATGTAAAGCAGATGTATGAGTGGCATGGTATTAGTTTGTTAATCTCTTCTTTGTGAAGGTTAACAATGAGATTGTAATAAGTGATTCCGTTTGACAAGTCAAACGTGAATACGAATATGTAAGTGAGGTAACTGCTGACTGTTTTCACGTTGCGAATGACCATCAAAGGATTAATTGATGGATCTGCTTATAAGTGACAGAAATTTCCGAAGTGAAGCTTGGCGTGCGGTGCAATAATTTTGAAAAATCGTTTTTGTGAAAACCCGCATGCTAAAGTTAATTTTGGGAACGAATCAAGAGGCTAACGAAATCTGATTTAGGAAAATCCTAGGAGGATTACTTAGGTTGAGGGGAAGCTCTCAACGCTATTGACTAATTTGGAAAGGGATCAGCTGCGTCATTGGCAAAAACCTCGTGTGGAAGTTGCAATAGAGGAAATGGAGCTCTGAGTTCTGTTTGATAGTTGTTTTAAGAACAACTGAGGTGATTTTCTTTACCTTTGAAGTTAATTGATGTCCCCATGGTTTATTTCTACGTTTAAGATAAACGTTTCTGGTAAATCCTCATTCCATCTTCTTTCGGGAAGTGTTATCTCGAAATCTTGGGGGCGAGTCAAGAAGTTTCACAAATGACCTTTCCGTCACAATTGTTCGATGTGTATGAGAACTGTTATGGATTTTATAAAATTTGTTGAGAACGCGTTTACACCCTCCGAGGAAATCGTGCTTGTTCTTACCTCTACCGTGGAGCACCAATTTATGGATCTCATTTTCAACCAATATGTCTATCAAGTGTCTTGTATTAAACCCTTTGATTTAGATCAATCAAAGTTGGGGAGCAAGCGAGGGTAATTGGAATGAAGCTTCGGAAGTGTTTTCAAACGCGGTGCCAAGCCTATGTAGGCGAATGATGAGTTTCTCATGTAGATTCGTAACCAGAGAGTTCGTATCAAGGTAGTAGTGGATCATACTTGGAGATTGATGTGCCAACTTGGGAAGATTTTTTTTCTACACTCATTCCGTTAATTCAAGATTGTGTTCCAGCAACTTAAGACCCTTCTGAGAATGTCGATCCTCGGTTAGTTGGATGAAAGACTTAGCGAAATTTTGAGGACAAAATTCTTTCAAGTTGGGGAGAATGTAACATCCTCAAAATATTTAATGGAATTATTTGGGTGTTAACCCAATTAAACCAATTTAGTACTTAACTGGTAAATTTATCGAGTGCTAAAATTATTTATTTGTTGTCATCGGATCGTTAACCGGATAAGACGGACCAATGAAGTTTTGGAATCGAAATAGGAGATTTCGATCAATATGGTAATTGGACCACGTTACTAAATATATATTAAATATATGTATGTGTAACCGTGTGTGTGTGTGTTAAAAAGAAAGGAAAGAGTTAATTAAAAAGAAAGAAAGAAGAAAGGAAGCACGAGACAGTGAAGAGAAAAGAGAGAAAGAAGAGAAAAAGAAGAAAATGGCGTGAGGGAGAAGAGAAGAGGGAGGAGAAGACTTCACCGAAACGACTTCCGTCCAACACGAAAAATGTTCATCGCTACTTCCTCTTTGTTTTGGTACCAAAATCTTCATCATCAACTCACTCTCCTCAAATCCACCATTTTCGAAATTTGGAGAAAAGTGGAGGTTTTGTTGTTCAAGCTCAAAGGGAAGCTTTGGATGGTGTTTGGGAGCGAGCTCAAGGTGGATAGCGCAAATATTGAAGTCTGATTTGGAGTTGTGAAGAATCAAGGGTTTTAGGGAGAAAATTGGATTTATGTGTGAATAGTGTCATGGAGGTTAGAGGAGGAAGATGATGAATAGTATCCGTGGAGAATTTTGGGGAAATCGGTATTTCGGTCAAAAAGCGGTTTCGTGATCGAGCGGAAAGTTTTGGAAGCGGATTGGAGCGACGTCGGAACGGAAAGTTTATGCGGGGAATGTTCGTGTGGTTACTCGGCGAATTCGGCTCGATCGTGGTTCACGCTTCAAGGGTGAGTTCTACTCACGTTTAGGATTTTATGTTTCGAATTAATTATTTAACTGTTTTACCGCTTTCGCTGGACTGGAATATTTCTGGATATTGTCTGTTTCGGATTAGGAATCGTTCGGAGCGAGTCTTGGGTTGCGTCGCGTTAAAATGGAATTTTTGGGTGATTTGATTCGAGAAATTTTGATTTAAAACCGTTATTTGGAAAATCGTCGTATTTTGATAAACTTCGATTTGATTAAGATTTTGATTAATTGTTTGATGTTTATTGGGTTTGGTTATATGTGTGTGAAAACTGTTTTCGATCGAAATTAAAATCGGAATTGAGCGGAATCGCGGTTTTCGCGCAAAACCGCCAAAATCTGCCTTAACAGACCCCCCCTTCTGCCTGTTCGCGCCTAACTTGCGCTCCAGCGCGACTTCAGCGCAGATTGACAGAACCTTCTGCCTGTTCGCGCGTAACTTGCGCTCCAGCGCGACTTCAGCGCAGATTGACAGAATTTCAGCAACCAAACACTGTTTTTCGTTTCGCGATAACTTTTGATCCAGGAACCCGATTGAGGTGTTCTAAGATGCGTTGGAAAGCTTATTCAGAGGCCTAACTGAATATTCTATTTTTAAGGCAAAATGATCTGTTTTTGATATTAAAAATGGTGTCGAAAAATGGTCAAATAGAGTGCGAGTGTGAACTTGGATTTTTATAAAACTTGGAATTAAAGTGTTTCATTGATTGTCTGATTTGATGGACCGTGGGTTCATAGTGCTGTAGATATATATATATTATATCGAGTTTGGGTGACGACCCATGTTGACATACTAGGCGGGGAAGTCATGAACCCTTACCCTAGGCTCTGGGCCATTAGGAAACACTATTGGTTATGGGGTTCGCCGGGATTAGCAAGTGGATTGCAGTCGGTGTTGTGTCAAAAGTTTGTGCTGCGTTCACCGGGATTAGCAAGTGGATTGCAGTCGGTGGTACGTAGAAAGGCCTAGGATGTTAGTTCATCGGGATTAGCAAGTGGATTGCAGTCGGTGTCCTATTAGATCAAAGCCTTATTGTATGGTACACCGGGATTAGCAAGTGGATTGCGGTCGGTGTCGTGTCAACCTTAAAAATGTTTTAAACGGACCGAGAGTGTTAGTAGGGGTTCCGGTAGAACTCACTGAGATTGTATCTCATTGTTTATATGTTGTTGTTTTACAGAGAAACAGGGACGGCAGAAAGCCAAGGAGCACGAGTAGGTTGAGCTCAGGCGACTGCTGATGACTTAGCTATTACGCTTAAGTTTATTTTTCCTTTTGTTGTCTTTGTACTACAACTCTATGTATTAATGTTATGTATTTATTTCCGCTTTCTTGTACGATATTGAACACTGTATTTCACTGATGGTTTATGGTCTTACTTATGTTTAAGACTGTTCTATTGTTATTCAGTGAAAAATTTATAGTGGTGTTCAGTATTTAAACAGGAAATGTATCTCTGATGATTTAGGTTTGGTACACTTGGCATCCTTTAGCAAATTCTATGCAATCTTTTAGCATAGTTGGCCGGTATACTCCTTGTCGAAACAAGAGTCACTTCATTTTGTGACCTACTTGGTGAGATCCACAAGTTCCACTATGAGTATTGGATATTGCTAAATATGCCTCATTTTCACTAAGACATTTAAGTAAAACTCCTTCAGGAGTTTTCTTGAACAATTTGTTTCCAATAATCACGTAGCTTAATGCTCTATACTTGGTTTTTCTATTTGTTATTCCTGTTGGATTTTCCAAGTATTCGACAATGTGCTTTCGCCAATCATCATTCGACATATTGTCAATGGCAAAAATTTCAAAATATTGAAAATTGTGCCAATTTTCTTCGCTAACTGGAGGTGGTAATGTTTCCTCTGCCCCTCCCCCCCCCCCCAGTTTTGGCATTGACAATTCAGTCGAAGAGTATTCTGTCGAAATGAGTTTCTCTTTTATCTCTATTAATTTCTCTAGTTTCTCTTTAGAGACTTTATAGCCTGAAGCAATTTGTGCCAAATCATTTGTCTCTTGGTTGTCAAATCGAGGCACGTGTTTAATGTTAACATAGTCGAAATGTTTTAACAACGTGTTGGCAGTGACAAAATACATTATCAAATTCTCTTTAATGCATTTATATTCTTTAGTTAGTTGCTTCACAACTAATTCAGACTCGCCTCTAATTTCGACAGCTTTTGCCCCCAATTCTAGCAAAATTTTAAGTCCTGCTATCAAGGCTTCGTATTCAGCCTCATTATTGGAGAAAAATCCTTGAATTTTAAATTTATACTTCGTTGGGATATTTATTGGAGAAATAATTAGAATCCGGATTCCAGAACCATTTTTATGGCTTGAACCGTCGAAGTATAACTTCCATGGTCGAATATTGACATAGTTTGCTGTTGCTTCGACCAATGAGTGGTCGACAATGAAATCAACAACAATTTGCCCTTTGATAGCTTTCAAAGGCTGATACGTCAGTGAATATTCAGAAAGAGCTAAAGCCCATTTACCAATTCGACTATGCAATATTGGTTTCGACAGCATATGTTTAATAATATCAAAATGGGAATAAACATACACATCAACAGGCTTTATATATTGCTTTAACTTTGTACAAGAGAAATATAAACAAAGGCACAATTTCTCCGTTGGATGATATCTAGTTTCAGCATCGTTTAAAACCCTACTGAGGTAATAAATGGCTCTTTCGACACCAGTTTCATCCTCTTGTGCTAACATACTACCTATTGATTTCTCTGATGCTGCTATGTACAATTTCATCACCTTATTTCTAACAGGTGGTAGCAATATAGGTGGTTTAATCAAATAAGACTTGATCTCGTCGAAGGCTTTCTGGTGTTCTGGATCCCATCTGAACACATATTCTTTCTTCAGTCGAAGCAATGGCGAAAAAACTTGAGTCTTGCCACTTAGGTTTGAGATGAACCTTCTAAGGAAGTTGATTTTCCCTAATAACGACTGTAGTTCTTTTTTAGTCGAAGGAGCCTTCGTTTCCAAGATTGCTTTTGTCTTGTTTTGATTTATTTCAATGCCTTTTTTGTGGACGACAAATCCCAAGAAATCACCTGCACGCACACAGAAGACACATTTTATTGGATTCATATTCAATCCATATTTTCTCATTCTTTCGAATGATTGTCGAAGGTGGTCTAAATGACCACTTTTTGATGAGGACTTAACAACAATGTCATCTATGTATACTTGCATAAAATCTTCTATAAAATCATGAAACATAGAATTCATTGCCCTTTGGTATGCGGCACCAGCATTTTTTAGGCCAAAAGGCATTACTACCCATTCATAGACGCCTAAGGCCCCTAGGCATCGAAATGCTGTTTTCGACACATCTTCTTCGGCAATAAAAATTTGATTATACCCTGAATACCCATCGAGCATACTTAGGTACTCAAATCCTGCTGCCGAATCAACTAGCATTTCTGCCACAGGCATAGGATATTGATCCTTGGGTGTAGCATTATTTAAATCTCTAAAGTCTATGCAGACTCTTAGTGTTCCATTTTTCTTAATAACAGGAACAATACTAGCTAACCAATCAACATACCTGGCAGTTCTGATGAAGTTGCTTTTGAGTAATCTTTCGATTTCTTCTTTGATATTCAACAGAATATGCGGTGCAAATTTTCTTGGTGTTTGCTTCACTGGTTTCCTATCTGGTCCAATGGGTAGCTCTAATTCAACTACTTCTCGACGCAGTCCAGACATTTCGTTGTAGTCCCAGGCGAAGTAATCCTTGTACTCCTTCAAGAGGTGAATAGTTCGATCTCTCAAACCTTTGTCGATCTTAGCACTGATGAATGTTGGCCTCTTTATGGAGCCATCTCCTAAGTCGACTTCCTCCAAAGGGTCTTGAGCTTGAATCCTTTTGGTCGAACCCATTGGATCCTTTTCAAAACCTAAAGGCTCATCGTGATAGATACAATCAAGCCTTTGGTCTTCGACCATACTGTCCTCATCTTTGATTCCACTGGTTTCTTTAACCATTTCTTTTATTTCGGCTTCCAAAGCCGCTTTTTGTTTGTTTTCGGCCACGTAGGCCGTGATTCGATCTCAAATACTGGGCTCAGACATCAGTAGTATTCAGGGACCATCCCACCCTGTAGGCTTACAGAAGCCTTTTGGGTAACTTGCCTCACCAATTACCTCCCTTTCCCAGATAAATCCATGAGTAGGGTGAAGATCTAGTGAGGCATATACATTGTCTTGAGGGACATAGGCTCTATTAGAAGGTGTGCATGGCGCAATATTCGCCAATTGCTTGTCGAAGGTTTGCTTGGTGATGTGGTCAACTTCTGCCAAAAAACAGCTTTGGTCACCTTCCACATTTTCGACCAAGTCGTCTTCCCTCCAAATAGAGATTCTTTGGTGGAGTGTCAAAGGGACTGCCCCACTCCATGTATCCATTCTCTACCAAGCAACAAGTTAAAATTTGCCTTGGTAGGAATAACCATAAACATGGTCAATCTTTTGACACTACCTACCACCAGCTCGACTTCTATGGCTCCAAGTGAATAGCCAGATTTGCCTTCGTAGTTAGTGAGTACTATATTGTGTGGCCTTAAATCAGTGTCTGATTTGCCAATCTTTGCTAGCATATGTCGGGGCATTAAATTAACTGCAGCGCCTCCATCAACTAGTACCTTGTTGACACCCACATTGTTGACCTTGGCTTGAATGAACAATGGCTTAAGGTGATATTTCATCCCCCATCTGGCCTTTCAAAGACAGCACTCTGCTCTTCCATGCAGCCATTATTCAAAACATAGTAACAAATTGGCTTATGTTTAGCCATGTCTTCATCGAAGTCTTTCTCGACTTCATTTATTTCTGAAACCACGTCGAACTCAATTGGGAGAATTGAAACGACACATATTACGTCGAAATCAGGTTCCGAATCTGAGAATTCAGACCCCATTTCTTCGTCATCCAGATTGATGCCTTCCTCTGGGTTGAGCCCTTGTTTAATCACTGAGAGAGGAGGAAATATCCTTTCTGTTGCAGACCTCCTTGGTATTTCGACGACAGAAGACAGTTGTTTCCCCTTGTCTGTGTTTGAGGTCTTGGCTTTTTCTGCGGCAGCCATTTTCATCTGGCGTTGATACCTTCGCCATTGGGTCCTAGTCATAGGATTCTTACTCTTGTAGTTGTTATTGTAGGTATATATGTTTGAATCAGGGGCCTTATTTTGATGTATGGCACTGGAGCTTCCTTTTGCCATGTTTGGGTAATATCCCGTATCTTTACCTCCGGAATATACCCACCTTTCGACAGGAGACCTTGCAGATGGCACAAATGTCTTCACTTGAGCCCTTTGAGGTTGCTTAGTCGAAGGCGTGACCTTGTATGGTACACCTCTTGGATTAAAGCTGAATTTGGGCCTGTTATCGACCCACTTGCTCTTCTTTTCGACCGAGGATTGAAACTTTCAAGGCTCTTGGCTGCCTCCTTGTCGAACACTGAACTGCACCTTGGGCACAGCATTACCTCAGTGTTATTGATCTTGCACCTGTTGAGGAAACCAATCAATTCCTCCTCAGCCTTAAAGTATACTACCTGCATCTAGGGGTGTTCAGTGGTTCAGGCAAATCCAAACCAACCCACGATCCAATTCAAACCGATATGTTTGGTTCGGATATTTTTCGTGTTCGGGTCAAAATCGAACAAATCCAAACCAACCCGTAGTTGTTTGGATCGGGCAACGGATTTTAAAAATCAAATCCGCTAACCCGAACCAACCCATATTACGTCATAACAATTTTGTAATTTTAGATGCACACGATTTTATTTGCTTAGAATTTTTACCTTAATAATTTATGATTAAGTTGTAAAATTTTAATACTATGAATAGGAAGACTATTAGTGGATTTGAGTTTGATTTTGTGTGATTTTCAATTTTTTTAGCTATTTAAAGTGTTGGAATATCATATAAAAATGTTTTTCAATTTTCATTGTACTGGTCCTGAGTGACCATTTTTACGCTAGATTCAAGGACTTCAGTGTTTTTTGTTACACTGTCGTTTCTAGCAACGACTTCAGCAGCTTCGACGACCATAATGTCGACCTCAGCATAATTTGCTTCCGCTGTCGGAAGAGGATTGGTGTCAATCTGCATCAGAGGCTTCGACTTGTCATCAAACTTAAGCCTTCCTTCGTTCAGTGCTTTTTGAACTAGATCCCTGAAAAGTACACATCGAGAGGTGTTATGACCCAAAAAATTGTGATATTTGCAATAACCTCTTTTCTTTTGTTGTTCTAATGGTGGTATTTTTAGACCCTTAGGCACTAAAATTTGACCATCAGTCACCAAAAGATCAAATATTTGGTCACATTTTGTGACATCAAAGGTATATGTCTTTGCAATAAATTTATCATTTTTGGGTTCGACAGGATTTTTCCCATCGGAAGGCCTTAACAATTTACACGTATATTGTAACATCCCCTATTTTTGCTATTTAATTATATTAGCATAATATTAATTATTAGTGAATTATTTAATTGATTGAAATTGTTTAAATTGAAAATGACTTGTTTGATTTGTTAAGTATGGAATTGTATGTGATTGAGTATTTAATTAGGTTAAGTTAGGGTGATTAGGATTGATAGGAGTCATATGGAATAGAGTTAGTAAGTGAGGGGTAAATTAGTCATTTTATCCTATCCCTTTTAAAACCCACCCCAGCTGAACCATATGCAAAAACACTTCATTTCCTCTCATTTTCTGAAAATCTGGAAAACAGAAATAAGATAGGGAGTATAGAGAGGGAGAGGTCACGAAGGAGAGGAGAGGAAGAGGGAAGGCTCAATCTGAATGCATGTCATGTTTCTCACCACCATCCTTCATCATTTCACTTCCTCTTCCCATTGATACTATTTTTGCAAGCTGAAACCCATCCATCTCCAATTCACCATTGATGGACCTCAAGCTCAAAGTGGGGGTGAAGAGTGTTGCATGTGAGGAGTGAGCTTCACACTTTGATCTAGAAACCATAACAAGCATTAGAGAGATCATTTGATAGCTAGATTCGAAGTGGGGAGAAGCTAGGTTCAACCGGCCCATCCTTGCAACTTTGGAGCGATTCCGGAGAAAGCTCGTGAGTCGGTGTTGTGATCAAGTCCAAGGAGAGTTCGTGGTTCTCGGGAACGGTTGAATCATTGGAGTCTCGGCAAATAGGTGAGTTCTATACTCACTAGGATGTTATGGTCATGTGTGTTGTGTTTCGAGTTTTGGTCTCGTAAGTTATGAAAACCGGTATTGAACCGTTTTATGAAAACTTGGATGAATCGTTAAACTATGTGTTTGATTATGTTAAATCGTTGATTGTTGTTATGTTGTTGATTGGTTGATGATGATTGATTGGTTTCCATGACTGTTTTGATGTATTATTAAGTTCGGATGTGAATCGGAACGGATACGGGAACAATCGGAATGGACGAGAAAACACGAAAACTGACTTTTCTGAAATACTGGTAGTCACGCACGGATCGTGCGCCCCTGGGCACGGATTGTGCGTGAGGTTCTGGTACTCACAATGGATTTCTGAAAATTGAGCACGGATCGTGCGCCAAGGCGCACGGGTCGTGTGTCTCTTGCTGGTACCCAATTTCAAACTATGTCCTAAGTCATTCCGATTGGTCCTAAGTCCCTTCTAATCCACTCCTCAAGGCTTCCCAAGGATGGAAGCATATTAATATCATGAAATCAAGTAAGATCGAAGTAAATTTATGTTATGATCATGTCTTGCTTATGTGAAGGCCCGATGTGGTAATTATGCGACTGATTATGACTAAGTTAGATAATCATAATGTTGAATATGGGTGATACATTATGATGTGGACTAGGTAATGGATAGTTATAAGCTAAAATAACAACGTTAGTAATTCCGTGAGAGATCACCTAATGACAAGATCATGTTAAGTATAAGATTAGGTTAAGATTAAAACCATAGTTATACAAGTTCATTGTCATGTTCACAGATCATTGTTCACTGCTCATTGTTCAAGGTATATTAAAATATATACATCAGGTTAGGGTGACGACCCTATTTCAGTTTAGTGTGCTAGGGGAGGGGAAGTCATGAGCCCTATGAACCTAGGCCCCTTGAGGTTTGCCCACTAGTGATTAGTGGATTGGGTTCACCGGAAGCTTATTTTGCCAAGTGACCGGTGACGCGCTAATAATCATTGTTAGGCTCAGTGATTGAGCATAGCTCATTGTTAGGCTCAGTGATTGAGCATAATTCATGGTTAGGCTCAGTGATTGAGCATAGTTCATTGTTAGGCTCAGTGATTGAGCATAGTTCAGCCACATAGTCAACTTTGAGGACTATGAGTTTTAGATAACGAATCAAGCATAATTGAACCGAGAGAGTTAGCAAGGGGTCTCGATAGAACTCACTGAGACAAGTTGTCTCACCCAATCCATGTTGTTGTTTTTTTGAGAATTGCAGGCTAAGTTGAAGATGATGAGGCATGGTCATGGAGATGCTTGAGGAGCAGCCGCTACCTTTATTTCTTTATGTCTTGTATTTCAGTTTCCTTGTACCCTGTATTCAGATAATTAGTATGTACGATTGTACGACTTATGTTATAAAGTTGTAAATCGCTTCCGCAGACTTTCGGTTTTGAGTATTGAACACTAGTTGAGGGTGTAAGGACCGACTTTATTTATATTCAGTTCAGTTATGTTAAGCACGTTTGATGAGCGATTCATCGAAATCTAGTATGTGTTCAATATGTTAAAAGGAAAGTCACTCTGATGTATGCCAGTAGTGCATTTCGGTAATTTCTACAAGTTAGAAATTAACGGGGTGTTACAATTGGTATCAGAGCAGTTCGACCTAGTCGGGCTTAGAATTCCAGAGTCTCTTACGTCTTCTAAGTGTGATTCCTCTTAGTATGCTATTAGACGTTTAGCCTGATCAACTAAACACTTTGTGCATATTTCGGAGAATCATAGCTGGTGGAAGTAGGAGAAGCGTCCCTGTTGATCCAAATACCGAATGGATGCAGAACGTCGTCGAGACGCAACAGAAGATGATGAATGACATGATGCAAATGCAGCAGCAGCAGATGGCTCAAATGGCCCAGATGGCTCGAATTCTTGGTCATTGTCATTAGCATTGACATAAGCAACCTTTTCTTTTTTATTGAATCGACTAGTTCTGGCTTTTTCATCTTTAAGCCTTTCGACTTGTCGAACTCTGTCGGCCAATTGTGCCATATCTCTTAGGTGTAAAGTGTCTAACTTTTTCCTAATAGAGTAATCTAGGCCACCAGCAGCCATTTCGACTAACTCATGTTCAGGCACTTGAGTAAAGCACCTTGCCTCGAGAAGTCTAAATCTATTGAGATAATCATCAATAGACTCTGGCATTTTGCGTCGAACACTAGCCAATTCTTTAAGGCTAATTTTGCACTGGCCCATGTAGAATTGTTCATAGAATGCCTTGTCCAACTGATTCCAATTAAACATGGAATGTGGGGGTAAAGTGGTGAACCATGTAAAAGCATTTTTCGTTAAAGAATTTGGAAAATATTTCATTCTTAAATTCTCATTTTGCGCTATGTCACCAGCCTCAGTTAAATAACGGGCAATGTGTTCGACAGTAGATTCACTGGTTTCCCCAACAAATTTTGTGAACTTAGGGATTTTCCAACCCCTAGGCAGATCTGTTTGTATCACATATTCCGACATGGGTGATACAAAATTAGGCCTATGTAAGCCTAGATTAAGGCCATTTTGGGCTAAAATAGTTTCGACAAGATTTGCCAAATTATTTTGGTTCCCAAAGTTATTTTGCTGAACTTGTCTTACTACTTTGTCAGCGTTTTGGTTCCTATTGACTAACACCACTTCAGGAACAGGATCTTCGACAACAAATTGTTGTGCTTGATTCATGGGAATTGCGTTGTTGGGGCTTTCGACAGGGAATTCAACAGGCCTGACATTCTGCATTTGGGGAATTGGCTGATTATGCACTGGTGGAGTGCCAAAGAAGTCAGCAATTCGACCCATTTGTGTTGCTAACATCTGGTAACTATTGTTTGTGTTTTGAATTAGAGGGTTAAACACAGTACCAATATGTTGTGTCAGCATATTAATCATATCATGGTTACTATCATCTATTTGTTGCCTTAATGCCAACAAAGATGATGTGGTTAATGATGGTTGAGCATTTCGACTATAAATGTTTTCAGGAGAATTATGTATAGGCGAAAAACTTGAGGCTATGTTTTCTGCATACGTAGATGCGCTTGTTTGAAGCCCTACCATCACGGCTGTTGGCATACCATATGGATATTCCTACCGTTAAATGGCAAATTAAATGGCATGTTTCCAATCATGGAATTAGTCATTAAAGAATTAGTCGAACCAAATAGTGGTGGTACAGGAACCATCATATTCGACACAGGGGTAATAGTAGGAGCTGTTACAGCGGTTATGGCCATAATCGTCGAAGAAGGTAGTGGAGCGGTTACCCCCGCTACGGTTGGAAAAGATACAGGAGCGGTTACTCCTGGAATGTTTGTAGTGTAACACTCTAAATATTTAATTAATTTATTTAATTAAGTATTTAGGAATTTATTTAATTTATTGGGTATAATTTAATTAATTAAAATTATATTAAAATGGTGTAGGTGGTATTTGGAGATGAATGCGCCAATTAGCTAGACTTGGGGTTAAGTGAAAAGCCCAAGCCCATGATCCATTGAGACATGCGAATACACTAGGTCATGTGGAGTTAGGGTTTTTGTTCCATCATTTTGCGAATTGGAGAGAATAGAGAGGGGAGAGGCACCGTTGGAGAGGAGAAGAGGAGAAGAGAAGTCGCACAACCAAGGAGAGGAAAGGGACGTGAATTGTTGCCGTGGTTCCGTTCGTGACCGTCTCTAGGGCTTCTACTCTTCGAATTCGAGGTAAGGGGATGTCCTATCAATTTATATAATAGGTCCTATGATAGGTTTTAAGTAGAGATGGCCTAGATCTAATTCGTGGGTATGATGTATGTGTAATTTCATGTTGTTATTTCGATTGGCATGTTGTTGGATGAAATTGTTGCTCAAAGATTCGTTGTTGGTGTTAGGGGCGCCTAGGGCGCCATGTGTGTGCTTGTTGTTCCTGAACTTTTGATGTTTTTAGGCATAGGATTTGGCGCCCCTGTGCTGGGCGCCGTGGCCATGTTATTGTTGTTACTGGATTTTGATGTTTGAGGTACAGAATTAGGCGCCCCATGCGCCCTGTGCCAAGTATGGTTGTCGCTGAAATTTTGTTGCTGGGAGTGTTCTGGGCGCCAAGGGCGCCAGTGCGTGTTGTGCGCGTGGGTGTGTGCGCCATTGTGTGTTGCCCTGGGCGCTGGGCGCTGAGCGCCCGTGTGTGTGTGTGTGTGTTGCGCTGGGCGCTGGGCGCCCGTGTGGATGTGTGTTGCGTGTTGCTGGGTGCCAGGCGCTGGGCGCCCAGGGCGCCAGTTTTTCAGGATGTTCCCAAAATTTTTATGAAAACTGTTTTCGCTATATCTTTTGACTCGGACATCCGTTTTAAACGTTTCAAAAAGTGTTGGGAAGCTTTTTCAGTTGCCTATCTGTGTGTCCCATTTTTAAAAATAAAAACTTATTATTTCTGAAGGTTGCTGGGGCGTCCCAAGTGGCTGCTCCCGGTGGTCGTTGCTGTGACATTGAAAAATCGTTTTAGTGTCTTTAAAAATCCCCCTTTGTGTATAACCAGTGGTTTTAACGTTTTGGTGTCAAAAGTGATGATTTTGACGATGATGCCCTTAGTGGCTAGTTAAATGACCTTTTTGCCCTTAGTGGCCAATGTTGTTGATATTGACGTGTAAATGACGATGATGCCCTTAGTGGCTAGTTAAATGACCTTTTTGCCCTTAGTGGCCAATGTTGTTGATATTGACGTGTAAATGACGATGATGCCCTTAGTGGCTAGTTAAATGACCTTTTTGCCCTTAGTGGCCAATGTTGTTGATATTGATGTGTAAATGACGATGATGCCCTTAGTGGCTAGTAAATGACGTTTTTGCCCTTAGTGGCTATTGTTTGAGTTGATGATGTTTATGAATAAGTGACGATGAAAATAAGTGACGTTGAGGCCCAAAAGGCTAAGTGATGATAAGGCCCAAAAGGCTAAGTGACGTTGTTGTGTGTAAATTGTGAATTGACAGGTGTTGTGCCTCTTGTTTGGCAAATTGGTAAGTGACGGGTCACATAGTTGACTGTGATTGTGTGTTTGTGCGTGGTGCATGTCATAGTGTCTCATGCCTCCCATATGCATAAACCCAGTGACGTTTTTGAGGCCCAAAAGGCTAAGTGACGATAAGGCCATAAAGGCTAAGCGAGGTTTGTGAAAAGGTACCTCATGCATATGCCCGCGAGTGGGTTGCATTTCATATGCCTACATGACATAGTGATGAGTTATTGTAGTGATGTAATTGATGATTGTGATGTGATTATTTTAGAGCTGTGATTTGACTTATTGCTTATCATGTGATTTATTATATGGATTGAATTGGACTCACCCTTCTGTTTGAATGTTACCCCTATGCGGTAACGTGCAGGTGATCACGAGTGAAGGACTAGGTACCTTCACTACTTCGAGTCGAGTCGTCACGCTCTGATACGTAGCACTCAGGGGGGGAACGAACTTGATGTTTATGAATGATTTCAGCTGTTATGATTTTGTTGACGATTCTGTTTTATTTTGTTATTCCGCTGCGTATTTGGTTTTTATTGACGTTAAGTTTATTTGCGATGATAACTGTGTTTTTGAGGCTCTCCTCTTAGTGACGTGCTACGTGATGCAGGATTATTGTGTTTGAGCTGTTTTATTGAGAAGCATTATTTTATTGAAGTATGTGTAACATTCCTCGTGCGAAACAAATTTTTGAAAACTCTGATATTTTTCCAATTAAATTAACGGGTAGAAAAGGGGTGTTACATGTAGCGTCGGAATCACTAACTGACACTTGGGAATGTGCATTTGATGTGGAAGCAGTATTCATGTTATAATGAGGCATTTCTGCAATGTGTTTACCACTTCTTAAACGCATATACAGTATAAAATACTGATTTTGAGTTTGATAAGAAACCCAGAAATGTTCTCAACAATCACTTTAAAATTTAGCACAAACGTCCCACCGGGCGTGCCAATTTGTTTACTGTGGTTTTTGGTAAACACCGCTAGTTACACAGACGTGTTGTTTGCGAGACCAACTAGAAACATCTCAGAACATTTGTGTTAAAGTTTTTATTGAAAGTGTTTAGTGTTCTTGCGGGTCGTTTAACAATGGTGGAGAAAACGTATATAATGAAGCGAGAAGGCGTTTAAGAGAAATGCAGAAAAGTGAAATGTAATTGCAGAAACTTAAACAACAAAGAAAAGAAGATTGAATGCGAGTAAAATGCAGGAATCTTTAAAGAAACAAAAGTAAAATTGCATTGAATTTAAAGGGTGGTTCGCAGATTCATACATGAATTTTCATAGACTCTTTTCCTCTGATTGTGGAAGTATGAGTGTTTAGAAATTATGTAGAAATGAATTGCGACCTTGACTTCTACTTAGAAACTCCTATTTATACTAAAAAGAAGAACAATAACCGCACAACGGTTTTCGAAATAGATAACTGCTAAACATTTCGACTAGGTAACTGCTCTACTCTTCGACAATGTCGCTGTTACTCCCTTTCGACAGCGCTCTACTTGATCTGCTATCCAAATATCATTTCCCTTCCTGTCGAACCATTGGCTTTAGCTTTCCAATTTTCGCTAAGTTAAGAACTATGTTGATTCTTCTTGGATACAACTTCCCACTGTTGAAAATAAGGCCTTTCCTCTTGAAATTAATAAATCAAACCTCGTTGACTGCATTTAATTTAGCCTTGTCGAAAATGCAGGCTAACAGCACCAACCTGATTTTAACTCCATCTTTCACAAATGTGTAAGTGTTGGCATGACCATTGTATAAGGCATGGCGATCATACTTCCAAGGACTCCCAAGAAGAAGGTGACAAACATCCATAGAAATAACATCACACCATATATTGTCTTTGTACTTTTGACCAATGGAGAAAGATACAAGACATCATTGAGATACTCGTACCTCATTTCCCTTGTTGAGCCATTGTAGCTTGTGTGGTTGTGGGTGCTCATTTGTCGGCAACTTCAATTTTTTCACCATATAGTTTTACACAACATTCTGACAACTTCTACTATCGATGATGACATCACAAACCTTGCCTTGCAAGGTGCAACGAGTGTGGAAGATATTGTGTCTTAGCCATGTTTCTTCTTTCGTCGCGTTGTGTGTAAGCTCCTTCTAACTACCAATGATTCACCATAATCGGCAGAAACACACTCTTTTTTCATATATTGGCTCACCCATATCCTCTTCTTCTAATGCTTCATGAATATCTTCTTCTTCAGAGGGCTTTACATAACTAGAAGGATCTAGAAGCATTTAATGTTAGTAGTTGATTACAAGAAAATTCTAGAGAATGAGAATACTCTAGTGCATATGTCTTAAGGCTTACCTAGTAATTATATACTATTCTCAATTTCTTGAAGCTTCCATATTATTCTTCATCATTATAATTCTATTATTATTATTATTATTATTATTATTATTATTATTATTATTATTATTATTATTATTTGAAGTTGATATATATATATATATATATATATATATATATATGAGTACACAACTAACATAAAATAAATTTCTAAAATAATTATCATTTTTGCCCCCATGTCTCAATTCTACATATGCGAGATCTGTTTTAATAATGGCAGTTTTTTTTTGGTACCCCCTCATTAGACCCCATACCCCTATTTTACCATAAATCCCCAAAATACCCCTATTTTTTCGTTAAAAAATATTTTTTAACGAAAAATTACGCGAAATAATTAAATGTAACGAAATTCGCTAAACTAATAAACAATAATAATAATAATACAGTATCAATACAGTAAAAATACAAAAAATAATACAACTAAATGTTCAAAAGCTGTAAAGCAGTCAACAGACTATCATAGACATCCCTAGGAATGCCGTCGATTGCCAAAAGACTATCATAGACATCCTGGATATGCCCAGCTGCTTTCTCCATCCTTGACTCTAAGGGAAGTGGACCAACATCCTCAGCAGCTGCAGGTGCATCCTCTGGAGGCGAAGGCGGAGCTGGAGGTGAAGGCGGAGCCGGAGTCAGGCGGGGAATGGACACCTGCAAGTACCATGGTAGGTACTCGTCATCACAAGCACCCTGGACGAGTGTCCGTCTACCGCTGTGCCTGAAAGCCCGCACTGGGGACTGATAGAACATCAGCTGCTGTACTATGAACTCCGTAGATGGACGTGGGCCCGAAATAGGTGGACCAGGAATCTGCTGGACATATCCAAACTGCCAACGGACCCTGTCTGGCATATAAGGCACAACCACATCCCCCCACAGTAGCCAACCTCTGAATAATGAAATGTTGTAAAATCGGAGGTACTGTTTGTGGTCGTCCCAGGGGCTTCATATGACCTGCTCCCTCTGCAAGTCATCCAGCAGCTGCTGAAACTCCGGAAGCTTGATACTATCGCACTTCTTGTTCGCCCACCTGCTGCAACGTGGAAGTGCACTGGCATCGAAGTCTTTCCGCACCACGATGGTGGGGAAATACTCATATATCCAGCCCTAAAATAATTAAAAAAATAAATAAGTAATTATATAAATAAAAGTAATTAAAAAGAAATAAAAATAATTAATGAGATGGTCTCATATATCACAGTCATCTCCCCCCCCCCCCCCACGACATGTGGAATGAGCTGGTTTCAGAATGCCACCTCTCCATAAAAGCTGATATGAGCTCGTGGTTGATGTTGCCGAGAGGTGTGATGTCCAGCTCAAAAAGATACGTCTGCTGCAACCATCCTGCTATATGTGGATGGTGTTGTTGAGGTCTCATCTTCAGTATCTTCCCCCCATGAGAAGCAACTTTAATCTTACTCCGGTCCTGTAAAAAAATAAAAGTAATTAATAAATTATTAAAAGTAATTAATTGTTAAAAAATAAACAAATTCTTAGTATTACCTCGCCCATCTGTAGTAGTCTGTGGACGCAGTGGACATGCAACCGGTGTAATAAAACCTACTCAGCATCCTCATCATATATAATGCTGAGCAACCTCAGCCTCAGCCTGGTCATCTACATGCATGGCGTCTGGCTCAGCAGGCTCGTGATATATAATAGTGCTCCTGCTGCTGCTCTCGCTCTCAGACACGCCTCTGACTCTCAGACGCGTGTCCGACCTGTCTAGTCCTCAATCTGAACCTGCTCCTACTGCCAGGAGGACTCTGCTCATCTCCTCGTCCTGCTCCTGCATGCTCGCCTCGCTCTAGGTTTCCTGTTCTGCTTGCCACTGAAATAGCAAAAAAAAATTAATTAAAACGAAATTTCAAAAAAAAAATTCCGGAAATACCATTTTTTACGGTATTTCCGGAAGGTTAATTTCCAGGGAATTCCGGAAATACCTCAAAAAGAGGTATTTCCAGAAGCCATTTTGGAAAAAATCGTTCTGGAAATACGTCTCTATTTCCGAGAAGTTTAGGGAAAAAACTTAATTTTTCCGAAAATATGATGGAATGAGGAATGAATTCGTTTTTTAACAAATTTTTAGGGATATTTTAGTCCATTTAATCAATTTGGGGGTATGGGGTACAATGGGGGTAAAAAAAACTGTCTTTAATAATAACTAGAACTTAACCCGTGCGATGCACACGATATCATTATAAAAATAGAATGATAGTATTATGCATATTTAGATTCGTTAGGCATGTAGAACGATTTCATAGGGAACAGGTTAAATGAGAAATTTTTATACAAAAAAGACATCGAAGGCGAGTACGTTTACTTGAGGTTATGGAGTCTGATCAGCCGCTCTACCACGGCGAGTACGCACACTTCGATTGCCACCACTTTTCAGAGGAATGCCTACAGTGAAATATGTGTCTGAGTTGCATTTGAAGTCAATTGTTGCTCGTCTTTAACCCAAATAAATTCATAATGTCTCGTGTATTCGTGCGAAAGTATGAAGTCCCATCAACATCGTTCATTACCCATGCATCAGAGTTAGTCCGAAGGCAGATGACAAAGTAAGAGCCTAACGAATTATCATGCATACGCCGATATGCCTGGTAAAAATTTGTTGGAATGCTAATATAAGGTTGAAAAAAAATAGGAAATAAGTGTTTTATCCATAATCTACAACAAATCAGATCTTATAACAATGTTAGAAATATCGTATATCTTTACACCGTTCTCATGTATGTGACAACGAACTTCCTTTCTGCCATGCTGAGTCACAAAGAATTGAGCAAAATGTTGACAATGCAATGAAATCCACCAAAGGTTAAATGGAAATTACTCAGGAGAGGTACTATGTGGTGCCATTAGAACCATAAAATGGCAGTCAATTACTGAAATACAAATAAGATGCAAGTTCAAGGAAGGCCCCTTTGTTTCTGCACCAACTATAGATGTTCAGAAACAATAGCAACAAATTGAATAAAAAGTTACAGTCTAAAGTAGGCATCATTGGGTCTGTGATGGTTACCAAAGATAGAAAGTATGGATAAACTTGTAATAGTTATATAGTTAACGTTACCCGTACATTTGAAAAAGTTGACACGTTTGGGACTAATAGTAATAGATATACTTACCTCACATGATAACACAATCCTGATAATTTTGAATCTTGTTTATTTACTCTCATATTAGCAAAATAAGTACCTCTTTAGATTTAAGTGAAATATTGGGTGTCTATTTTACTTATTGACATAACTTAGGAGGATATTGATAAGGTAAGGTGGAATCTCATAAGTTGTTCTATGGATTTTGGGAACTGATTATCAAGTTGATTATGGATTAGATGAGTAAGACTGATGATTTTTACTAAAGAGCTAATACAAGGTGTTTCTTATAGTACTATCAAGTATATAAAACTGAGGATAGGTTCGGTTGGGTCGACTACAGACCTTTTGGGGGCACTTGTGTTTCGAACTCCTACCAATAATTAGTTGTACTATCGATCTCTGACTGGAGGAAATCGTATTACCCGACACGGTGAGCCTGACTATGCAGGACTGTCTATAATAAGGTGCAACGCTCGGGCCAGAATGATTGGAGTATGGATTGGATATCTTCTCATTGCAAACAATCATGTTATGGCAGTTGAAACGGCCTTTCGCTCAAGATGATAGAGAAATCTCCATGGAGAAGGTTGAGTATATTATTTCTAGTTAGCAGACTAACATTGTTGATGGATTAGAGGATAAGTGTGATATCTAGTTATTTGAATAATTGATTTCACTAGAATATTATTCATGTTTTGCAGAGGGTCTGGTGATTGTGTGTGATTGATTTTATTGGTCTTGATTAAATTTGATGTGTGTCACTTGAACAAATTCTGCTTGTATATTATTTAATAAATTATTGCATGTGATTATATACTATTATATGTGTAACTTGTGTAGCCATCGTGTTGCAAACTTGTGTACGAGTATTTCACTCCTTACATTTCAGATGGCGACGGAAGAACCACTGGGTCACTCGGGCCACCGTCAGATTAGGTTCTTAGAGGACGAGGGAAATCCCATGTGGGAAATCGACACAGTAGCTCGAATTTTAACCTATACTGGTATCGTACAGACAACAAAGGGAATCGGGGGGAGTACCCATGATCTCGATTACTTCTCACGTGACCTTAGAGATTGAGTTACCCATGGACAGAATGATAGAGGCATTGATACCAGATGTGAGGATTCCTAATGTAGTAGTACCCGATGCTGTAGTTCCCGAAGTCGTAGTTCCTGAAGTTGAAATCCCAGTGCCTGTTGTACCTGAGTGGGAACCGTATGATGGTTCCGATAGTGGTGGTACCATCGGGGATATGTTATCATTAGTATTTATGGGACGTTGGGTTTTTTTTTTATGAATTTTTGGAGGTTAGGGTATAAGAGTTTCGTGGGATTTATGATGGATTGTATTCTCTTAAAACTCTATATTTTGAGGCAGTAACCATCAGGTATTTCAGTATAGTAACCTGACTGCTTAGGACTTGGTCTCACTTATGATAGATATAACCTCGTAGGACGTACTACATTTTGACTACTTTTGTGAGATGTGATATTTAGTTGTTAACCCTTTGTAAGCCTAGGGGCATGATTATGACCTGACAGACAGTGACCTATATATAATGCATAGATATATATATTATGAGGTTGTATAATATGATTTTCCTTTATATCTTCTCAAACATTTAGACAATTATTTTTACATAAGTTGAGAATTTGAACTCATATCTACTTTGAATCAATACATTTTCAAAAGAAACTAGAAATGAGATTATTATTTAAGTGTAGCACCACTTTTAAAGGTTAGGAAAAGGGGGTGTTACAGATAGAATGGATGCAGACGTGTGTGTTGAATAGCACAATGTCAGTTTTGGTGAATGGGAGTCCTACGGAAGAATTCCTAGTGCATAAAGGGTTAAGACAAGGAGATCCATTATCACCGTTTTTGTTTCTTATTATGGCGCAGGGGCTTTCCGGGTTAGTTCAGAAGGCTGGTCAGATTGGTGATTTTGATGCTTATCAGGTGTCAGAGACACATGAGTTGTCCCTTTTACAATTTGCAAATGATACAATCTTGTTAGGAAGCAAATATTGGAAGAATTTGTGGAGCATCAAAACAACTTGAGAAGCGATTTGTTGTTGAATGTTAAAGCGCAGAAAAGTATGGATGCAATTAAGAAGCGATTTTCAAACAACTTGAGTACTATCTCGCAACTATATAGAACCTGCAGCACGTTCCGATCGAACTGGAGATGTTATAAAACTGAGATACATGAGCTTATGAGACTGATAGAATCTGAACATTCAGTACAAGAAACTCGCGTATTTCCGACGGATTATTTTTCGCCAGTACGTTTTCGGCGGATATTTGGCATTTTCGGCGCAAAAAATTGTATTTCAGGCGGATTTATTTTTTCATCACTACATTTCGGATAAAATTTTATCATTTCCGACGGTTTTTTGAATTTTTTTTTTAAAAAAAAAACCAAATCCGCAGAAAATGTCGCTGACGATTTAAATAGTCATTAAGTCAGAAATACAAGAAGGCTTAATGACTATTTAAACTGATTAATATTTAAAACACACGTGACAAATATTTGTCACTAATACCTAAAAAAGAACAAATAGTTGTCACTGATATATAAAAAAACACGGGATAAATATTTCTTATTGATAATCTACTATCTATCTTTTACTATCTATTATAATCAACTAATCAACTCAAATAATCAATTGAAACTATGAGTTAACTGCACAGATACATAAAAAAACACGAAATAACTACACTGATATATAAAAAAATACGGGGATAACTGCAATGATATATATAAAAACACGGGATAGCCGCACAGATATATAAAACACACAGGATAACCTTGATATATAAAAAAATACTTCACTGATATATAAAAAAACACGGGATAAATACACAGATTGTTTTTAAATGATACTTTTACATTTTTAAATTTTAATATTCATCTATAGTTTATTTGAAACTCATTTTTTATCTATTTTAAATTTGTCTTTATTTTCACGGAGTAATGTTCGGACTATTTAAATGCTGTCTAAGTTCATTCATAAAATGAACACGAGAGCACCTCGTGCATATGCAATGGTATACTAGTAGTTAGAGCTGTCAAAATGAGCCCAGCCCGTCGGGCTGGCCCACCCCGCAACCCTCATAGAGCCCGAAATTTATGAGCCCGAAATAAATTTGCCCGAGTCCGCCCGAGCCCGAAATTGTCGTTGGCCCGAATGGGCCCAGCCCGCCCGTATTGACAGCTGACTCACGTGATAACACACTGCCTACAAAGGAATATTAAAAATACAACTTATATGGGTAAGGATCAGCAACCTAATTTAAAAACATATATCCATAATGGATAACAACTACAACTAAGGAGCACCAAATACTTTTTAGCTTCTTTCATTTGACCTGGGAGTCAAACCAAAAAAACAAAGTATATAGAACTTCGGGTCTTAGACCGATAGATGCTTATTTCATTTGACCTATAGAGAGTTGCTATTTGCAATCCTGTTATGTTGCTTGATGAAGTTGACAAGATAGGTTTTGATGTTCGTGGAGATCCAGCTTCAGCATTGCTAGAGGTTTTTGATCCATAACAAAATAAAACATTCAATGATCAGTATCCTACATACTTCATGATTTATTGTATTGATTTTTTCACAAATATACATTGATAGTTTATGTAGATACTAGATATCTTTTGTGATGTAGAATTATTTCCGTGCTTAAACTAGCTTAGTGCTTACTTTAAAAAACAAACTAGTATCCCATGGGCCAGCCCATTTGTCCCGCAGCCCTCATAGAGCCCGAAATTTATGAGCCCGGATTAAATTTGGCTCAATCCGCCCGAGCCCGAAATTGTCGTTGGCCCGAATGGGCCGAACCCGCCCGAATTGACAGCTCTGCTGGTAGTGGTACATGAAAAGGAAAACCTATTGCAACAAACTTATCCTTAAACGCCTAAACCATCAACAGTCAACAATGCAGCGCAATTGAACAAACTATCAGCCATGGCCATCTCCAGTTTAAAATTTGTCTGCAAACCCAATCTTCATCTTCGCTCCGTCCCTTTCCAATGTGTGCGCAAGGTTTATCTACATTTTAACCCCTCGCTTCATTATCTCGATCGCTCGCTTCTTCTTTCCCTCTTCTAATTTTGTGTTTCCTCTCTCTCTAGGTCGTGCTAAGATACGTCCCTTCTGAGGCAGCAGAGGAATATAATGGCTCTCATCGCGAACAAGGTAAATGAGCTATTAAACAAGAACCATATTCTCACTCTATGTTTTATGAGCGTGTTGCGTGTGTTTTCACTCTATGGTTTTATTGAGGTTATTAATTTTGAAATAATTTCATGTGTTGGTGCTTTTAGTTGGTGAAGAAAAGAAGGGCCTGACATGGAAGAAATTGAATTCCAAAGAGCTTGGACTTCGAAATTCCATGATAGCAAATCCAACGAAAAAGGTTCTGAGCATGTTGAAGAAAAAGGGTATGTGATGCTCTCAATCATCATTCCACAATGCATCTTTTTTGTTTCAAAAGTTTTGGGAAAAATATTCGCAACTCTGAATCATTAATCTGCAATTCTGTGATACTGTGACATTGTTTTCTTGGCTAATATATGCCAAAGTTCAGCCAATCTTGATTCATAATCAGATTTTAAATATCACAACTCACAATGTTGCTTAAAAAGAAATGATCATTTTTAATCGTTGCAGATATTAGACACAGTTCCTTACCACTTTGAAGTCTGGACATCCTGCTTTTGACTTATATTTAGAATAGAATAGTTTTTAATTTTTCACTTGTGAATTACAGCATCACATGAAGAATCGAACTGATCAAAATAGTTCATCTTTTATTGTTTTTCCTGAACATCTCTACCTGGCACTTGAACATAATCTGTGATGTAATTATAAGATACTTAATTGTGACTACACAATGCTTATCTCATCGCTTAAATTTGTTTGGTCAAGGTCAATTTTGTAACAGGAATTGGGCATTTTCCATCAACCTCATTACTTGGTTTTTACTTTTCAGTTTCAGACAAGCTATTGGAGTTATCTGTTGGTCTGCTTTAATTATGAATTTATGACCCGTGAAATGATAATCCTTACAATGTGGTATACTTTTGGTGCGTCTATGTGCATCACTTAAGTATAAAATTCCAAGGTTTCTTTGTTTATGTCTTCAAGTCAATGGAGGGAAGTGCGTAGTTGATATTTCTTATTTGATAACCCTTTTTCTTCTCCTTGTAGGGTATGATGTGTACCTTGTGGGAGGTTGCGTACGAGATCTGATACTAAAGCAAACACCAAAAGATTTAGCGGATCTTAAAGAGGTTACCTTTATTTCCTATCTTTATTTTGTTTTCGAATCGTTGGTCATGTTGTGGCAGTTTTCTGGACAACTAGAGTGAATTTATAAGCAGTTAGAAGGGCAACAAGTGTTTTTATATTGCCACCTGGTGTTACATGTGGACTTTAAATATAGTAACTCTGGGTTTTGACTAGTCAGGTTCAACCTGAGGTCTCCATTTAATGGGACAAGGCTCTCCCAGGAATTGAATTTGAATCCGAGACCTTACTTAAGAGAAAATGAGCTTCTTGTCACCCAAGCTAATAGGCTTTGGTTATTATACTCAAACTTTTCATAAAAGCTAATTTGTACAATCTCATTTGTAAATTGAATTTTCCACTTTGAGTTTGTTATCTTTAGATCTTAACTTTGCATGGTGAACCTTGACTCAATATTTAGGTGATGAGAACATTTTCATGGTGAGATAGTTGGTAGAAGGTTCCCAATATGTCATGTTCATATGGATGGTACCATTGTTGAGGTTCGTATATTTTTATTTTTAAAAAAATTATCTTTGGTTCGTTATATTCTCTAGAGTGATTGCTTGGGTTTTTTCTCAGTTTGACGCTTTTAATGATAGTTTTATTTTCCCTTCCAATTAGGTTTCAACTTTCAAGTTTTAACACTTCCAATCGCAAGCCTGGCTTCACTCGTGATATTGAGGCACCTAATCGCTGTGATAAGAAGGACTATCTTCGTTGGAAGAATTGTTTGAATCGAGATTTTACAATTAATGGGTTGTGCACCGGTTCTTACAACTTACAATTTTAAAAGCAGAAACTATATAGTGTATTAATTATTTAAGGAAAGTTTGTTTGACTTTTGGCTGCAGGAAGAGGATGATTTGATGATTCGAAGATTCTTGCGCGCTTGTGATTTAGATGTGGAGAAGGCTTCAAAAAAAATGGTGTAGATGAATTCAAACGTACGTTTTCACTTAGTTTCCTATGAAATTTTCTATTCCTCAATCTTTTAGATAAATGTTACTATTTGAACATCAAAATGGAATACTAAAAATAGATAATAATTGTGCTAGTTAATATAGTTCACACACACTTAATGAATTATAGCAGTTGATTAATGGATATATGATATATCAATCTGTTGCAGCTCATTAACCATCCTGATATATTCATCAACCAAATTCAACACTCCATTAATTACATGTGTTAACTGCATTAATCAGCAAGATTGCTTTAAATTTTAGTGTCCCAATTTATATGCAGATAACGTACACATGTGTTTAATTTAATTTATGGAGCCTTTGAAGTCCTAGTGCTAGTATATACTAGTATGGTTTGTGGTAACATGTGGTAATTCGTTTCCACTCATTAACAAGTTTCTCAATGACAAGCAACTCTTTCTATGATACAGGTTTTGTAGTCTGTATTCTAGATAAACTATGTGCAAGGTACGTAATCCTTATTCCAATACTAGAATTCCTTGCTTTTACACTACAAAGAAAAAGGGAATCAACGGCACTTGGTTCGCGGCAGTTACGCCCAACCGCTGCCGCTTAACTTGGTTCCCGCGGCGGTTGCTTATAACCGCCTCCAAGAAGGAACACCAGCGGCAGTTCCCATGCGTGTCGCGACGGTTCTGATTTTTTCAGAAAAAACAACAAACGCGCTAGAACTTTTCATTCCCCGCGAATTTTCCCTAAATCTCAAATACAGAAACCGCTCCGTTCTGAATTCCTCTTCCTCTCTTAGGGTTTGGTCTGAAAACTCTATTGCTAACATAGAAGAACACGCTAATAGGTAAAATCGCTATTACGGTTTGGTCATGAAATCCTCTTCCTCTCTGTTCTCATAGCTAACAGGTACAATCGCTAATAGGTAAAGCTGCGATTTCTTCAGGTACAGCTACGATTTCCACTTCTTCTCTTCCTCATATCTTCGATTTTTCTTGTTACAACATGTTAGGGTTTGGTATCTTCATCCTCTTGTAATTCTTGTTTGCTTTTCCCTTTGAAAGCCTAGGTTAGGTTTTCCCTTTGGAAGACTGTTTGGCATATTTTGCTTTTGTTTTAGATCAGTTTTTACTGTAGCCCATGTTGCTATTTGATTGACTATTTTGCTGAAAGATTATGACTATGTATATGTTAGTTGGATGGAGTTGAGAGCTTTCTGATTTTGGAGTTAAGAATTTAATGAGTGTTTGTAAGGAAAAAAACTATTGCATTTGCAGTGGATAAGATAAAAATTGTTGATACACGTCATTGATTGTTTTGTTATTTAGTTGTTCCCCTGTTTTAAATTGTGTGAATGTGATGTGAGAATTTAAGATATGTCAATTATGCTGTACTGCCATTGTTCCAGTACTGAAATTGCTAGTGTTTTTGTGCCTAGCCATGTCAATTATGCTGTTTGTTGAGAAGGTTTATATGGGTGTAGTCATACTCTTTGTTAAGTTGTTTGGCCACAAGCCAGAGAAACATTACAAATGGGAGCCACTCAAGGATGATCTTGAGCTTGGAAACTCTTCATACCCAATGGTTCTCGTCCAAATCCCAATGTATAATGAGAAAGAGGTACATGTATCATATCATTATATATGTAAAAGTATATCATTTAATTAATAAACCTTTATTAAATACATAAATAATATATGCAGGTGTATCAGTTATCAATTGGAGTTGCATGTGGGCTGTCATGGCCATCTGATAGAATTATTATTCAAGTTCTTGATGATTCAACTGACCCAATCATTAAGGTTTAAATCATTCCCCTACTAATAACACTCAGAATTAAACAATATGTTAATTATTGCTATTTCCCTTTTTCCCTTAGTCAAGACAAGTCCATTTTTTACTCTCTATTAGGCCCTAAAAAGCATAATTTTATTCATAGCTAAACTTGCATGGAAGCATTTCCTTCTCAAAACAACATCACTCTCTAGACATTTTGTTTTGTTCTTTTTTTGTGTGGAGGTGGAATGCCAAAAACTCTACAGAATATGGTGGAGGTGGAATGCCAAAGATGGGCAAGCAAAGGCATAAGCATAAAGTATGAGATCAGAGAGAACAGAAATGGTTACAAAGCTGGAGCACTCAAGGAAGGAATGAAACACAGTTATGTCAAACTTTGCGACTATGTAGCCATCTTTGATACTGATTTCCAACCTGAGCCTAACTTTCTTTGGCGCACTATCCCATTCCTAGTCCACAATCCACAAGTTGCACTCGTCCAAGCTCGATGGAAATTCGGTAATTACATTTAGATTTAACAGCTCTGTAGTTGATATGCTAATTTATTTGATGAATTTGTGGTTTCCAAATAAACTTAGGTGAAAAATGAATTGCCGAGTACCTTTAAAGCCTACTGTTATCAACAGCACTGATGGTCATGTGGTCCAGCTAATCTCTTCAGGAAAGTGGCAATATAAGAAACAAGGTATCAACCTCTTGGAATTTCCTTTATTTTTTATACTGTCCATAATTTGCTTTAAGAAGTCAAATTATTATTGCCATATATCTTCCCTTCTAATTCATTTTTTACCATATGGTGCAGAAAGTGTCAATGTTGAAGAAGTTTTATGTGATCTATAGTTTTTTCTTTGTCCGGAAGATCATTGCCCATGTGGTGACATTTTCATTCTATTGTATCATTTTTGCCTGCAACTGTTTTAGTTCTAGAGATTGAAGTCCCCATGTGGGGTGCTGTCTATATACCTTCTAGAGTTCTATCAACTATCAATACACTCTTTAATGTTGTTGGAACTCCAAGGTAATTAATTAGCCATTTTACTAAGTTGGCAACATTTTGCACACTAATTAACCTTTCCCTATATAATTAACTTATTACCATGTGTATATATATATTTGTGCAGGTCATTCCACTTAGTGATATTTTGGATACTTTTTGAAAATGTGATGTCAATGCATAGGACAAAGGCAACAATTATAGGTTTGTTAGAGACAGTTTTTCTACACTTAAAATGAATGGGTAGTTACTGAGAGTAAACTGGGAGGTCAGTTTTTCTACACTTAAAATGTGCTTTTTGCTACTACAAAATACAAATCACTTTTTAATGTTTTTCATATGCATTCTTATAAGCATTATTTCCTAGTTTGAGAACTCAATTATCTCAATAGAATGCAATTCAGATTATATTCATCTTAGGTTGAACAACGATCCTGGATGGCAGAACATCAAGGTAACAAGTTCTTTGCGTCTAAATTGTATGGCTTCACTATATGTTCATCTCTGTGGAGGGGAAGTTCTTACTACTGTGATTTTATTTATGAAGGTTATTCTTTCTGATGCAAATGTTCCTGGTGAAGGGGAACATAAGATAATGTCTTATATTCGCCTACAAAGAAACCTTAAAGGATTTGATCCAAATACACGACATTGCCTATATGGTTTGGTATATATCTTACTTCCAATATATTCATACTCTTGAAAATCAACTTCCTCTTAACTGTACACCGTTTCACTCAATATCTTGCATGCATTATTAGTCACAGACTTACGTAATTAACTTGTTCATATCATCTGGTGTCTTATGACAGGATGCCGACTTGATTATGTTGGCTCTGGCTACTCATGAAATCCATTTTTCAATTCTCAAGAGAGGTTTGTGTCTATTGAGTTTCTGAATTAGAGCACATCGTCTCGGCCGAATAATTAGACATTGTTAATGATAAAAGAACGATTGTTGTTGTTTATGCAATATTATTGGCTTCTTTCTGTCTAATTGAAAGTGAAGAAGCAGAGAAAATGAGAGTAAGTGAAAGAAAATGTTTGAACTTTGAAGAGAATTCTTGCATTGGGATAATAAATGCTTTGTAACCGGAGGATCTGATCATGCTGTTGTGCTTTGGAAAGAGAATGAGGAGAAAGAATGGAAATCACAAACAATGCATAATCTTCATACATCTGCTGTTATGGGAGTTACTGCTATGATTCAGAAGAGCATTGTGTTATCTGTCGGTCAAGACAAAAAAAATTTGGGGTACAATCCTTGGGTGGGAGAAGAAGATTTTACCCATCGGGTTGATAGCAGATGTTTGGGCATTTTGCCAAATCCATGCGACTTAAATCTGTATATGGTTCAGACTGGGTAAGTGTCGTTATTAACTTTGTTTCGTTACCTTTCACAAGCCTCAGAGCTCGAATACTTTGAGAAAACTTTTTTATTTTTCTTTTTGTTTGTGTTTTTATGTTTGCATTAGTTGATAGTTGTTTTTTTTTTAGAACATATGAAAAACAGATTAGACTCTTTGATATAAGACAAATGCAGAAACATAAAGAGGTGCAGTACTTTGGATGGAAGCAAGATAATGTTGAAACCCAATCAGCTCTTGTAAATCAGGATTGGTCCCCAAGTGGTCTACACTTGTCTTCTGGTTCGGCAGATCCCAAGATTCACATCTTTGATATAAGATACAAAGGAAAGAAGCCGTACCAATCGATCAAAGCTCATGAAAAGCGGGTATTTAGTGCCAAATGGCCTTCGGGCAAGACTCTCATTTCCATTGCAGCAGATCACCAAATTGGATTACACAATGTCGTGTAGAGGGCATTTTGGTCAAGCTGAAGAGTCTTTAGATTGACTTTAATGGGTTGATTCACGTTTAATATTGTTTAGATTGATTTACTTCACGTTTAATACTGTTAGATTGATTTACTTTTTTGTTGATTCCCTTTTAAGACTATTTGTTTGACTTCTCTGCCTTGATTCAATTTTAATACTGTTAAGTTGACTTTTATGCGTTCCTTTTCGTTTAAATGGATGTAAAAATATGCAATTTGCAACCACTACCACTACCCCAGGTCAAGGGGCTGATAATGGGGCTGATAATGGGGCTGATAGTTGGTTAGAACAATGATGAGTTAGTTAATTGGGAGTTACAACCCACTCATCTAGAAATAAGAAACTAGTGAGTTAGAGGAAGCATAATGCTTCCTCTAACTCACTAGTTTCTTATTTCTAGATGAGTGGGTTGTAACTCCCAATTAACTAACTCATCATTGTTCTAACCAACTAACAGCCCTTGTCCTATCTAATCATTAACAGCCCCATTATCGCCCCCTTGACCTGGGGTAGTGGTAGTGGTTGCAAATTGCATATTTTTACATCCATTTAAACGAAAAGGAACGCATAAAAGTCAACTTAACAGTATTAAAATTGAATCAAGGCAGAGAAGTCAAACAGTCTTAAAAGGGAATCAACAAAAAAGTAAATCAATCTAACAGTATTAAACGTAAAGTAAATCAATCTAAACAATATTAAACGTGAATCAACCCATTAAAGTCAATCTAAAGACTCTTCAGCTTGACCAAAATGCCCTCTACACGACGTTGTGTAATCCAATTTGGTGATCTGCTGCAATGGAAATGAGAGTCTTGCCCGAAGGCCATTTGGCACTAAATACCCGCTTTTCATGAGCTTTGATCGATTGGTACGACTTCTTTCCTTTGTATCTTATATCAAAGATGTGAATCTTGGGATCTGCCGAACCAGAAGACAAGTGTAGACCACTTGGGGACCAATCCCGATTTACAAGAGCTGATTGGGTTTCAACATTATCTTGCTTCCATCCAAAGTACTGCACCTCTTTATGTTTCTGCATTTGTCTTATATCAAAGAGTCTAATCTGTTTTTCATATGTTCTGAAAAAAAAAACAACTATCAACTAATGCAAACATGAAAACACATAAAGAAAAATAAAAAAGTTTTCTCAAAGTATTCGAGCTCTGAGGCTTGTGAAAGATAACGAAACAAAGTTAATAACGACACTTACCCAGTCTGAACCATATACAGATTTAAGTCGCATGGATTTGGCAAAATGCCCAAACATCTGCTATCAACCCGATGGGTAAAATCTTCTTCTCCTACCCAAGGATTGTACCCCAAATTTTTTTTGTCTTGACCGACAGATAACACAATGCCCTTCTGAATCATAGCAGTAACTCCCATAACAGCAGATGTATGAAGATTATGCATTGTTTGTGATTTCCATTCTTTCTCCTCATTCTCTTTCCAAAGCACAACAGCATGATCAGATCCTCCGGTTACAAAGCATTTATTATCCCAAGGCAAGAACTCTATACTATTGATAACCCCCTTTGCATGAGGTTTGTCTACCATGAAATTGATCTTTGGGTTCTGTAAACCACACACATATGTTATATGCATTATAACTAATATCAATATAACGAAAGAAACCAAAATTCTAAACTGCTATGGCTAAGCTAGCAAAATTGCATCACAAGTCTTACCCCTTCCTAAAGTCTGTAACTGATACTTGGGAGTTTTCCTTGTCAGCATCATATACAGAAAACAATCTTTTTTCATTTGGTTGCCAGACTATGTCTTCTGGCCATCTCCTCGCCACCGGGGATGCACAATCAGTCTTACTGAGGAAAATGGCTCCTGGCCTACAAATCAAGATGAAATAAAAAGGTAAAGAAACTTGTCAAAGTTCAAGAGTTAAAACATATGTTCAAAATTTTCCTTGAATTGCAACTGTTAAGAGGAAATCAAACTTAACAGTTATTCCATGTTCCAGTCATTATTTACAAAAAGAGTTCAAACCATATGCTAAGGTAATGTATTATAATATATATTGATATATTAATGGATGTTGAGCAATGAATGCTTTTTTATATTAGAAATAATCCCATTATAGAGAAAAAAAAGGTATAGGAAAATCCACTCGATGCATTAAACCTGATGGAGTTTTATAAACAAGTAGAGATATCCATATTTCAAAGATCCTGCTCCCCCAAAAATCAATGCACAAACAGTTGTAAGAAATATATACGACATATCACACCAGAAGAATTAAAGAAAAGATATAATACATTGCACGTTGAAGTTGCCACAAGTTTACCACTCCATCCAGGGAACTGAAAGCACTCCGAAAATGAAGAACGTCAGAATCATAAGTATGGCACAATTATAATCTTTTCATAAAGACATATCCTATTACCTGCTCACAAAGAGCCCATCATCCACAGGACACAGAGCTATACCTCTTAACCTCTTACTATGAAAATCTGGTGTGTAGTGGCTCATTCCTAAGTTCAGTGAATCATATGCAGTACATTTACCTATTATAGGGATTAAATCCTTTATTTCTGGAAAGCAGACAACACACTTGGTTAAGTTAACTGAGAAATATATAAGCATATAGTAATAGTTTGATAGATAGCCTTAGTAAATAAAGAAACACATTGTAATGGTTATGAAGCACATAGCAATAGGTTTACCAGCAACGGATTGAGTAACGGCTACCGGAGAAAGTTCAGATATTGAATCTATTAAAGCTACTGCAGAAGAGTGAGAGCCCAGAAATAAAGGGGATTTTGATGCTTTGGAACAAGAAGCAGGCTTATTATTGGCTCGAAATAGAACCAATTTTGTTTCACAAGCTCGCAGGTTTGCTTCTGCTTCTTCAAGCTGCAGGTACATCCCAAACATAGATTCAGACAATAATAATAATAATAATAATAATAATAATAATAATAATAATAATAATAATAATAATAATAATAATAATAATAATAGCAACTATTAAATTAACTGATATTGTTAATCATAGCATCATATGAACAAGAATATATCAAGAAATCAGAGAGAAAGAAAAATAAGCCTTCGACTAATATTGTCACGAACATAGAATCAGCCAATAACGATTATACATTGATCAAAAATGAAAATAATGACAATTAAATTAACAAGAATTTTTGAACCTGTTGCAGTTAGGCACAGCGCGATAGCCAGAAGGAAAACGAAAGCTTGCACGTATAGCTGGTGAACTCTCCACAAAGATAGAATCAGATGATGATGATGATAATAATAATAATGATAATTATAATTTTTAACAACAATTATTAAATTAAATGGAATTTGTGAACCGTAACTGCAATTGTTCATGATATGAACAAGAATATGCATTGTAACTGGTGAGCTCTTCTCGAACATAGAATAAGATGATAAAAATAATAATAACTTTTAACAACAATTATTAAATTAACAAAATTTGTGGACCGTAACTGCAATTGTTCATGATATGAACAAGAATATATAAAGAAAGCTTGGATCTATAAGTGTAAGGTCGTCACAAATATAGAAACAGACAATAATCATAACTATAATTTCAAACAACAATTAAATTGACATGAATTTGAGAACTGTAATTGATATTGTTAGGAAATAGCACGATACAAACAAGAATATATAAAGATATTAGTGCGAAAGAAAAAGAAACCTTCGACTTATGAGAGTTGAATTCTCCACGAAGTCTTTTCACTTCGTTAGACCGGGATTCAAGAAGATCCACCAATGCTTGTTCACATTCATTGATCAAAGTTTGCTTTTCCAAAATTTTACTTTTCTTTCTTTATCCAGAGCAACGATCTTATTGAGCAAGCAATCGCACATCACAAATGGAAAAGCAAACTTTGATCAATGAATGGGAACAAGCATTGGTGGAAGGCTTTTATGTAATAAAAGGCCCAATCCGGCCCAAACAGTCGGTGATGATACAAGGCCCAATATCGCTATAAATTGTTTAGTTTTTTCTGGTTCCTTTTTACGAATTGGAACGGTGACGGTGAATAGGTAAGAAGAGTGGGTAGGGGAGTTGAGAGTAGGAGCGGCGCAAGTGAGATGAAAGTTAGGGTTTGGTTTGGGAACTTTTGGGAAGGGGACGGGTTGGGGCTAACTTGGCCCATTTCAAAATGGTTGCTAGAGGAAGACGGGAACTAGAACAGAGGTCGAGGGAGACAAGATCGAAAGCACGGAGGTTGAAGGAAACGAGATAGAGAACATAGAGGCGGTTTAAGGAGACGAGATCGAGTGAGGATAAGAAGTTGAGTACTGAGTAGGGGAGATGAAAGTGGGAGCGGCGCAAGTGGGATAAAATCTAGGGTTTGGTTTGGGAACTTTTGGGAAGTGGGAACGAAGGAAGGATTGTTTATATAAGAGAGAGAGAGGGAGAGAGAGTGGTTTATCTGGTCGGTAATTTAAAAAAGGAAGAATGGGGAAATGCAAAAGGAAATTAATTAATTAAATGATACTTGTAATAATAATCGAAGAGAGAGAGAGAGAGAGAGAGAGAGAGAGAGAGAGAGAGAGAGAGAGAGAGAGAGAGAGAGAGAGAGAGAGAGAGAGAGAGAGAGAGAGAGAGAGAGAGAGAGAGAGAGAGAGAGAGAGAGAGAGAGAGAGAGAGAGAGAGAGAGAGAGAGAGAGAGAGAGAGAGAGAGAGAGAGAGAGAGAGAGAGAGAGAGAGAGAGAGAGAGAGAGAGAGAGAGAGAGAGAGAGAGAGAGAGAGAGAGAGAGAGAGAGAGAGGAAATTTTAAAACTGCGCACCGGCACCGGCAGGACGTGAAATCAATCAACGTAGCGCATCTTTTCATTTTGAATAAAGTTTTTTTTTTAGATTAAAAGGGGCTAATGGCCAGAGAGAACTACACAGGAATCATCCGTGGGGTAGAGACCCCAATAACATCAGCTCCAACAAGTAATTTAACAAGGGGAGGGGGATTTTCCAAAATGTGAGGATCAATGCTACCATAGGAACACCCCATATTGGCAAGCTCATCCGCAACTTTGTTGGCTTCACGGTAAATGTGAAAAATGCGAGCACCAGTGAAACACGTAAGAAGTTGCCTAATCCTTCGCACCAACTGTCTACCGGCAATACTACCATCATCCACTCCATTAAGACAATTTACCACCACAGTTGAGTCCATTTGAATCTCTATAAACTGGATCCCCTGTTGAAGAGCAAGTTTGATACCTTCCAGCACACCCCATAACTCAGCCAGATAAGCAGAGTTAACAAATAATCGTTTTGCAAATACACCAAGCCAAACACCTTTAGAGTCACGCAACGTTCCACCACACCCAGCCACACACAAGGCCGATTTCACAGCACCATCAGAGTTGAGAGATACCCATCCGGTCCTCGGCGGGCGCCAAAAGATACTAACTTGCTGCCTAGTGCGCGAAGTGAGATCCAGAAGCACTCGACCATAAGCATAATGACGCGCTTGCTGCAATAGTCTAATTACGCATTTTTCGAAAAATTTTACATTCAATAGTCTATTTCTTTTTTTCGGAAAAAAAACGGCCCCAGGCCGAAAACAAAATTATTTATCAAAATAACACTTTTTTTAGAGATATCTCTAACTATTGTCATATTTGATTAATGGTCTCTAATCTTAACTGGGGACCAAAACTAATTAGGTTTAATAATTGTTAGATTGGCCATGATGGATTTCAGTCTTTTGTAGTAAAGGAATGGAGGAAGTTACAGGTAAATGGTAGAAAAACTTTGGTTATTAAGAAGTTGAAAATGCTTAGAGAAAGATTGAAACGGTGGAATAAGAAGGTGTTTGGGTGGCTTGATCTTAACATTGAGAACATTGTTGCGAATATGAATGAGTTGGATAGGGATATTGATGAAGGTTGTGATTTCAATGTTGTGGTGAAGAAGAAATAGGCTTTCTCCTTATTTTGGCAACAATTAATGATGAAACAGACTTTGTTGAAGCAGATTTCTAGAATGCGATGGGTTAAAGAAGGTGATGCCAATACAAAATTCTTTCACTCATGTCTTCAAGCTAGCCAGAGGAAGTGTGGAATTGTGATGGTAATAAGTGTCCGGGTCCCGATGGTTTCAATCTCAGATTTTAAAAAAAAAAATGTTGGGAGACGGTTAAGGGTGACATTGTGGATTTTCTCCAAGAATTTCACACTACAGGTGTGCTTCCCAAGGCTATCACGGCGTTCTTTTTTACTTTGATCCCAAAAATTAACAATCCTCAAAGTCTTGAGGAGTATAGGCCGATTTGTTTGATTGGGTGTTTATATAAAATTCTTTCAAAGGTTTTGGCTTCTAGGTTGAAGAGAGTGATATCAAAAATTATTTCCCCTTGTCAGTCTGCTTTTATTTCAGGAAGGCAAATTCTAGATGGTGTGTTGGTCGTTAACGAGGTGGTCGATCTTGCGAAGCGTCGAAAGGATGGATGTTTATTGTTTAAAGTGGACTTTGAGAAGGCCTATGATTCAGTATCTTGGAACTTCTTGGTATACATGTTGAACAAAATGGGCTTTGATGTTAAGTGGATAGTGTAACACCCTAAATTTTGACTTCCTTGGTATGTATTATAACAATGTATTTATCTTATATGAAATAATAATTAGTTTCGTATCTAGAGAGTGGTTTTAAGAAAAATAATTTTGTAGAGCCAAAGAGAAATATTATAGTGGGTCATAAAAAAAATTGAGCTTAAAACTCTATCAAATTATAACTAAAATGTATCTCTTAGTGTAAATTTATACTGCACTAAAAAGTCCAAACTTATCAGAAAATTTTGAAATTTTGATATTTGAGTTCTATAAAATATAAATATCGAAATAGTATTTTGCCCTCATACTTCATACACTAACTAATATAGATATTTTGCCCTTAGTTATTTTTTTCTCTCTTTAAAATAATGTGTTTTATTTTATTATATCCTTACTTCTATGTTAGAATATAGTTTAGGTAGAGTACTTAATTATGACATTAGCTTTAAAATGGGATAGAATACTTATTCAAAAACTTGATTAATTAGATGATGAACTAGATTAAATATTTGTATATGCTTAGACATTAGTAAAAAAAAATTCCTTACTCTAGTTTATTATATTTTGTCAAATGCACTTAAAATCTATAAAATAGAAAATATGTCTATCATAGGGGTTTTCCTTTAAGAACAAATATTTCTTTGCATTTGAAAAACCCACAAATAATGTAACACCCTAAATTTTGACTTCCTTTGTATGTATTATAACAATGTATTTATCTTATATGAAATAATAATTAGTTTCGTATCTAGAGAGTGGTTTTAAGAAAAGTAATTTTGTAGAACCAAAGAGAATTATTATAGTGGGTCATCAAAAAAAATTGAGCTTAAAACTCTATCAAATTATAGCTAAAAAGTATCTGTCAGTGTAAATTTGTATTGTACTAAAATGTTCAAACTTATCAGAATATTTTGAAATTTAGATATTTGAGTTCTATAAAATATAAAGATCAAAATAGTATTTGCAGAATTTTTTTACCTAAAAATATGTCTTTTATTATTACCGAAAAACAAAATAAATAGATTTAAAAATTAAGAGAGTGATGAACAAAGAAAAATACCGGTACGTGTAAGTTTTGTTTCACCGACAAACCTACTTTTACTCCTATAAATAGAGAGTCTCACTCTCCACTTTCATCACACACTTTCGAAAGCTGCAGAATCAGGTTCCAAATTTTTATCTATTCTTTCTCCCTTTCCTTACTTTTGCTTCTTGTTTATTGTTTTTATTATTATATTTTTTTTTACAAAAACAAGAAACCACATTTGACACTTTTAGGTACCGTAGACAACTTTCAAACATTTAATTTTTTCACTTCCCGTCATACTTCACACACTAACTAATATAGATATTTTTCCCTTACTTATTTTTTTTCTTTCTCTTTAAAATTATGTGTTTTATTTTATTATATCCTTACTTCTATGTTAGAATATAGTTTAGGTAGAGTACTTAATTATGACATTAGCTTTAAAATGGGATAGAATACTTATTCAAAAACTTGATTAATTAGATGATGAACAAGATTAAATATTTGTATATGCTTAGACATTCGTTCAATTTTTTTTTCTTACTCTGGTTTATTCTATTTTGTCAAATGCACTTAAAATCTAAAAAATAGAAAATATGCCTATCAAAGGGGTTTTCCTTTAAGAGCAAATATTTCTTTGCATTTTGAAAAAACCACAAGTATTAAGTAGAGTTTTAGTAAAATATTTTTTTTGTGAGTATAGTATATTAAGACATAGTTGTTTTTAATGAGTAATAAGTATTGAGGAAATTGAAGAAAAGTGTCCAACAAACTATTTCGGATTTCAAGGTAAGAGGAAATATTAATAATAAGTTGATGGGCGCTGTAAAAAAAACGTTGGTGGGCACAATTTTTGTATTGCTTGTATATATAAATATATATATATATATATATATATATATATATTATCTAGTTATTCTTAGGTGATTTGTGTGCTTGGTGATATTGTTTACAAGAGTTTATTGAAAGTAAAAATTAAGTTCTAAAAAATTATGTTCTAAATTGATTGCCTTTTGGCATACATGCATTTCAATGAATTTGCTGGGAAATTGAAAATTTTAAAAATATAAATCTTATTGTGTATTATATCGTACTAAAAATTGTGTTAATGCGTAGCGAATCCTCCTAAAAGAAGAAATCAAGGAGAATTGAATAACTAAAGCAACAGATTGCATGTTAAGCAAATAAACTCAACATTACAAAAAGCAACTAAAATAGGTATCCATAAGTTATCCCCTACTCAATGAATTATCATTTTCATCTTTCATTCATGTTGGCTTACTTTTATACAAAAGAGCAGATGAAATTTTGTTTGCTGAGACTGATGAATAGGAATTAGGAAAATCATTTATCAATAAGCTCATATCAATGCCAATGCCATATAGTTCTAGTCATAGTAACATGCTATCAGAATTAATATCACAATGAAAAACACTACAGTTCCGGAAATGTTTTTTTACAAAAAAAAGTTTTGCATATTCCCTCACAATGGTTATCTTATTGCCAATATTGCCACCAAACTTTTAAAATCTCACACAGATTCATATTAAGGGACTCAAAAATTAAACAAATACGATTCCCATACTAAAAACTTGAATAGAAACAAATCCTTCCATACATATGACCAATCCATCCATATACCTTGTACCACCTATGCCACAATGGAGAGATAACAATGAGCAAGAGACATTGCACTACAATAAACTTGCTAATTAGCGACGGATTATTCCATCGCTAACTGCTCCAAATCCGTCGCTAATTCCCATTAGCGAGGGAATTAGCGAGGGACCTGTTCCGTCGCTAAATTGCTCCTAGCTAATTCGCTAATGGGATTAGCGAGGGAATCTGAATCCCTCGCTAATTAGCGACGGAAATATTCCTCGCTAATTAGCGAGGGGTTAAAGTTCCCTCGCTAATAAAGACAGCCACGTGGTTAAATTCTGACAGCCACACGTCCAATTTCCCTCGCTAATGCCCAACTGATTGATTTTTTTTTGATAAATCTGCTTTTATACCTGTTTATTTTATTAATAAATAATAAAATCTAGGCTTAATTACAGTTTTGGTCCCCCTATTATGGCCAACTCACGATTTGGTCCCTAAAGTTTTAATTTGACGATTTTGATCCCCCTATTTTCCCAATTTGTAAAATCAAGGTCCCCCTCTTAATTTGGTCAAAATTAAAACTGAGTTTGATTTTCAATCCTACGTGGCAGTCCACGTAGACTGCCACGTAGGCAGCACTGTTCATATACAGCACTATATGTGTAGGAACAAAACCTACAGAACGTGCTACTTATTTCAGAGCATCATAAACTATATATTTAACCTGAAACTAATATAATTAAACACTTCCCTTAATGGCATTACTGTATCCGTTTTGGACATCATGGAATCGGTCCCATATCATGACTCCACCATATTTGGGAGAACTCTTAATAGCAGGAAGAACTTGAGAGGTTAACACATCAGCAGTAATAAAACCACTGCCTGCAGCATCAGTAGAAGCTGGCACACCCAAAAACACTTGTTTAGCTTCAATATTATTCCACTGACTCCATGCATTAACAAGATTTCCACTAGCATATTCACACTGACCATTGTTGTAAAACTGAACCCACACATAATCAAATAAACCAGTTTTGATAGCTGAATCTAAACTAGCATCAGGGAATGACATTGTGGTGCTGCAGATAACAACACATTCTTTTGTTTAAGTGCTTTTGCAAGTTCATCATAGTGGCCTGCACCATTTTCAATATCAAAATCTATGCCATCCAACACAGCATCACCTAATGGCCTTGAACTTGATTGTCCACCAAGGAAATTATTCCAGAGATAGTCTGCAAGCATCTTCTAAGGATCCTTCACCGCCGTTTTGGCCCCAGTAGGTAGCAATGCCAGCAGCATCGGAGGACTTGAAAAGGGAAACAAGCAATAGAGAGAATAATAATAATAATAATAATAATAATAATAATAATAATAATAATAATAATAATAATAATAATAATAATAATAATAATAATAATAATAATAATAATAATAATAATAATAATAATAGGAATGAAACCTGTTTGAAGGATGCCATGTTTCTATATATATAACTCAAACTTGTTTTGTTGTTTTGGTTTAAAATGCAGAGGGGCTACGTGCCTTTTTATAGGTGTTGGAGAGGGTATACGTGTATGGGAAAAAGTTTGGGGAAGAAAAGTAAGAGAATCGTGTTCTTTACATATCACACATCATGATATGATAATTTTAACTTAGATCGATGGATTCAGATTGTGAAACTTTCAGTTTTGAAATTCAACAGTTGGGAGAGTGCGATGTGAGCGAGAGAGCGATTTTAGGCAGAGAGAGAGAGAGAGGAATAGAGGGTAATTAGAGTGAGAGGGAAATGGAGAGAACGAGAGAGATGGGGGGAGGATAACTATTTTTTAAAAGCTTGATGAAGCTGCAAAGAAGAAGTGTGGTGAAGGTGCAAAGAAGATGAAGCTGGAAAGAAGAAAAAGCATAATGTTGACCAGATCTGCCCGTAGAAGAAGTGTGATGCTGACATTTCTTTTCAATTTTTTTTATTTAACAAATTAAAATAATAATTTTAAAATAGAAAGGTTAAATGGCATTCCAATGTGGACAGCCACGTCAACTAATTGAGTACTATGTCAGCAATAAGTTTGACCAATTTTGAGAGGGACTAACATTTCACAAATTAGTAAAATAGGGGGATTAAAATCGTAGGAAAAAAAGTTGGGGGACCAAAATCGTGGATCAGTGATTATAGGGGGATCAAAAGTGTAATTAAGCCTAAAATCTAAAATACATAAAACAGTTTAAAATAAAAATTCCGAGAATAAAATTCTTCAATAACATAAAATTCGAATCAACAACACTGAATCTGAAATGTTATAACAAAATCTTGAAATGTCAAACTGATACAACAAATCCTAAAAGTTGCCGCCATCAGACTCCTCGGCCTCCCCATCCTCTCCAAACTCTCCAGACTCCTCAGCTTGCTCCACATCTTGCTCCTCATCTTACTGCTCATCTTGCTGCATATTCTTAAAATACCTAAACATCAGCTCCTGCCTACGGGTCACCTTCCCAAAGTCTTCCTGCATCTTTTTCATAGCCTCAGTAGAGGTCCTGACCTCTTGTCGAGTATCGTGCAGCTCCTGTCGAGTAGACTGCAGCTCTTGCTCCAGCTGCCTAATATGCCCTGTCTCCGTAGGAGTAGAAGCTGGTCGACTGCGTCTTCTGCTGCTCCCGGTCACAGACTGGCCCATACATGGAGCCAAGGGGCCCGTACCATACAGGCGACCCTTAGACCAACCTACTGTCTTCTCCCAATTTTTGTTTGCCAGATCTATCATCTCAGGAGTAAGTTGGCCAAGTGATTCAGGGTCCCAGCTCCCCTGAGTCAGCTGAGTCATGATCTCATTTATTTGCTCCTGTTTTGAATAACCGCAAATTAGCGCTCCATTTTGACAAAGCAACATTATATAATACCAAGTTGTATATTTACCTGAGTCATCCTGGAGCGCTCATCAACATACTCGCCAATGCCTTTCCTCACATGGGTGGCTCTATGCAGCTCAGGAGCAGTGATAGGGCGTCCTGCCTTCTTACTCTGTAAAATGAAACACATTTTCAAAAATTGCTAACTAATTAACTAATGTAAAAAACACCAGATTTTAAAAATAATTTACTAATCTAGAAGCATGCTGAGCCTGGTTGATGGACCCGCCGCAGTGAAGCGAGCCACCCTTTTTGAGTTTCTATTATTCTTGGCTTTTGCAGCATTTTTCTTGAAAGTCTCTGTAGCCCAATGGCCCTTGAAGGCATTCCAAATTTCATCACTCATGTAGTTAGGCTTCTTATCTTTACACCGCAACTTATAAAACAAATCTAATATTTGAGCGCCCATCCTTTTAAAAAAAAGTCTCCGCACATTGTTATCATCTTCTATGTCCCATGTCACTTTGGTCAGTATGAAGTAAAATGAAAATATGTATTAGTAATTATATTAAATGTTATTAAACATAAAATTTAAACAAACAATATAAGTAATGACAAAATAATTGACACTTACCCTAAAGAAGTCCAGCAGATCATTCCTGCCCCTTTCGTCGAATTTACTCCACTTTTATGGAACTTTTGAAAATATCTTTTGCACATGACATGAGTGATGCTTGATGAAGCTGCCTTTGCAGGAAGAAGTCTGCATAATGAAAGATATATCAAACAATCAAATATATAAGTCATTGCATAATTAACTTTAAAAAAACAAACAATATAATACTTACGCGTTACCACGACTATAAATGACTGAGTCTGACACCATTAATAACAACCACCTCCACTCTCTCGTCATCGGTCGATGAATCAGAATCAACATTACCACCACCAATATCATGCTCAATATCATCCTGGGGCTCTGGTGTAGGCATAGATAACCCAGCTGGTGGGCCCATATGTCCAAATGATGAGCCTATATGCCCAGCCGGTGTGCCCATATGCCCAGCTGGTGTGCCCATATGCCCTGCTGCATACGCATTTGGTGGGCCCATATAATGCCCATGTGATGGTAAATGATACCATCCGGGGCCAGATGGAGGCGGAGGTTGTGGGATAGGTTTATAGAACGTTTTGCCCCTTTACGATCATGATACCTTGGGTTTCCATAGAATTTGCATTCAAGTAGCTCTCCATCATTTTTACCAAATTCGTTGTTGTAAAACATGTGCCCTTTGCCACAACAATCAATCTTCTTAAATTTCAATCTCAACTTCGAAACTAACATCTTTGCTTCATAATAACTTTTTGGCAAATTATCCTTATTAGGTGTCGCTTCCAACATCATTTTAGTCACATAGTCTAAACCCACCTCAAAAATATTACTCATGGACTAGAGAGCTAAAAGTTTCACACACGTAGATGATTTTGATTGTGGCGAGCCTTCAAACAACGGTTTGTTTGAATCTCTTAACAAATTATAAAATTTTTGTGCTTCTTCATTTGGAAGTTCATCGTGATCGTCATATTGAAGCTCATCAAATGGCACATTCACCCTGAGACCATCACAAATCATGTTTTCCATTGACTCAAAAATTTCATTACGTGGAACACCAACACCAGAACTGCTTGAAGCCCCTACCTCAAAATTTTGACGTCGTTGTTCTCCATGGTCCACCCAAATCCAATAACTAGGCCCAAACCCCCAATGATACAAGTGCTCCCTGATTTCATTATCGGTCCTAATAGGTGCACTGTCGCAATTTAAGCATGGACATCTAACCCCCTTTTCCCGTTTAGCCAATTCATGTCGCCACGCTACCATAAGAAACTGTTCAACCCCAATTACAAAAGATTCTTTCAAACCCGCTCTTCTCGGATATAACCGATCATACACCCAATCACGATTAAATTCATACAAATTCATCTACACGCATTTAAGAAAACGTGTTAGATTCCCTTAACATTCCCAATAATCTATCAAGTTAGTGGCATCGATATGATCTCAGTGGAGATGATTTCGAGCCGAATATGGGGGTTAAGGACAGATCAGACAAAACTCTTTTCCATATAAGTAGTGAAGGAAGTTATTTCTAACTCCCAACCTTAAAATTGTTAGTATCGTCCCGCAATTATCTCAATGGAGATGATTTCGAGCAAAATATGGGGGTGAGGGACGGCAACACCTCACCCTTTTCCATCAAGAACACACAGTCATCTAACCTAGGGTTCATCAAAACAACAATTAACACTTTTCAATTAACAACTCTAAAATGATACACTTTTCAATAACACATTTCAATAAAACCATTTCAATTTCAAGCAAAAAACATAAATCAATTCACTATTAATTTCATTTCAAGAAAACAACTTCAATTTCAACAAACAATTTCAATTTCAACTTCAAATTTTATCCTACACAACTTCTACAAATCCTAATCCCATTTTGTTCTTCTAAAACCCTACCCAAACCTAAAAAACCACAGTCAACAATATCACAAAACCTAATCCTATTTTCTTCTTTCAAAACAACAATATCACAAAACTAAATTCACTAAAAGTACCAAACAACAATATCACAAAACTAATTTTACAAATCCTAACAAAACAATATCATAAAAAATAAAAATCAAAACAACATCATAAAAAGTAAAAATCAAAACCTCCAAAGGTAGAGCTCCGGTGGTGAAAAGGGAGAACTCCGATGGTGGTGAAGAGGGCGAGCTCCGGTGGTGGTGAAAAGGGAGAGCTCCAGTGAGAGAGAGAGGTTCGCGTAGGAGAGAGAGAGGAGAGATGGCGACAGTTGGTTGTGGTGGTGTGCTGGTGGTGGTGTGGTGGTGGTGGAAATGAGAGAAGAGAGTTGGGGTTCGTGAGAGAGAAGAGTGAGGGAGTGAAGTGAAGAGTAAACAGTGAGAGATAAATGAGGGATCTGATACAATTTAAGTGGGGTTAGCGACGGAATTTGCGAGGGACCATTCCGTCGCTAATCCCTTCACGCTAACCAAGACTGGAACGGTCAAAATAGTTAGTGAGGGACCCTTATTTCCGTCGCTAATCCCTTTGATTTCCGTGCTGTTTTAATTTCAGATTTCCTCCCAACAGTTAGCGACGAACTGGACCAGTCCGTCGCTAAAGCCCAACAATCCGTCGCTAATTATCAAAACAAACGAGGGCCTTATTCCCTTGCAAATTCCGTCGCTAATGTCAGTTTTAGCGAGGGAATAGTATTCCCTCGCTAATGTCTCGCAAATAGGTTTTTTTTTGTAGTGTTGCCTAAACACCGGAAAAGTTTTGTTTGGATACCCAAGAGACATATGCCTTGTACCTCCTATGCTCATTGTCACCAATGTCTTGAAAAGCCATCACATGATTTGCATCCATCTTCAGTGTAAAAATGTTGCCCATGCTCCCATCATCTTGTGAACAACTTAGTGCATTGGCAACAAAAAATGATTAAACATAAATGAGTTCAAAAGAAATAAAAAAATAAAAAAACAGTAATAGAGGAATGGGAATAAAAATAAAACACAAATACATTTAGTTTCATATTTGCCATGGTTTAGATTGCACAATTTGTAAATAGGATTTGAGTAATTTATTCTCTATTGTATATGGTAGCTGCTAGGACACACATAAATGATCCCATTCTCATCACTATTAAAATGGCAATCCTTTGACTTAAATGACATCTATTTATCTTAAAGGTCCGGCAGCCATTGCTGTAAGGATGTAGTGGGGCTCTCAAAATTCCATTTCAACATTCCATTTAAGACACAAAATAAAGGATAGCTCCATTGAGTAAAGCACCAAGAATAAAGTACCGGGGAATACTTTTCTGGGTAAAGCATGATGATAAGCCAGAGAGACCCAAACCCAAACTAAAAGGTTGATTTTGATACATCTTTCCGCATAACCCAATCACTCACCAGCTGTCCTAAACATCCAAGATCAACCCCCAATCTCTTCTTGGGGGAAGGGGGGGATAGTGATCTCGAATTTATTGAATCATAAAGAAAAGTAGAGAATACGATAGTTTCAAATAGGCATACTTTGGAGAAGAGGATGAAGGTTGGGTGAAGCTCGATTAGTCCCTCTTGAGCCCACTGTTATGTCTTCTCTTCCTTTTCAGCTTATTTTTGTACTGAAATTTTGCTTCCACCACCTTCTTAAACCTTTTCACGCTACTGTGATAGTAGATAGAAACATAAAAGAAGTGATGTTGTTTGTGCTCATATTTTGCCGTTTTCCTGACTAATCAAGAGCTTGAGTGTCTGAAAGCATGGCAAAAGTTGGCGCCCAAAGATTTGCATTCATTTGTAATATTTGTAGGATCCATAGCTTCTATCTTAGGTAATGATTCGAAACCTCCAACAACCAATTACATTTGTTTTGGTATTGGCATAACATGCAATTGTCAGAAATTTTTTGGCATTATAAGTACGCCACCTTTATGCCATATGATTACTCCCGAGTCCCAACTTTTTTTTAATGAGAATTGAGAAACTCCCAACTTCTCTTTTCACAAACCAAATACAAATAAGAAAACAAAAAACCTATCACATTTTGATGCCACTTGGTGCGATTTCGGTCATCTCTTCACACATGACCAGCCATGTGTCTATTTGCATTTTAGTTTTTTATTCCTAAACCAAAAGTAGTTTGGCGCCTAAACATGATCACATAACATTCCTTACATTCAAGCTTGTCTTAAGGGTTTATAGATAATAATAATAATAATAATAATAATAATAATAATAATAATAATAGACAATTGTCTCGATTTCAAAATTTTAATACAGGTCGATTTTTAAAGTTCTTCCACCATAAATTATATTTGAATAAACTTCAGGGAATTGGATCTAAAGAATTAGATTAGATTTGACTACAAAATTTATTATGCGGTTGGTGGCCAATATAACAGCATTCCAAAAAAAATGAGTGAAGATTCATCCCAAACTCAGCAGAAATAACGCGTGGTTCAACCAGGATGGCGCCACCTCTATTCATAATGTTGAATCATGCGCATGCTTAAAAACGTGGGAAATGTTTGGCGCATTGATTCTGTACTTCATAACTAGAAATATAATGAAAATAATAATTGTACAACTCAATTAGCTTAAAAAAACTCGAGTCTCCTGAATCTATAGTGTTCAGCACGACGCAGATGCTGATTTACACTCCTTAATCCTTATGCGTATCATCTTTCAAAAAGTGAAGAAAAACGAAAACAAAAGAGCTATGGAATTCACCTAATCTCCAACTAAGCTCAAAATTTGTATGTAGTGGTGATCTTGATTGGCCGCCCCTGTCAGGTTTAAATCATTTCAATTATCTCGCCTTGTCCTACGACGTTGCGCGTTGGATGGTTCCCCCTCTTTGTTTTCTTCATTCTCTCCACCGCCTTGGTTGGTGGAAGTTTCTGCAGGTTGTGCGTTCTTCTTCTCCACTCTTACCTGCACAAGAAGAGACATGGTTCATTTATGAAAATAAGATCCTAAACAAAACACCAAGGGAAGGATAACAAAATGTTAAGAGCAAGCTTTTTTAGCTCACGAGTAATGAAGGAGTTTCTACTTACTGGCTTTTTCTTTCCCCCAAATACGATCCTGAAGAAAATTGTCAAGATAACGATCACAACGGATACAAGAACTCCAATAGTGAGATTCGGCTGCTTTTCTCCCTGCTCAATGAGATCCTGCAAAGCAGCATAGCATTCAAGTGTGTTATCGTTCCAACAAGTGAAAAATTATAGTACTTTATAGGTAACAAGGTTCCCGAAGAAGGGACATTTGTGTTTTTTTTTTACTTACATTTATTTTAAGCTTGTAAGCACTCAGGAAGGGAATGTCTGCGATCTTGTATAACAGGTCAAATACAACCTTCTGCAAGGGCAAAAAGTAAAATCATGCATAAGAAAGAGGAGTGAACGAGGAGTGGAGGGGGAAATGCTAGAAATAGAAAGTAAGGACATATACAGAAGAAAGAAGGCAGGGCAGTAACAGAGAAAGAGAAAATGCACATAAAAACAAAAAGAGAAAGAGAAAACAGCAAAATGACTTTTACCTGGAAGCTTGCAAGACCACTTGATCCAGCTTCCAAATTTTCTTCCTTCTGTTTCTCTTTCTCAATAGTAAACTTGGGCTTCCATGTAGTTTCCCGATAGGACGCTGCAATGTTATCATCTTTAGCTATCAAAATGTTGTCAAATAATATGCCATCCTGCATTGTCCAAATCTCAATACCAACAGCAGCAATAGGCTCAAAATCTGGTTTTTTAAGTTCAAAGTAGTCGGGGTTTGGAATCTCCTGAGGCTTCCATATACCCTTATAAGCTGGATTTTCAATAAGGGAAGCGTGCCATTTCCCCTTATATGCTGGATTCCTCTTCATTGGCCTCTTCCACTCTCCACAACCAGGGGCTGTTTCACACTTTGGGTTAGTAATCTTTGGGGCTTCCCATTCACCATCCTCCTCCTCGTCCCAATCTTCTGGTTTTGTTGCATCTGGGTCATCTATCTCCTCAGGTTCATCGTCTAACCATCCTTCAGGTTTCTCAGCTTCTTCATCAAGAACTTCCAAGGGTGCATCCTCGTCCCAGTCATCTGGCTTTACTGCACTTGGGTCCGGAATTTTCTCTCTCTCGTCCCAGTCCTCAGGCTTCTTATCATCAGGATCTGGGATTGTTTTGGGAGGGATAAGAGAAGGCTCGAAATCCTCAGATGATAAGAAATTTGCCTTTTTCTTCTTTTCCCCATCAATCAAAATTTGCAACTCATTGTCAGATTTCAAAATAGCAGTGTACACGTGAGATAGTTTGTCAGATGGAACAGATGGAGGGTCCTTGAGATGGTGTTCAACATACTCCCCACTCTTGGGATTCTTATGCTTGAAAATGAAGTGCACCTTGTTTGTGGCCCCGCACTTGTCAGGACCAAACATGATAGAATATGGAGAATTGTTGTCAAATTCCTTGGATTTCCATCCAGCTTCCTGTGGCCGAAGATATTTTAGATATGCACCACCACATTCAAGGCCATTCTGAAGGCGGGTCTCAAACTGAAGAACCACTGTTTCATCCTTAAGATTCACAGGCTCGTCCAGTTCTTTAACAATAGCATACTTCCTTGCTTTCTCACTAACAAGAAGCCCATAATCATCATGCCCCTCACTCTTTTCATGCTTCCAGAAACCTAGAACCCACAGGAAATTTCAAATATTCAAATTTTGATCAAATTTTACAAAAAGAAATTATCTATCAAACCACTATAACTGGACTGAGATCTTGGTATATTTCATCAAATTGCTTCAGATAGGCACTGATTACCACAGAAACTAACGAGTAGAAGCATGAACTCGCGGTGGGGGGATGCAAAACAAAATTTTAAGGACAATGTAGTTATACTTGTAAGCGCTCATTATCAAATTCTGACGTTCTGTTTTATAAAAGTACCAGCAGTTTGTGGATCTATATGAGTTATCCATTCTTATATAATATGGTTGGAAGGCACAATACAGTTGTAACTTGTAAGCAAATGAATCTTATATTTTGATAATCATCACAATAGCACAGTCAATGATTGACGTGACATTTGGGGGGGGGGGGGGGCTTCTGATGCGACAGATTTTGTTTGTATATAGACCTTATTTTTATGTATGTAGTAATATAGTAATTGAAGAAGAAACAGTCTAGTATTAAACACACAACCCTCCACTTTTCCCATCCTCATCCCCACCACAGCTGTTTCTATTAAAGATCCAAAAAACATTCACAATAATGTGTCTAACAAATCACAAATGCTTCAATCCGCGGGGAAAATGTTAATAGATTTGGAAATCGGAGTCGTTTGTGAATAATTTGAGTGACATCCATCCACTATGTGAGTGAGTGGGTAGAGTGAGTAAGAAATTCATTTTACAATACATGAAGCACAAGAAGAAGAAGAACGTCAAAATTAGAAATTAAAAATTATCACAGCATATTCATGACATTGACACGGTAAACAATACGCAATCACACAAATTCCAAAAGAAGAAACTAAGTTTGCAGTAATTACCGTTGTATTCATCCTTCTCGGAAACAATCCAACTCCCTTCAAAAGACTCATCAAATGATTCGTAGAAGATCTAAATAACATCCACAACAACAATTTCTCTGTTAAAGCCACACAAATACAGAGATCCAGAAATGAAAACGAATAAAAAGGAAAAGATGAATTACCTCATCATCGGAAGCGTGGAGAAGCTGAAACGATAAACTAGAAATCACGAAGAGCACTGCAAAGATCCCCAAAGGGATTACCTTTCGATCTCCCATATTGAATCGTTCTCGCGTAATCACGGTGAAACCCTAATTAGAGAAGTGTTCAATTCTAAGATCTATTCTTCTGGAGAGTATTTAAGTGTTGTTCAAAGGCGAGAGAGTTGCGGTTAGAGATCTCTCCGTCACACTTCCAGCGAGCTGTGTCAAGTTTCAAGAATCAACCAATGATTTAACGCTCCACGTGACACTATCCGGTAAGATCTTGCCACGTTGTCCTTTGTACATCATTCCTTGCCTTGTAGAGTGTAGACATGACAAACGTCCGTTTCCCGCAACAAAATCTAACTTACCGATTAAACATTTTGTTTGATTAATTTTAAATGCAAAAAGCATGATTTAGTCGCATGATTTTAAATTCAGCGAACATATTATATATATATATATATATATATATATATATATATATATAGAGAGAGAGAGAGGAGATACTAGCTATTGTTTTATGCATTACTAAATTTCAAGATGATTTGTTTTCAAAAAGATTTTTATTAAAAACTGACTGCAAAGCAGCCAAAGATGTATTAATCCTCCATGAACACTGCTGAATTAGAAGCTAGAAGTAGAGCTGTCAATTCGGGCCAAAGACAATTTTGGACTCGGGCGGGCTAGGCCAAATTTACTTCGGGCTCAAAAATAACCAGCCCATGCGGGCTGCGGGTCAATCAGGCTGGCCCATGGGCTCTTTAATTCAATTTTTTTAGCTAAAATCTGATTTATCAATTTGAAATTCTTAGTTAAATACATCTTATTTTGAGTACTTCAAAATAGGCACATGCTAACTCATAATACTCATAATCAGATTGAGCATCTCATAAACTTTAACAATTAGCATAATTACTTCAAAATAGGCAACAAGGCCACTAGTACACAAGGTCCAAAATAAGCAACATGGCCACTAGTACACAAGGTCCAAAAGATACACAATGCTACTACAGTCATTATTTAGCAATAGTCTGATGTTCATCAACCAAAATGGTCTTATTACCTTCACAAATAAGATTAGTCACCACATCATTCTTGCTCATCCAAAATGATGATATTTGGATGATTCTTGTCTTCATCAATTTGGGCTGTCCTTTCATTCGCACCATCAATAGCAACATCAATCGAATCAAATTCTCCTAACACATTAAAATTAACAATTAACAATAACAATCTCAAATAGATAGCACATAATTGTAAGAGTATAAAAAGAATAACATTAAATAAAAGTCTAAGTATTAACTTACTATCTTGTGAGAACCCAAGTAACCAATTGTGAGTGCAAATGAGAGCTTCCAAATTTGTTGAAAGTAGAGAACTTCTATACTTGTTCAAAATGCGACCTCCAATGCTAAAAGTGGACTCAGATGCCACTGTGGTTATTGGAATACTCAATATATCTCTAGCCATTCTTCCTAAATGACCATGTTGCTAAGAGAGACCCCTCCAATATTCCAAAACATCTAAATCCTTATGACCTACAAGTTTTGGCTCTGCTAAGTAGAGGTCAAGTTCAGATTTTCCTTTGAACGTTGTTTCTTTCATCTCTTGCTCTTCAAAAGCCTATAATAATTCAAACAAAAAAAATAAAGTCAAGTAGAATGATATATCATTAATACAAGTGATCTAATCAAGTAACAAATTAAGACTTACATCATATTCTTTTGACCAATTTGTGTTTGTCTTTTCTTTGCTAGTTGGATTTGAAGGATGAGAGTGGGTGGGAGTAGTGTCCACGTTGTCGACATATTCATTGAAAAGTTTATATAAAGCATTCTTCACGATGCCCAACTTCTCATCAACAATGAGATTGTTGGAATAAAGTCTAGAGTAAGCATACTTTAAAAATTGAAACTTCATTTTAGGATCAAGAACACATCCAAAAGCAAGAATTATGCTATACTCATTCCAATACTTATCAAACTTTTCCACCATTTTTGAAGTCATGTCCTTGATCACAACATCTTCACTTAATCTATTGTCTTTCAACAAAACTTCAATTCTCCATATTTGCATGAAGTATAAATTGGATGTTGGATATTTAGAACCAGAGAACATGTTGGTAATTTCATTAAAAGGCTCTAAAAATTCACAAATCTTTCTTCCTCTTTCCCATTCTTCATTTGTTGGACAATGCTTATAATGCTCATCTTTCTTCCTCCAATATCATTGTTGGAAGCATTATCTAAAGTAACTGAAAAAACCTTTTTTTCAATTCCCCATTCCTTCAATAATTCAAGCATCTTTTTTGATAACTCATGACCCGTGGGGGTTCTAAATGACAAAAGCTCAACAACTTACTATTTAACTTCCAATCCTCATCAATAAAATGTGCAGTTAAAGTCATATAACCACGAGTAGTGCAAGAAGTCCAACAGTCTGAGGTTAAACACACTCTACCATTATGCCTAGCTAATTGATTTTTCAACTTTTCTTTCTCATGCAAGTAGACGCTCATCACATCCCCAGTAATAGTATTTCTTGAAACAGTATTTATCTCACCAAAAGAAATATAATGTTAAAATGCTCGAAATCCTCGCCACTCAACACATTGAAATGGAAGGTCATGCAATGCAATCATTTGTGCAATTAAATCACGAACAACTTTATCATCAAATTTTCTTAACCAAACATCTTCAAGTTTTTGAATTTTTCCACAAGTTTCAATATGACGAATTAAGTGAGTTGTTACTTTTTAGTTTTTAGGGTTAGGAAAAGCTGGGCCAGATACCAGAATGCTAATCGCCGCCACAAAACAAACACCACACCGGCGCCCCATAATTTTCGCAACCCTCCTTCACTATACCTTCTCCCTTTTTCTTCTCTTTTCTTTCATTTTCGTTCTTTCTCTCTCTCCAAACGAAATTTCATCCTCTCTCTCCTCTAGTGAAGAAACGGCGTAGTGTTGAAGAAGAGGGGAAATTAGGGTTGCTAAATTGGACACTTCCCTTATGTAATTCTGTTAATAGTCCTTTTATTCTTAATTTTTTTTAAAATCTGAGTTCATGTTTGCACCACCACTTTTAGTATGCACCTCTCCCCTTTTTTGTCCAGCCTGATTCTCGCACCCCCCAGTTTTACTAAATACCAGAATGCTAATCACACCCCAGTTTTACTTACATCAACCCCTATTTCGTTTTTTATTTTATTAAAATCCCAGAAAGCTAAACGCACCCCCGTTTTACTTCACAGCACCCTCCTCTTTTATATAAGATATGGGTTTAAGCCACTTAAGTTTTGGGCCTGGCCCGTGTCCAATATACTAATTGCACTTCCTATTTTCGTTAACACCTATTTCCCATAAAAATAAAAATATGGGATCGGCTGAGATGTGACATCTTGTCGATCCTGGTTTAAGACGCCTGAGTTGTACAACTTGGTGATCTAAAACCCTTTCAAAAAATTTAAAATCAATCAACACACAAATATTTTCTAGAAGAACTACGTAGCATTTGATTCTCCGCTTCGGAGATACGTAGGAGCAGGGCTTCCCCGTCAAGCCAAATTAATTTTTTCCAATAAATAACCAATTTTTTTTCTTTAACACCTATTTTCCAAAAAACTTAAAAATGAGCTTGATTGAGATGTACGTCTTGTCAACCTCGCAATCCTGGTTTAAGACGCCTGAGTTGTACAAATTGGTGATCTTAAACCCCTTCAAAAATAAAATCAACCAACCAACAAGCTTTTTCAGGAAGAACTACGTGACTCTTGTGTTCCTCATTGCACCTGAGGATACATAGGAGCGGGAATTCCCCGTCAAGTCAAAAATTAAATTTTCAAACTTAGTCTACTATTTATTTCTTCGTATTGTTTCATTTATGTTTGTGGGGTAAATAAACTTTCTGAACTTATTAATAATTGCACAATCGAATTTAAGGTAACTGTCTTAGGACAAATGTGTTAGGGGTGCTATGGAATTTAGTTTTCGCCCTTCCCTATGCATAACCGACTCCCGAATCCAATCTAGTTTACGCAGACCATTAACTTCTAGTTAGGTTTTTCTCAATTTTCCTATTAAATAAATTGGGTGGCGACTCCTAAAATTATCAATTCTTGAGCCGTCTACGTCGGGATCACGGTCACGACACCGGGGTTTGAACCCTGGACCTCCTTCTTGCAACTTTGCAACTTTTAAAACGGTAGTATCTCAAAAGAGCTACTTCCGTTTGTCATTTAATACCGTCAACGACAGATTTACCTTTAAAAAGTTATTTCCGTTTTCAAAAAAATTCAAATACGGGTTTATCTTTTTAAAAAGAAGAAGAAGAACTATCTTTTTTAACAACATAAATAAAATGGAACTGGTGTAATATCACAAGCGAATCATTGGTTTAGTGGTAATTCCCTTTGTATGTAGATATTTAATTAATTAAGTAACTAATAATTGTCTATTTTGTAGTTGTTTCCTATACGCGAGGATGTTGTACATTGGGTCAGAGACGTTGGGAAAGGCATCAGTGTTGTCGTTATCATCTTTAGATCTGACAAATCTGTAGGTAAAAGCGGGACGAGAGATAAAATTATATTTGGCTGCGAGAAGCATGGGAATTTCAGTAATAACTCTAGAGTCATCGGGTCAAAGAAGCGCAATTGTCTATTTAAGTTGAGAGCTACATTTACGGTTCGTGATGGGGGTTGGTGTTTGAAGGTTAGGTGTGGACTCCACACACATGAGCTGCTTACTACCTCGACCGGGTTTGCAATGTTTGGCCGGTTATCGAAGTAGGAGAAGGCTACGGTGGATGAACACACATCATTGAAGGTTGCCCCAAAAGATTGTCTGAATGCTTTGAAGAATAAATTTCCGGGCAATGTGACTTCTATGCCCCAACTATATAGGCAGTGTTACATCTACAGGTCAAACACAGAGGTTGTGTACTCTCGGCGGTTGAAGATGTTAGTGGACTCATGTGTCGATTTGCCCCCTCTTCTTAAGTACTTGAATGACAGATGGTTGACTCCTCATAAGCACTGGTTTATTTTGGCATGGACTAACCGGGTTGCACACTTGGGGAATACAACCACCAACAAGTATGCTTAATTTTTTTTTGACATTTAAATTGTTTTATACAGATGTTTATTGTTGTTTTTATTTAAGGGTTGAGTCGGCTCACTGGGCTTTGAAGAGGGCGTTGGGGAATTCTGGAGGAGACCTATGTAGGTGTTGGGAATCTATGAATGGTATGCTTAGGATTCATTTTGATAAGGTTATTGGCTCTTTCCAAAAAAGTATCAACCGTATTGAAGTGGCTCACAATACTCCTTTCTACAAAAAGCTACGAGGTCTGGTATCTTTAAAAGATCTGAATCATATTGCTAAAGAGTATGTGAAAACCACCTCAGGCGTGGGGAATGACAAAGTTCGCTGTGGGTGTGTGATTAGAACGACACATCGGTGGCCTTGTGCTTGTGAGCTTGGTGTCTATCATGTCTCTGGTACTTCTATTCCGTTGGAGGTTGTTGACAGTCATTGGTCTAAGCTGAGTTTGGATTCTTTGGATGAGGATATGTCTCAAGAAAAATATGCTGAATGTGACATTACTTACTTTATGGAGATGATATGGGCGAGATATAATTGTATGACTCCTGAGGAGAATTATGTTCAAGAAACAGATTAATGAGTTTGCATTTCCTACCACTTCTTCAATGGTTCCACCACCATCTAAAATTAAAACAAAGGGTGCACCAAAGAAGAAGAAGCAAAAATTCTATGATGTGAAGCGCGATCCTTCTTATTGGGAGCATGTGGATGAAAATGTGAAAAATACTCAATAGTGTGGTAAATTATCACAGCGGTTCTCACAGTCACAGGGGACTTCTTCTAAATTATCACAGCGGTTCTCACAGTCACAGGGGACTTCTTCTAAATTATCACAGCGTGCTTCAAAGAATTATCACAGCAGGGGACTTCTAAATTGCTATTACCGTGGGTTCCTCTCCATTTCCATTCTTACATTGCAGATATTATTGATCTGGAACCGGATGGTAATTGTGGCTACCGAGCATTTGCTATTGGTCTTGGTCTTGGTGAGGAAAGTTAGCCGTTAATTTGACAAGAACTAATCCAAGAAATAAACTCATGTTATGAGCTATATTCTGAATTATTTGGGGTTCAAAGGCTTGCAATTATTAAGGAGTCACTATTTGTTAGAGTTTTTGGGAGGCAGGAGAATGACAAGTGGCTGAGCATGCCTAAGATGGGGTACATTATATCTACTAAATATAATGTCTCCTTAGTTGAATTATCTTTGGGAAACACATTTACTTATTTGCCTTTGAGAGGTTCTTATTCATCAACTAAGAGTCGCAACATCATCTCTATTCTTCACGTCAACCACTGTCACTGGGTGCATGTTGCGCTATTGCCTGGGTGTCCATTGCCTCCAATTGGTCTTCAATGGGAGCGCTTTACATCTACTGAATCTACTTCATGGTTGGATCATTATACCGGGCATTTCCGCCGTCTCATGCGCCCATCGTTGTAGACTTAGCAGCTGATTCAGATTGACGTTTCATATACTTATTTTGGTACTAGTTTTTTGTAATTAATATTCCATATTTATTATTTTTAGAGCTTATATTTTAAATTGCTAATTTTAAAAAAAACGGATTTATCTAAATAATAGATAAATTCTTACGTATAAAATTACAAAACGGAAGTATCTAAGCAAATAAATCTGTTATGTAAAATTAATAATAACGGATTTATCTATCATTTATGTACTTCCCGGTTTGTAATTTTAAAACTAACCGATTTACGTTTTTCCACTTACTTTTGTTTTTCAAATTTCGTAATGTACAAAAGTAACTGACTAAAATGTAAATCCGTTTTTGTTTTTGTCTACAAATGGATTTACCTGTTAAACAGGAAATTCCGTTAAAATCAAATTTTTAGAGGTATTTTTGAATTATCATAATTTGTCGGGGTATAAAATGAAACCGTGGGGTAAAAAAAAACCTTACACTTATTGGCACTTGGGAGTAAACCCATATTGGTATATTCTTACATTATGTACTTGACCGGAGAAGTATGGGTCACTATTTTTTTTTGACACAAAGTATGGATCACTATCGTACATTATCTTATTTTGTATGTTAGACAATTTGTTGTGTAGTTAGAATCTTTATTAAGATTATATATTTTGAATGAAAAACAAAAATCCATCAAGATAATTATAAGCTTAGTACATTAGTGTAGTTTATAACTTAGTTTTAAATTAAAAACCTATTTTTCGTGTTACCATTTTCGGGTAACTTAGAAAATTTTAATCTCAAAAAAAAAAAAACTTAGAAAATTTTCAGGGAGAAATATAAATGTCTAGGTCTCCGGCATTGCTTTTGCAGGAGGGGAATGGAAATCTTTGGATCATTGCTCATCCATTGTCCATAACATAGCACAATAGTGTCGTGCTTGCTTGCTTATCCACGTACACATTGTTAGATGATAAAATTAAGTGTAATTTAATTTCCTTGTATTTTACATAGCTTTACATTACAATAGGGATAGTTATAAATTCAGTTTGATTAATGTTATGTCTTCTGTTAGATAGTTAGAGTTTGTTAATTAGTTTTTGTCCTTTGCTACTGAGTTTGTTACTTCAAACTCTTTGTATATATACCTTCATCAAAGAATGAATAAACTAGAAGATTCACTTTTCCCATTCTAACATAGTATCAGTTGATAATTCCACATCCTACCTCTGAATTATTCTCCTTTGCGACGCTCTTCTCTTCTTCTGCGTCTGCGTCGTTTCCTCTTCTTCGCACCAGTTTCTCTTCTGCGAAGCCCTCTCCCCTTTCTTCCTCGGTTATTTCTTGTAATTGCCTCACGCGATTCTTGCTTCGCCGTCTTCAATTCGATTCACGATCCTCGACCATGACTGATTCCTCATCTTCTGAAAATTCCAATTCAGATCATGAAATCCCTAAATCTCCACCTCGCAAGAAATCTTCCAAACCTAAAGATTACTCAGATCCCTTTTACATTCATCCCAACGAGAATCCCTCACTTGTTCTCGTAACTCCTGTTCTTGAAGGACCTAATTACCATGGCTGGGTTCAGGCGATGACCATGGTGTTGGAGATGAAGAACAAATTTCCCTTCGTCGACGGTTCTCTTCCTCGTCCAGCAACATCAGGTCTGAAGCTTGCACTGTGGAAGCGCTACAACATGCTTACCCTATCTTGGATCAACCACTCGGTCTCCACCGAAATTTCGTCAAGCATTCTATGGATCGCCGATGCCTCTGCTGTATGGAAAGAACTTCGCAACTGATTCTCGCAAGGCGACAACACAAGCATTGCGCAGCTTCACCAAGATGTCTTTTCTTTGAAACAAGGTGATACTTCTGTTACTTCCTATTTTACCAAAATGCGTATCCTCTGGGACGAATTGTGCAATTTTTGCCCAATTCCTCACAGTCTTGCACCTCCTGGAAGCTATTGCTGTGAAGTTTCCAAGACGGTTCACGATTATCGCGAACACGATGTGGTAATGTCCTTTCTCCAAGGTTTGAATGATAACTATGCTGCAATTCGTTCCCAAATTCTTGTTATGGAGCCTCTTCCTCCGCTTACCAAGACTTATGCAATGATCATTCAACAAGAACGACAGATTGGAACTCTAATTACGCCTGAAATTTCTACTGTGCAAACTGCTGCAATTTCCACCACAGCTCGTGGAAGAGGCAAACCCGCTCCGCAACGTAGTAATCGCTTATGTACCTTCTGTAATCGCACCAATCACACGGTCGATACTTGCTTTATGAAACACGGTTATCCACCAGGCTTCAAGAATTCCAAGAAATCTGTCAATAATGTAACCATTGAGGACACTGGTGCCCCTTCATCTGCTGCCTCTCCTATTAACATCACTGCAGAACAACTTCAGAGCCTTCTCTCATTGCTGCCTGCTACACTCCCACTACTACGGCGTCTGCCAATATGGTCAGTGTTAACAGTGTGATATCTACACCCTCAGGTACTCATCTTGTTATCTGGTTAGTTGATACGGGTGCTACTGATCATATCTCATCTTGCCTTGAGTATTTTACCTCTTTTTATGCAATCAAACCTGTTGCAGTATCTCTACCTAATGGTGACACCAAAATTTCCTGCTACAAAGGAACAATTGTGCTCACCCCTACCATTACCTTATATGATGTTTACTATGTTCCTGATTTCAATGCTAACATCATATCTGTTGGTTAGCTTGCTGACACTATCGATTGTCAATCCATTTTTAATGGTGATTCGTGTGTGTTACAGGATATCCCCTCCAAGAGAGTGATTGGTCGTGTTAAACGGGATGGCAAGCTATACACAATGAAGCTGCCAATTTTAGTTGACTCAGCTAAGTCCAGTAACATACATTGTAATCATGTTTCTGTTTCATCTGTAAGTATAGATATTTGGCATAATCGCCTAGGTCATACCTCCCCCACATGTTATCACATCATTCAAAAGCTTCATTGTAATATGCCCAACATACATAATACAAATTGTGATGCTTGCCATTTTGCCAAACAAAAGAAACTTGCATTTCCTACTCACTTACCATCTTCACAAAATCTTTTTGACATTATCCATGTTGACATTTGGGGACCCTTTGGGACTCCTTCAATTAATGGTAACAAATATTTTTTAACCATTGTTGATGAGAACTAAAGCTGAAGCTAGAAAACACTTACAACAATTAGTTGCCTTTGCCCAAACCCAATTTGGTCATCAAATCAAAACCATTCGTACAGACAATGGTGTTGAGTTTGCTATGTCAGACTTCTACCTTTCTAAAGGGATCATACATCAATTGACATGTGTTGAAACTCCTCAACATAATGGGATTGTTGAGCGTAAGCACTAGCACATTCTTAATGTTGCTCATTCACTTATGTTTCAGTCTCACCTTCCCATTCAGTTTTGGGATTTTGCCATCTGTCATGCTACACATCTCATCAACCCTCTTCCCTCAGCTACCCTTAAGTCCAAATCTCCCCATTTTTTCCTCTTTGGCACTTCACCTGACTTGTCTACCCTTAGAGTTTTTGGTTCTTTATGCTATGCCACCACATTGACAGCTCACAGAACAAAATTTCTCCATAGAGCTAGAAAATGCATTCATATTGGACATTCACAAGGTGTTAAAGGATATCTTCTCTCTTTGACCTTCATACTCATGAAATCTTTCTGTCTAGAAATGTGTCTTTTTATGAAAACATTTTCCCTTATCTTCCATCCTCTCCCAATTCAACTACCTCACCCTCATCCACATCTTTCCCTCCTTCAAGAGTTTCCCTTACTGACCTATTTTCTTTTCCCAACTCCCTTACCAGAAACCATTACCTCCACCGTACCCCCCACATCAGTCCCTGGAAGTTCTCCTTCCTCAGTCAATGAGTCCTCCCCTTCCACTACTGCTTCATCTTCCCCACCAGTAGTTGAGTCACCCCTCCCTGTCCCTATACGAGAATCCACTAGAATTAAAACTAAACCCTCTTATTTGCAAGACTATCATTGTGGCATGGTTTCCATTTCATCTGATGGCACTTCACTCTCAGGTATTCCATATCCCATTTCTATCTATATTTCTTATGATAACATTTCCCAATCCCATAAGAATTTCATTGCAGCCGTCAGTACCATTGTTGAACCTAAGACTTATGCTCAAGCATCTAAGCAGAGCTTGATGCTATGGATCAAGAGATCAAGGCTCTTGATCTTAACTCTACTTGGACTATCACTGATTTGCCTCCAAGTAAACAACCCATAGCATGTAAGTGGGTCTGCAAAGTTAAACTAAAGGTTGATGGCTCCATTGAGAGGTATAAGGCTCGCTTAGTGGCCAAGGGTTTCACACAACTTGAGGGAGTGGATTACTCAAAAACCTTTTCCCTTGTTGTCAAAATGACCACTGTCAGGTTGGTCCTTGCATTAGCCTCAACCCATAACTGGCATATCCAACAGCTGGATGTAAATAATGCCTTTCTTCATGGAGATCTCCAAGAAGAAGTTTACATGAAAGTCCCTCCAGGCTTCAATGTATCTTCTCCTAATCAAGTGTGCAAGCTTCAGAAGTCTCTATATGGTTTAAAGCAAGCCAGCAGACAGTGGAACTCCAAGCTCATTTCCTTTTTGCTTCCTCTGGGGTACGTATGAGCAATCCAAACAAGACTACTCCCTCTTGGTTAAGAAATCAAGTTCCACCATCACTATATTACTCATCTATGTTGATGATGTTGTCCTTACTGGTGATGATTTAGATGAGATCCAAAAAGTCAAAGACATTGTTAGATTCACAGTTTAAGATCAAGGATCTTGGTTCTTTGAAATACTTTTTGGATTTAGAGGTAGCAAGATCTCCTACCGGTATTGTCATCTCTCAAAGAAAGTATGCACTGGAACTCATTGAGGAAGCAGGCCTTTTGGCGTGTAAACCATCTTCCATTCCCATGCTTCCTAGTCTAAAACTCAGTGCTCACACAGGAACTCCTCTACTTGATCCAACACCATACCGTCGTCTACTTGGTAGATTGATTTACTTGACAAATACACGCTCAGATATTTGCTATGCAGTAAATAAGCTAAGTCAGTTTATCTCCAATCCTCTAACTCCCCATATGGAGGCTGCTCTTCACATCCTCAAATATCTGAAATCCTGCCCTGGTCGTGGTATTTTCCTTGCTGCAGATTCTGCCCCCACTTTGACATCATTTAGTGATGCTGATTGGGCTGCTTGTGTTGACAGCAGGTGCTCCACCACTGGTTTTTTTGTTTTCTATGGATCCTCCCTAATTAGTTGGAAATCCAAAAAGCAAAGTATTGTTTCTCGGTCATCTTCTGAGGCTGAATACCGTGCTCTTGCACTCACTACATCAAAGATTCAGTGGCTGTTATATCTTTTACAGGACCTTCATCAGCCTTATATGCTGCTGTCTCCGTGTTTTGTGACAACCATTCAGCTATTCAAATAGCACAGAATCCCATCTTTCACGAACGTACAAAACATATAGAGCTGGATTGTCACTTGGTTCGTGACAAAGTTCAAGCTGGAACCATACATCTCATGCCCATTTCATCCAAAGACCAGCCTGCAGACATCTATACTAAACCTCTTCAATCAACACAGTTTCAGCTACTGCTTTCAAGCTGGCACCATACATCTCATGCCCATTTCTACCAAAGACAAGCTTGCAGGCATCTATACTAAACCTCTTCAATCAACACAGTTTCAGCTGCTGCTTTCAAGCTGGCACCATACATCTCATGCCCATCTCAACCAAAGACCAGCTTGCAGACATCTATACTAAACCTCTTCAATCAACACAGTTTCAGCTGCTGCTATCCAAGCTTCACATGAAATATATTCATTGTTCAGCTTGAGGGGGCTGTTAGATGATAAAATTAAGTGTAATTTAATTTCCTTGTGTTTTAAGGAGCTTTACATTACAATAGGGAGAGTTATAAATTCAGTTTGATTACTGTTATTTATTCGGTTAGGTAGTTAGAGTTTGTTAATTAGTTTTTATCATTTGCTATTGAGTTTGTTACTTCAAACTCTTTGTATATATACCATCGTCAAAGAATGAATAAACTAAAGGCTAAATAGCACTTTTAGTCATTTATCTTTGTTCAAGATTTCACTTTGGTTCTTTATCTTTTTTTGGTCCGTTTTGGTCCCTCATGTTTCGTTTTTGTTTCATTTTGGTCCCTCACGTTAGTTTTGACTAACGGACGCCACGCTGGCAGTTAACTGCTGACGTGGCGCCTCTCCATTCATTAAATGACGTGGCTGCATTGCTCGACACGCCTGCGTTGTGAGGCCAAAATCAGACACACACACTCACTGTCCCTCTCCCATTTTTCCTTCTTTTCCTCTCTTTCTCTTTCTCTCTGCGCAAAAATTTCAGCAAAGGAAACGAAGAACCCAAAAGAAACCCAGATTCGAATCCGAATCCGAATCAGAAGCAGATCTGTTGTTGAAAGGAAGAAATTAAATGCGAAGGGTGGTGCGCTGGCGACAGCTTACGATTGCTGGAAACGAAGAACAGTGCGAAAACGAAAACGATTTCTGATCTTCTTCATCTTGAGCTGGAAGAACGAAAACGGTTTTTGAGATGGAAGAACGAAACCCAGATCCAGTAACAATCAAAACTTGAGCTGGAAGAACGAAAACGATTTCTGAGATGGAAGAACGAAACCCAGATCCAGTAACAATCAAAACTGTTGCTTCGTTTCAGATCCAAACTTAAATCTGCTTTGTTTTTGCTGGAATCGTTCTTGTAAACCTTAGATCTGCTTCGTTTCAGATCCAAACTGTGGAAAAGGAAAAGAAGGACGCCAGTGAGAAGAAACGAGAGGGAAAGGAAGAAGAAGGCGGCGCCGGCGACGGTGAGAGAAAAGGGACGCACGAAGAGAGAGAGAGACGGTGGTGAGAGAATGTGTTTTTGGTGATATCGAACGTGGTGAGACAATATCAGCAAAATCAAATATTGCTTGAAGATGTGTTTTTAATTATTTAATGGACGCCACGTCGGCAGTTAACTGCCAGCGTGGAGCGTGGCGTCCGTTAAAAAAAACTAACGTTAAGGACCAAAGTAAAACAAAAATGAAAGATGAGGGACCAAAATAAACCAAAAAAAAGATAAAAAATAAAAGATAAAAGAACAAAGTGAAATCTAGACCAAAAGTACTATTTAGCCTAGACTAAAAGATTCACTTTTACTATTCTTACACACATAAGGTTTCGGTAATCGATATACTGTACACAAACACACATTTCGTAAAACATATATACAAGATTATAACTATTAACTAAGCGACAAGGCAGGGAAGTGAATACAGATAGGCATCTGAACTCAGTTCTATTTACAACCTTACCTTCTTTTATTATCATCCCACATGCCACAGTAAAAGGTAATACTAATGTTACAAAAGCAGAAACTTCACTAATCAAACTATATAGAGTAGTGAATGAAATTCATAGATTGGAGGGATCAACCCCAACGGATTTGAGAGTCTCAGCACGAGGTTGATAAGCATAAGCATCTTTATGAATAGAACTAGGGATCTGATTATGATCAGGATAGCTACGTTCCTGAACATGGGCCAAATTCCTGAAGAAAGATTTCTTGCGGAATTTGTCAGCCTCTTCAACCACGTGATCGGGTTCAACTACTTCAGGCACAGTCTCTCTCCTCTGTTTCTTAACCCTCACATTTGGGCTATTTCTCAGTTGCTGCCATGCCGTGTGGAGACCCAACATGCTGGCCATAGCTATCATCCCAACTGCCACGCATACTGGCACGAAATCTTGTTTCGATGACTTTGATGATTTCCCAGGTTGTCGGTGTTGGTTGTGAATATATCCATAATCAGATGCAGCAGGAGTATGTGCTTTCATCTTTGGTATCGTTGAGGTTGTGTATGCGGTTTTGCCTTTTCCTTCAAACCCATTTCGAAGCAGTACCATCCAATTACCCATCTGCACCATATTAAACGATTGATGTAATCTAACACGTACACTAGAAAACGAAATTGAAATGCATTGGCCATAAAAAGAAAGGAAATTTCACTGATAACGTAGAGAAATTAAATCGTACCGTAGTAGGCTTCAACATGATTGCAAAATGAATTAGAGCGAATGGTAGCGGTGGAAGGAGTAGTTGATGTTACTAGTGTGAAGTGAGAAAGCAGTTTTTGTTCGTTGCTTGATGCGGGTTTCTGTCATGGATATTTCTATTTCTAGTGCCGTGGTTATATAGTTTGATGGGTTATAATCCATTGTAGTTGTAGTTTGCACGGAATGCGAAGTAAGTTACAGTAGTGAAAGAAAGTTCTGGAGCCACGTAGTAGCATGTAGAAGCCACTGGACATTCGTCACTCAGTAAAGTCGACACGATAAGTATAGAGGCCTCTCGAAGTGCCACGCCCGCCCTGTTTATGATCGGATGAATTGTGTCATGTGTTATGCTGATGTAATAAAATCATATGGACCGACTAATCCATCAAATGCAAGCCGGACTTAGATATTTGTAGGCCGGACATAGAGCTGGCAAAACGGGCTATCCGGCCCATATCGGATCGGCCTGCTATGGGCTCGGGCTTTTAAGGGTCGGGCTAAAAAATTCGGGTTGAAATTCGGGCTCACTCTTTATGGCCCAAGCCCGACCTTATGCGGGATGCGGGCTTTTCGGGCTAGCCTGCATTATGCGTGCTTTTTTAGCGACACTATCATGTAACCGGACAAAATGATGCACAATTTAATTGACAATTTAATGTTGGTTGATTTGAGAGGATTTCGAGAATTCAAGATGAACAAAGTAACCAGATTAATACTTGGATAAATCTGAAGTCGTGTATAACACTTTCAGATTGAATCAAATTTCGGGGTTCAACCAAAATCGTTCAATCGGATAAAATCAGAAGATTATGTTCAAGAGTTTTGTTTTTAATGTATGGTGTTCTTTAATGACTTTCTGAACCAGAAGAGAATGATCAATCATCATCAAGAATGAATAATTATTCAGTTATTGGCAGTTCACAACAGTTTTATACTTAAAACTGTCATTTCCAGCGAACCTGCGCTTAAGTCGCGCCCCATTTGCGCTTCAAGCGCAACTGCGCTGATACAGCATATTCAGGTTGCGCTTAAGTGGCGCCTCGCTCGCGCCTCACGCGCAACTCGCGCTTAAGCTGCGCCCAGGTCGCGCTTCCACGCGCAAGAGGGCAGAAACTCCTGCCAATCTGCGCCTAGCTCGCGCTTCAAGCGTGATCCGCGCGCAAACTGCACACAAATCACCTTATTACGTTAAAACAAGCGTGCACTCTTATTAACATAACAAGGAGATCAATTACACTAAAATGTCCAACATTTAATTTCACTTTGACTTTATGTTGTTTTGGGTATAAACTGAAGGTGATGCTGATAACCACAGTATAATGATATATTAACCACAGTATAATGTTCTTTTTATTATGAGTCGTATGACTGAATATAATTAATCAACTTGGTCTCTGTTTTGGTATTGCATTATTATAGGTTGGCAATAGGTCCAGTGAGTTCAATTTAGAGGTGCGAAGAGTGAGGCGTGAAGGCTCTTATATTTACCAGGAATTTATGCCAACTGGAGGGACAGATGTTAAGGTTTGGCAGTTTTCAGATTTATGTTTGTGTTTTTCTTTGCTGTTGCAAAATGTATTTCGAATGTTTCTGACATGCTTCTTCATACCTTCAACCTTATTAGACTGGTCTTTGTGAATTTTGACAAATGACTGTAAGTTTATACAGTAGGTCCTGAATATGCCCATGCAGAGGCAAGGAAGTCTCCGGTTGTTGTTGATGGTGTTGTTATGAGAAATCCTACATGTACATTGGTAGTTGTGCATTATTCACGGGCTTGCGGGCTACTGATGGTCCGGTCGGGCTAGCCCGACACGGGCTCGGGCTTTTGCGGACCGGGCTAAAAAGCCCGGATGTAAAAACGGGCTCAATTCCTTCGGCCCAAGCCCTCCCATTTTTCGGGCTAACCCGGCCCGACCCGGCAGGCCCGACCCATTTTACCAGCTCTAGCTGGACACGGTTCGGGTTCGGTCGGTTTCGGATTGAAAATCATAAATCCGCAGAAAACCACAACTGACAATATATCATCCAAATCCGTCCGTTTGTTTCTTCGGATTCCTCGGGTGACGGTTTAATCGGATTTACGGGTTCACGGTCGGATTGATGCGGTTGGTCTATCGCAAAAAAAAAAATTGGTAAAGAAGCTTTAAGAAGAGCTTTAAGAAACAAAAATACAGAAGATTTATGATAGGAAACTCATCGGGAAACAAAAGATTACAAGTTTCAACAAAAGCACTAAACTTTCACTAAAAAGATGCAACCTTTCAATAAACAAATAACATAGAAAATAGCTATTGTGAATGCATGTCTCTGAAAATACTGAATCAATTTTCAGCTGTTGTTTGGGGATGTCTGGATTTGCATTTGCATTGATATTCTTCAATGAGTTTGAGATGCCTCCGTGCCACATCGGTTTGCAACTACACTTGCGATGCCATTTTGAAATGGTCATTAAACCAGATCTTCAACTTTTTGATGGGGAAATGCGAGAGGAGTAAAATAGAAGAAGACGACTACCTTCTACTGATACTCATGGGAGATGATGTGAAGGAGACATAGGAGAAGGGGCCGAAACAAAGAGAGAGTGGAGAGAACGATATCAAGAGAGCTTTATTTTTTTGTATACTATCAACAGAGCCAATGTTATAAAATGTTAAAAAAATGGTTTAAGTTTTGAAGAATAGTAGTAGTAACCAAATGGACAAGAAATTGCTAACAATTTTTCATCTCTTCAATTAATAGTACTTAATAGCTTCGTAGAGGTAGAAAGCTAGATCTAGGGGCATGGTACTAGCCTATAGCTGTTTCAGGAATAATAATTATATTCGTCTGTAACCTACCTGTGGTTTTCAAGGGAGTTGTCATTCAATCTTTTTTTAAGTGCAGTAGTCATTCAATCTTAAGTGTTGAAGTTAGTATTATCCATCGGTCGGTGACGATTTTCATCGGATAACATTTGTACAATTCGGAACCGCCCGCTATTATCCATTTGAAACTGAATTTCAAAACCCGAGACCCGAGAATCCGACATGACCCAACCGATGACTTGTTTTATCTCTCGGATTTTACCGGTTTCGGTCGGTGGCGGAATTTTGTCCACCCCTAAATTTTGTAGGCCTAATTCAATTTGTTTTAGTAATGAGGAAATAATATGATAAGGGTCTTAAATATAAATTAAAAGTGCACAAAATGTATTTGATTACTTGTGTATTTTAAATGTGAAATATGTATGTATAATTATTTTGTAAAAATAATTGTATATCCAGCTTCCATTATTAATGCTCCTATATTTTAATTTAGAAGTTTATTGGTGGACAAAATAATAATCACATTATTATTTTATTTTCAATATTTTGATTTATAATTTAATTAATTAATTCAAACTTTCACGTCAAAAATAATTTAATTCAAATTTCGACAAAATTCTATTTTTCAATTTGTAAAAAATTGAAATAACCAAACCAATTCAAATTGTATTGTTTCGGATGGAATTGGTTTAGGTTTTTTTAAAGAAGCTAGTCAAACCAAACTCAATCACATGTATTTTCACCTTTCAATTCAGATGATTTTTTTGCTTCAAACCCAAATGAAACTGTACCGGGAAGCAGGAACACCTCTTATTAATCACCATCTGAAATGAAGAAAAATATTTTATTCTTAATATAATATCCAATTAATCTTTACACCTCATCCTTTCCATTCCATTGATAAGTCAATTAATCTTGGCATCTTCTTAATGTTTGTTCACTCTAATCAAACTAGAGCCAGTAATCTTCTTAGCCCTCTTGTTAGCACTCAAAGATCTCCTAACCTTAAATAAATCATCCCATTGTCCAGTGTGTGCATAAATATTAGCCATCACTGAATAAACCCCACCATCTTCTGGCTTTATCTCCATTACCTGCTGAGCTGCTTTCTTTGCAATTTCAAGATTCCCATGAATCCTACACCCACCTAGCAACCCACCCCACGCAAACACATCACCCCCACTTGGCATCCCTTTTATCATCTCCTCCGCTTCTTCAATCAAACCAGCCCTTGCCAACATATCAGCCATGCACCCATAATGTTTTGACTCTCTAGCAACACCATAAACAGTTTCCATCTCATTGAAAAGCTTTCGAGCTTCACAAACCAAACCCGCATGGCTACACCCCACCAACACACCCAAGAAACTCACCCCATCAGGTTTAATCCCTTCTGCAATCATTCTAGAAAAATAGTCCAACAAAACTGAACCACTCCCATGAATAGCAAGACCAACAAGCATGGCATTCCAAGTAAACACATATTTATTTGTGCAGGACTCAAATATATCCCTTGCAGTCTCAACATTCCCACATTTTGCATACAAATCCACCAACCCAGTTGCTAAAAAAGAATCAATTTTAATGCCATTCCTTGTAATGTAATCATGTACAATGCTACCTTGATCTAACTCCCCCAGCTGAGCACATGCAGAGAGAACAGACACCAATGCTATATTATCAGGTTTAACCTCTAAACTAATCATCTCATTGAAAAGTTCAATAGCTTCACGGCACAATTTCGCATGACTATAACCCGCTATCATGGTTCCCCAAGTAACAGAATCTCGCAGGGGCATTTCATCGAACAGTTCACGTGCACGTACAAGTTGGCAACTTTTGACAAACCCATCAATCATGGCATTGTAGGAAACAACATCTCTATGAGGACTTTCGCAAAACAGCTTGTTGGCATCAGAAACACAGTCGTGAACGGAGTATACACGTATAAGGGAGTTGAGAACAAAGGAATCGACGATGAAGCCGAATTTAAAAGCCTGGGAATGAAGAGACTGTGCGAGAGAGAGGGAACGGAGTTGGGTAATGGCTTTGAGGATAAAGGGGAAGGTGTGGAAGTCAGGGGAGAGAGAGAGACGGCGGAGAGAGAGGAAAAAGTGGAGGGCGGAGAGAGGAGAAGAGAGGAGAGTGTGGATTCTGATGAGGGTGTTGAAGGAGAAAGTGGTTGGGTTTGGAATTGAATGGAAGAGGGAAAGTGCATAGGTTGTTAAATTGGAAGAATTGTTGTTGGTGGAATGGGAAGTCGGAAGTAAGGAAGTGATGGTTGAGAGGATGTCGTTTAAAATTGGGAGGGTGTGAAGAGTAAAGAGACCGGTGGTGATGGTGTGAGCATGGATTTGGTGGAGTTGAGTTATGGATTTGCATTGTCTTATTACATGCAACAAGGTACTCATATGTGATGCGTTAAGCAGTGTTGGTAATTCGTCTTTGTTTCATTCATCTCATTTCATGGTTGTGTTGTGCTCTTCTTCCAAAAGTTTCGAGTAGCAGAGGAAGAAAAGCAAAAGTAATGAAAATAAGAAAAAACGTGGACGGCAGGATTCGAACCTGCGCGGGCAAAGCCCACATGATTTCTAGTCATGCCCGATAACCACTCCGGCACGTCCACTGTTGTGATATGCTTTCCATTAAGTTTGTAAATATATACTATATATACTATGATATTATGAAGAAAATGAAAACGATACATAAGTACAACCAACAAGACGGTTGAGTTCTTGTGTTAAAACGCTACCTAAAGATATTTGTTTGATTTATGAAAATGTCATTTCTTATTTTCATTTTGTAGCTAAAAAAATTCTCTCACCATTTTCACTTTTTAAAACATTTTATAACATTTGTCAACAAAAAAAACCATTTTATAACAAAAATTGTTTGTCTCTTATTTTTCTTTTCATTATTAACTTACCAATACTTTGCGGCGGGAAAATGTATGCGTTACTCATATCAAAGATATTCACAAGTTCAAGTTTAATATTTGTTTGGACTATTGTTGGCTACTCACGGGCTATCTCAACGTTTTTAATGAAAAATTAATCTATGCTCGTGCTTAGGAATAAATTCCGCACTAATCAATACTGAATTTATCACCATCCGAATCAAACTTGGAAGCACCAAATTGAACTCCCATTTCCCACGTATTATGCCACTGGCTAATTGGGTGTTGGTTTCACATGTTTCTAACACTATTGTAGTAGGCTGTCACCAAGTAGAAAGCAAAACTTTGGATAATTTAAGGGGTCTTTTTTTTTTATACCCCCACCCCATCACAATATACTCCCATCAAATATGAAAATCTCAAAATACCCCCTATAATTTTGACTCAATCGGATTTACCTTATAAATAGGTAAATTCGATTTGAGATTAATCAAAAGCGGATTTACCTAAATCCGATTGAATTTGTAAAAATCGCATCGGATTTACTGTTAGAAGGGTAAATCCGCTTTTCAAGTTAACAAAGCGGATGTACCCCCCACAACAGGTAGATTCGCTTTGTCTCTTTATCAAGTCGGATCTACCTGTTGTGGTGGTACATCCGCTTTGTTAAATTCAAAAGCGGATTTACCCTTTACCAGGGTAAATCCGACTTGTAAAAAAAATTTAAAACATTTAATTTGTTTTTTATATATATATATATATATATGGATAAATAATTACAAAAATGTGGGTACAATAATAAATGCAAGAAATGTCAATCTAAATCGTCGGAATCATGGACTAAGTCTACAATGGTGGGCGCATCAGTGGGAGGGAGACGGGACATCTTCAAAGCGGTAGACTGCCAAAGGGCAAAATGGCCGGTATAAGGATCCAACCATGAAGTAGATTCATCTGATCGATTATGAGACCACATCAAAGCAACTGGGGGCAACGGACAGACAGGCGAGATCGAAATATGCATCCAATGGATATCCCTGACGTTCAGAATAGATATGATTTTATACTTAGAAGAAGAATAACTACCTCTCAGAGGAAGATAAGTAAAATTCATATCCAAAGACAATTGAACTAGGGCCACATTATACTTAGTAGCTATAAAGTACCCCATCTCAGGCAAACTCAACCACTTATCCTCCTTCTGAAAACCGGGGTATTCAATGGATAACACTTTTCTAAGCACGGCAAGTCTGTCCTTTCCAAACATGTAAGTATATAGGTGCTCCCTCTCCTTTGTTTCTTTGATTAAATCTTGCCTAATTATAGGCCAACTATCCTCACCAAGATCGAGACCAACCGCTACTGCTCAGAACCCACAATTACCATCCCTTTCAACATCAATAATTTTTTCCACATAAGAGTGCACGTGATGAGGAACCGACGGAAAATTGAATTTAGTCTCACCCTGATGTGTTAATTTTTTAGAAACACTCTGAGATAACTTTGAAGACCGTTGTGATGATTTTGTACAAGAAGACCGATGTGATGAATTTTTACAAGAAGTCCCAGATTCTTGAGTCAGTTTCATCTTCTCATCCACATGCTCCCACCCAGAAGGATCACGCTTGACATCATATAATTTCTGCTTTTTCTTCTTTGGTGCACCTTTTGTTTTAACTTTAAATGGTGGTGCAACCATTGAAGAAGTGGTACGGAATGCAAGCTCATTAAGTTGTTTCTTGAAGACAAATCTCTCCTCAGGAGTCATACGATTATATCTCGCCCAAATCATCTCTATTAGTAAGAAATATCACAGTCAGTAGATTTTTCTTGGGAAAATTTATCATCTATAGAATCCAAACTCAAATTTTTCCAATGGTCGTCTACAACATCCAACGGAATATGTGTCTTTCTAATAATGCACCCACAGCGGGCTTTGTCATATCCAACCCCAGATGTCGATTTTGAAAACTCTTTAACAATATGATCAAAAACATTTAAAGACACAACACCGCGAAGCTTTTTAAACAAATGAGTATTGGAAGCCACTTCAATACGGTTTATGCTTTTTTGAAAAGACGCGATGACTTTATCAAATTGAAGAGTAAGCATCTCATGCATAGATTTACAAGACTTAGACAAGTCACCTCCAAAAGTCCTCAAATGTCTCTTCAAAGTCCAATGAGCTGATTCGACTCTTAAATAATAACAATAAACACGTGTCAAAAAAATTTAAACTACGATAAAAATAGTAAACACGTGTCAAAAAAATTTAAACTACGATAAAAATACTAAACACGTGTCAAAGTACCTATTGGTGGTCTGATTCCCGAAGTGTGGGATCTGGTTTGTCCATGCCAAGATAAATCTTTCCTTATGCTTTGTCAACCACGTGTCATGCACATACTTAATAAGAGCCGGCAAATCAACGCAGAAGTCCTCAAAAATCTTCAAGTGAGCTGAGTACTCTGACTCCTTAAGTGAATCAATAATGTTATGCCAAAGAGAGAGGACGTCCTTTGCCTATCCACTTGCACCAACTCTTTAATATTCGCTTTCACATTTTTAGTCACGTGCCAAGAACATAACAAATTTGTAGTCGAAGGAAAAACATCAAGAATACCGGACATAAGACCAAGATCTCTGTCAGTCAAGAATGCCTGAGGCTGAAGCCCGTGCACGTCAAATAATTCTTTTAGTTGCCGCAATGCCCAAGTAAAATGAATTCCAAGCTCGTGTGAAATATAGGCAAAAGCAACCGAGAAAGTTAACTCCGTTGAAGTGACTCCTACAATCTCCAATAGAGGTAGATTGTATTTGTTGGTCTTGTAGGTGGTGTCAAGAAAAAGAACCTTTGGAAATAACCGGAATAACTTAATAGAAGTTGGATGCGCCCACATGATATCATGTGACTGACCACATCGGAACCCTCAACTTTTCTGCTCCAACATAAATAATTTTGCGACTCAATCAATCTCAAAAGCTCCTGAATGCCCGTTCTAGGACCCCTCTTAGAAGACCTATAGGCGTAACGCTGCCTATATATTTGAGGAAGAGAAGTGACGTTGTCTGGATAATGATTCTTCAAAGCAGTAAGACAATCTTTCGGGGAAACATTCAGATCAGTGTGCTCATTAACAATAGCTTTCTGCGGCTTAGTTAAACGACCCAAAGCTGTCGACCCGATCGGGGTAGTAAGCAACTCATGTGTGTGAAGACCACACCTAACATTCACACGGCAACTCCCATGACGTATTGTACAAGTAGCTCTCAATGTAAACAGACAGCTTATTTTCTTAAACCCAAAAACTCTAGAATCATTAGACCACTTCCCTTGCTTCTCGCATCCAAAAATAATCTTATCTCTAGAACCCCTTTTAACTCTAGCTTTGTCAGATCTTACAATGATAACCACAACTCCAATACGCCTCCCAACCGAGTTAGCCCACTCTTCAACATCCTCGCGTGTAGAAAAAATCTACAAAATAGAAAAAAATAGATAAATGATGCGTACTTAATTAATTAAATATCTACCAAACTTTGATTAAGAAAATTAGTTTGAAAAATATACCCTCTCCGTCCAGAATGCCTCTGTAGTGTCTACCACGAAAGGAACAACCTACGACTCTGTATGCACAATATCTGTTTCAAAATAGAACAACAGTTATACATAAATTAATTTTAAAAAAAAAAACAAATCGGATTTACGTACCCCAAACGTAAATCCGCTTTGTATTTTTCAAAATCGGATATACCCCATCGAGGTAAATCCGATTCATTAAAAAAATTTACGTAAATCCGATTGCGCATCGGATTTAGCTAAATCCGATTAATTAAAATTTCACTTTCTATACTGAATTAAATGGTCAAATCGGATTTATCTGTCAGTTTGATAAATCCGATTTGACTTATGCGTGTGTATTTATTACGTATTTAAAGCCAATCGGATTTACCTTGCATTTAGGTAAATCTGATTACCAGATCAAGTGGTCCCCCACCAGAGAATCTTCCAAAAGTCAATTTTTGTTATTTATGTCAGGGGTATTTTTGGGATTAGGGTATTGTGTGGGGGTAGAAGAGAGTTGATGGGGTATTAAAAAAAACCCTAATTTAAGTGAGTAGATTCAAATCTCAGTATAATGACAATCCAATTTTAGTTCTTTTGTTGGATGCATTTATTTATACCATGCAACAAACTGTACGTTAAACAGCCTGATTGTTACGGTTTTTTTTTTTAAAAAAATCATTTTTTTTTAAAATAATCACTTTTGACGACATGCCGTTCGTTTGTTATAGATTCTTAAAAAAATAAAAAACTTAAAATAATCTAAAAACTGTTTCATATGAGAAGCTGTTTTGAGTAACTTCTCATAAAAATTATTTTTTTATTTCAGTATGTTACACAAACACAAAACAACTTCTCATTTTCTTAAAAATCTCTAAAAACTAATCTCTAAATTATTTAACAACAAAATCACTTATTTTTTAATCGGTAACAAATTGTTGTTATTAGAACTATAAAGAAGAAGTCGAAGAAGGTTAATCTAATTGGTAAGAATTCAGCTTATATTCCACAAGGACTTAGGTTCATATCTCGCTATTGATATGAAAATGTTGTTGGTGGATAATATGTTAGTACTTCTGTAACACTTTTTGAGCTTTGATATATTTTCTAGTCAAGGTGAAACCCTAAAATCCAACTCAACTTTTACTTATATTAAAAAAAAAACTTGATAAGGCTAGAGATATCACCCAAACGCAAGTCTAATTTGCAAGGCAAGTGGGCAATATTTTCTATATATGGTGCAAACAAGCAAATCCATGCCATAATAACCTATAATCAGAAGAGCATTACTTCCATACATATAGGTGTTGTACGTCTTGTTTCAAAGAGAAAGTTTTAATTTTTTTTCTAATAGACATAATTGTTAATAAAAATACATCTTTTGGGTAGTTTCTAGCCGCTATCTAATTTTTTATGTGAGGAACAGGATCACTAGTACCTATAGTATGTACCTATAGTATTGTATATAAGTTTTATTCTAATCAGAAAAGGAAACTCTAGGCTCAAGACTCGGCCCAGGAGACCGGGATTAATGTATGGGAATCAATCAAAGAATGCTTAAAGTGTGACATCTGTGGCTGGCGAGGGCGGGGAGTGATCGTCGGTGCTCAAAAAAGTTGGCACGGACAAAGAGCGGCTCCTGGCAGCTTCTAGGCGAAGGGACACATGAATGAATCGAATACGCACCGGAATAATAGGGATCCTGAGGCTGTGCAGGTATGGGACTGTATAGTTGAAGGAAGGCTTAAAAAGAATTGATTTGGACTACCTATACCAAGAAGATGCATCTTCTTTTCGGGAGCCCTTCCTATAAGAACTCCATAGTTAAGCGTGCTTGACTTGGAGTAGTTGTGGGATGGGTGACCTTCTAGGAAGTTTCCTAGAAAGCATGCAAGTGATGACAGCACATCCTGAAAAGACACGTGTTGGTTTGTGGGGGCAGTCGACAGTCCTAAAAGCAGTTTGAGATGTTCCATAAAGTATCTTACCTAAGGAGAAGGGGGTTAAAATATTATAGTGGAGAGCTCCAATAATTGTTATTCCTCTCAGTAAGGAAAGAAGGTGAGATTCCCATAAAGGTTAAATTGAACAACATCTTTTAATCCAAATGACATTCTATTTATGTCCTCATGAAATAAATAAAAAATTGAGCATTGGCTTGGTTTGGTTTTGTACAATACAATGACTTCAGGATTAAGCAAATCTTACTAAAGAATTATTAGTGCCTTTGGCACCTATCCTCTCAGAAAGCATTAGGCCCTCTGTCCACCATCTCCCTATGCATAAAATGGAAGTGCTTATCTACTACCCTCTTCTCTTTACACTTGGCTGTTTTGTCACTACAATTACTTTAACCACCTTTTTTCATTATTATAACATTTATTTACTTCTTTTTACCTGTTTTCCAATTGCCTTATTCTTTTATAATCCATTTATTTTTTGTTTTTTCAAATTCAAGCTTTATAATCCATTTTGTTACAAAGACTCTGAGCTGCTGACCACGTGAATGTGTGGAATCTGGACCACATACTAAATTCGATTCTATGCCTCTCTCTAAACACAAATGCACAATAACCTTAATATTCTTATATATACATATCATGGAAAAAAGCATTTGTCTATAACAGACTGCTTTTGAGAGACCTTTTGGAAATTTGAATATTGAAATGCGATTGATACTTTTCTTTTCTGTCTATGAGTATCTTATAACAAGTTGGAAACTGAATGTATCTTTGCCTTTGGAGAAGGATTATATATATGCTTGGATGTCAAGGAAATAAGAATCCACCCATTTGTCCTTCATTCCAATCTATAAGCTTAGCCAAGTAACAGCAAGGTAGTAGGGTATGGAGAACGAAGAAGACGACGAAGATGAAGACGACTAATTAAGTTTAGTTGTTCAATACTGTGTGTGCTTCTCCCTTTGAAGCGAGAAGAGAGGAGTATGCATTTAAAAGGCAATTCATAGAGGCTAAGGGGAGGCAAAGCCTTTCTTCCAGGTTCAATTTTTGAAGCTACATCAGTACATCTGCAATGGTGATTCAGACATCTTTAGCAGACAGTCTGCAGTTTCATCTTAAATCAATGTTTGTGTTGATTGCTATGGAGCTCATTTAGTGTTGTATCTCTTTCAGTTCATTCTTTAAAAAAGTAGGTTTGAATGCTTGAATCAGAAACTATATAAATAAATATAATCCAATAGGTTAAGAAGGCAAGCAGCAGAAACTGAGGTAGTAACTGGTAAGTGATTTAAGAAACAGTAATTGTAATATTAGCCTTTATATTTGCTGGAAGCCATGAATAAAATGGAAAATTGTTTGTTGCAATGCACATAAAAGGAACACTGAATATTGCCGAGTACCCATATTTACTTTGTGCTGTCAAATTTTAGGTGCATTTTCTGTTACATTCTCTGACTATTTCATGTGTAATGTTACAAGTCCTTGTTTGGAAGTAAGGATTTAAGCGTTGTGCAAGTTGCTTATTTTTCTCCTATTGGAGATGCTTTTAGGACAAGAAAATTGAGGTGACTCTTGAAAGTTGAAACTCACATAGATATGTGCTGCTGCTGCAGAATCGTTGAATCTAAGTGCAACTGCGCATGTGTTGGAACTTGGATTTGGATTTAATGACTGCTGCTCTGCATGCTTGTGCAGCACTACAGAATTCCACATGGTTGAGAGAAATCTCAAAAACTCAATATTCACCGCCCAACTTAGTATTCATTTAACCTGTAATGCAGAAAATGATGATTCTACTTATCGTTGTTTCATAAACCTCATAAGGATGCTATCCATCAAATTTATTCATGCATAAAAAGCCATGCGCCAATCTGTATGTTAATGATATTTTTAATTAATAACATGAAAATAGAGGAATTAGTATATTTGCTTTTGATTATAAGAAATAGAGGACAGAGTACATTTCTAAAAAGATAACACCTATTACCTTAGTATATATAGAATACAATCCTAATTTCTCAACATTTAGTTCAGATAAGCATGGGGAAAAACTTTCTGACTACAAAATTGTGTTTTTGAGATATCCTTAGAACTTAGAAGAATCACTATTTGTAATAGTGCCTACTCAACTAGCTAATCTTTCTCCTTTTTCGTCACCATCATCAATTCAAGACATCCTAAAATATTTGAAATTATCTCACTGCAACAACTCTATTCAAGTTCAAGACTCTTCTTCATACTTTCATAAACCATATATGTAATGCTTGCAGCTGGTACAACTTTGAGCAGATTTGGAATAAGTCCCTTGTAGAACCCTCGAAAGCCTTCGTCCTTAAGGGTTTTCCAAAAAACATCAGACATTCCCTTGTAAGCGCCAGAACTGTTGGTAGGTTGTGCCTGCAGTCTGAGAAGCATGACAATGTGATATCAACAAAGAGCATACATACAAAATCAGTTAAAAAAACTAGCTAACAATAACAAAACCGAAATCATCCCCGACTCCATATTTGCATTTAGGGGAAGGGGAGCAGAGAAAAAACATTACTTCTGACACAACACAATACCTCGTACGAATAACCTGCAGTGGATAGACACATGTAGCTCCAAGAGCTCCTGAAACCGTCCCACATCCGAGTTGTACTAGAGGACCAGGTTCTACGAGGAAAAAATAGGTTGAAATATGTTACAAGTGTCAGTTTATCAGTATATAATATAAGCTGTAGGAACAAAATAAAATCAGTAAGTTCAAGAGATAATGCGGTTGCAGTAATATCATACCACTGTCATAAAGAATATATTTCTTGGATGCTTCTTTCAAGGTGTCATAGGCAGTGAGATCAATGCCTGCATAAGGAATCATACCAAGAAGAGATGGAACAAGCCCTCTATAGAAAGCCCGTGGTCCCTCTTGGACCCATATATCCTTTGTAAGTGTGCCCAGCTTAGGACCCCTTCCACCTTGAGAAGCACAAGTCTGTAACCTAGTTTTGACAAGATCCATCGGATAGATAGCAATCTGTGCAATAGCACCTGCCATGCCACCTGCCAAAAGTCTTCCAGCGGTACCGATATCTGACTTGTTCTCTTTATTCTTTCCAATTACATTTTTCAGCATTTCATAAGCGTAGAACTTGATGGCACTCTCTGGTGCTACCTTCACAACATTCAATCCATTACCTCGGAAAAACCCTAACAAACCATCTTGTTGCCATATCCTCATTACTGCTGGCATAATAGAAGCACGCCCAGTCTGAACTTGTAAGACCACCTTTAGGCGATCAAGAGGAGCAGTTGCTGTGCGAGAGGCAGCTCCTGCTATCCCCCCTGCAATAAAATACCTGCTCTTGTGCACATGCTTACTAATGCCTTCAGGAATGACAGCTTGTTCTCCAATGTCTACTAGGCAAACCCTCTCCCAATGCTGATATATATTTTCAATAGTTGCTTCGTGAGGATAAAGCAGGAGAAAATCTCTCCATTCTTCAAAAGTGATAATTCCATCATTATCCTTATCAACATGCTCCACAAAGCGAGCAAGTTCCTCCTCGTCTATTTCAATCCCTGCAGTGTCAAAGCTAAATCAGTTTATGATAATTACTATGGGGAAAAAAGGAACAACTACAAAAGAATGGAAAAGGATTCCACAAAAGGCGTAAAGGAATACCCTCTTAAAGACCTATATTAATTATATGTAATAAGAAATGAGCAGACCACACAGAAAAGTAAGCAAGTAAAGAAGAACAAACAAACAATAGAATCCATCATCAAAGGTTGAAGTTGAACCAAGCTTCAAAAATCACAAGTCCAAAGCACCTTGCAAATCCATAGAGTTACTCCTAAATTTCTTTTGAAAAAATTCCTATAAAAAAACGGGCTCCCATCCTCGAAAGGAACACAAATTCACAACGTTTCACCAAACCTAAGAGCGAATAGAAAATCTCTGTGATGTTTCAACATTTTCTCGCACATGACTGTTATAACTATGGTTACGAATTACCTATCAAAAACAATCTCAAGCAGCACCTTTCGAGCTTCCTTATTTGTGTAACGTGATCTCATTTAGAAAGGCTCTGCCACAACTATAGCGTCTACAAACAAGACTACTATGTAAGTTTCTCAGAGCAAGGTAACCACAATCACAGGCATGCAATGCAATTTTTAAGGAGTAACATCAAATTGGGCCACTCATGCAAAAAGGAAAAAAGCTAAGCAACAACAAAAAAAAATACTTATATCACTGTAGAAAGCAATAAAAACAAGTACCAACACAACTAAACTAATCCAAGCAATAATTACAAACCATTATTAGCTACAAAACAGCAAAATTAACAAAGTTAGTGGCAATAGAGGGACTAAAAGAATACCAGCCTTGACAAGTGCATCCCAAAGTTCTTCAGGTAAAATGCAACCATTGTGTTCAACATCAATAGCTTGAAAAATACGGTAAAGTTCAAGTTCCTTATCATCCATATAACGCCGAAAATCTTGATAATCAATCCTCCCATCCTTATCAGCATCGCACACCTTGAAAAGTTCCTTAGCATACTTATACTCAGGTGGTATCTGAAGTGCAGATAACCCTGCTTCAATGTGAGCATAATCCAAGTACCCTTTATTCGCAGCATCGAAGAAATTGAAGAGGCTTCGTATACGAAGATCCCTTTCTTCCTTTGTTTCCCGCAGAGCCAGAAGAACATGATCCAACGAAATAGGACCCGCTTTTTTACCCGTGTTTCCGCTGTGATCGGCGCCCTGAGTCGTCGCCGACGACGGAGACGGTGATGATGAAGATGATTTCGGTTTGGAAAACCCCACGTGGTCCATGTCTATGGCTTGTCCTGCCCCAGACATGTTCTTGTGATAGGAATTTCAAAAGACACAAATTGGCAATGGGTTTTTCTGGGAGGTGAAAACCCAGTGAAGCATTGGAATTGTTGAGAACCGAAAGATAGTGACTTTGAATTCAGATCTGAAACAACACTTTTGTGGGGTTAGAAGGGTCAAAGTCTCAAAGTCGTGAAAAGCGACCGGGAGATAAAATAGACATTGAATTGAATAGCAGGTCAAAGGAGAGAAGGAAAAAAAAACAAAATAAAGAATTAGAAGCTGATTTGACTAAGAAACAGTGCAGTGATAATTAGAAGAGATGATGATGAAGAAGAAGAAGTACCTGAAATTGAAGAGGAGGTTGTAATTGGTGGTGACGGTTTCAATATGATTCAATTAATTAAAAGAATATATAAAATAAATAAGGTAACACGTTGCGTTGCGTTGTGTTTCATGCGGAGTTACTGTAGAAACCAAATCAGAGTAAGTAATTAAGTGGGGTATTAAGTAACCGGAGAAAGATAAGGTACCTTCTCTTCTCTGAAAAGGAAAACCAATATATTTTTTATTTATATAAAACGGGGCTATAAGCCCAAAAGCGATTACACGGAACTAAACGTGGAGTAGAAACTCCAACAACATCATCAGCAACTAACAGCCTAACACTATCAGGAGAAGTATCAAACAACACAAAAAGGTTGTCCCCCATCAAGCTACAACCAAGAGTAGCAAGACCATCAGCTACCCTATTAGCTTTCTTATAGACATGCTTAATATAAATCGTCCAATCCAAGGTTAGCAACCGTCTAATACGGCGAATGAGATTACGCCCTTCAGAGCTACCAGCAGAATTCCCAGATATACAGTTGACAACAGAAGCTGAGTCCAGATTAAGTTCAACACGCCTAAAGCCTCTATCATAAGCCAGGCACAATCCCACAAAACACTCCAGAGTTCAGCCACATGGGCATTAGCTAAACCCAAAGTACGAGCACATTCCACAATCCAAGAACCAGCTGCATTGCGCAGAACACCCCCACAAGCTGCAGTAGTCGGATTACCTCTAAAGGCCCCATCACAATTTAATTTTCTATTCTGTTGACATTTTCTTTGTTATCAGAAGAGATTAAGGGTGATTATTTTTTTGGTATAAACCGGGTATCCCTTGCGCGCAACTGCAGAGACTAATCCCTCGAGCCGGGTAGGACCACAACGGCCGGCAAAGCTCTCCCTCAAGAGATTTAACACTACTGCATGCCCAAGACTGGATTCGAATCCAGGACCTTGGTTAAGCTAGAAGAGACACCTACTGTCTCATCCAAGTGCTCTTGAGTATTAAGGAGGATTATTGGATATTCCTCTCGGGGGTTGTTTTTAAATAAACAAAAAAAAATCATATACCCAAATACCCTACTTATGGAAACAAGTGAGGTATGACACGATTCCAGGTAGGTAGTTCACTTGGGGAGAGAGAGGCGATGTCACTGTTTGTGGTGGTGGTGGCTCGTCGGAGGTGGTGGTGGCTCGCCGGAGAAGATGAAGATGAAGATTGGGGTGTTTTTATTATCTTTGTTAATTTTGTCAATTTGGTCCATCATGTTTTTTTTAAGTTTCATTTTGGTCCCTTATATGCCACATGATTCAAAGAATTACAAGTCAACAGTGACACTTAAGACGCCATGTCAGCAGTTAACTGCCAGCATGGCGTCTGTTAACAAAATCTAACGGCAGAGACCAAAATGATACCTAAATGAAAGATAAGGGACCAAAACGGACCAAAAAAAAGATAAAGGACCAAAGTGAAACCTAGGACAAAGATAAAGGACCAAAAGTGCTATTTAACCTATATTGTATATTCATTGATGTGCTTGCCATCAAATCTGTTGTAGAGAGCAATGAACAACTTTTTAATTAAAGTATTGAACCTGCCAAGCAAGCAGTAGAATTGGATTTGGCTGCTACGGGTCTCCGGAAAGCTTTGTGTAAGATTTTAATAAAATTATTATTTTTGAAACCGTTGTTTTGTGGCTCATTAATTAGCTTAAGCGTTTTTAATTAGTGTCTCTAATTGTTTTCCGTTAGTATAGGTTAGTTTTCAGTCAAAGTTTGTTAAGTTTTTACTCTTCTTCAACCGGATTGTAACTACCTCTTACAATTTCTATTTAAGATACTCAATTCTAGGTGGCAGACCGATCAATAATTTCTAAAGCATTTCCTTTTAGAGAAACACCTTAGGTTGGGTGTAAAAGGAGATAAGGGTTTAGAAGTGAGGTTGTTTCACTCTCCCTCAAAGGAATTCACGAATGTTGTGAGTATAAAAAACAGTTTAATATAATTTTGATTCACATGCTTATGAAAAACCTAACAATTGATTAATTAATATGTATCACAGAGAAATGAAGAACGATCCTTATTACCGTTAGAATTTTGCCATTGTAAGTTGATATGTATTCCATCATGTTCAAGTCTTTATTAGCAAAGAGTATTGAATTATACATTTGCTAATAGCACTAGTTATGTTCTTTAGTGTATAATTGTCAGGAAAATTGGCTTGATAGTATCTTCCTTATCAAAGACTAAACGCTAATCCCTATTTATAGGGAATACAAAGACTCAACCCTAAATAAGTATATCAAGAAACAAATAATACTCATAAATACAATTAATGGAGATCAAATCAACTCCTAATTTGTCTAGCCTAAAATAGTAAAGCTAATAAATATAATTGCAGACACAGATTTATTCCTGATTTAATTCTTGATTCATCGATTTATTCCCGATTCACATCCTCCCTCAAATTGATGCGGCTCTTCAAGGAACATCAGTTTTCTAACAATGGGGAACAACTTTTGTCAAAATATTTGTAGCTCAGAACAGTTGAGAAACAGCGTCAATCAGAATCCAATAAGTAATTTGAGTATAAAGAACCCGTAAGAACCAAGAACATTAAAAATCACGAACACCAAGAAGCACACACACCAGGAACCAGTGAGAACCAAGAACACTAAGAATACCACGAATGGTAAACACGAAGACTATGCGTATTTCGCTCATAGGCTACATTCTCTCTTCGTTGTAGCAAACGGCCTGAGACTATGAGTTTTTTTTATAGCTCATAGACTGCATTATCTCTTCGTTGTAGCAAACGACAAACACGACTATGAGCATATAGCCCATAGGCTGCTTTATCTCTTCGTTGCAGCAAACGGTACTAGGACAAGAGCGGCCAAGGGAGATGTCGCTGAACGCACAACACGGTCGAAAAGAGGAACATGACGGCAGAAAGCAGAAACAGGTATAAATTGAGAACTGAACAAAGTGGTGCTGCCGGCGGTCGATGTCGCCGCCGGCAGCGGTGGTGAAGCACCAAAACGAGGTCAGAATATGAGAAGTGGCTCTGATACCATGTCAAAATCGGAGACACGATATTGATCACGCAGTTCGGCCAAACTTTGCCTACGTCTGCGACTACAGAGTAGCTGTAGTTCCGTTTTATTGATTGTGTGTCTTGATCCTTTGAGTATAAACACTAATGAGTTCAAATAGGCTATTCTATGAAAACCTAACGGGCCTGGGCCGAATACATATGTAAATAAATCTACAAATCTACTATTTACAACCTTCCTTATTTCCTTATTCACACTGGTTGCTAAAATGGTATTGATTATGACGAGACATTTGCGCCGGTTGCTAAAATGACTACTGTTAGAATGATGCTCTCTATAGCTGCTTCTAATGGGTGGTCTCTCCACCAAATGGATGTGAAGAATGCATTTCTTCATGGAGGCCTGACTGAAGATATTTATATGACACCCCCTCATGGCCTATTCTCTTCATCTATGGGGGTGTGCAAGCTCAAACGCTCTCTATATGGTTTGAAACAGGCGCCTAGAGCATGGTATGCGAAATTCCCTTCCACTCTACTTGGGTTCTCTTTTACTCAAAGTCAGTATGATTCGTCTTTGTTCATTCACCGCACATCTACGGGCATTGTTCTGCTCCTTCTTTATGTTGATGATATGATCATTACGGGTTCTGATGCAGCATCCATACAGGAAGTTAAACAAAAGTTTCACGCCTCATTTCAAATGAAAGATCTTGGTCTTTTATATTATTTTCATGGACTCGAGGCTCATTCTACCTCTAAGGGTATATTTCTCCATCAGCATAAGTATGCCACCGACCTTATTGCTATGGCTGGCCTCCAATTCGCTAATCCTGTGAATACTCCTCTTGAGGTTAATGTTAAATACCACCGTGACGAGAGTGAACTTTTGACCGACCCTTTATTGTATCGACAGCTCGTAGGTAGTCTTAACTACTTGATCATTACACGATCCGACATTTCATTTGCTGTTCAGCAAGTAAGTCAGTTCATGCATTCTCCTCGTCATCTTCACTTAGCAGCGGTTCGTCGTATAATTCGCTACTTGAAAGGTACCTCTCAACGGGGTTTGTTCTTTCCTAGTGGGACCCCTCTTAAGTTGATTGCCTACAGTGATGCTGATTGGGCTGGGTGTCCTGACACTCGCTGCTCTGTCACTGGTTGGTGCATGTTTCTTGGTTCTTCATTGATCTCGTGGAAAAGTAAGAAGCAAGCAAGAGTCTCTAAGTCCAAAACTGAATCGGAGTATCGTGCTATGTCTACGGCATGCTCCGAAATCCTTTGGCTTCGTGGTCTTTTGGGTGAACTTGGATTTCCTCAAACCGAACCGACATCTCTTTATGCTGACAATACAAGTGTCATTCAGATTGTTGCAAATCTGGTTTTTCATGAGCGTACTAAGCATATTGAAGTTGATTGTCATGCTATTCGTGAAGCCAATGATAATCATGATATATCCATCCCTCATATCAATACTCAATTTCAAGTTGCAGATATTTTGACCAAAGCTATTCCTTGTCCACGCCATCAGTTTCTTGTCAGCAAATTGATGCTCGTTGATGACCCGCATCAATTTGAGGGGGGGTGTGAATTAGAAAATAAGGAAGGTTGTAAATAGTAGATTTATAGATTTATTTACATATGTATTCGGCCCAGACCCGTTAGGTTTTCATAGAATAGTCTATTTAAACTCATTAGTGTTTGTACTCAAAGATCAAGACACACAATCAATAAAACGGAACTACAGCTACTCTGTAGTCGCAGACGTAGGCAAAGTTTGGCCGAACTGCGTGATCAATATCGTGTCTCCGATTTTGACAATAATACTCGTTTTAACTCACATACCACTTATATTGCCCCAAAAAAATTGTGAACCCGAACTTTGTCACTCATGAATGGGCCACAAATACTGTTTTGTACTTTTTAAGCAATAAAGTTCATTTTCACGTTCCTTACTATCTTAGTTCAAATCATTGCATTGTTTGTCCTATTGTCATGTTCAAAAAATTACTTTTTTCTTGATGTTCGTTATTTTTCTGTTAACGTGTTTGATTTGCTTCATTGTGAATACCATGAATAAATAAGTAATGGAATTAGAACTTCTATAACAGTCACAATTACATCCAAAACACGAAATTTGATTCATGATAAGACAATTGGTCCAAGGTAAGCTGATGTTACCAAAGAATTTAGTAGTTTCAATGTAAACATACATGTAGGAAGTGCTTGCTATAAAATATGGAGCAGATTTGCTAGTTGAATGTAGATTTATCATTCAATTAACTAATTTTGTGTAGACTAAATTAATACGAACAGAAACATGGTAGATATCAAGAAGCATGTTCTTCAAGTGGGGAACCAAATAGGCTTGAATATAATAACAATGTCAAACAAATGGGGCGCTTGTTTCAAGTTTCGTATTTTTATTTCCAAGAATGACTTTTCTAGCAACAAATGACGGGAATCTTATTCCTAGGCATTGTTAGAAAATTGTGTTTGGCAAAAATTTATACATTCTAGAAAATTATTTTAAGAGTGGGTAAATAGGTGGTTATCAGTAGGTTTTATTCCCACCCATTTCCCTTGGGAATAAAACCATCGGAATGCGGAAGTTATTTCTTTCCTATGAACTTTTTATACCTAGAGAATTAATAAAGTTTTAAAACTGTATAACAAACGTTGGAATAAATATTTTCTACTCATATTCATGGGAATCTTCTAAGAAGGCCCAAAAGAAAGACACCCAAAGTCGTAATATTCCAGTCATTTGCTGAAAAAGTATGCAAAGTAGCAGTACATAACAATGGAAAATTCAATGAAGAATTTAAAAGAATAAAAATAGTTAAATCAACTATTGTTGTGTGTAGGATTAGGAATATGTAATGCTAGAACAGATTGAGGGGAACAGTTGCTTGTATTTAATTCAAATAGTAATGGAAGTGCGGATTACAATAGAAAGAAATTCAGTACATTACAAGCTATTGGGGTAAAATGAAAGGTACAATAGCGTGAATGAAGGAGGTAGAGAGAGGACAGAGGAGAATGATGAGTGTAGCGACCGAAAAATTCGGAGGAGAGATTCTTCGAAGTTCTTGAAATGAAACCGCCACTAAAGTTTAGTTTAAGGGGAAACGTTGGAAAATCCTTATTGAGTAGATAAGGAGGTTTTGCGGACCAGGTTTAGGCTCGGGATTCGTTTATGCGTAGGTAAGGTATTAGCACCCTACGACATCCTTCCTAAGGAAGGTTACCTTTTAACTAAATGTGTAAACGTTTATTAATTCAAAAATAATATTTTTACCCTTATAATAACAATAATAATAATAATAATAATAATAATAAAAAGACTCGCTAAACGGTTAGTTGTTTTTTGTACTTTTTGAGGAATATGAGAGAAAAGGATTAAAAGAAAAAAAAGGGTTTTTTATTAATGCAATTGACAGAGGTTGGCCGCCCTCTGCTCCTACGTATCTCCTGGTAGAGAATCAAATCACACGTAGTTCTTGGTAGAAAATGTTTGTGTGTTAGTATTTTTTAGGTATTTTGAAATTGGGATAGACGTTTGTAATGACCAAACAAGTGAAACTCAGAGTGGTCATTACTCATAGCCCGTTTGAAAAATATAGTTGCTATTGACGATCAAACAAGTTAAACTCAGAGTGGCCGTTAATAACGGCCTACTTTTATGTTTGGGAAAATGTTTATTTGTAGAAAAGAAATTTAATATAGGGAAAGAAAAAGGGGGTGCGTATTTAAAAAGAGGTGTGAAAAGGAGCAGGAGGTTGTATTTTTAAAAAGGGAGGTGCAAACAGCGAGCCCAGATCACTTATTGGTCAGCTGGCCTGTGTTTTCAAAAAGGGTTGCATGGGGTATATTATCAAAACAGAGTGGTGTAATTAGAAACAGGGGTTGTTGTATTATAAAAACCGGGGGGGGTGCAACCAGCAGAGTCCAAATCAGTTTTTGTTTTTGAAGGCTAGCGAGACTGGGCTTAAGCTGGGGGGGATGTATGGATTAAAACGCGGGGTGCAAATAATAATCTGAATAAAAAACGAAAAGACAGAAATACCCTTGGGGCTCCACACTATATAAACAAAAACCTAAAAGGGAAACCCTAAAATCCCTTCGCCCTCTCCCAGCGGCGCTGATTCTCTTTTAGGAAAGAAAAGAAAAAAAGAAATCTGGAAAAAAGAGAGAGAGGAAGAAAGAGAAAAGGAATAAGAAGAAGGGAGAGAGGGAGGCTGCAACGGTGGTTTTCGACGGCGACCGGGCGGTGTGGGAAGGCTGACGACGTTGACTGGAGTGCGGAGCAACGAACGGCACGGGGGCCACGCGAACTGTGGCGCGAAGGGAAGGAGAGCGACGATGGGTGTGGATGGTGACGGCGCCAGCAGCGGTGGTGGTGCGACAGTGACGATGACGAAGGCCATGGAGGAACCGTGGGGGTGCGGTGATTCGCCGTTGGTGCGGCGGAGCTTGCTGGTTCACCGGCGGAGGGGAGAGCTGTGGGTGGTTACGGCGTTGAAGACGACGACGACAGTTGCTGTGCTTGGTTGACGGCGAGGACGAGGCGAGGTTGGTAGTGACTGACGGTGCGGACGGTTGTTGTGGAGTTTTTGGCGTTGGAGAGAGGAGGCGACGGTGATGGGGTGACTGTTTTTGGGTGGTTGTGGTTCGTGAGGTGGGTGACGGTGGCGACAACGGTGGTGCGCCGGAGGTGAGGGCGGAGCACCGCCGTGGGAGGGTGGTGTTCTCCCCCTTTTCTGTTTTTGCCTCCCTGTATTTTCCCCTCTTTTTTGTTTCTCAGAAATGCTCCCCTACGGTTTCCCCCCTCTGTGTGTGTGTGTGTTGTGTTAATTAATTTCTTTTTTTTTTGTCACAGTGCCTTCACGGTTCCCCCCCCCCCTTTGCTTCTGTTTGCTGGCTTTTTATAGAGGATTCCCATTGTGTTGTTATGCTTTTGCAGAGTAGTGGAGCAGAGGAGGTGGAGAGAAGCAGACAGCTTGCAGAGTGGTGCCTCCCAAAGCTGCTTTGTTGGAGCAAAAATGGAAAGGATCAAAGAGGATGAAGAAATGGGCTTTGGCATAATGCTCAAAAGGATTTTCCAAGGACAGCAACTTGTGCTGCCTTGCTCTTTTCTCTTTTTTTTTAGTTTTTGCTTTCTATTTAATTTTTTTGTACTATTTTGTACTTAATTTTTTTGTCTACATGTATGTACTAACACTACAAAAAAACTGGTCATTAGCGACGGACATTTCCCTCGCAAATTGACCAAAATCCGTCGCTAATGGTCATTTGCGAGGGAATTAGCGACGGACTGGTTCCCTCGCTAATTCCCTCCTCGCTACTGGGATTAGCGAGGGAATTTGAATCCCTCGCTAATTAGCGAGGGAATTTTCCCTCGCTAATTCCCTCGCTAATGACTGCAACTTTTCAGGTGATGGGACTCAGTTGCAGGGGTTGGTAAATGCGTAGGAATTAGCGAGGGATATTCCCTCGCTAATTCCCTCGCTAATGACTGCAATTTTTCAAAAAAAAAATTACACGTGGTGGTGGTGGGGTGGTGGTGGTGAAGAGTAAGAGAGAGTGAGTGAGAGTGGTAGGAGGTATGTGGTGGTGGTGGTGGTGGTGGTGGTTGTGTGGTGGTGGTGGTGGCGTGAAGAGTAAGAGAGAGGAGTGAGAGTGGTGGTGGTGGGGTGGTGGTGGTGAAGAGTAAGAGAGAGTGAGTGAGAGTGGTAGGGGGTATGTGGTGGTGGTGGTGTTGGAAGAGTGATGAGAGAGGAGAGTGTGAGAGGAGGTGGTGATGATGGTGGTGGTGGTGGTGGTGGTGGTGGTGGCGTGAAGAGTAAGAGAGAGGAGTGAGAGTGGTGGTGGTGGGGTGGTGGTGGTGAAGAGTAAGAGAGAGTGAGTGAGAGTGGTAGGAGGTATGTGGTGGTGGTGGTGTTGGAAGAGTGAAGAGAGAGGAGAGTGTGAGAGGAGGTGGTGATGATGGTGGTGGTGGTGGTGGTGGTTGTGTGGTGGTGGAGAGTAGAGGAAGAGGAAGGGTGAAGAGGAAGGGTGAAGAGGAAGGGAAGAGGAAGGGTGAAGAGTGAGTGAGTGAGTGAGAAATATGAGTGTAAACGGATTTAAGGAAAAAAAGAAAAAAAAATTGCGAGGGAATTAGCGAGGGAACTGTCCCATCATCTGAAAAGTTAACTTTAGCGAGGGAATTAGCGAGGGAACTGTCCCTCGCTAATTCCTGTGCATTTACCAACCCCTGCAACTGAGTCCCATCATCTGAAAAGTAAAAAAATTAGCGACGGAACTGACATTCCCTCGCTAATTTTGCCATTAGCGACGGAAATTCCCTCGCTAATGTCTAAAATTCCGTCGCTAATTCTTAAAAATACGACAGCCCCTATTCCCTCGCTAATTCCGTCGCTAATCCCAATTTTTGCGAGGGACCATTAGTCCCTCGCTAATTTCCGTCGCTAATGGCTTCTTTTTTTGTAGTGTAAAGTTGACTTCTTTATTTGTAAACAAAAAACTGATTATAGTAATAATAATAAAAAGCAATTATTCAAATCTGATTTTTTATTACATTTTCTTATTAAACTAATACCTATAACAATAAAATAACGAGTACTAAAATGAGCACTCGTACACGACGAGAAATGAACACGCGTCCGCGACTAGAATAAAAATGTGTACATGATTAGGAATAACACGCGCGCATGACGACAAGTGACACGCATGCACGAGAGTGAAACCTGTACATGATCGGGAATGACACGCGTAAACGGCAAAAACATTACTTTGGATTTTCTAATAAACTTTAAATTAGCCGGACAAAATTAGAGTATGACAATGAGATCACACAATATTGCACACCCAGCCCTGATTCTTCTCTCTCCGTATATTCACCCTTGCACATAGTGGTCCCAACGTGAGTGCTCTTTCCTCAAACGGTTACTCACTCTACTATTTGACTGATTCTGAGTTGTCATCCTCCCATTGGTTGTTGCTGCCACATCATTATTCATTACATTACCCCCCCCCCCCTTCAAAAGCAATCTTGTCCTCAAGATTGAGATTTGGGTAATTAATCTCCATCATGTCTTGCTCCATTTCCCACGTTGCCTCCTCTTTAGGTAAGTGCTTCCACTTCACCAGGACTTGCTTCACACTCTAATTTCATTGAAGTATAGTACGATGATCTAAGATACCATCAGGAGCCAAAATTGGTCCTTCAGCAACTGTAGTCAAAGGTAAAGGTAAATAAGGTGCTGCAGCATCACCTTGAATGGTTTCAACTGTGAAATGTGAAACACAGAGTGAATACGAGCAGTTTCAGGCAACTGCAACTTGTAAGCCACATTTCCAACCTTCTCAATAACTTTGAAAGGACCAAAATAACGCATCCCCAATTTCTGATTTTTGCGTAAAGCCACAGAGTTCTGTCTATATGGTTGCAACTTCACCAACACTAGCTCACCCAATTCCAAGGAAACATCCGCTCTCTTTTTATCAGCATAGTTTTTCATCGCTTGTTGAGCCCTATGCAAGTTCAACTTCAGTTGCTGAATTAACTTATCTCTCTCAGTCAACTGTTGCTGCAAGTCCACATTGTCCCCATAACTAGGAACATATCTAGTGATCATAGGAGGATCCCTTCCACAAAGAGCTTTAAAAGGGGTCATACCAATACTAGTGTGAAAGCTAGTATTGTACCAAAATTCTGCCCAACTCAAAGCGTTGGCCCATGTCTTGGGTTTGTCGACAGTAATACATCTCAAATACATCTCCAGAGTCTTGTTCACAACTTCTGATTGACCATCAGTTTGAGGGTGATATGCTGAGCTCATTGAGAGGGTGGTGCCCAGTAACTCAAATAACTATTTCCAGAATTGGCTAGTGAAGATTTTATCTCTGTCTGATATAATGGACTTTGGAACTCTATGTAACTTGACTATATTCCGCATAAAAATCTTAGCAACAGATTTACTAGAATAATCAGACTTCATTGGCATGAAATGTGCATACTTGGTCAATCTATCTACCACCACCAGAATTACAGTGAAACCCGAGGATAATGGCAAGCCAATAATGAAATCCATCGTGACATCCTCCCATACCTGGTTAGGGATTGGTATAGGTTGCAACAATCCTGCTGGTACTGTATTGTCATACCCCAATTTTGTCCGGCTTGGGTCAAAACCCTAATTTTCCACAAAAAATAAATAAATTGAAGAGCGAAGAGCCTTATGCACTGCATTTCGGATCCTAGAAGGCATTCCAATGTTCTTGAAATCATTTTTAGGGTTGGAACGCATTTTTCGGGCAAATTAGGGTTTTAGAGCCAAAAAGGGTATTTTGGTCAATTATAACGGTTTTTTTTCTCTCACTTTCAAAAAGGCTCAAAAATATGTATAATTAAAAATATAAATCTGAAATCAAAATAAAAAAATGAATAACAAAATAGTATTTGATGCTTATTGTATTTTTAGAATTAGGGCTAATTCCTTTTAGGTGCTTTTTGCTTTTATCCATTTTTGGCCAAAGTAAGCACTAATTCTACAAGCAAGCAACCTCCCTCACTCCACCTTCATGCTCCACGCCTCCCTTCACTTCAGCCCCATCAAGTGCACATCACAAAAAAGCCTTTCATCATGACAAACACACCTTTGAGTCCAATAACATTCAATACACAACATATTTTTACCTTCCTTCTCTCTACACCACTAAATACACACTAATTTCTTCACATCCTTCACTCCATCCTCATGCTCCACGCCTCCCTTCACTTCAGCCCCATCAAGTGCACATCACAAAAAAAGCCTTTCATCATGACAAGCACACCTTTGAGTCCAATAACATTCAATACACAACATATTTTTACCTTCTTTCTCTCTACACCACTAAATGCACACTAATTTCTTCATTTCCCTCTCACAACCTTAAACCCATTAGATCTTTGGCCTCCCAAGAATTTGAATAAGAACAACTCACTTCCCTCCTCTCCAAAAAAAGGAAGAAGAAATTCGTAGCCCCTCTCCTCTCCCTCACTTCCTCTTGTTTTTCTTTCATCCTAGAGGAACCTTCCCATTTCTCCTACACCAAAAAACCCTAACAAACAACTCACCTCATTTGCACCCCTCTTTCACATACTCCCTCCATTCCTCATTCAAAGTTCAAGCTTCATCATCTAGTGGGTACTTCTTTGAAGAATATTGGAGTTTTGTTGATTTGTGTCTAGCTTCATTTTCTCATCTCACTTTCTAGCTCAAGAGCTAAGGTAATCCTTAAAACCTTGCATCATCTTTGAGTATTTCCTCAAAAATATAAAAAGCATTCATCCTATCATCTTCATATTCTCATAGTGTTGATTGTTGTTGGTGAGAGGTGTCATAAGCACTTTGACAAGCACTTAGGGAGGCTTGGGTGCTTATGGTGCTTCTCACCCTTTAATAAATGTTGATTTGTGTTGATTTGGATCTTAATCCTTGCCTTTCATGAAATAAAATGTTGTTTTATGGCATGTTGTATTTCGCATACTCTCATGAAAATGTGATTTGCTAGTTGTTGTTGTGTTTTCTCACATTTCCTTGCATATTCACTCTTGTTTGCATAACCTTCACAAAATAAGAAACTCATTCCAAGCATGATGACATTCGGCCATAGGCCTAGGTTTAGGGTTCTTGAATGCTTTTGTTTATTTCATGATTTGGGGATGAATAATAGTTGATTTAGGGTATGTATGCTCCTAGGTTTTAACATAAAAAATTAGGGTTTGGGTTTGCTTTAATGAACTTGTTTTTGTTGATGATTGGCAAGGTGATTCACACTTGTGCACTTGTGCACTCAATCCTAAGTGTGAGGATTGACCAAAGTGATTCAACATTCTTTGATACTTTGGTTGCTAAATAATTTGCTTGCTTATGCTTGCCTATGATCATGATTGAGGCAACTCTTTTCCCTAAGCTAACAATTTCATTGTCCACTCTCATATAAGAATATCATCAACACTTAGATAGGTCAATTCCATACATTGCATCTTCCAATAGATGTGCATTTAGATTCCCTTGCGTCTTGTAGAAATATTTGAGTATGGTTCTCACCTAGCATCTTCCATTAGATGTGCATTTAGGTTCAATCTTGCCCACTCTTGTATTTTTGCTTAATGCCCAATTCAAGTTCCTTCTTTGCCTATTTATGTGTTGTGATCTAACATGTGTAGTCTAGGCTAATATTTGCTCAAGAATTCAAATGAGATTGTTGTTTGCCTAAGGATTCGATTTGCATTCATTGTTTTCTTTTCTAAATGACCTAGCATGAAAATGGTGACTAGTGACAACCACCCATAACCTTTGTTAGTTTGGTTGTCCTAAGAGCCTAAATTTCAAAAAAAAGGATGTTTCATATGCATAAGCTACTAGTGATAATCCATCACAACCCTTGTTGGTTTGATTATCATGAACGCGTCCAATTTCAAAAAAGCATTTTTCTAAGTATCAAAGAGTCAAAAACAAGTTATTAGCGGTGATCCATCATAATCTTTGTTAGTTTGATCACCATGAAAGCTTGCATTTACAAAAGGCATTTTCAAAGAGAGTTACTAGTAATGATCCATCATAACCTTTGTTAGTTTGATCATTATGAAGGCTCTTCATTTTCTAGAACCTCATCAAAAATATTTTCATTTTTAAGGCTCGTTAGAACTACGTCGCTTTGATTCCCATTTGGGATACGTAGGAGCGAGTCACATTCTCGTCAAGCGCAACCATAAAAAGTTTAGCATTTGCATAACAAAAAAAAGAGTTATTTTCGTAACAAAAAAGAATCACTTTTGCAAACCAAGATCATTTTCAGAACAAAAACATTTTCCTTTCTAAAATCATTTTCAACCCATCGTCGCTAGTGGTTAATTAGAACCTTTGTTCGTCTAGCCATTGGTGGCGATGTCTTTTTTTCCCAAAAGAACAACAAGCGATGATCACCCATAACTTTTGTTAGTTTGATCATTCGTGCCAATCAATCTCTTTCGAAAACCCCTTTCTAAAGAACAAATAAAAACGAGTCGCTACTAATAGTCAATCAGAGCCTTTGTTCGTCTGACTGGCGGTAGTGACTCTCATTTTCAAGAGTACTTAGCGGTGATTACCCATAACCTTGGTTAGTTTAATCATTCACTAAATGCTCGTCCTATTTCGAAAACTCACTAAAAAGATAAAAGACAAAAACCTTTTCAGGACAAAGAAGAACTACGTAGCTTTGAGTTCTCCATCGCACCGGGAGATACGTAGGAGCGGGCCATGTCCCGTCAAGCGTTTTTCTTAAAAACCCTTTTTCCCCCTTTTTTCATAATAAATAAAGATTTTCATTAAGAATTTCTCAATAAGAAGTAGAGAGGCAAAATTAAGTATTTTCAAGTCAGCACACTAAAACCACACATTTAATTAAAGGTTCCCTCTCAGTAGAGAGGACGTGTGGGGTGCTAACACCTTCCCTGCGCGTAACCGACCCCCGAACCCTATTCTCTAGTTTCGCAAGACCAATCGCTTTCCAAAAAAGGTTTTCCTAATATTTTCCTTAATAAATATTGGTGGCGACTTTATTGTCTTAGGAAAAGTTGTGAACGAGGAAGGTTCTCCCTCGAGGACTTTTTCGGGCGCAACATGTATTTTTGTGTTTAGCTTGCTGACAATTCACACATTCAGAAATATACTTTTGGATGTCTACCATCATTTTTGGCCAATAAAATTCAGCACTTATTCTAGCCATTGTTCTAGTGATACCAGCATGACCTCCAATGGGTGAAGTATGGTATTCCTGCAATACCTGATGAATCAAAGAACTCTCCACAGGTAGTACTAGCTTGTTTTTCCAATTCAATAGGCCTTCCTTCACTGAATAATTACTATCAGTGACTGTGTTATTACTGCACTGTTGAACTATTGTCTGCAAATGCTCATTGTTTGCAATTTCATCCTTCAATTGTTGCAAAAATGAGTACTGAGGTGATGACAACAGTGCCATAACTCTTGAAAGTGCATCAGCAGTTGCATTCTCTTTTTCTGCCTTGTATTCTATCTGAAAATCATACCCAATAAACTTATGTAACCAGGCCTGCTGTTCTGGTGTTTGTAAGGATTGATCAAGCAAACTCTTGAGACTTTTTTGATCTGTTCTGAGTATAAACCCGTGTCCTAATCACACATGCATCAATAACCATACATACCTGGTATACTAAACTCGAGATATTCTTTCGTCGCTCCTCCAACACCTAGTATCTTCAACTCATTCGCATGATTTACCTTTGCCATTAATAAGCGTCGTAACAGAGAATAATCAAGATTTTAGGGTTCGAAGGGATTGAGATTTTGGGTTCTGTACTTAGGTTCTAGGATTCAAAGCAAGCTTCGTAGCAGCGACATTAAACTTTTAGGGTTCGATTTAGGGTTCAAAGGGATGAAAATTTTTCTGGGTTTGAAGGTTTAGGATTTGGGTTATGGTTTTTCAAATATGTATTTTATTTCTGATTTTAATTTTAATATTTTAATTATTAATATATTACGTGGCATGCTGACTGAATCATTAAATGACGTGGTATAAACGCGTGCAAGCTGCATCGGCCGCCACGTCATTTAATGAGGTCTACATCACCTTCTTTTGACAGGCCTCCAAATCAGCAAAATAAGTTTTCACATATTTATAGTTTTATTTATATATTTTATATATTATTAGACTAAATTATAATTTATACTCATATTTTAGTTTATAATTTTTCACATATTTGTATTTTAATTTATGTCATTTGTATTTTGTTAAATTAAACTAAAAGTATATTCTAAACTCATTCTTTACTTTTTTGTTACAAAAATATTGAAATAATATTTTGTTAGATTATCAGCGGACATGAGAGTATTAAAGTAGATTCTAAAAATTATGTTTCTAATCTTTATAAAATTTAGTTTGAAAGTAAGTTCGATAAAAATAGCTTAATTTCATAATAATCATACTTAGGTTAGGGGGTTCGATCTCCACCTTGGGTACGGAGCAACGTTAAAACTCTGGGTCAGGTCCTGCCCCTCGAGGCGCCTACAATTCAGCGAGGAGATTAGTCACTGCGGTCGGTGGTAAATACCCTGAGTAAAACAAAAAAAAAAAGGTTAGCATGATATGCGACGGCCCGTCACACCAACTTTTTCATAACAAATCTTAAAAAAACATTATGAATTTTGAAAAAGTAAATAAAATTCACAATTAAGAAAAAATAATCAAGATTAGTATTTTAAATTTTTAATAATTCTTAATTTTTTTTGGTACAATATAATTCTTAATTATTACAAAATAAAGAATAATATAAATTTTTTTATCAGAATAAAATAAAAAAATAAAAACCGATAAAATAAAATTAGTGATAGTTTAATACCCAAAAAAAATTAGTGATAGGTTAATCTTTAATTAGAGAGGGAAATGAGACAGCTGAACTGTTTCGGTTCCTTGCGACGTGGCTTAAAAATACGACTGTGGAGGGGAAAAGGCCACGGTAGCGGGAGGAAGGGAGAAGAAAGGTTTATACTGCTACTGCGAGAAAGATCGGAGAAAGAATAACGAAATCGGAATGGCTTCTCTGTTTATGAGAAGAGTAGTAATAAACGTCCACAAAGTCCTCAACTCCACCCCACTGCCACCACCAAATCCCCTTCTCTATCTCAGGAGGATTTCCCCTTTCACTTCGCAAGCTGGTAGCAACGACTCTCACGCTAGCTCGCTTCACATCGATTTATCAAACGAAGAAGCCAAAAGACGCTTGTTCAACAGGTTCCTCTTCGTATTCTTGCTCGCTCTTGTTTTGATTTCTATGATAATACAGCTGAGAATGATCTTTTTTATTTATTTTCATTGATGATTGATTTTTCAATACGAATAGGTTATTATATAGAAGCAAGCAGCGAGGGTTTCTTGAACTCGATTTGGTTCTTGGTAAATGGGTAGAGGACAATATTCACTCCTTGGATGAAAATCAAATTCGAGCTCTCGTTCATGTCCTCGACTTGGTATTTTCTTTACCTTTTAATAGAAGCTGTTGTGATATTTCGTGCTATTGGCAGTGTCTGACTGGCTGGGGTTTTTATGTTTGTTGCTTGGAGTTGGTCTTTATTTATCATCAGATTGATCCTTATGAATTTGTGATGAATCAAAACGCTAATCTGCTTTTGGTACTCATTCAGAGATTCTGTAAATATTACTGAGAAATTGGATTGCACGTTTTTTTGGTGTTTGGATTACACGTTTATTGGTTACTGGTTAGACAAGTTTGTCTGTTACTTTGTTTTTTTACTTGAGTATTGCAAAACTCCACCTATTCTGCTTGATTGCACAGAATTACACTAGCTCCATCTCTTCAGCAAGGGGGGTGAATTTAGAATGCTGTTTGGTTCAAAAATGAGATGAATATTTTCTTTTGACTATCTGGAAAATTTGAGCCTAAAAACCTTTAACAGTAGATAGGGTCTAATGTCATGAATTTCAGAGACAACCTGTTTATCTCTTTAGAAGGGCTTGATCCTGGCAACAGGAACCTAGATGTTTCAAATGCGATTTGTGTACAAAAATGGACTTCGTTCAATTAACTTAATCTGTGCAATGGTCCAGAGTCTTTTATTTTTCATTTTATTTCATGTGCCAATACTTCAATTCAGGTTATTTAGCATTATGTTTGGAACCCAATTGATGAAAACTTTAGCATCTTTCTGCATACAAAATAAAGGGTGAAATGGTGATTTGCAACTTGCTAGTTAGTGAGAATAACTCTAATTCAGTGTCTCAGGAACTTACCTACTTTTGACACCGTTATTACTCCCTTGGGGCCTATTTATAAGAAAAATTTGCAGTTTTAGGTTCATTGAATAACTGATAGGACCAAAGGGAGTATTTTATATTTAATTGAATCTCAAATCTGTAAATGATAAGGGTGACTGATGAATGTAGTGTGATGGTTTTGTTGGAGGGTTTACTTTGCAAGTCTTGGTGGAAAATCTAACTTTAATAGACCGATCTTGATTTGAGTCTATGTCACTTCTAAATCCTACTTCTGTTATGCAGGAGAATCCAGATCTATGGAAGTGGATATCTGGGCAAGAGCAACCCCCAGAATCAATCAACATAAACCCAGTGAGTGCAAATTCATTATTCAAATAAAATTCCAATATGGTTATTTAGCCAGATTTTGTTTTTCTTAGGGGTACAATGCTCATTGCAGTTGTTTGTTGCTTAGGTCTTTACTGCAGTGCGTGAAGTAGTTATGAAGAACCTTGATAGCCATTCTGCTCCTGAAACAAGAGCAACACCCGGCAAACAATGGGTAAGAGGCTGGGATGATATCAAAAAATTTCCGGGCGGGCCCATTACTGGGAATCAGTAGATTGAGAATAAATGATATTGTCTTTGTAACAATAAATTGATTTTTGCTTGTACCACTTTTGTTACTATAAATAAGGGCTGTTAACTGCTACTTGAAGGTTTGTATAATGCCGTTACCTATACTAGAGATCAGTAATAGAATAAAAGGAGTGAAAACTAGAAGATTGTGGCTTTCGGTGAACCTTTGTTCTGCATTCTGTGACAGGGTCATTTGGTAACTCTGCTGAAGTTTGGGTCATTTACTATTTACTAGTTATTTTATTGTTGGTACTAGTTGATAGTTCAAGTTGCTTTCCCTTTAGCTTTTATTTTGTACTACACCTTTTAGAAGGTTGTACTAGTGTACTATCAATGATTGTACTCAATGATTGTATGGTTATTTAACCAATTGCTGAAATCAATGAAATTATCAATCATTACACAATTAAATCTTCTATCTAACATTCTCTCATTTCAATGATAATATCTATCCTAGATTTATCTTAGATTCATCTCCTTCGAGCACCATTCCACCATTGGAGCTCCTAGAATGAGTCCATGACTGTTCCGGTTTATCCCTTACAGTCGGAACCGTCACAATTGGTATCAAAGCATCGACCTGGTGCTCGCCTTCCCATGGCTCCAAAAAGAATTATGAGAATGTTGAGTTTTGAAGAAGTGCATGAGAAGCTGCAAATGGGTTTATGCTTACTGTGCGACAAGCCTACGGCAGAGCACTCTAATACTCATAACTATGTGCTGGTGGATATTGGAGAGGAACGCGAAAATAACGTAGAAGCACTAGATCTCAACCTCTCACCTTCGATTACAACCACAGTTCCAACCAAAACTCGATCCCTTAGTGACTCATTCTCAGATCCTTCTGAAATAAACGATGAAGCTCAAAAGGAAAACGAAAATGAAACTCAGAAGTCAGATCTGGGTTCACACATCGAAGATCTGATTGTTGCTCCGGTAGAAGCTTCGTTCCCGGGCTACGGTGAAATCCTTAAGGAAGATCCCGTCGCTGATCCAGTTCATCAGATGGTGATAACGGGTCATGCGATTACTCAAGTACCGACTTGCTCTTCCATTCATCGTCCTCCACGATTTCTTCTGCCGCTGGAACCGCCCGATAGTATCGCCGCTCCGACACCGTCACACAACCTATTTCAAGTCGGGTTGGCAATCACAGTGCCGCCATTGTCACCAAGGTTCTCCCTACCACCGCTACCACCGCTACCACCGGATAGGACTACGATGCCACTCATACGCACCACCACGGTCGAACCAGTTCCTCACATCATTGTCCAACTAGATGAGTCGCAACCACCAAATATGAGCATTCCAAAATCCTCGAAACAGGAGAAAATGTTGAAAATGCTGGTTAGGCTCCCAACCGCTTGTTTTGCGAGTAACTCTTGGTTCTGGGCAAGGAATTCAAGAGAATCAAATCCAGAGTTGGACTGGGAAAAGCTTAAACGTGCCTTATTTGATGAATCACTGGTACATATCCCTCTTGACTTTCCAATTTTCAAATTTCCTTTAGATACCATTTGGCGGCTCCTTATTCTCATCCATTTTGGGCTCTCTTTTAATTTTAAAGATGGTAGAATTGTTGTCTCCGTATTGCCCACTATGGTTGCTGGTGATGTTGTATTTTCTCTTATTGTTAATATTGATTTTTCGGGTGGGAGAGCACCCTACTCTATTGCTTACGTCAAGTCCAAATCCCTATCAATATTGAACAACTCCCACATGCTTGATGAATTGCCTGAACAAGATGTTGCCTCATGGATTGCATCAATTCAAGGTGGTGTGGCTCAAGGCAATGGCTGGGAAGTTTTTGAATTGTTCTGTGCGAAAAGAAAAAAAGGGATAAAGCTGATTGGTTTCATTGTGGCTACTTTTCTCAAGGCCACTAATTGCCCCAAGACTTATTCAATGCGCTGGGATGTGAGTTTATGGAAACAAGTTCATGAAGAAGCCATTAAGATGGGCTTATTATCTAATGATGAGTCTTTAAATGTCAAGGAAGTTGGAATTTATCTTGTTGTTTGTCCTGGAATAGCTTCAAAAGTTGAGGTCCAGTATATATAACAGTTTATGGATACTCACATCTCTTAATTCTTCAAATTATGTGGCATGTTGGGAAGACTTCATCAATAGCACAAAGATTCTGATTGCGAGGTACTCAAATTGTGGAAACCCTTTTGATGCTAGCAAGTTATTTAATGTGATGCCACACACTTATACAGTGACCTGGAATGCATTGATTGATGGCTATGTCCAAATTATATTTACTGATGAGGTTGTGTGCTGCTTGTTTAAATTTATCTCTATTGAAGTTAAACTAGAATTGATAGTGTTTATTTGTAAGTGGAAAAATGATCATTTAAATCGCATAAGGTTAAGGAAGGTTGATCATGAGAAGTCTAGGGAAACAACCTTTATCTATTTGACAGCAATGTGTGGTGACAAGTTTGAGGAAATCGCCTACAAAGCTTGGAAGATTACGGCAATGCTTTGTCAAGACCTTCTATTTGATGGTTGTACCATTTTGGTTCATGCCTCTCTAATTAGCTTTTGAATATTTTGTTAAACAAATAGGACTTGAGTTGGTTTCTTGTATCTATTGGCCTCAGGATGAGATATTGCATTGGAGCTCCCTTGAATCCAAACCTTGTGACAACTGGTCTCACTTTATTTGCAACAGCACCTTATTAATGGGAATAAGGGCTGAATCTGTCGGGAATGTAATTACTGAGACAAACTTGTTGGTGAGACAAATTTCAAAGGAAAGGCTGTTTAATTTACTTCACTTCTTAGGAACAACAATTTCAAAATTCTTTGCTTACTATGATCCCATTACAGAGGCTTGGAAACTGCTCCTAGACTGGGAAATGCTAATTGTTTCACATAGTCAGTTCATTTGGGAAATGCTGGTTTCTAGGTGGAAAAATGCTCACTTAACTATGTTGGTATTAAGAAGGGCAATGACTTGTGGTATCATACTAGTTTTTAATGCACATCATGAAGAAATTAGTGCAGCTGCTTGTACCATTGGAATCCCTACCAATTTGGTGATTTCACAAATGTTCCAAGTTCTCCAGATTCTTGAAGATGGTTTTCTCTCTTTGATTATATTTGAATGTCAGAATTGTCATGTGGTGGCTGTTTTTCACAGGAAAATGACTGATCGGGGTAGCATTTGTGTTCCTCCAAGACTACTCAAGTGGAAGACCTTACCTCTTAAGCATGGCACTCAAAAATATTCATCCTTGAGGACAAGGATGTTTGAAAGAGGGAGTATTGTGACAGGGTCATTTGGTAACTCTGCTGAAGTTTGGGTCATTTACTATTTACTAGTTATTTTATTGTTGGTACTAGTTGATAGTTCAAGTTGCTTTCCCTTTAGCTTTTATTTTGTACTACACCTTCTAGAAGGTTGTACTAGTGTACTATCAATGATTGTACTCAATGATTGTATGGTTATTTAACCAATTGCTGAAATCAATGAAATTATCAATCATTACACAATTAAATCTTCTATCTAACATTCTCTCATTTCAATGATAATATCTATCCTAGATTTATCTTAGATTCATCTCCTTCGAGCACCATTCCACCATTGGAGCTCTTAGAATGAGTCCATGACTGTTCCGGTTTATCCCTTACAGTCGGAACCGTCACACATTCATGTTATATAATCTATTGTGGGTATATGTTATGGGCTTATGGCATAGAACGCTTGATTCTGGTATTTTCATTTCCTGTTCTTACAGTTAATTTTTTTTTGGGGGGATACAGTTGAATTTTATGGTTGCCGTTTTATTTTGAACTCTTCTTCCTTATATTTTATTATTTTTGCATTGGTTCCTTCTGTTGATAACAAAGAAATATAAACTACACACTAATAGGACAGATAAGTCAAGGGCATCATTTTATTTTTGACAAATCAGGAGTATCATTGTTACAAGGAATGGTTTCATTAATTCAATGTAGAATATCGACAGGGCCAAGGTGAGGCCAATTTAATTCAAAGTTGGATTAGAAAAGTTGTTTGTTACTAAAAAAATAAAGAAAATTTGTGGCTCCCTGAAGTTGTGTGCAACAAAATAGCTGCTTGTACTTAGAGGGTTATTATTGGACTGCAACCGGCGATTGGGTCATTTGGAATACCTTGATGCTTCCTAATTCTACGGTACAGTTAGGAAGGCCAAAATTGCTATGCCTGGCAAACACATATTAAGGAAATGATCTATTATCAGAAGCTATGGGTGCAACAATTGCTGTCTTCCAAATATGTTGCAGATGGTCAGTTTTCAAGCTATCAACAAGCTTGGGATATCATGTATTGGAAATCTATTTTAAAGGCATTGGATGATCTCAAATCTAGTTTAGAGTTCGGGTAGGGAGAAGAATTGCTATCTAAATTTGGTATGACAAATGGATGGAAGAGGATTGCATGTGCAACCTTATTGCTTTTGTGCACATCATTTACACTATCATACAGCTGAAATTTTCTTTTGAAGATGGCATCTGGCATTTTGATATTATTTCTACCCAGCTTCCTACTAACATTCAAATGCAATTCAGAAGCCTTTTTCTTATTGCAGATGTTGATGCGATGCTCATCGATTGCCACTACTAATGGTTCATATTCTGCAAGGCTTGGCTATCACTAGTTGATGCAGTCAAGCATTTTGACAGCGTCTACTACATAGAGCTGGTTATAGATTTTGAAAATATGAAATCGTTTATGTGGGTTATAGACATAGGTCATCTAATGCTTTTTGCCATTTGTGGTGTTGTTGAGGAGACAATCCTCCGTACATTGTGTGACTATCATAGAACTTCTAGGATTTGGAATAACCTTCAACCCTGTAATTCTCATTCCTTTCTCTTACTAGAGCAAAAGGAATGGTTGAAGCTTGACCCTCTCTCAGTTGATGGAAACTTTTTGTGATAAAATGATGAGTCTGGTAGAGAGCAAGAAATGAGTAGGTTTGCGATGTCAATAAATAGCATGAGTGTATGCAAGGATTCGACTGGACGAGGAGTTGAAACCTTAGCCGGTTCGGTCACCTCATCAAATTCAAGAGAGTGATTTACAATACTAAGCCAATTGCTTAGTATTTGTTACTAAAAGGGTAATTTACCCTAAAAAAATTTAAAAATGAAAAACAAATTTATTTTTGGAAAAAAAAAGTTTTGTTCATTAACCACAGATTTATACCACAATAGTTAGATGTCACTAACCACAATAGTTAGATACTAACCACAGATATGCATAACTGTGGTTAGATGCCACTAACCACAGATTTGCATAACAATGGTTAGAGTGCACCAAAACCAGTCTGGAAAAGAGAAGAAGAAGAAGAAACCAATCTGCATAACAATGGTGAGAAACGCGAAATAGAGAAGCAAAGCTAAGAAACGGGAAACGATGCTCAAACGATGCAGAGAAACGCAATTGAACACGATTTCGCAAGATGCATTAACCACAGATTTGTACCACTATGGTAAGATGTCACTAACCACAAATGTGCATGGCAATGGTTAGATGCTACTAACCACAGATATGCATAACTGAGGTTAGATGTCAATGGTTAGATGCCACTAACCACAGTTTTGTATAACAATGGTTAAGTGACTACTAACCATCCATTAATAAAAAAACATTTTTATTTATTAATTTTTTATATTTATAAATATATATATATATATATATATATATATATATATATATATTAATATATATATTATATATAAATATATATGTGGTGGTTGCAGGCGGTGGTTCCCGCGGCGGTGCTCCGGCAGCCAGCGGCGATCGGTGGCGGCGGTCAAGGTGGCTCTCCGGCGACCGGCCGACGGTGGTGGTGGTGCTATTTATTTTAATATATATATATATATATATATATATATATATATATATATATATATCCAACAACACCCTTATTTTTTTTAAAAAAATACAACACCCTTATTTTTAAAATGACAACAACACCCTTATTCATTATCAATCATTAGATCAAATTAGATTAATAAAAAAAGATCTAATGGCTAAAGTTAATTTAATAAAAAAAACTAAAAAAGGCTTAGTATCATAAGCCATGGCCCAAATTCAATATGCATCGAATGGGATTTAACCTTTAAAAATGTTTATTTTTATTTAAATCACACATTAACTAGCCATTTGGAGCCATTGAGACCACAGTGAATACCTATCATTTAAACCCTTCAGGCCTCAATGATTATTAATCTCTGTGTCAAGTGGTTATGGGATAAGTTACTTCCACTCAATCAATAAGGCTATTGGTAATTATCATTCTTCTTTTTGCCTAACAAATTTATTTTAAATTCTTAATAAAAAAAATAACGGCCGAGAAATCGAATATCTAATCTAATCTAATATCTATTTATACAAATATAATATTTATTTATACAAAAAAATTTCTAATGAAATTATCAATTTGGATCTGTTATTAATAAAACACATATCTAATTTAAGGGTACAAATGTTCTTAGAATGTGGTTAAGACCTAACTCAAACCCACAAAACCGGCTTGTAGAGTGAGGGATGCCTCCCACTTATAAACTCCTTTTCAGGCCATATCACATCTGATGTGGGACTCTTAACACACCCCCCTCACGCCCAGGACTAGACAACTGGAGCATGACCCGAGTGGCCCGATAGCGGGTGGCCCAACGGATCTTGGATTGGCTCTGATACCATCTTAGAATGTGGTTAAGGCCTAAATCAACCCCACAAAACCGGCTTGTAGAGTGAGGGATGCCTCCCATTTATAAACTCATTTTAAGGCCATATCACATCTGATGTGGGACTCTTAACAAATGTCATTACCCTTTATTTCTTTGTTTTCTTCTTACACTCTCTTTCTTCCTTTTTTTCTCTTTCTTCTTACACTCTCTTTCCTCTTTTTCACTTTTCTCTTACACTCCTTTTCTTCTTTTTTCTTTTTATTTTACTTTTACTTTTCCTATAAATTCCTATAAACAATTTTTCTTTTTTTTTATCACTTCGCTTTAGTTTTTTTAACTAAATTTCTAAATTTATACAAACACTACTCTACTAAAATTATCTATAAAAATGTAAATGAGTCACACTAAAAAAACAAAAACTATCACATTTTTGGAAAAAGTTATCACCTTAAAATTTTAATTTTTCTCTCTGAAATCTGTTTACACTCTTATTGATAATCTACTATCACCTCTTATTGATAATCTACTATCTATCTTTTACTATTTACTATAATCTACTAATCAACTAAAATAATCAATTGAAACTATGAGATAACTGCACTGATATATAAAAAACACGGGATAACTGCACTGATATATAAAAAAAACACAGGATTAATATTTGTCATTGATAATTAAAAGTTTTGAAGACTACTATAAACCTACTATCTAAAAAACAATAAGATTTAATGACTATTTAAACTACTGATTAATATTTAAAACAAATATTTCTTATTGATAATCTACCATCTCTCTTTTACTATCTACTATAAAACACGTATTTCACGAGCATGTATTGTTAGAGCTAGCAAAACGGGCTACCCGGCCCGCACCGGGCCGGGCCACATCGGGCTCGGGCTTTTACGGGTTGGGCTAAAAAACCCGAGTTACTATTCGAGCTCAACATTTACGGCCCAAGCCCGTCCCTAGGCGGGCTACGGGCTTTTCGGGCTAGCACGCAAAATGCGCGACACTAGTTTTAAAAAATGATTTTTTAAAAAATTAAATTAAAAACTTCTCATTGTTTATATTTTAGGAGCTGCACTGCTCATTTTTTATTTCCCATTTCCATTACTCAATTTCAACCCTTTATGCATGTTAAACCATTTAAATCCATTACTGTCCTTCTTTCTTCTTCTATCCCTTTTTCTATTTATGGTAAATGAAATGAAAGCTCTAGGTACTAACCGATTCACATTATAAATTTATAACTAAATCAATTATTTTGCTTATTTGTTGAGTTCACCATTGATTGTTGGTTCAAGTTTTATAGTATTAATTCAATTTTATTAGAAACCAACACCCTTGCGAAGTTTATATATCTATGGTATTTGATTTCTAAAAGAACATTGATAATCAACAAGTATTTAACGGAGTTTTCTTGTGCATGTATGTAACTTGTGTTTGAGACTTATTTTGGGTTATTAATTTTGGGTTTTTGGCAGTAATAAATACTATAAGTCTAACCCTATAATTTTTAGGCAATACGGGCTCGGGCTTTTCAAGGCCGGGCTAAAAAGCCCAAATATAAAAACGGGCTAATTTTTTTGGCCCAAGCCTTATGTTTTTTCGGGCTAGCCCGGCCCGGCTCCTGGTTATTAAAATAAGGTTTAAATAGTTATTACCCCCTGCAAATATAGCCATTATCCAGTTACCCCGCTGCAAAAAAAAACATTTAAAACAAACCTGGCAAAATGTAAAGTTATCCAGTTACCCCCCTGCCGTTAAATTTTCTGTTGAAATATGTAAAATGTCACATATCCAGTTACCCCCCTGCCACGTGGCACTGACATGCCACGTCAGCAGCCAATGGATGGCTGCCACGTGGCACTAGTTATTACACTCAAAAATAAATGTTTTTTTGGCCACCAAGGGTGTTGAACTCACGACCTCTTACTCACACACACACCTCCTAACCACTGAGCCAAATTATTATTTGTGATTATTATCTCACCTACAAATATATATTACATCATTGATACTTAATTTAAAAAAAAATATCATCGTTCATCATCTTCATCAGTTACTGGGTTCATCATTCATCATCTTCATCAGTTACTTGGTTCATCATTCATCATCTTTATCATTCATCATCTTCAAAACGAAATCAAACAAATCTTCATCATCAAACGAAATCGAAACAAATCATTAACATCAAACGAAATCCAAACAGATCCTCATTGTGAATCGAAATGGAAACAAATTTTTAACCCTAAACGAATTTCAAATCTGGATGAAGTACACACATATCTTCATCTTCATCATAACCCAAAACGAAATTCGAATCTGGAAACGCTGTTCTGGAAACGAATTGAAAAATGAAATCCAAACGCTGGAACGAAAAATGATGAAGCAAATTGAAAAACGAAATTCAAACGTTGGAACAAAAAAATGAAATCCAAGAACGAAATCAAATAAATCTGTGTTTTGTTGTTTCGAATCTGAACGAAAATCGTTTCCATTTCCATTTCATTTGCATTTTTCCAGAAATCTTAAATATACGTTCGATGATGATGAAATCAGTTTCTGGGTTTGAAGAAAGGGTTTCTCAATATTCTCTTTTTCTCAAAAACATTACGTTGAAGATAGATATACTATACTTGTAAGGCTGTTCGTCCTTCGTTTGCTGGGTTTCTTGAAACGCGGAAGAACCCATTTGCGAGATTGACAGTGACGAACAACCCATTTGCGAAGAACCCATTAGCGAAACTGTGAGAAGAGGAACGAAGAAGACTGGGTTTGATGAAATCTGGGTTTGATGAAGATGAACGAGGAACGAGGAAGATCAATTTCTGGGTTTCTAAGAGAGGAACTGATGAAGATGATGAACCCAGTAACTGATGAAGATGATGAACGATGATATTTTTTTTAAATTAAGTATCAATGATGTAATATATATTTGTATGTGAGATAATAATTGCAAATAATAATTTGGCTCAGTGGTTAGGAGGTGTGTATGTGAGTAAGAGGTCGCGAGTTCAACACCCTGGCCACAAAAACATTTATTTTTGAGTGTAATAACTAGTGCCACGTGGCAGCCATCCATTGGCTGCTGACGTGGCATATGTCAGTGACACGTGGCAGTGGTGACATAAGAGTTGATGTGGCATGTCAGTGCCACGTGTCACATAGGCCCAATAATAAGGTGACACGTGGCAGGGGGGTAACTGGATATGTGACATTTTACATATTTTAACAGAAAATTTAACGGCAGGAGGTAACTGGATAACTTTACATTTTACAATGTTTGTTTTAAATGTTTTTTTTACAGGGGGTAACTGGATAATGGCTATATTTGCAGGGGTAATAACTATTTATTAAACCTTAAAATAAAGGACGCATTTCACGGGCATGTATTGTCCACGTCATACAAATAATTCTGATAAAGCGAAGGATGAAGATTGAAGAATAATCACACCCTCCACTCAGCCGAGCCCTCCGAAATTAATAGCAGCAGCGCATCTCTGAGGCTGATTGGTGAATTCCCAAAATTAGCAATGGCCTCTGCCACACAATACATTTGTTTGTGCTTGTGGCTGTTCCCCTTCCTTCATCTCCACCTCTCCGCAACATCATTAACGGACCCTATCCCAGCTGTGTGGCCTGAGCAGTTCCATTCAGTGCTATTCATCAACAGGAGCGGTTCTCTCCAGAAAACTGACCTCTGGTATGATTGGCTCAACGGCCGCAACTTCAACATCATCCAGCATCAGCTTGGTGTCCTCAAATACGATCTCGAATGGAACAATGGCACCTCTTTCTACTACACCCTTGACCCCTTCAACCACACTTGTAAAATCGTCCATTTCGAAGTCGGCATTCTCCGCCCTAATTGGCTCGACGGTGCCACCTATTTAGGTCAACATTATGCTGATAATTTCCTCTGTAACGTTTGGGAGAAAGTTGATTTCATCACCTATTATGAGGATGTCCTCACTCAAAGACCTGTTAAGTGGATCTTCCGCTCCTCTGGTAAGTGCTTATTTTGCCTATGCCTTTGATAATTAATTATTTCTCTTTTTTTTAGCAAAAAAAACTTTAGGTGAGTTGGCTTCGGGGCTCACTAGACTCAGGTCAGATCTCACGGCTCTTTGAGGTCTTACAGAAGTACTTACAGATCGCTCACTAAAGAGATCTTCGCATCCGCAACAAAAGTAGAACACACGTGGGAGGAATGAACCAACTTCTTAACAACCGAGCCAACATTACTCTTTCATTTATATTAGTATTACTATATGTTAATTAAATTAATTAATTAATTAGTAGTCAACGGGCTAATTAATTAATTTGGTAAGTGGGTGCGTGCAGGAATGGTTGCTCATGTGATTACATTTGAGGTTGGTGCAGTGCTGGACGATCCACACTGGCAGGCTCCTGTTTACTGTTTTAATCAGCCTGACAACAGAAGGAGAAGCAATATATTAGATTTAGGTTCTGTTGTTGTTGCTGGTTCTCCAGGGACATTAACTAGTGAGATAGGGCGCCTTGCATATGCTAAATAATTGTGAGTCGTGAGACTAATAACATGTGCACTCTCTGTTTCTCTGTAATAAATTAATCTTTACATTCATACTCCCTTTGTTTTTGTTGGGATAGAAACTTTCGTTTTACTAGTTTGTAAAGTCCAAACATGTGCATGAATTTTCTGTCAGTCTTGTTGGAAGCTTCAGTATTATAGAACTAGCTCATAAATATATAGCTTCGCTCAGTGCTGCATGTTTGCATTTCTCATATTTGAATTAAGCTAATACATGATTTTTTAAGATGTGAGGTTGAAAAAGAGGGAATAGAAAATGGATTGAAAGAAATCAAGGTGATTTTATTTGTTTTCAGATGAAAGGAAAAAGAAAAGAAAGAATGTATGCCTTCAATGACTTTTATATCTTAACATTATATAGCGACATATATGTTTTGAATGAAGAGTTTTGGAGGACAAAATTTTACAGACTTAAGTCAAGTCTATACATGTAGACATATATTTTGAGATTCTAAAAACTTGAAAGAATAGCATGATATATTTAAATCACACTTCATTTGATTTTAGAAATATTTTATTATTTATTGAATTTAGAAAATAAATATAAGCCATCCATTTCTCTCCAAAATTCTCCATCCAAACAAACCCTAACGTAACTTCCCCTTTTTCTTCACATGTTGAGCGAGAAAATTTATCATTTCAATGCAATTTCCTCCTTTCTTCCCGGGGCTTAAGGATGCAAACTAGAAGGCTTCTCTGTACTGTTTTAATCAGGCTGAGACTCAAGAAAGAAGTAGCCCCCTATTAGACTTCAAACCTGCTGTTCTTGGTGGTTCTTATGAGAGGTTAGTGAGAGATAGCCCACCATGCATATGATTGCTAAGTAATTAGAAATCCACTTATCCAACTATAACCTTATGCTACAACCATTTCCCACTTGTCACTCCACATTCTGATGAAATTGGGTCCATACATATGCCAAGGCTCTCCATAAATGGGAATCATAAGGTTGAGCCGTGATGTGATGTAAATCTTGATAAAAAAAAAACTTGATCCCTCCTATATTTAAGGTAGAGAGATCTTTGCACCAAAGATTACAAACGCTGCAACATCTTCATAAGCAAAGTTTGATTCATTTGATAAGGAAATCATCGTTCATTTATCGACCAACAAATTGCCGTCTACTTTTAGTTCAAGATGCATGACAAATTCTTTCTTGTTCACTAAAAAGGGAGACCTGGGCAACAATGAGATCAAGAAACATAGATTTAATACATGCACATGCACATGCCCTGTTGATATGCATAATTTATTGTATGGCCTTGAGTGTCATATCTATATTCATATCTATATAGAATATAGATATGTATATTCGTAGATATGTAGTCAATAAGTGATCTGTACCTTATCCGTTTCGGTGTGGCCAGTTTGGATAGTCGCTAGAAAGCTCATGCTGAAGTGGTGGCCTAGAGCTGAAATCGGAACTCAACTCGGGGTTGTACCTGCAAAGACACTCTGACGCCCAAGTAAGCGAAAGGAGTCAAAGCGAGGTATAAGAAAATGAGTGAATGTGTACCTGACATCAGGGTTGACCCCTATTTATAGACTTCAGGTGTGCGCTGGTGATTGATTGCTCGTACACGCCTCGCTACGTCCCGTCTGTTGGATCTGGCAAGACGATGCCTGCCGTTGATGAAGATCAGGCACGAATCGCCATTGTTTAGGGGTGGAGGCGCGCTTTCGTGGTGGAGCGATTCTCTTGATAACAGGCCGCCTTTCGGCCCAAAATAGGGATTGGGCTCTCGACCCAGTCCGAAACAAGAAGTATCCTATATCAATGAGAACTGAGTCTACATTACTAGGGGAGATGCTCGCGGCAAATCTCCCAATATGTTTGTCTCTAATAGGAGGCGTGTGGATTTTAAAAAAAAATCTACAAAAATTAGTGATCAATACATTTGGGGTACAACTTCAATACTTCGGTGTTATCATTTTAAAAACTTGTCTTCAGTCATCTTGCAGAGCTTCGTTCTTCATTATATAATGAGCTTATTAAACCACATATATTTTGTTTGAGTTTAATTATTATGCATTGTTGGTGCAATTTCTTTTACACTCACAACCGATCACAATCCATACCAGTATGAATGATATATAAGGTAGTGATGAATTGAATGTCTGAAAAAAACTTGTATCATTTACTAATTACATATATTAGTCATAAATATGAATGTCTCATGCATTTATATAGATACATATACTTCATAAATTCATATGAACACCAAGTCCACATAGTATCTTTGACTTTTAAAATGTTCCAATCTAAAGAATTTTATCTTAGGAAAATGTAACTAACTTGAATGAAGAAAGAAATTATAGACATCGTTTTCTTAGAAATCTCTGCTTAGCTTTCATTTGGCCAATGTTAAAAAAACAAAATGCTTCGATTCTCTCTGTTAGATCTACATGCATCCTTCATCCACCGGGTTTGATAAACATGACGACCAATCTTCTTCCGGCCTAGAACTAGAACGTGTTGTTGAGATAGAAATATAATGCAGCAAGCACTGCAATTCCCACTGCAATTCCAATAGGAAGTGCTTTCCTGTACAAATTTCATTGCATAACATTAATGCCAAAAAGAAACAGCTACTACAAGTATAGATTTATTTATTTATACATGATGGCTCACTAACCCAATGGCTTCATCTCTCTGGACTTCGGCCTTTCGTGCCTTTCTAACATCCTTATCATTGGCGTTTTTTGTGACAGGCGGTGCATACGGCTTAAATCTTCGTTTCGGAGCACCACAAACTGCAACACACTTCTTATTTAATTTGTGACCATGATATACAACGCATTTTAGAGAAATCATCTATAGTACGAAAAGAAATGTCAGAACTCAGCGTGAATTGTGTCAAAAGTGGAACCTCTGTGTTTCCGCAAAGTGCAAATATTATATTTCGTAGTTTCTTATTAACATTTTCGTACTAAATTGCACTACTGCGCAGTTTATCTACTTATCTACTAATAACATGAACGGATATTAGGCTTTCATTAGTATTGACTTATCTACTTATCTACTAATAACAAAGTGTTGACTAGTGTGAAATTTGTCTCTAAACATGAACGGATATTAGGCTTTCATTAAAAGCATTAGCAATGATTCGAATTCGAACATAAAAACTACTTCCAATTCTTTGGCTTCAAGTAAGTTTTTCCAAACCACAATTTTCTTTAGATTATGACTATCACTACAAGAGCTTAGCTCAATGTGAAGTGAGTATAGAATAAAGAAAGCAGTTTTATCCATCAATCAACTAATCAAAATGGTTGGTTAATACCATTGCTAATAACTTAGCTAAGATACTTTTAATGAAATGCAGTAGATTTTCTCTTGTAAAAAAAACTAATCAAAGATACATTGCTATGCATCCTTGCTTTAGGCTGGACAAGATAAATTGCAATAGTAGGTGTTCTCAACTTAATCTTTAAAATTATTAATATTTCAAAATGGATATTAAAATTGAAAATTAAGAATTTAATTAGTATTTACCGACAATGTAAACATTTCCATAACAATCTTAAAACTAACCTGGATACTAATTAAACTCATATTTTGTATCATATTAGTCATTTTGAATGGGTCAATTATCTAGCTAAGAATGATGTGATTAAAAAATTTCAAATTCATAAACCAATGTCATGGATTCACCCAGTGGCAGTCTTGGCCATATTTTCATATTTCTATTTAAGCAGAAGTGAAAAAATTGTTTGGGAAGCAAGACATTGAAGGTATTTTGTGTTGGTAATTAGAAGGGAGAATCAATTACCACGGCAGAAGAAGTTATCAGGCAACTTGTCAAATGGAGTCTTTTCATTGTAAATATATCTGCATCATGCATCAATATACATTAGTAAATATACCTCTAAGAATCTACATAAGAGTAATTGAAAAATGGAAATTAAAGGGAAAAGGGTAAAAGGAAACCCGCAATCGCGACAGATATAGGCTTGCTTAGAAGCTACACGCATGGAAATCCTGGGCGGTGCAGAAGTAACATTGCGTTGATTGGGGTGAAGATATAAGTTGATTGAACCCGTGAAGAACGATGACTTTAGAGCTAAAGGGTTCAAGTTTCGTCGCAGACCCAGGCCAGCATTCACGCCGAGGGCGCTGTGATGGCCGGTTGTTGTTGTTGATGCCTGTACCTGTTGCGCCATTTCTTCTCTCTTGCTCTGCACAGAGAAGAAGAAGAAGATAAAAAGTGATTGTTGTTTGTGGAAGTATAACAAGGGGTGAATGTGCAATTCTGTCCCTACACTAACCAAGCCTACGTGCAAATCCCTTTACCACTCTTTCTCTTATACTCATAGGAGGATATTGTCCCCAATTTTTTTTATTTTTTTATTTTTCACAACCTATGAGTATGACTTACAATACTAAACATAGTATTTTTTACTAAATGGGTATATAAGTAATTTGTTTATTAATTAAAAAAAGATTAATCAATATCAGGAGATAATGTAACTGAAAAATTTGGGATTCCTCCCAAAAATCATGGAAACCGTTTATAAAACCAAAAATCATGGAATTGTGGATTTTTTTTCCATTATACGGCTTCTTCAGAAAAAACACTTCAACGACTTCAATCTTTGTCTGGTTCAATCTCTCTCTGGTTCCATCTCTCTCATTCGGATTCAACCGCCACCACCGCCGGACCGAAACACTTCAATAGCACAAAGAGGCCATTGCCATTGCCGTTGCCGTGGCACAAAGAGTTTGTCGCCGTCGCCGAAATTGCTACAGCGTATTACAAAAGCGGTGTGTTTTACATCCTCACTTTTTTTCTTAATTATTCGCTACAATCTCTAATTATTCGCTCTAATCTCTATCTGTGTCTGTTTAATATTGAGTTTGATAAACGTTTCATTCGCACGAATCCGCAGTTGTCATCTCCGTGGACTTCGTCGTCACACAGATACGCAACCACTGTCACCATCGCACATAGACGCTGACACCGTTGCCGTCACACAGATAGGTCGTTGCTGTCGCACACAGAGTCTATTACCGTCGTCGAAACTGCTCGCATTCAGTGAACAAAGGTCGTCGTCGTCACTGTCGCTACACTGTAGTATATAACCGATGCGTTTCACATTCTTATTTTTTCCTTAATGATACGCTGTAATCTATAATTTTTATTTGTTGTAAATGTTCGAACGAATAATGACTGCTTGATAAATTGTAGTTAACGAAACCTAACCAAAGTACAGTAGTTCTCTGGTTATTATTGCACTAGCCAAACTTTTCAATAATTTGGTTATTGCAATAATAACCAAAGTACAGTATTTCTCTGGTTATTATTGTACTAACCAAACTTTTCAATAGTTTGGTTAGCGGAAGAAGCATCTCTTATCTGTGCTGATTCATTGATATCCATTAGAATGTGTTCATGTGGTGATTGAGTATGTTATATATGCTTGAACTAGACTATGGTGGAAGAAACAAAACTAATGGCAGACGCCTTATTTTATTTTGAGACAATTTGGAAGGATAGTGAGAATGGAATTGACGCATCTTTGGAAGCTATATATATATATATATATATATATATATATATATATATATATATATATATATATATATATATATATATATATATACTGATTTTGAATATATAATTATGGGTGGATATGGTTTAGAAACAATTTAGTATTGTCATATTGTCATATAATTATAATGGAATATGAAGAAGCAATTTATAATTGGGATTTATGGGGTATTTAAATGGGCTATTGAGGGATGGTACACCGACTGGGGATGTATAATAGGCTGAGTAATTTATTCTGTTACCGTAAAATGATAAAATCAGGTTGAACCCAAGGGCTGAGATGATTGATGGAGAAGTCTATAGTTATGCTGTCATTAAAATGATCTTGTAACTGTGATGGACATATTAAAACCGTTTACATGAATTTGAAGTATAATAGGCAATATCCAATGTTGTGTGATAATGAGGTTATAAAATAACTAACCAAAGTTTTGTGGTTATAGATTGGATAGATGGGCCCAAAAACAAAGAAAGCTTACCACAAAAAGATTCCGAATAGACCTATGTTGTGCAATGATGAACCTCCGCACCAACTTACTGAAGGAAACTATCCAACACGAGGCAAACATTTTCTGTCAGCAATTGCAAGATGACCTTTTGAAAAATGAGTGTGGAGAAAAGGCTGCTGGAAAAAGGCGTAAAAAGTAGGCAAAGTAGTAAAGTTTTTCCCACATACAAATGATTATGTATTGTTTATTTTGACTGTTCTTTCCACAAGTGTACAATTACTTCCACGTATATTTTTAGCATTTTTGAATGTCACTGCTGTCGTGTACTTGCTATATGTCGGTTACTACTAAATTGCACACTTGTGGTTTCGTTATAACAACATTAAATATTTGCTACCCATTATACAACAAGTAAATTTCAAGATTGGTATTAATTTTAAATGTGTTATCCATTGTTATACATAGCTGTGGCATCTAACCACATTTGTGCATAAATGCAGTTAGATGCCACAAACCACATATGTGCGTACCTGTGGTTAGTCGAAGATTATTACATTGATCAAAAATGGTCTTATTGTCATTGATAATAGGCCTTCATATGTTTCTAGACACAAATGTGTAGAACATCGGTTAGATGCCGCTTACTACTAAATTGCCTTATAATTACAAAATACACCTCCAAAAAGTTGCGTTTTAGGAACTTGTTTATGAAAACATTTTAATTCACGGTTTAATCCATTTTTCTCACATAACATTCCTGCTAGAGTAATTTTACTACAACTTTTATGCAGTTGTGTATCTAATAGTAATTATTACAAATTTTGATTAACCTGAATGTGTGGCGTGATTAGCAAATTCTATTTTTCTCATATAATATTCCTACTAGAGTAATTATAACAATTTTTAATTACTTAATAAGACACTCACTCACGCAATTTTTTATTACTGAATTTTTGATTTCTTAATAAGAAAAACACTTAAATAAAAATAATTTATGCTGTTATATATATATATATATATATATATATATATATATATATATATATATCCACACATGTGAACCTCAAAAAAATGATATTGAAAGATTAATAGTTTACATTTTAATGTTAACGGTCACATTTGTTTGATTTTCAGAATAGTACATAAAATTCAAAGTGAATTTATAAGGTTGTTAGCTGCAACTAACCATTTGTTTTCGAACCATTGGTTAGATGTAACAAAACCAAAAACATGTAGGACGGTGGTTAGATAACACTAACCAAAGATTGTCTATATAATGGCTAGATTAATAGTATATAACCGGTGCGTTTCACATTCTCAGTTTTTCCTTAATGATATGCTTTAATCTATAATTTTTATTCGTTGTGTTGTAAATGTTCGAATGAATAATGACTACTTGATAAATTGTAGTTAACGAAACCTAACCAAAGAACAGTAGTTCTCTAGTTATTATTGCACTAACCAAACTTTTCAATAATTTGGTTAGTGCAATAATAACCAAAGTATAGTATTTCTCTGGTTATTATTGTACTAACCAAACTTTTCAATAGTCTGGTTAGCGGAAGAAGCATCTCTTATCTGTGCTGGTTCGTTGATATCCATTAGAATGCGTTCATGTGGTGATTGAATACGTTATATGTGTTTAAACTAGACTATGGTGGAAGAAACAAAACAAATGGCAGACGCCTTGTTTTATTTTGAGACATTTTGGAAGGATAGTGAGAATGGAATTGACGCATCTTTGGAAGCTATGTATATATATACTGATTTTGAATATATATTTATGGGTGGATATGAAGTGGTTAAGAAACAATTTAGTATTGTCATATTGTCATATAATTATAATGGAATGTGAAGAAGCAATTTATAATTGGGATTTATAAATTGAATAGATAATAAGAACCTGAAGAAGCAATTATAATGGAATAGATAATAAGAACCTGAAGAAGAACGTCAAAGAAAAAATCAAGAACGTGAAAAAGATAGAAGAAGAGCGTAAAAGAAAGAGGAACTGTGAAGAGAAAATCGTGGAAAAAAATCTGATTTGTTTTTTGTAACTGCCCCTAAAAAATGTCTGATTTAATGGTTAATTTAATTTAATTAAAACAAAAAATGGTTGTGACAAAAATGCCCTTAATCAATACTACCCATTAGATTAAATTTCATTGAAATTTTGAGAATCCAATGACTAGTATTTATTTAGTATAAATTACTAAGCAAAAGGCTTAGTATCATAAGCCATAGCCAAAGCACATACATGGTAAATGATATAAAGGGAAACACCAATTCTCTATTATTTGCGTATTAGTAATGAATACGGTTTGCTTGCTTAACCAGCTAGTCTAGTTCAGCTTCTTTTTCTGAGGTCCCAATACTTTCAACGAAAAATTGAGTTTTTCACTGCAGAAATCGAATCTGAAAGCATCGAGTCGACCCTCCATGTTCCACGGTAGTTTATGTCACTGGATGACCGGACCAACTGTGTTTGTTAGTCTAGTATTCCTTTTGGTCCCATATATAAAAGAAAAATGCACTTTCTAGATTCATTAAATAATAGATGTATTTGGTCGATAATATAGGCCAGATACATCCATTATTCAATGAATCTAGAAATTGAATTTTTCTCGTATATGAAACCAAATGAAGTAGCCTTGAAGATGAGCACATTCCCCTTTTTAGTTGAGGAAGTCTACGGGGGAATCCAAACTAGAACTATCCATTTCTCTGCATTCTAAGTGGTTAACATTTGTTTGGAGGACAATCTTTACTTGGTTAAATTAGGACTTTAAATCTAGCATGCATAGAGTCGAGCAATGTTATTTGCTTGGGTTTGGGTGGATAGATTCTAACCTTAATGACCTATGATTGCACAAATCTATTCTAAAGCTACGCTATAAAAGCTCATTGATTTATGTTTGGAAATAAGGTTTTTCATGGTAGAAAACCACGTCAATTCTAAAGCTACACTTTGTAGCTTCTTGTCTGCCGCACGTCTACGCTGTTCAACCGCAAAAGCAAACATAAAATGTGTTGTAAACTCGTGAATCACATGTAGATGTGACTAGTTCTTAAATAAATACCATCGTTAAGTTACAATCTTACTGGTAGGTATGATATGAAAATGTCATTTAAAAACACTAAACAAGAGAATACTATCATGTGATATCAATTTAGTTACACGCCAAGCTCTGACAGCATCATTCCCATGCTGCATATACATCCAGTATTGGCTTATTGATATTGATTATCCTGAAAGCACGGTCTATAAGCTAATGAATTCAAGTATACTTAGCCTTCTTCTGCAGGCAATCAAGCACGTTGTCAAAACTTTTTCTGAAAGAATCCAGCACCTCGTGTTCCAGTTGTGATCCAACAGAACTCCAATCAATCCCCAATTTCTCAATTGCATTGTAAATGAGTTGTGCCTCTGACGCTTTTGCATCAATGGTTCTTGAAAGAATACCATGGTCCATGAATGCTTGAAGAGCATGGTCTGGCATTGTTGAAATCTGTAGAGGCACCAACAAAATAACAAACTTATTTCAGAAGTAACTAACCTAATAGAGTAATAGTGAATGATCACCATTTGGAGGGTTTGTTAGTTAGTTAGGTGGTTAGTCGGCTAGTTAGATGATGTACTTCTATATAAACCATTCAACGAGAATGGATGAATTTCCACATTTTTTTCTCAATTCTTCTAAAAATTGAGGCCACATTAATTGTATTATATCACGGCTATCCGCAAAATCAAGTATTGCAACCATTACTGTGATCGTGATTTAAAACCCTGAATCACCTTTTATCAATTGCTTACCAGCTTTATTAGATTAGAACGTCATACAATCAATCAAGGTAATAATACCGTAATAGAAATGCAGAAACAGAAGATTTGTTGCAATGTAGCTCCATAGGAACCATAAATAGAAACACGTGAAATATTAGCAGTAACTGATATGGCTTACCGTATCTGGCCCAATAAGAGAATCAACATAAAAAGTATCAGAGTAAGATGAATTTTTCACATTTGTTGAGGCCCACATTAATCTCTGCTTCTTAGCACCTCTCTTCTCCAATCGCTCCCATCTTGGACCAGAAAACATTTTCTGGTAAAGCTGGTAAGCTAAGACTGCTTGAGCAACTGCAGCCTAAAATAATTATTACAACATTATCAGGCAAGAGTAAAAAGAAAGGACTCAAAAAAAGGGTGACCAAAATTTAAAGTCAAGAAAGAAATACTCCACACCTTTCCTGTGAGATTAAAAGCCTCAGCAGTACCAATTGGCTCAAGTTTCTTGTCAATTGTAGTATCCACTCTACTGATGTAAAAAGCTGCTGCACTTGTAACCTTAGAAAGATCATTCATACCAGAAGCTTCAAGGCCATCCAAGTAAGCCTTAATCACTGCTTCATATCTAGGGAGAGAGAATATGAGCTGTTAACAAATACACAAACCATGAGCATATTGCTGCTGAAGCCTACAAGGATAAAAATTTTGTGACATGAGAATGGCCATAACATTAACAACTTACAGTGACATTTACACTTATCCCCAGAGAGATGACTTCCTTTATTGAAGGGATGGATTTATCAGTTGCAGGAATTTTAATATAAACATTTGGACATCCAACCAATTTATGAAGCCACTTTGCTGCATCAATTGTCCCTTTGGTATCATTTGAAAGCTTGGGTGAAACTGCAATAGATACATGTCCATCTACCCCATCTGTTTCATTGTAAATTGGCTCCAAGAGTTTGCAGGTATCATGTATGTCCTTTACTACCAATTCCCAGTAGGCACTTTCCATGTCTTTTCCTGCCTCTACCAACTCCCTGCTTGACCATAAATGAAATTAATAAAGAAATGTTATTATGTATCAATTGCATATTCTGGATAAGAAAGTAAATTGCACTTCTTATTTTTGGTAATTGAGATCTCACAAACTGTCCCTTTTCAAAAACCATTCAAACCAGGGGTGTTGTACTAAGATAAAGAGAGGTTGACCATTGTGGTAAGTTGTAGCTTAACAATCATAAAAATGCTAGTGAAAATGTAAATTTAAATCCAATAAAATTGAAAAAAAATTAAAAGTAAAAGAACCTCAAATTTAAAGTTATAACAAGTTCAAAATTAATTAGTACAAACACAATATTCAATAAACATTACAAAAGTTATATAAATACAATATCAAATTAAGGGCATGTTTGGATCGGCTTATTTGGACTTACCTACCGACATAAACACTTATGAAACTGTTTTAGCTAATTTCCATAAGCTCTCCCCACCTTATGAAAATAGCTTATGGCTTCTAAAAAAATAGTTTGACATTACAAAAGTTATAGTATGAAGTATGATATATATGCCATGTACAAGTAAAAATTGCCACCCCTAACTAATCATAACAGGAATCACTATTTTGATTGACTAAAATTTGCCTTCCCTCCTGAAACTCATAACGTAAACCTCTGTAAATGTGAGAACTAGGGGAAAGGAACCCCTTTTTCCTTTTTTTTAAAAGAAATATTTTTAAAAAAGCTTATATTCCTAAAGATATGCTTAGTCAGTGTCAAGTCAACAACAATACAAGGAAATAGAACCCTCTTTTTCTTTCCAATATTACCTCAACTGCTGATTATAAGCATTTGAGGACGATATAGCCCTCTCAAATATCTGCAAAGTGAAAAAAAATGGAAAATGAATGCATGCAACTAGACAGAAACTAGATAGAACCAAAAAGCAAAAGAGAGGTAAAGAAAAAGGGAGAATACCGCGGGATTAGTAGTGACACCTCTGATTCCAGAGTTAATAAATGGAAGCAAATCTGAAACAGGGCGACATAGATTATCATAGTAAGGACTCTGTCTGTGCTTCTCATACAGATCGTGCAGAATAGTTCTCGTCGTCACGTTACTAGTAGTACTAGTATCCATTTTCCCACTCAAACACCGCAAGCTGTAGATTGGAAAAGGGAGAGAGAGAGACTAAAACGAAAGAAATATAAGAGCTGATCAAAGAGTGATGACAGATAGCTAGTTTTACACAAACCTGAACCTCAAAGGTTTTCTACAATGCACCCAACTTCGCCGACTGTGGAACTGGAAAACCAGAGGTATTGGTGTTAAAGAACTCGTGATGACTGAAGCCATGCCTTGTCAATGTCAATGTCAATGTCAATGTCTTGGAGTGGGAACACGAGATCCAAACACAAATCACAACTCTACTCTTTAATACTAACATTTAGTTTAATTTAATCCTATTTTACTGCATTATTATTAGCCGTGGGTCTTTCCTTGCCAAGCTTGGTAAACAGACATTATTTTAATTATCTTTTTTGAGTTTTTCAACTTGCTTTTTTCTACTATTTTCTTTCCATTTCGGAGGGTAAGGTCAGATATAACTAAACTTTAAAATGAAAAAAACATCTAACGAATATATTTTGCATCAACATCAACACGCTAGCTTGTATTAGATTCCAACTAAAATAGCTATGTTGGGAAGTGATTAGTTTCTTCTGAGCGTCGCAAATTTGACAACTCTGCTTGTCCTAGTATCCACTCACACTCACACTAAATATATGAAATGACAAATGAGTAATTACAGATCAAAAACAAAGTTTACCAAAACATCAAACTATGATACGCTTAAAGTCTCAATTAGGATACAAACAAACTAATTAATCCGTCAAGAATTAGCACTTATTCTAAATCAATAACTATCATCAGAACAAGTGGAACTAAGATACACATGCATTGCTGCCGCTATGATTTTGATTTCCAAAGTCACGCCTCGAACCAAATTACCGACTCTAGTATGCAACACAACACTTCTATTTTACCACTAAGTTGTGCTCTCGAGACGCACTCCTACAAGAGTGAGGAAACAAGAAGAAGCGCAAGCATACTATTGGAGCAATCATGTTGCAAAATGTATTACAATATCTAATGAACTGTCTGCCAAAACATCAAAATTTACAATGTCAACCAAAAAATAGGCACCTCAATTACCAACCCCTATAAACATTTCAGGAGGATAGACCAAGACATAATAAAAAATCCTAATCGCCTCAGAAAACTACAACTATTACCAAGGTTTAAGGTCACCAACAGGGCCAGCAGTCCAATTCAAGATCTTCTCCCCAGGTTTCAAGAACACAGTCCTGTCATGCGGCAACTTACGAGCAAGTCCATTTAAAACTTGATGGAAAGCGTCCCCAGGTTGAGCAGGTTGAGGAAATAACATTGCTTGCTTCATGGAAGGGTTAGCAAGCAATCTCTGTTTCCTTAATATAACTTCTGGTGGGATAGATGTGAGTATGGTATCCAACTTAGGAACATCTTCCTCATCAACAAACACCCCAATCTCTTCCCATGGTATTGCATCCGCGAATGGGAGAACAATATCATCTGCAATAATAACAGGGATGCAACCAAATACTACAGCTTCAACCAATCTTGGGCTCCATGGGGCCCATCCAAGTGGGCATAGACAAAACACGGCTCGTTGCATGTCCTCGTAGTATGTTGTTGGATGCTCAGTTGAAATGTCAAATAGTGGATTGTCTTTGAAGTTCTCCCACACTGCTGCTCTTGCACCTCTGCAAGATTGCGAAATCACAGCCAGGTCAGTCAGGACTATTAGTTCATCCAAGTTAGTTTTGTTATGGAAACATCAAACATCAATGCATGCACCAAAATTCATGCATTCTTGATTTTCAATCACAATTTTAGAAAGAACCGATTTAATTCATGAATATTGAAAACAGTTAATCCCAATATGCTTCACCTATTTCAATAATTACACTAAATACAAAAATCATATATTTACGTAAATCAAAATCATTCTTCATTGCATTTTCACTAAAAGGATGTAATAATACCTACCTTGCATAGTAACCACCTTCAGGGTCATTTCCAACATCATAAAACAGTCCCCGGAAGTATACAAAAATGGACCTTGGCGTCTTGTCAGGAATTAGGTGGGTATGCATTTTTTGAGGAGGAGCATACGGCGGGATGGTAATTGAGCCATCTTTCAAGCACACGTGATTCCTCTGTCCAAATGTTTGAACCAAGGTAGCACGATGTAGCAGTGGAAGAATCCCTCTTTCGATTGCCTTCTCTTCCTGGAACAAAGTAACGAAATAAAAATTCTTGTTACATGATCCATGTGCACTAGTATTGATAGTGGAAATGGGTGTACTTCTCAAGACAGCAAACAACCTTTTCAAATCACTACATAGCACGAACAATGATATAAATAACAAAATTTAAAACTATATGCTAAAGATCATACTTGGTAATGAAAACATGCCCCAAAGTCATGAGGAACAACAAAGAAATGATCTGCCCCTTCCGTTCGGTTCCAATAAGGCCAGTTTGAAGAAATAAGCTGTATGGCACTTCTCATCATTCGTGGCGACTTAAAGGGTAAAGGGAGGCCATTTGGTGTCAAGTCACAGGTGGTGTATACAGGGGTATAAAACCAATCAGCTTCTTCAGGATTAAGGGTTCGGACAGCGCTAGATAAGAGAAACCGGTGCATAAAGATCTCGGCAGCGAACATATGGGTGAGGCATCTTTGGTCCTTTTGCAGAATTTTCTTATTATATTTACTTGGAAGTTCATAAACAAAAACCTTCAACCTTCCGACTGGATCATCCTCCAATACATCGCCGGCGCTACCTACAATTGGTTAAACCACAACATGCTTAGAAATGTCATCTTTCATAAAAGGAAAGATATACTGATTTTGAAATAATTACACTCAGAGATTTTAAAGCAGTGTATTTGACCCTATTTCATTGAAAAGTGGTACACACAATGGTCTATAAACACCTTAAAACTCCAAGTGACCAAGAATGTGCATTTGTTGTCCATATAATATCCTGAAGTTATTTAAGTTCTCCTCTTTACTCCACCTCTATTTCAGTTACTTCCCCAGTTATTTGAAATCTAAACTGATGTTACATTACATTCATAAAACCCTAAATATCTATGTGGTGAGTTCACATTAACGTCTTCATAAATCATAAAGTTAAAAAATAGAAATTGTTAGGGTGCGGCATTTATTTTGGCTATCATTATTTCCATTTCGGGCTTTATAAGGTTCACAATAGGAAAGAACATGATTAAGATATCATAACAGCAGATTGCAGAGTTTCAGTTTCTAATTTAATTTACATTGAGTTTCTGTTCATAAACAAAAGAAGCATTTTTATAGTTCTTGGGGAAAGAGAGGAAAGTCGTAGAAATGCTCCTATTTTGATTTCACTATCAAAATTGAAACTCAAGCCAACAAGAAAACCCAAATCCCTCAAAATGCGTCTTAATTGCTACGACACCTATGTAAGAGATATACCTTTAGATATATCACATATCAGATTACCAATCTATAGAAATTAGAGCCTGTAACATGAGAGTACCAATATATCTTCTTGTGAGTGTGAGTGAATATTGAGGGGCAGTATGACTGTGATGTTTATTGGAAATGAAGCACGACCGGTTCAATTTTGCATGCACTGTAACTATCTTCAAAGGTTCACTACATATGCAACTATATCTACATCTTTTGGTCTCCTAAACTAGTGCGCATTGGACCTAAGTACTACCTATATAAAAGCCAGTAAGAAGTTAATATAAGCCACATTATGCCCCTTGATGTAATCAACAATCTTATTGTCAATAAAATTTCTATTTCACTTTTCTACACTTTTCTCTTATTCATGTCTTCCCTCAAGATTTGTAATACTTAGGAACTTAGGAACCGTGTCAAAGAGAAAACCAATTCCCAAATCACAACAAAAAGCTCTATCAAAATTGTAGTCACAGTCAAAGTATCTTAACCAACAAGGTTGGCAATTGAAAATGTGGATCCTCAAAATAACTAGCAGCAAATATCACAATCAACCTCAACCCAACCCAACCCAAGGCAGATCTTAATGAAACTCACATTCAAAATAACCATAAAGACACAACACCAAATAAACCATAACATGAAGCGGTCTCAAAAGATTCAAGAAGACCCACCTGAAATTCTCTCAGTAGGCTGATTCCTGCGCAGCTCCGCAGCATCAATTGTAGAGATAAAAACAGCACAAAGAAACCCTAAAAAACCCCATTTCCAAATACCCATTTTTTTGTTCCCCTAGAACAGAAGGTGGTGCTGCAAAACAAGTAAAGTTAAAGTATTATAAGGAAGTCAATTGTGGTCAGCAGAAGAAGATGAAGGTTAAAACGTCACAAGGGAAAGTAGTTGTGAGAGGTTTCTTAGCAATGGGGCTAGGATCAGCTAGAAGGAAAGGGATATGGGTTATTCTAAGAAGCAACAGAGACATGTATTAGAAGATTGAGAGTGAGGAGGGACCAACGATTAACGAATAGAGAGAGTGGAGTTGTTTTGAAGAGTGAGGAAGAAGATGAAGGATGGAATTGCCAAAATAGACGGTTTTGTTTATGCGAAGTTTGATAACAAGTCCATCTCACATAACCATTTAGTCACCAAAATTCAACTGCGTCACGATGTTGCATTTTCCAGTTGGATTCAACTTTATCCTTCTTTTTTTTAACACAAAACGTTAAAAGGATTTAATTTACCTACATAATTTCTTACAATAATTTTATGACACCGGTCAATTACGAAATAATGTGTCATAAAAATAATTTGACTTTTTATGACTTTTTATGAAGTATATCAAAAAAGTTATTTATACAATAAATTTTTATTGGTCAATAATGTAATAAATTTTACATGTAATATGTAAGAAAATATACGTTTAGGCTCAATAAAAATAAAATTTTGGTATACACGTAAAATTTATTGGTCATTATATCGTATATTTTTATTACAATAAATTTTGGTGTAATAAAAATATACGAAATAATGGTCAATAAAAATAAAAAACAAATTTACATAAAAATATACGAAATAATGGTCAATAAAAATATTTTGGTGTACACATAAAATCATATATTTTTATTGGTCATTATTTCGTATATTTTTATTACAATGAATTTTTATTGGTCAATAATAAAATTTTGGTGTACACGTATATTTTTATTACAATTTAGGCCTCAATAAAAATATACGTTTAGGCTCAATAAAAATAAAATTTTGTTTTTTGTTCATGCAAATATACGTTTTATCTAGTTTTATCCCTGTAATATGTAAAATATTTGATTTTAGTCCCTCCAATATAAGCGGAAAAGAGACTGAAATCAAATATTTTACATAACTAGATAAAATGTATATTTGCATTACGAAAAACAAAATTTTATTTTTACAGAGACCGAACAAGATCAAACACATATTTGCAAGGACAAAAAACAAAGCTTTATTTTTACATAGACTAAAATGGATCAAACGCCTATTTGCGGGGACTAAACTTATATTTAAACTTAAAATAAGTTAGTTTAATATTTTTTATTTATATAGCTAAAATCGTCATATTCAAATAAGTTTTTTTTTTTATAAATTATGGTGGTCTCAAAGGGGTGTGAAATAGTTTTTCTTCTTCTTATATATGTGAGCCGGAGGAGTATACTATTTTAACCATGTATATGGAGAGGAGATTCAAGATGGTCTCAAAGGTCTATAGAAATCACATGTACCATAAAAATGTGTATCTTTAGGTGGCGTTTGTTGATTAGGAAGCTTCCTACACGAGATAATTTAATTGTCAGAGGGGTTACTCTACAAGAGCCACGTCGCCCGATGTGTAATGAAAAATAGTGAAACATTAGCACATCTATTATTTGAATGTCTGTTTGCACACACAGTTTGGCAGGATGTTAACAGGTGGAATGAAAGACAACCGGAGGTAGAATTATCTGTGCTATAGCATTTTATGTGGTATAGTGGCATTGTAACCGGAAAGCATTGCAGGAAATTCAAATTCTTGATTTGGCTAGCAATAGTTTGGGCACTGTACGGTTGGAAAGGAACCGTCGAATATTCCAAGAGAAGGTTTCTAATCATGAGGCGGTTATTAGCAATATCAAACATACATCTTGGAGTTGGTTTGCGGGTAGACTAGGAAGGTGATGTAATATGACGGTAGCCCAATGGTGGAATAATCCATTGGTGTGTATAAAGAATATTCATTAGTATCTCTTGTATTGGGTTGAAATACCCCCTAGTACTCCTATTTAATACAATTTCTCTTATCGAAAAGAAAAAAAACCATGTATATCTCCACTTAAATAAATTTAAAGTTATTTATTAAATGTAAAAAATTATCGTAATAAAAAACGGTATAAATAGGAAAAAATATTTAATGTTTCATCGAAAATATAAAACAATAATTAAATAAGGATATATCTAACTCCAAACTTGGGTGCAAGTGGTTAATGTACTTCATCTTAAGGGGCGGACTGGGCTAATACCGGGTTCCATGCCCAGCGATGGAACAAATTGGAGCCAGACTTTATTTACCTCCCAGCTGAACTCTAGATTATTCAGAGCCCCTTTCCCCAGGATAGCGAAGGGGGTCAAAGACCCCTAGACAAAAAAAAAGGATATATCTACTATCTACTAAATATCTACTTCTACTATATATCTACTATCTAAAAATTTGACACATCATCAATTTTAAGGATAAATATGTCATTTCCAATTATTTTATCCCACTTTTTACTTTCTTTCTCTCACTTTTATCTTTTGTGGATCTCACTCTCACATCATATCTATTATCTACTTCTTCTATATATCTAGTATATCTAATATATATATATATATATATATATATATATATATATATATATATATATATATATATATATATATATATATATATAATCAAACAAACCACTACCAAAAATACTAAATTACATATTTCTAAAAATTTGACAATCATCAATTTTAAAGATAAATATGTCATTTCTAATTATTTTATCTCACTTTTTACTTTCTCTCTCACTTTTATCTTTTGTGGGTCTCACTCTCACATCATATTTTAATTTTTTATTTAATTTTTAAAACTCACTTTTCTCTTTTCTATCTCTCACTCTTTTCTCTTTTCTCTTTTCTCTTTTATATATTTATATATATATATCCCTTCATTCTCTTTTTCACATTTTAATTTATCTACTATCTAATTCTATCTACTATCTACTATCTACTATAAATATAATCAAACAAACCACTACCAAAAATACTAAATTACTCATTTCTAAAAATTTGACACATCATCAGTTTTAAGGACAAATATGTCATTTTTAATTATTTTATCTCACTTTTTACTATAATCTACTAAAACCAGTCAATTTAACCACTAATAATTGACAAAAAAATTTAACCATTATCAAAAATTCCAAAATAACTTTTTTTGAAATAATTTAATTAAAATGATCGGCAACGGTAGTGGCAAGCCGGCAACAGGAGAGGCAATGTGAAAAGCAACGAAAGAGGCAACGGGAGAGACAATGAGAGAGACAACCGGAAGCAGCAATGGGAGTGACAATGAGAGACTAGCAACGAGATCGGCAATGGGAGAGGCAACAGAGAGCGTTAATGGGAGTGGAAACGAGATCGGCAATGGGAGAGGCAACAGAGAGCGTCAACAGGGAGCGACAATGGAACATGAGCGACAACAAGAGACTGAAAACAAGATCGGCAACGAGAGAGGCAACATAGAGCATCAACGGGGAGCGGCAACGGGGGTGTATACCTTATATCAGATCTCTTTTTTGTTCTTCTGATTTTTACTCCATTATTAAGATTAGAAGAAGATACTGACTTTTTTTTTAACTTTTTGCGACAAAGTTTTTTAAGCAAGTTGAAAATATAGCATTTTTATTGAGTTTTTTCTTTTTCTTTTATTAAATTAAAATTTTGCCATTAAAATTTTGCCATTAACCCACCTATTAATTTACCATTCTGCCCATCCGATTTTTCACTCTCAAGCAGAAATTAGTTATCCTTTCCTGTCTTAAATTCAAAAGTCCCGCTAGAAGCAACTTTGGTTTTGTGGTTGGAAAAGTACAATTTCTCAAGACAGTGGGTATTTCGTTTGTCTGATGGTTGTTGATGTAGTCAATTTTAGCTAATGGTAACATACTTTATCTACTGGAAAATAGAAACTCCAACAGCTGTTAAACACTATACCCCTACTTCTCTTGAAATACTTTTCTCCACACTAATTCCAGCTTAGAAAACAAAACCTCCGAGACAGACTGAAGTAAAACCCAATCTTAGAAGAAGTACCATTGGAAGCTGAGGAAAGGAAACCGGAAAGACGGACTACCAAGCAAATTTGTAAAGCATCTAGGTTTGCTTTCCTACATTGTTTACTTACATGTAATGATTTGTGATGCATCTATGTTTCTTTTCCTATTCATTTCAGAAATTGTATGATAAACGACTATATAGCATCAATGGTTTTAATAGTATTTTACTCAATGGTACTTGCCTCACAAACGACTATATATCTTTCTTTGTTGCAAATGTCCTTATTTTCTTACAGACCGTTGAAAACCATTCTTGACAAATGATTTAGGAACTGACTAATGTATAGTAGATGTTGATAAATGAAGATTGCTGACAACGTCCAATCTAATGTTAAGTAGATGAAGATTGCTTAAACTTTAAAAAATTGAAGAACCCAATATACTGAAGAAAAAGGATGGTGAGATTTAAACCATTTATTGGGTTCTTCATTTTCTTTATAAACCATTTATAGTAGATTCCAGAATTACAGATACAAATAAACTCCCTAAGTCCATTTTTAATGTTGTTCTGAAAGTAATAGATTGATGAACTTATTAGTTGTTTTATCCTTAAAGCAGCCTTTATGCCAACTATTTTTAACTAATTGATTCTTAGCATCACAAAACTAATTTTCACTTACCACTCATAAAACACCATCTTTTGCCTTTCTACCAGGACTCATGGCCAGAAATTTTGATACTGTGAGGAACATCAATGCAAAAAAACCAACATGGAAGCTGGCTGTACGAGTGACTGATCTCTGGGTTATCGCTAGCAAGACTAACCAACCTCACATTGAATTCGTCATTATGGATGCAAATGTACTGTAACTTCTGCTGTTATTAAACTTCATATTAATTTTGTTTTTTTACATACTCAATCTCTTACTTTATTATAAGTTACAACACATGTTCCAAACACTATGTAGGGCGACAAAATTCAAGCGATTGTTTCAAAAATACATTTCAATACATGGAGCACAAATTGTAAAGAGGCAGAAACTTATATCATGCAAAATTTTGATGTCCATGTCAATGATTTGCAATTCAAAGCATGTGATCATCCTTACAAAATGATTGTTAGTTGGGCTACATGTCTTAGACCAGTTCCACTAAACGATATACCACAAGCTGCATTTGGTTTCAAAGACTATGCTGAAGTCCTTACTGGGATGTGTCGTCCTGATTTATTACTAGGTATGTAATTGACAGCAAATGGATAATCCTAATTTCGTTCTAAAGTTCATTGCAGCTTACGTCTTATATAATTAATGACTATCTTCTTTAGATATCATTGGAGCACTAAATGAAGTTGTCCATGTCAAAGAAATCGGTGAACATCCAAAGGTGGTTATTTCTTTAAAAGATTTAAGGTAAAACCATCATTTACCTATTTTTGTAATGTCTGTATTCTATATATGGACTTTCGTCATTTGATCTACTATGTTTCCTTTCATTTAGTGGGCAGTGTCTTCAGTGTACATTATGAGGAGACTATGGTCGTAAATTCACTGCTTATCGACAAATCCATGATAATGAAAAGGCTTCCATCATAGTCTTAACACATGCAAGAATTGTGAAAACAGGTATTAAATTAATATCATGTTTTTCTTTCACTGAATTATAACAATCCCATGTTTTGCATAATGTTGAATAATGTTTTTAATGCACACTTTCCTTTCAAGTTCAACAAAACTGACTACCTATTTCTATTAACTTAGATAATTTCCCCAATTCAGTCTCTAATTCCTGGTGTGGGTCAAAGCTGTTGATCAATGAAAATCATCCACAAATTCAACAATTCTTAGAAAGGTTTGTACATCCACTCACAAACCTCAAATTCTCTAAGTAACATACCATTTCAACTTTGACCATCCTATTCATTTTTAACATTACATCTCCAATGTTTGTAGTTTTCCTTTGGAATTTCTGCCTCAATCATCTTCACAACTTATGAGTCAATCGATTCGAGGAATGCAATTCAGTCAACAAGACAGATTTTTCAACGCTCCTATCAAGAGGTTATACATAATACAACATACATTGTTTCCTTCTTTTTATATCATCATATAACTCACTATCTCATTATTTATCCCTTTGTCACATCTAGGCAATCTTTTGTCTAACAATAGCTGAAACTAGAAGGTTAATCCTCACCAACTATGGATGGAGTTACCCTGGATGCATTAAACTGAAATGTATGAAAAAGGTAGTTTTCAAGGAGGGAATATGGAAGTGTGATTGTGGAACCGAGACTGAGGTTCCTATACTCAGGTGATTCAGGCTTCTTAATGAATCTTTTTTTTTCTAGCATTATCTTAATATTCCCAATGCTAATTTTTACTCTATATTTATCAATGTATATAAGATATAAACTGGAAGTTGAAGTTGCACACGGGAAAAATGTCGGAAAATTTACCTTTTGGGATAATGAAGTGTTTAATATGGTTGGTGAAACGGCAGGTCAACTCAAGCAACGCATTATCCAAGCATGTCCATTTCGGTTGTTTTAATTTTATACCTAAATAAATGCACAATTTATGGCCTAATTTCACTATTTGTTTTAGGAATATGCCTGCTCAAATTAATACTTTATATGATAGGAATAAGCATGCTGAAACTAACTATTAATTGGTTTTCAATCTTAAGGATGGAGAGGATGATGACAAGGTCTACTCGGAACTTCTAGACTGTGTTTTGGGCAGATTTATGGCAGCTAAAGTTAAGATTCAACCTAGGTTCGGTTCATGCAATGTTTATGAAGTCAAAGAGGATGAGAAAACAATCAATGCAATTCTTGAAAAAATGGACCTAAAGAGGTAAAATTAATGGTTTTGTTTCTTCCACCTTATGCATCCAATCTTACAAGTGATCCATTGGTTAATACATTATTTTTTAGCATTCCTCCAAATTGATTGAAGGACCACCAATTGGATTGCCTCATGAAGATCTGCACTCTGATACTGTAAGCATTGTTAACTCACTTAAGACTATACTCAGTTTATATCCTCAACCCTACTTACCATTTTTTGCTATTCTTTGCAGCAATCTTTGTCTGCAACAGCTGAACATGATCCAAATTTCGGTAGCTCTGTTACTCCTGCGAAGAGGAGCTCCGCAGAAAAGGAACCAATGGCCACTACATCTGAGACTTTGGGGCTTGAACAATGCTCATCTACGAAGGTCAAGAAAATCATTAAAACAGAATGAAACTCATTCATCTGCTACTAATGACCTACATCTGTGGTTTAAAAACTGCCTACTTTTGTCTCTTGCATGTCACAAAGAAAAGAAGACCAATTTGTGTTTTGTAACTGTTAGCTTGGAATTTCGATAAGGCTTTTGAGTGGTTAGTTAATAAGGTTTGACTTTTCATTAAAGAACATTCATAATGCCTTCAGAGAGAATAAGTGACATTTATGTCATTTCAGCATGTTTTCGACAGAAGAGGTCTTCACCATTTCGATAGGGAAGAGTTTTCGACAGGACAGTGTATTCTGGATTTCGTCAAGCAGTTATTGGCAGACAGTTGTGTCGAATTCTAAGACTACGGTTGATACAACGTGGGTAATATGTGGCGTCGAACGTGGCACGAAGTCCATTTCTGGTTATTGAGACGTGGCCACGTGTCCATAGCAGTTTACATTTTAGTCATTATTTTCTGTATAAATAGGGATTTCTACGTAGAAATCAAGGGTGCCAAATTATTATACCAAACACACAGTTCTTAATCTCTAACTTCCAAGTTACAACGAAAACAGAGTAAAAGAACCATTGTACCACGTATGTAAATTTGTGCACCTTACTCTCTTTACATTCAATGCAATTTATTGTTTTCAATACAAGTCATTTTACATTTCTGCGTTCCATTTTACTACTTCTTTTTCTTTGATTTGCATGTTCATGGTGAATTGTCTCCTTTTAAAAAATATATTTGTTGAAAAACTGTGGTGTTTAAAGGCAATTGCTTCAGAGATTTCTGGTTTAATCTCACAAACATTTCTAATAAAACCAGTGATTGTTTGCTAAAAACACCAGCAAACAAATTGGCACGCCCGGTGGGACAGTTTGCCTTTAATACGTAATTTTTCTATGTTCTTGTATGTGTTCGTATTTGCATGCACTTAAGAAGTGGACAAATGGTTCGTCCTACTAATAATGCGTCTAGTTCTAATCCTGTGATTTCACAAGAACAGGGAACAATAGTAGACTCTGCAAACGTAAATGCAGGGTTAGTTGTGGGTACAGTATCCCCATCATCATCAACAACTGTTCCTTCAGTATCAATGACTAATGTTGGATTAACGCAGTCAAACATGGCATCTATACCTATGCCTTTGCCGTCACATATGGGACTTCATAATCCTTATATGGCAATAGGAAGCGGTTTAAATCCACATTTTCATAATGTAAATTTTCCTGCATTTCCTTCTGGGTCATATGGCATGCCTACTGGAATGCCACATATTTCGACCATGTCTCCCATACATGTTTCTTCTGAAAGTGTAATGGGTCGAAATCCTACTGCATTAACCAATGAATCTTTGTTTGCCTTACGACAACAAGTTGATGAAAGCAATCATGATATGGTTAATATGTTAACCCAACAAATTGGTACAGTTTTTAATCCATTGATTCAGAATACTAACACTAGTTACCAAATGTTAGCCAATCAAATGGGTCGAATTGCAGATTTCTTTGGGACCCCAACGGTTAATAATAGGCAAATTCCCAATGTGGTGGGTAATATGCCTGGTAACCCTCAAAGAGCGGTTACGGTCGAAGCCCAGGCAGTTGTAGGCGAACAACAAGGGTTAGCAAATCATATCCCTGAAGTAGTTTTGGTAAACCGAAACCAGAACGCTGACGAGGTTGTTCGACAAGTACAACGAAATAATGCTGACGTTCATGATAATATAGCCACTTTAGTAGAAACTATAATGGCGCAAAATGGTCTTAACATAGGTTTGCATAGGCCAAATTTCATATCACCATTGTGTGAATATGTGTTGCAAACTGAGTTACCAAGGGGCTGGAAAGTTCCTAAATATACTAAGTTTGGTGGTGACACAAAAGAGTCTACTGTCGAACATATTGCTCGTTATTTGACTGAGTCTGGGGATATAGCCCAAAATGAGAATTTGAAAATGAAATATTTCCCAAATTCTTTAACAAAAAATGCTTTTACTTGGTTTACTACATTACCCCCTGGGTCTATTTTCACATGGGGGCAATTAGAAAAAGCATTTCATGCGCAATTTTACATGGGCCAATCGAAGATTAGTCTCAAAGAACTGGCCAGTGTTCAGCGCAAAATACCTGAAACTGTTGATGACTATCTGAATAGGTTTAGGTTACTGAAGGCTCGTTGTTTCACACAAGTGCCTGAACATGAACTCGTCGAAATGGCTGCTGGTGGCCTTGATTATTCGATCAGGAAGAAATTGGACACATCTCATCTAAGGGATATGGCCCAATTAGCTGACAGAGTTCGACAGGTGGAAAGGCTTAAAGAAGAAAAGTCTACGTCAAATAGGTTTCATAAAAAAGAAAAAGTAGCTTATGTCGAAGAAGAATTCGACACCACACTTAGTGATGTCGAAAGAGAGGAGATAGACGTGGCTGAACTCAAGCCTGGTCCTCCTTATACTTGTAAATTACTAAGGCCTGCTAATGGGAAAAATCCTGTTGAGCCAAAAAATGACAGATTTGTGCCTAAGACATATACTTTTGATGTTACTAAATGCGATGAAATATTTGAGCTGTTAGTAAAAGATGGTCAGATATTGGTACCTAGTGGCTTAAAAGTACCAACTCTTGACCAAAGAAAGAAAAAGGGTTATTGTAAGTTCCATAATTTTTTGGGACATAACACTGACCGTTGTGTGCTTTTCAGGGATCTTGTGCAAAAAGCAATCGAAGAAGGGAGACTAAAATTTGAAGATAGAAAGATGAAAACTCAAATGCAAGTTGTAGATGACCCTTTACCCAAAGCTGAAGCCATGTATACAGAACCTTTCGAAATGAATATAAACATGGTAGATGCTGAAATGAAAGATCCTCCAAAGAAACTTAAATCTTCTACCAAGAAATTGGAAGGTTTTATATATGCTGAAGGGAAGAAACAAGAAATAACCTTGAAAGAATATGATGGGAAGTTACATGCTGTGTTCCCAAAAGCTGAAGAGGAATTGATAGATTTCCTCAACAGATGTAAGTGGAACAATTCTGAGGTTATGCTATGTCCTAGGTGCAGTGCTGTTTTCGACAAAGAAGCAGCTAAAGCTGTTGAAGGGTACTAGGATCAGGAACAACGTAAGAGGAAATGGCTTGACAATAGGCCATCTTTTGATTTTGGTAGCACTGAGCTTCCTGGTTACAAGGCTAATGTTACGACTAAGCCTTCATCTAGCAAGGCTAATGTTTCGACTAAGCCTTCGACAAGCCAAGAGCCAGGAAAGAAAGGATCCATAAGACTGTTTGGTAAATCTTTCGTTCCACAAATGAATTCCCCTGTTGGAAAATGGGTTCACAACAATGCACACGCTCAAGTTGTCCATCAAGGTGATTCCAGCAAGTATAATTATTGGAATAATTATAAAGGTAAGAATCCCATGACTAAAACCCAGTGGCGTCGTTTTCAGAGAAACCAGAAGAAAAAAGCTTCTTTAGACGTGAACAAGGTTCCTAGTCACTTTGGAATCAAAGTCCAGGTGGGTGGTAAGAAGGTGGCTTCTAAGGTTGAAGCAAGTACCAGTGCTGATGTTGCTAAGCCTACAAGTGGGGTAAATAAGGCAAAAAGTAAGGATGTTTTGATGGAAAAACCTAGAAGGCCTGCACTTGAAAGAATCTGTCCTCCATCTTCGACATCTAAAGGGAAAGAAGTTCAGTCTGACTTTGATGAGGACATAGGTTCTGGTTTTGATGATTCTGATGATGACTTCGATGTCGTCTGTAATGTGGTGTCAATATTGCCATTGGAATATGATGTCACAACTGTGCCTAATAGTGAGGAAGATTTTACTGAAGATATGGCTTGCCACAAACCCATGTGTTACTATGTGATGAATGATGGCTGTGTCGAAGAGCAGATGGCTACTTTCGAGAGGCCAGATACAAGTATGCAGAATCACCTGAAGCCTTTATATATTCAGGCTAAAGTTAATGGCGTTGGCATCAACAAAGTGTTAGTTGATGGAGGTGCTGCTGTGAACCTTATGCCTGAAGTGCTTATGAAGAAGATAGGCATATCCATCATCGACCTCAAGCCACACAATATTGTCTTAAGTAATTACGAAGGCAAAACTGGCTACTCTCTTGGAGCCATCGAAGTGGAATTGATTGTTGGAACTATCAAGAGGACCACTCTGTTCTTAGTAATTGCTTCCAAAGCAAATTTCAATATGTTACTTGGGAGGGAGTGGATACATGGAGTTGGTGCTGTGCCTTCAACAGTACATCAGAGACTAGTGATGTGGAAAGAAGACGGTCTTGTCGAATACATTGAAGCAGACCAAAGTTATTTTCGTGCTGATGTAAATCACATCACCAAGGAAAATTTTGAGAAAAAATTGGCGAACATTGCGCCATGTCCATCTTCTAATGAGGCATACATTCCTGCTGATAATGTATTTGCTTCGGTTAATTTGCATCCAAACTATGGTTTTGTTTGGGAAAGGCAAATAATAGGAGATGCTACTGCCCAACCTGAAGGGTGGTATTCTGATTCTTAAAATGTTTCCTATGTCAGTTCCTAATGCATGGAACAAGATTACGGCTTATATGGCCGAAAATAAGTTAAAAGCGGCTATGGAAGCCGAATTAAATCATCAAACAATGGCTGTCGAAGCCAAAGGTTCTGTAGACGAAAATGGCATTATTATGAATGAAAAGCTTGATTGCATTTATGATAATGAGCCATTAAGTTTTGAAAAGGATCCTAGAGATTTAACAAAGCGAATGCAAGCTCAAGATCCATTGGAGGAAGTAGATTTGGGAGATGGGTCAAAGAAGAGGCCAACTTTTGTTAGTGCATATCTGGATGTTGCCTTGAAAGACAAAGTTATAACGTTGCTAAGGGAGTTCAAAGATTGTTTTGCTTGGGACTATGATGAAATGCCTGGATTGAGTCGAGACATTGTGGAACTACAATTGCCAATTCGACCAGAGAAAAAGCCAGTGAAGCAGATGCCAAGAAGGTTTGCTCCTCAAATATTAACTAAAATTAAAGAGGAGATCGAAAGGTTGTTCAAGAACAAATTCATCAGAACTGCCAGGTATGTCGAATGGTTAGCTAATATAGTTCCTGTAATTAAGAAAAATGGCACTCTTAGAGTTTGCATAGATTTTAGAGACTTGAATAATGCAACTCCCAAAGATGAATATGCAATGCCTGTGGCAGAAATGTTGATAGATTCAGCAGCAGGATTTGAATACCTTAGCATGCTTGATGGTTATTCTGGGTATAATCAAATCTTTATTGCTGAAGAAGATGTATCGAAAACTGCATTTCGTTGTCCAGGGGCATTGGGTATTTATGAATGGGTAGTAATGCCATTTGGTTTAAAAAATGCTGGTGCTACATATCAGAGAGCAATGAATTGTATATTTCATGATTTCATTGAAAACTTTATGCAAATATACATAGATGATGTGGTAGTTAAATCTTCCTCAGAAAATGGCCATTTAGACCATCTTCGACAATCTTTTGAAAGAATGAGGAAATATGGATTGAAAATGAATCCATTAAAATGTGCCTTCTGTGTGCATGCAGGAGATTTCTTGGGTTTTGTGGTGCACAAAAAAGGCATTGAAATCAATCAGAATAAGACTAAGGCTATAATTGAAACGAAGGCTCCTTCAACCAAAAAAGAACTTCAGTCATTGTTGGGAAAAATCAATTTCCTACGAAGATTCATATCAAATCTAAGTGGCAAAACTCAAGCATTTTCGCCATTGTTGAGACTGAAGAAAGAAGAAGTTTTTAAATGGGAATCAGTTCATCAAGCAGCATTTGAAGAAATTAAGTCTTATTTGATGAAACCACCAATTCTAATGCCTATTATTAGAAACAAAGTGCTCAAATTGTATATAGCAGCATCTGAAAAAACAATTGGTAGCATGTTAGCTCAAGAGGATGATAATGGTGTCGAAAGGGCCATATATTACCTTAGTAGAATCCTAATAGATGCTGAAACTAGGTACAGTTCTATAGAAAAATTGTGCCTTTGCTTGTATTTTTCTTGCACAAAGTTAAAGCAATATATAAAACCAGCTAATGTTTGTGTTTATTCGCATTCTGATATTATTAAACACATGTTGTCGAAACCAATAATGCATAGTAGAATTGGTAAATGGGCTTTAGCTTTATCTGAATATGACTTAACTTATCAACCTTTAAAATCAATTAAAGGACAAGTGGTTGCTGATTTTATAGTGGACCACTCTGTTGTCGAAGAAACATTACATTTCGTAGACACATATCCTTGGAGGATGTATTTTGATGGTTCAAGTCATAAAAAAGGAGTTGGGATTGGTGTTTTAATTATTTCACCAAATAACATTCCAACGAAATACAAGTGTAAGATTCGAAATCATTGCTCAAATAATGAAGCTGAGTATGAGGCTTTAATTATAGGTCTTGAAATTTTACTTGAGCTGGGGGCAAGATGTATCGAAATAAAAGGTGATTCAGAATTGGTTATCAAACAAACAAATGACCAAAGAATATAAATGTATTAAAGAACACCTTATTAAATACTTTATTATGGCCAATTCCTTGTTAAAAAGATTTGACTCTGTTCATTTAGAACATATACCACGAGTTGATAATCAAGTGGCGAATGATTTGGCCCAAATTGCATCAGGTTATAGGGTTTCAAAACAAAGTCTTGAAGAATTAATCGAAATAAAAGAGAAACTCGTGTCTGATGATATTTCTTCCTCATTATTGTCAACACCAAAAACTGGGGGGGGGGGCAACAAATACAGATGAGGAATGTATTGAACAACATCACATTGTTGATGAAGTTGTTTTAGCAGAAGTTTTTGCTATTGACAATATGGCCAATGATGATTGGCGAAAGCCTATTGTAGAATACTTGCAAAATCCCACAGGAAATACCAATAAAAAAGTAAAGTACAGAGCTTTAAGCTATGTGATAATTGGAAATGAATTGTTTAAGAAAACTCCTGAAGGGATATTATTGAAATGTCTTAATGAAAATGAGGCATATTTAGCAGTTTCTGAAACACACAGTGGAGCTTGTGGTTCACACCAAGTAGGCCATAAAATGAAATGGCTATTATTTCGACAAGGAATATATTGGCCATCAATTTTGAAAGATTGTATAGAGTTTGCCAAAGGATGCCAAGAGTGTCAAAAGCATGCTGGAATACAACATGTACCTGCAAATGAATTGCATGCCATAGTGAAACCTTGGCCATTCAGAGGTTGGGCTCTAGATATAATTGGAGAAATAAAGCCAACATCATCAAAAGGTCATAAGTATATATTGGTAGGAATTGATTATTTTACCAAATGGGTTGAAGCAATACCTTTAACCAATGTTGATCAAGAAGCAGTAATACGGTTTATCCAAAATCATATTATTTATAGGTTTGGAATTCCAGAAACCATAACGACAGATCAGGGTTCTGTTTTCACTGGTCGAAAAATGGTGGAATTTGCTTCTGAAATTGGTTTTAAGTTATTAACTTCGACACCATATTATGCACAAGCCAATGGTCAAGTGGAAGCTGCCAATAAGATCATTATTAACTTGATTAAAAAACATGTTGGGAAAAAACCCAGAAATTGGCATAATACTTTGGATCAAGTTTTATGGGCTTGTAGAAATTCACCCAAAGAATCTATCAATGCTACTCCATACAGATTAACCTTTGGACACGATGCAGTATTGCCTGTCGAAATTTGTTTACAATCAACAAGAATTCAAAGACAGTGTGAAATTCCTTTTGATCATTATTGGAATATGATGCTTGATGAGTTAGTTGATTTAGACGAGGAAAGGTTATTAGCTTTGGAAATGCTTATTCGACAGAAGGAAAGAGTAGCTAAAGCTTATAACAAAAAGGTTAAGTTAAAAACCTTTAATTCAGGTGATTTAGTTTGGAAAGTATTGTTACCTATGGATAAAAAAGATAGAGTTTTGGGTAAATGGTCACCCAGTTGGGAAGGTCCACTTCGCATATTGCAATGTTTTTCTAATGGGGCATACGAAGTCGAAGAATTGGGTGACGAAAATAGAATCTTCAAAATAAATGGCAAGTATTTAAAACAATATAAGCCAACGTTAAACGAAGTTAGAATCGAGCAAGGATAAAACCATAAATTGGTTCAAAATGGTAATGTATTCGATCAAAATAATTACATAACCATTAAAAGAAATCCTACACTATTACAAGTTATTAAAGGCTTTGAAGAGAATGCTTGAGCCTGTAGAGAATTTTGGTGCCCACAGCAATGGAAGAATCCAGAAAGCTTAACTCTTTATCCAGTTGAGCAATAGTGGCTTGATGTTTTTGAGCATCTTCAAAATGTTGAAGAGCCTCTGTAGCTGCCTTTTCAATATTCGACTTAGGGGTCTCCATCCTTTGTTGCACCAAACCTTTTTGGTATTTAGCATTCGCCAGTTTTGTTTGGAGAATTCTTATCTCTTCATCATAATGCTGAATTTTTGAATTCCAGTTGGCAAGTTCTTGCTCATCCTTCGTTATTTGAACTTCCAATTCATCAATGGGGGTTTGAGAAACTTTGAAGGCATTAATTTTCTCTTGATGAAGTTCAGCCTCTTGGTTTTTCAACATAGAAGTTTCAGAGCGTTTACTGATGTGAAGTGCGAAACTTTCAAAGACTGGCAAAAATTCAACCAAGAAAGCGAAAAGTTTCGCATTAGGCTCTGATTGCAGCAATTTTTGAGCGATGTCCTTAATTGCAAAGCTTTCTGATGGGTTTTCTTCAATCTTAGTAAAAAGATTGCCTTCCAAGACCTTAGCTTTTAATTGCTGAAGCAATTCTTCAGTAGACTCTTGAGTAACAGAGGTCAAGGAAGTAGTCGAAGCACTGGAAACAATGGCAGGAGAAGAAGAAGAAAGGCTCAGCAAGTGTTTAAGAGCAGCCAAAGGATTTGTCGCCTTCATTAGCGAAAATTCCTGGTCACTCATAGCGCTACTAGTTGATTCCTTGGTAGAAGCTTGTTCGTGAGCCTCAATTTCGATCGTTTCTTTACTTGAAGCCTTAGCGCCTGCCACATCTGGTGTTTGCTCGTTGGTTTGCTCAGGTTCTATTTCGACATTCGCATTAGTGGCAATGTTTGTTCCTTCAACGTCAACAACCATAGGAGAATTTTGGGTAGTTGGAATTATTGTGGAAATCTCCATATGCGTTGATGGTGCAGGTAAAATTTGTTCAGTCGAAAGAACATTTGAGACAGCTACAGATTCGACAACAGGAATTTCTACTGTTGTGTGAAGTCTTTTAGGAGGAGGTCCCTGAGATTGTTCTTGTGGTTCTTTGATCACAATTCCTTTAGCCCTTGCTGGGGATTCGGGTTGCATTCGTTTCCTTGACCGATGGATAAGAGGCATGTTATCATCATCACTATCAGTATCCTGCGAAAAAGAAACATGAGTTTAACACATAATCAAGTGTTAAAAGAGTCGAAGAAATTTGAAACAAAAAATGAAGATATATTTGTTACCTCAGAACTGGAAACAAGTAGGCTTTTCCCTATTGCAAGAGAACTTGTTACTCCAGGCTTCTTCTGAAAGAAGAAAAAGAAATAAAGGTGATAAAATATGGTCGAATCTTCTACTTTAAAGATCTAGTCAATTAACAAAGATATACCTCTATTTGGGGTAAGCTGGAAGTAGATTTGACCACAAGTTTCTTCTTTGTTTTGGGTGGTGTCCTTGCTGTTGGTTTGTTTTGCTTTGGTGCTGCTTTAGTAAGCTTCTTCTGTGAAACAGCAGCTGTTCATAATGCAAAGATTTTATCAGGTAAATGGTTTTAAATTTTAATTAATAAAGAAGTATGTTTCCATTTATCTGAGGATACCTGGGGGTTTGTTTTTCTCAGCAATTTGAGAAGGAAAAGCTGAATACAAAATTTTTGAAATTTCTGCATCAGTTTTTCCTTTAAGAGCTTTAGTATAATATTCACCCCACCAATCTTGGAATGCCTTCGTACAAGAAAAGTTGGGTTGAAATTTAGCAGGTTCAAAGAGCAAATCTTTGAAACGAAATTTCTTGAAGACTTGTTGATAAGCTTGCTCTGTTTCTGGAGTGTTGAACTCTCTCCTATGCAAGCAGACCGGAGCCGGTCGAAGTTGGCATAGACCAAATTGCCTTGAAAGATAGCTGGGAAAATATTTGCTAATGCCAAGATTGTTTTTATTGTTGCTTGGAGAGAGCCTGATCGAAAGAAGAGAGGGCGAAAGATAGGCTTGCCAGATTTGGTTTATTTCTTCAGCATTTTCTGTTGAGTTAGAAGGAAATTCGTTGGTGAACCAAGATGGTCCAAAAGTGCATCTGACAAAAGGCGCCATAGCATCAACGAAAGTAGTGCACTTGTTGAAGATGTCGAAGTACATGGAAAACGCTTCTTCATAAGACAAGTTTGTCTCCATATTCTTCAATTGTGCTAGTCGAACTCCTTGGTTTCTTCTAGTTGGTAAAGTTGGTCGAATTTCCTTAGGAATAAACAAGTTCAGCCTTGATTCAAAAGTGGCTAAAAGCCAAAGTTGCATAAGCCACATAGGACCAGCAATGAGCAATTTGTCAGTTGATTCGCCTTCTTTCAATTCGAGGGCAGCACCATCAAGATGTTGATAGAGATTCCCCAAAATCAATTTCGCTAAATTGATATTTTTGGCCTTATGGAGTTGAATGGCCAAAGGAACGAAAACTTTTGCTACTTGAAGAGAACGGGAGCAAAAGACAAAACACGACAACCACAGGGTAAGAAAAGCTATATGTTCTAGATCAGATACTTCAGCATTCTCAGTATCATGGTGATCAGCAATATAGGCACTAAAGGTAGGGTTGTTAAATGAAAAGCCATAGTCGTTGGTGGCCAGTTTAGGGTCAAAGGTTTCACCCAATGGTTTCAGGCCAGTAATGGCAGCCACATCCAACAAAGTGGGAGCTAACATGCCACACTTCAGATGGAGACTATGAGTAGATATGTCCCAGAATTGCAATGCTGCTAGAAGCATAGTGCTGTCGTATTTGGGTCCATATTTCGACAGCTGGATAATGTCGAAAATCCCCTGTTCTTGCCAAATGGTTTCCTTTTGTTTTTGAACTTTGTCAAGCCATGCGATGTAATCACTTTGTTCTACCTTGGGAGCAGATCTAAATACTCTGTTGGGGTTTTTTAGAAATTCCAAATGAAAAGGAGCTTCCTCAAAAATTCTGGGTTGAAGTTTTCGGTGACTAGGAAAAATCGCTTTAACTTCTTCGCTTTCTATGGGGTCAGGAAGAGGACCTAAATAAGCATGAGTAAAGGGTGTACCAGATGGAATAAGTATCTGATTAAACCAAGTTGGTGAAGGTTCTGCAACGAAGCCTTCAAAGCCTTGCACAACAACTGTTTGTTTTTGAGGTTGAGCGCTGGAAGAAGCCATCTGTTGTAAATAACGAACAAAGAGAGTTGGGTTCTTGGTAGAGATGTCGAAACGATGAAAAAGTTTGAAGCTTTCGTGAAGAGGCAAGGTTAACTGAGAAATTTTCAGAGTTTAAGGTTCAAAGGGAGCATGAGATTGAAGAAGATGAAGTGAAACGTATTTATACGTTAGAAGGGCAACGGTTACACAGTCACGACGCTTCGCACGTTTGAGGTTCTGAAAAGACGTGGTCTACCAACCAAATGACGTGGCCCAATGAAATGGTTCGCTTTATCTGCGTAAGGTCATGATTATTTTTGCCTATCACCATTTAATGTAAAGTTGTTGGAGGTGACGTTTCGAAATCTTCAAAAATATTCTTTTTCTTCCTTAAACATTGTCGAAAAAGTTATTTTTGGGGGGCAATTTGTTAGCTTGGAATTTCGATAAGGCTTTTGAGTGGTTAGTTAATAAGGTTTGACTTTTCATTAAAGAACATTCATAATGCCTTCAGAGAGAATAAGTGACATTTATGTCATTTCAGCATGTTTTCGACAGAAGAGGTCTTCACCATTTCGATAGGGAAGAGTTTTCGACAGGACAGTGTATTCTGGATTTCGTCAAGCAGTTATTGGCAGACAGTTGTGTCGAATTCTAAGACTACGGTTGATACAACGTGGGTAATATGTGGCGTCGAACGTGGCACGAAGTCCATTTCTGGTTATTGAGACGTGGTCACGTGTCCATAGCAGTTTACATTTTAGTCATTATTTTCTGTATAAATAGGGATTTCTACGTAGAAATCAAGGGTGCCAAATTATTATACCAAACACACAGTTCTTAATCTCTAACTTCCAAGTTACAGCGAAAACAGAGTAAAAGAACCATTGTACCACGTATGTAAATTTGTGCACCTTACTCTCTTTACATTCAATGCAATTTATTGTTTTCAATACAAGTCATTTTACATTTCTGCGTTCCATTTTACTACTTCTTTTTCTTTGATTTGCATGTTCATGGTGAATTGTCTCCTTTTAAAAAATATATTTGTTGAAAAACTGTGGTGTTTAAAGGCAATTGCTTCAGAGATTTCTGGTTTAATCTCACAAACATTTCTAATAAAACCAGTGGTTGTTTGCTAAAAACACCAGCAAACAGTAACTTACAAACTCTAATTCTATTTCTGGGAGGGAACAAACTTATTTAGCTTTTGAATGTGACTATCAATATGTGACAACTCTATGCAACCTTTATTAGTAATGTCACAAAGGATTTATTTTATTTCTTTGTATTTCTCATTTATGTTATCTATCTGACTAGCAATCTTGGATGTCTGTTGATTTTCCTTTAATTGACCAACCAAGACAATTATCACTATTTGACAAACAAGTATCATTTCTTACAATTAATGGAGCTGATATCAGTACAATTGCATATAGTTTTCGGTTTTGGTCTTAACTTCTATAGCTGAAGATGTATCTCATTGACAATAGACTCAGCACCCTTTTTATTTGCATTGAAAAATTGTCTGCTATAAAAATTTCTGTCCTTATATGACATGACTGTAAATTCTGATGCACAGTCATAATTTCCCTTATGCATCCACACCAACTTAGACTCCCTTTATATTGTTATCTTTTCCTGAGCTGCTACAATATCTCATGTACAGCCAATGTCAAAATTTGAGGGATTTCTATTTATCAAAATGCTACAATATATTAGGATTCTCACTCCTTTACCCCTGCTAACTGCACATTTGATAGTAATCCTAATTTGGCAGCCCACTACTACGTAATGTACTTTGTACCATATCATACATTATTAATTACTACTGCCCAGTTGGAAAAAATTTAAGGTTGTGAAATTGTTTTACATCATTATGTCTCAATTGAATAGTAAATCAAGGGTAGACACAAACCAAATCCCACATGTATTTGCCATCTTATCACTACTGCACATATGGACTTATAGCATTCACAAAAATCATTTGCTAAGCATTCATTTTTATCCACAATTACTGTCAAAGTCCACTTTAACATGTATAGGAGTTTAGAGTCTTAAACTCCAGAAGGCTGGGGATTAGTAACAACCTCTCAAATTAATTTTTGTTTCAAGAGAACTAAATGATCAATAGAGAATCAAATGGTTAACCAACTTTGACATAGACCTTCCTTATAATTATCTTATTTTCATTACTAAATAAACATGTAACAAGCCAAGTCCATTTCACCATCCATTCCATGACAGCCTGCCGTACCAGTCTCTATTTATTGCCTTCATCTGCATTTTTTAGCATAACTCACAAATAGGATCACACATACATATATTTTATATGCAATTATACAGTAAAATCAGAGTTAAATAGTCTTTTACCCTGCTGTTCTGCAGAAATAGAGCATAACAGCTACCCTATTTTGCAGATGCTACGGTTTCAATGCAGCCCACCCTCCAGCTACCCCATGTGGCAATTTCACTGCTGTAGCCCAAAAAAAAAAAATTAAGTATTAAAATAGCACACTTTTTAGATTATTTAACAAACTAGCACACATCCAATTTTTAGTGTAGAAGTCGCCCCCACCAAAACGACTTCTGAACTAAAAATTGTAATTTTTTTTCATTGTGTTTTTTTTTTATTTTTTCTTTTTCTTGTATATTAATTTAAATAAATTTAATTTAATTAATTTAATTAATTTAGAAAATTAATATTGTTACTTCTAAATTAATTACGTCAATATTTACGAAAAAAATTAAGAGATTAAAAATTGGAACATAATATAATATAGAAAAAAGACTCAAATAAACAACAAAATTTGCAGAAATACAAGAATAGAAAATAAAAAACGAAACGAGAGGAAAACATGATTGAAACTAATTCCACCAAACATTTTACGCTGGAGGGAAAACCCGACGGATGATCTCATCGACGGAAATTTTGGTTTTGACGCACAATTCGATAGGACTCCGAGTATGAGGTTGAAACATCTCATGGTGCTGAAACATCTGTCGAACGTCGCCGTCGCTCTTGATAGTCATTAGGCCCCACCGAATATGATTACGTTCGCCGATCCGGGGGAAGCGATAAACGATACGAGTGATTGTTTGCTCCTCACCCTCCAGCTGCGCCTTTTCCATTAATTTTTCATTCAGTTCGGCGAAGGTGATGTTGTTCTTAAGCCTGGAATAAATGGTGTTTGGACCACTAAAATACACACCATCTTCTTCCCTGTACAGAACATGGGCCTGACAGTGAAGTGTATAGTAGTGGTTGATGACTCTTTCCGGTATGATTTGTTGTGGTGGGGTGGTCGCAGAAGATGAATGATTTCTTCCGGAGTGCGTATTGTGTCCACGTACAGCTCCAAGATACTACGTCTCATTGGAATGTTAGCATGAGCTTCCATCATTGCGCGAACGTCGCCGTCGCTTCGGATCTCCATGACAGAATACCCGTATGTCCCGTCATCTCCACAATTGTACTTTCTGTAACGGATACACTCCACGTCTTTACGCCACCCTCCCTCTGGCCGTATCTTCCTCTCATCCTTCTCCTTGAGTTGGGCGAATGTGATGTCCTTATTCATCCTACAGAAGATATGATTAGAACAACGAAAGACAACACCATGTTGGGAATATAGGTTAAGGGTAAATTTGAGTGTAATGTGAGAATGTATTTATAATAGGGGTGATCGTATGTAGGCCGTTGATTTTGGAATATCTTAACTGTTGATTTTAGGGTTTAGTGTCGGCAAAATCTAGGCCGTTAAATAGTGTCAGCAAAATCTAGGCCGTTAAATAGTGTTGGCACAATCTAGACCATTAAAGAAATTAAGACCTCTGAACTCTGCACAATGCACACTGTAATAGTGCACTATGCACTCTGCACAATGCACACTTTACAATGTGCAATCTGGACAAAGCACTATTAAAGACAAAACAGTAAATTATTGATCCAAATGTAAAAAATGTCACATAAGATTAAAACCTTAAAATTAATAACTTAGTTAATTTAAAATTACAATAATTGATAAATTAAACTAAAGACAGTTCCACACTGATAATTTAAAAATACAGTACAGAAAAAAATTAACGAAGAAGATGAGACCCAGTTCCACACTGTCGAGGTTTGGGGACACGTCGTGGACGTTGATGCCGATGTGGTGGTTGCTATTCTTCCTCAGTAGCACCGCCTGCCTGCTCTTGAATTTGACGAAGCAACGCCACAGATTGCGCAGAGCCGGGTTGGACCCCAAAGCACTCATAGAACATATCGGGGTCCCTTTCGGTCGTAGAATGTCGATATGTATCTTGAAAAGAAGTATGTTCTACTGACTGGTTGTATGGTTCGTTAAATGCCGATGTTGGTGTGTGGGAGATAGAGTGACGGTGAGGCACATCTTCTTGGGTCCTCTGTTGAGTTGGTGGTGCACGTCGATGTCGATTACGGTTACGTTCTCGACGTTCGGTTTGAGTAGTTGGGGGAGCTGGCACGTCTTGTTCATCTTCTTCATCCACATCACCAACATTTGCAAGACCACGTGGATCCCTTAGATGTTGGTCGGCTGAAATGTATGGCCTTGATTTTTTTAGAAACCAGTGCATGTATTTATCTGACTGCGTCGGTTTAGAAAAGCACGGTCGACCCACAACACATCGATTTTGTCTATCATTCCATAAATCAATTGACTGCCTGTGATATACAGCCCAATTGACATCAGGCTGTCCCTGCATGGTGATGTTGTGCATGTGGCTCATATCTTTTGGTGCTGATGGTATGTCTTGGACGAGGCCAAATTGCAAGGTCACTCTATCCGCATGGTGCCATTCTACAATACGGAAACAGACCATAGCCGTGTTTGTAGTCCATATGCCGTAGTGCCGAAATGCTATTTCTGGCAAATTGAATTCCCGATATGGCAACCACTCAAACTCTTCATGTGTCATGCGGTCTATTGTTGATCTGTACAAAACAAGGCTTGATGGACACTTAGTGTGGCTAAGTGGCGTGCGAACCCATTTAGTAAAAAAAATAAATTGTTAACATAAAGAAGAAATATAATTGTTAGTATTCATAAGTTGTGTCAAATTTTTACCTCTTTGCTAGTGGTCATTCATAAGGACTGTTGCAGTCTGGTGCTAGGAACGACATGCGGTACCAGACCCAAGATTGTAACAAAAGAGTACATCCACCCATTGTGCGTGATGAGCATATGTAGCTGTCTTACACAGCATTCTGTATAAGTTCGTTAGACATGTTGACCCCCAGTTGTAACTTGAAATTTCATCGAAATTTTTCAATAGGGGTAGGTATTTTATGTTGATTCTGTTTGATGATTTGTCTGGGAGTATGTATCCCCCGATCAACTGCAATAGGTACGCCCTACAATATTGTCTTCGCACTTTGTCGGAAGCGCCCTCTGGAACATTATTAAATTCACGTTGTAGCCAAGTGAATTTAATTTGATTGCCTACAATGCCATTTGCTGGGATAGGCTTACCCAAAAGTTGTTTGCATACTCGATCCCAATTTTGTTCACAACTTCCAGTAACGACATTTCCATCAACGGGAAGCCCCAACTGCAACGCCACGTCTTGGAGAGTTATTGTGCACTCCCCTATTGGAAGATGAAAAGTGTGTGTTTCTGGTCTCCAGCGTTCGACCATTGCTGCCACCAAAGCTGGATTTATTTTGAATGCGCCAATTGAAGCAATGTCACGAAACCCATCTCTTTCTTTCAATGGTAATATAGAGGCATCTGGTTCGGGAAGCTTGAATGCGTGATGAACTTCCATTGGGTCATCGTTGAGATGCATGGAAATGTGAGGTTCTTCGTTTAGTAAGGAAGACATTTTTAAGTAAGTCTGAATGAAGAAATTGGCCTGGAGGAGCTGATGAATGAAGAGAAGGTTGATGAGTGGAGAAGGCTGATGAATGAAGAGAAGGATTGTGTCTTAAGAAAGAAAGAAAGAAATGATGGGGAGAAAGAAAGAAAAACAAAAAAGAAAGAAAGCCAGAAATCATGGGAAGGAAACGATGAGAAGGGTTGTGTTGACACTATTCACTATTCACTACTATTCACTATTCACTATTTAGTGTCGGCAAGATCTTGACCGTTTATTAGTGTCGGCAAGATCTTGACTGTTTATTAGTATCGGTACTATTCACTATTCACTATTTAGTGTCGGCAAGATCTTGACCGTGAATTTACTGTCAGCAAGATCTTGACCGTTAATTAGTGTCGACACTATTCACTATTCACTATTTTGTGTCGGCAAGATCTTGACTGTTTATTAGTATTAGTACTATTCACTATTTAGTGCCGGCAAGATCTTGACCGTGAATTTACTGTCGGCAAGATCTTGACCGTTAATTAGTGTCGACACTATTCACTATTCACTATTTAGTGTCGACAAGATCTTGACCGTTTATTAGTGTCGGCAAGATCTTGACCGTTTATTAGTATCGGTACTATTCACTATTCACTATTTAGTGTCGGCAAGATCTTGACCGTTAATTTACTGTCGGCAAGATCTTGACCGTTAATTAGTGTCGACACTATTCACTATTCACTATGCATGGTGCAATCTGGGCCATTGAAATTTGTCGGCAAGATCTGGGCCGTCCATTTTTTCCCGTTGGAAACACCCCCAATCCTCTTCTGACTCTCTTGCCCCGCCTTGCACACAAAAATGGCTCCAGTGTTTATCACAGTTTTTTACAATGGTGTCATTGAAAACACAAACACAGAGTGTGTTGTTTTTAGGTGCGATAACACATGTCTTCTCAAAATCAAGTCTAAATTCACATTAGATCAACTTAGACAAGCCATTGAGAGAAAAATCTCTTCTGACCATTCAAAAATGGTTTCTAGTCTTATCTACCGTTACCCCATAACTATCACAACTGGCCACAAATTTTACGGCGATTTGCATCTAACTTCTAATAATGACGTCGATCTTATGTTAGAACAATTCAAGACATGTAAACACGTAGGTGTATCTACACCAGAAGTATATGCAGATTTGGTTGATGCTCCTTCAAACTACACACAAACGCAGCCAACTCAGGCGATTCCATCTTCTTCACAATTCACCATACCTTATTCTCAACAAACAGAAACCCCATACCCTGACTTCACTCCATCTACTTACCATCAATTCAATCCTTCATCATCCCAGAGTCACATGCCTTATGAAGAACCAGCTCAAACACTTCACCATGAATCCATTCCATTAGCCTCACAAAACCCTTTTGACCTAAACACCACCCCACCTATTAGTATACTTCATGGTGTGCATAACGAAGAATTTGGCGACTTTAGCGAAAATGAGAATGATATTCTTCAGCGTGAAGACGCTGAGGAACCAATTGTAGCAACCCCCCACAATACCGTTGCATTCCATGAGCCTGTCCCACATTTTGTAAACATCACAGCTGACAACACGGAAGCTGATGATGCTGAGTATGGCCATTCCATGGACAGGAACCGCGAGTTAGCCAATGAAGACCCCAACCAACTCCAGAAGGGAATGAAATTTGCCACAAAAAAATTAGCCCAACACTTCATCCAGACATATCACCTCCACAAATCACTTGATTTTAGAGTCGATGCATCTAATACAACTAGATGGATTGTTTGTTGTGTGCACAAACACTGTTTGTGGAGGTGTGTCATCAGACTCGGTAAAAGGTCTGGCATATGGGAGATTACACAGTTGGAAGAATCACATACATGTACAACAGGGACTCTTTCTCAAGATCACCGCCAGCTGACCACAGCCCTCATGTGTGACAGCATGCTTCAACTGGTAAAGTCGGATCCGACAATATCCGTGTCCGTGTTGATAGAACACATAAGGGCGAGGTACACGTACCAAAGTTCTTACAGAAAGGCTTGGATTGCATAACAAAAAGCAATCGAGAGGATCTATGGTAATTGGGAGGAGTCTTACAATAAAGTAACAAGGTGCCTCCGTGCTTTTTCTCACTACATTCCAAACAGTGTGTACGACTGGGAGTACAAACCAGTCTATGAGAATGGCCAAGGAGTTGATGGCAAGGGTGTCTTCCACCGCATCTTCTGGAGTTTTGGGCCGTGCATCAAAGGCTTCAATTTTTGCAAGCCAGTTGTCTCTGTCGATGGAACATGGTTGTACGGTAGGTACAAAGGATGTCTTCTGTTGGCAATTGCACAAGATGGAAGAAGCAACTGCTTCCCAATAGCATATGCAGTTGTGGAGGGTGAGACAGCTGATGCTTGGTACTTCTTTCTATCTCGTTTAAGAGCGTGGGTGACACCCCAGGAGGGTCTCTGTTTGATATCGGATAGACACGAGTCTATCAAAAGTGCTGTTAGGCGGGTAGACAGCAGTTGGAAGCACGTGTTTTGTATTCGCCTCATAGCACAAAACTTCATGAGACACTTCAAGAACACTTCTGCCAGGAAAGCCGTGGTCAATATGGGTGAGTATTATTTTATTATAAAAAAAACCCTTATATTTTTTTATAACATCTTTACCAACATTATGTTTTCGTGCTTCAGCATACTCAATGACACAAAAATCCGCCAATCACTACAAAGTCAAGATTGGTGATGAAGTGGGTCCTGATGGGGTGGTTTGGGTTGATGACATAAACCCCGAACAATGGATGCAGTGGTGCGATGGAGGTTACCGTTGGGGGCACATGACAACAAACCTTGCCGAGTGCATCAACAAAGTGATCAAGGGCCTGCGAAATCTCCCTTTGATAGCGACCACATATTTTAGGCTGAACGAGACTTTTGTCAAAAGGGGAACCCAGGCACAGGCAATGTTGGAGTCAGGAACTATGTACTCTGAAAAATTGATGGAAAAAATAGATCACAACCGAGCTGTCTCGAACACGCACAACGTGGCAATTCACGATCGTGCCCAAAAATTGTTCAGAGTGGAAGAAATTATACGACCACAAAGTGGGAGACCTGCGGGCACATTCGTGGTTAACTTCAGAGACATGACGTGTGAGTGTGGGGAATTTCAGGCACTGCACTATCCTTGTTCCCATGTGATCGCGGCATGTTCAAAAGTTAATTACGATCACATGGAATTCGTGCAACCACAGTACAAAATGCAGTATGTTTTCAATACATACTTTGAGGAGTTCCCACCATTGCCATCTGAGTTGCATGGCCTGATTTCAATGGCCCAGAACTGCAGCATGAACCATCTAAACGGAGAGATAAAAAGGGTCGTCCACAGTCTACCCGTATTCGTACAGAGATGGATCAAAGAGAAATGGGTAGTCGCACCAAGAGATGTGGTATTTGTAGAAATGAGGGTCACAACAAAAATAACTGTCCAAACCGCAATCTAGACTAGTTCAATGTTGTTGTAATCCACTTTTCAATCAATGTAATCCGTGTTTTTTTAGTGTTCTTTACGATTATAATACATGTTCAAATTAAATCTGTATGTCATATTTCATAACTCAACACGATAGTTTTATACCTCTTCTACACGGTAGATATTTTTTTTAAATAAAAAAATAAAAAAAATATGATTAAAAGTGGTCAAAACATAGTAAAAAAACTATTTTTTTGCACTACAAAACAAACAGTTTTTTTAGTGCTCTTTGCAATTATAATACATGTTCAAATTAAATCTGTATGTCATATTTCATAACTCAACACGATAGTTTTATACCTCTTCTACACGGTAGATATTTTTTTTTAAATAAAAAAATAAAAATATATGATTAAAAGTGGTCAAAACATAGTAAAAAACTAATTTTTTGCAATACAAAACAAACAGTTTTTTTAGTGTTCTTTTGGACGCACGAGATCTTTTTTTTTACCAAAAAGGACGCACGAGATCTTGTCGGCACTTTTAAATAGATTAATGTGTTCAAATTTTTTTTTTCACAAAAATATTTATAATTAATTTAGAATTAACAATATTAATTTTCTAAATTAATTAAATTAAATTTATTTAAATTAATATACAAGAAAAAGAAAAAAAATAAAAAAACACAGTTTAGAAGTCACCCTGGTGGGGGCGACTTCTGAACTACAATTGAAAAAAAAATTACAATTTTTAGTTTAGAAGTCGTTTTGGTGGGGGCGACTTCTACACTAAAAATTGAATGTGTCCTAATTTGATAAATAATCTAAAAAATGTGTTATTTTGGTATTTAATTTTTTTTTTGGGCTACGGCAGTGAAATTGCCACCCCATGTATAAGAAACTGAACTATTTTTGTCTAACAATATCAAACAAATCCAATTATATTGCCTTCAGAAACAATATGAACTATATGTATTTGGTTACTTACACGGTTATCAATTCATCTAGGCTTGCAAGGATTTTTCGGAGCTACATTCATACACGACAGTGACTGTTGAAGGTTGTGAAGCTGGCGCATTTAATGCCTACACAGATAAAAAAAACAAGTCAATTCCCTTTAATAGCATTGAATGATTTCCTGATACTTTCAATGTAATTAAAACATATCAAAACATATATTATCACAATTATATTTTTAAACATCACTAAGTTTTGACATTTATCACAGTTTAGAGGCAAAATAGACAATTCAACACATAAAGAGAAAATGCTACAGTATCACTACAGTGCGCTACAGTGACGTTTCTGACGCGCTACAGTACCGCTTCTGTCACTCTACAGCACGCTACAGTAACGTTTCTGACGCGCTACGGTACCAATACGGTTTTTTTTTAAATTCAATTTTTTTAAAAAAAACTGATTTTTTTTTAAAAAAAATTATACACTGTTTTTTTTAATTTTTTTTTTTAAAAAACGGTTGTCAATATTTTTATAAAAACAATTAGTCACTATAAATCAATTTTCACTATTTTTATATTCTACTCAAATTACTAAAATTAATAAAATAATTAGTCACTATAAATCAATTAGCCACTATCCATTGTCAAAAAAAGAATTGTAAAAAAACTTTAACCCCTACCAAAAATTACAAAATAACTACTAAAACTGCAATCAGAAGCTGACGCAGGAAAAGGACAAAAAATAGTAAATTTTAAAACCAGCTATTTTTTTTCAGTTTTTTTCCAATTTTTTTTTCAGTTTTTCTTTCCATAAAAAATCATTTTTTTGTCAGTTTTTTTTAACTAAAAACATACTTTTTTTAACTATTTCTATAATTTACTCAAACTACTGCCAATTGTCAAAAAAAACCATACATCTAACAATAATTTCAAAATTATTTATTCCAAAAAAATAAATTATTAAATTAATATCACACTCAATAATTAAATAATTTAAAATTTACTATTTACTATAATCTCTCTATTAAAACTACTAAAATCAATCAATTTTTCATGTAATAAATAAAATCAATCAATTTAACCACTAACAATTGTAATATTAAATCATATAGAAAAAAGGAGAAAACATGTGGCAACGGGAGTTGCAACGAGAGACAGACAACGAGATCGGCAACCAGAGCGGCAACGGGAGTGCCAACAAGAGAGGGAACGAGAGCGCCAACGAGAGTGCCAACAAGAGAGGGAACGAGAGCGACGGGGCTGCATATTTTACCTTTTACTCCATTATTAATATTATAAGAAGATACCGATTTTGTTTTAACTTTTTGCAACACAACTATTTTAGTAAATTCACTGCTAAAAGACAAAATTTGCAACACAACGAGAGCGGCAATGTGAGACTGGCAATGGAATCGACAACGGGAACATGACTGGGAACAAGAGAGGCAAGGAGAGCGCCAACAGAGCGCCAACGTGGATGCATATTTTAAAAAATCTTATTTTCTTTTTTCTTTATTTTTACTCCATCTAAAATTTATTATTTACTATAATCTCTCTATTAAAACTATTAAAATCAGTCAATTTAACCACTAAGAATTATAAAAATACAACTTTAGCCACTACCAAACTTTACAAAATAACTTACTTATAATTAAACGAATATGATTTAATTAATGTTAAATCATATAGAATAATATGAGTTAACATGTGGCGACAGGAGCGACAACGAGAGACTGGCAATGGGAGCTGCAACGGGAGTGGCAACAAGGGCGCTAACAGGTGTGCCAACGGGAGGGTCAACGAGTATGCAAACGGGAGTGTCAACGGGGATGCATATTTTACCTCTAATGTCCAAATACATTATTACGGATCAATGTAATTCTGATTGTCAATCTCCTTTATTTCTTTCGACTCTATAATTTTCATTTGTATTTTATATGACATAATACCTATCTCTTTTCACTTTGAATTTCAAATCTTACATTTTGGACATTGTTCACAACTTATGATTATCTTCCAAATTACTATTATGACTTCATGGCAATACACCGACCATACAGTATCACCCGTGCGTATGCACGAGTAAAATACTAGTTTTTCGTAAAACTTAAAGCATTACGGTATTCACAAATGACTGCAAAAAACAGTAAATAGCCAAAGGAGTCGAACCTGTGTCTTTAACTTCGCCAGCAACACGTCAAACCATCACGCTGCTCAACGTTTTCGTTAATTAGTGTTCGTTTAATATTATATAATTTCTGTTCAAAAAAATATTATATAACTTAATTTTCAGTATAAAATAAAATATATGTGTATATATAGTAAATTTTTTAAAAATTGGGGGGTACCGCGGCATCCTCCTCCGCTCCCAAGAAGATCCGCCCCTGCTCGTAAACCTTTTGTAGTGTTACGTACTTGCTTATTTTCCTTGTAAAGCAATATGATCTTTAGTAGTTTTACTAGTTTCCTCCATTCTTATTTTTCTTCTGATACAGATTCTTTTTTATGTATGTAAACCAAAAACGTATATCTTGTAAACCTTTAGCAGTGTTACTGATTATTTTTTTAAAGCACCGTTGTTGCTTAGTTTTTAATACAAAATTTATCTTTTTTTAATTAGTGCCAAATGCAGGCCGGCCTGAAAAGCCTGTGGCCCACATAGGCCCAGACTTAGACTGTAAAGTTAGAGTTTGAATTGTAACCCAGGTTTTTTGGCCCGGCTCGACAAAGCCCAAGCCTAGTATGAGCCGGCTCGATGCGGGCAGGGTAGTCTGTTTTCCAACTCTATCATCAAAGGGTTATCACCCGACCCTATCAGAGACATTAATTGTGGAGCTTGTTAGTTTAAGGGACCGACATGTTTCTTTTAATTCAATTTCTAGGATTGCTAATAGATGTGTAGACATCTTAGCTAGGTAAGTGTATAATGCGTCTTTCCATGTAATAGTATTTCTAGGAGTTAATCACATTGTTTATTCATGAAAAAACATTGTGTTTGTTTATAAAACAATCTCATGGCTTTATGCTCACATTGTTTTCTCCAAATTCTTGTTCAGATTTGATTCCTCACTATTTCTTTTTTCATCTTTGTTCTTGTATAGAAACAAGTAGTTGTGGGGGTAGGTTGAAGATAGTGGCTCCACTGGTGTCTGTTGTGGTGGTGTCGCTGGTGGAGTGTACTTGCAAAGCCACTCTAATGTCGAAGTTAGGTCATTCAAAGTGTAATAATGTTTTTAGTGTTTAGAGAAGTTACCCCAAACTTAAAAGGCATCCTCCTTTTTTTTTGTCGAAAAAGGTGTCCTTCTTATATATAGCCATTGTATGGGCCAATAGTGGTCTTACCTTTAGGCTCAATTGTGACTAACCCTATACGGTCGGTCGGTCATCTCGTACAATTTTAATATTTTTTTTCTGATTTTTGTAGAAACCCAATTCTGTTTTTTATAATTAAATGCACAACATCCGAATTCAGGTCCACAAAATTATTTCTAAAAACAATAAAACCAACCCAAACAAACTAAATTTAATTAGTTTGGGCCTAAAGAACCAATCCAACCAGATATGTGACCAACCCACTGGCCTGCAAATTGTGATATTACTGAAAGGTTTTTTTTGTACCCCCATCATTTCACTATCTAACCCCATCAAAAAATTTAAGACGAAATTACCCCTGCTTAAATTATTTTAATCGGATTTACCTTCCTGATAGCTAAATCCGATTCAGAAAAATCCAAGTCGGATTTACGTAGATCCGATTAGAATTAGTTGGGGGAAATCGGAATTACCTTTAACGAGGTAAATCTGCTTTGTTAGATGCAGATTCGATTTACGTTCCATTGATAGGTAAATCCGCTTTGCAATTAACAAAGCGGATGTACCAATCGATGGGGGTAGATCCGCTTTGTTAAAATACAAATCAGATTTACCTTCCTGATAGGTAAATCCGATTTGTACTAAATTCGACGGGTAGGATTTGATCAACGGTGTAGATTGCACCGACAATATCAACGGTTGATAATCATTGACGAATTCTATAAATACCCATTGCCAACCTCATTCTTTTCACTCAAAAATTTCACTCTCACTTGCTTATTTCACTCATCCAAAATGGAGATATGCCTCACTCAACGCTCAAATGAGAATAGGTTTTCCGCTATACATCATCGAAGCCAAATCACGATGAGAGAAGATGGTGTCCACTTCTGGAGTCCTCAGCCGGTGTTATGCAGAATCCACCGCGGCATGGGGTTTGAAGGTTTGAAGGATAAACTGTGGTCCAAAGTTCAAGTCAAACCCTATCTTGGAGACGATGGCCGCGTTTCCTTCTCGTCCATGACAATCAAGACTGACGAAGACGTGGCGAACATGTTAAACATCCATGACACGCTTCAGCAGTATAAGCCGTTGGAGCTGTAGTGGAAACTCAACAGAGTGTGAATGAGATTTTACGTCGTCTTCGACGACCAGAATTTTAGGAAAATGTATCTGCCATTAGTTTCTACGTGGAAAATGTATCTCATTAGTTTCTATCATGTTCTCGTTTTCTCTGTCAATCACTTATTTTTATTGTTATTGTAGTTCGTTATGTTTTATCTTGTATCGCATTAAATCGAAATTATATCTTTTATCCACAAATATAATAAACAAGAAATAATAATAATCAAGTCATAAAAAAATAGTTCAAACATACAATCCCACAAAATCCCTTAGTCACGCCTCGGTAGCATATCCAGTAACCGCGTGAGGCGAGCGTATGCCTCCTCCACCTGCTGATACTGCTGCTGTCGCCTATGGCGGGCAGACGCATGACCCGCAATCCTGTGACGGGTGCGTGTACTGGGAGCAGATGACGTGGCCTGACCCGAGAACTCCCCTCGATACCTGTTCGACACTGGAAAAAACATTTTTTTTAAAAAAAAAACCAAAAACACAAATCGGATCTACCTATATTCGATGCGAAATCGGATATAGGTAGATCCGATGGGGAATCAGATTTAGCTAAATCTGACTTACTGTTAGCGTTGTCTCTCGGGGAATCGGAAGTACGTAGATCTGATGCGTAAATCCGAACTGGAAATCAGATATAGATCTGATAGGTAAATCCGATTATCTCTGGTAAATTTCTGGTCAAACGGATGCAAGTGAGAAATGGTAAATGTTTTGTAATTTTGTCAAAATTTTAAGGGTATTTTGGTATTTTCACAGGGATGATGGGGGTAGATGCTGAATTGATGGGGGTATAAAAAAAAACCTTACTGAAATTGCATTAGTCAAAATTTTGGTGCCATTCATTCGTTCTGTCCAAAATTATGAGTGCAAAAGACATTACTCTGCTAGATTGAGGATAATGGACGACCACATCGACCAAATCAAATTAATACAATTGGAAATGGAATGTCCAGTTTCTGGAGCGCTTGCTTATTTACTGAATCAAGAGATGAAGACTAGTCGCTAATTGTGATTAATATTGACTATTTTTTGTTCGGACTATTGTTGGCTACTCATGGGGTGTTTCAACGCATTTAACGAAAGACTAATCTCTGCTCGTGTTTAGGATAAAATTTCGCACTAGTCAACACCAACTTTATCTACTGCAGAAATCGAACCTGAAAACACCAGATCGATCTATGTCTAAAATAGATTAAGCCACTCGACCAAGCATTTGCAATTAATATCGACTATCTAAACAAGACCACACATATTGCAAACTAACGATTTTTTATAGTTGGCATTCAATTCATTTCTACAAACCCCGAACCATGCATAATGACGTAAAAGCCCTTATTAAGTATTCATTACCCAAGTCACAACGATCCTATTTACCTATTTATTTAGTGATAAAAATCAAATCAAAGTTGTTCAGCATACAATATTACATGAACCACCATGAATAGATGGGTGGGCCTCCAATGTCAGATAACAGGGAGAAGCATTTAATTGTAATGAAAAATACATTTTGCTTAATATAATATATATGTAGGAGCTGGAAGGAAGAGTCATAATAACAACTTTTTCGGTGGTTCACCGTAAGAGACGAAAGAACAAACAAGAAGCAGCATTAGAGAGATTGAAAGAGGGAATTAATGGATGAAGTGAACGTGAAGGGTTTGAATGGGAGATCAAGCAGATTAGATTCTAACCATCTTGCAACAACAAGGGAAGAAGCAAAAGCGCGAGTGGAAGTGGTCAAAGACAGCACCCAAACTGAACTCACCAGAATCCGTCTTGTGAGAGCCCTTGTTCAGACACGGGATCCATCTTCTAAGGTAACTAACTTTTATTTTTCTGTTACTGAAATTAAATTAATCGTTTTTTTTTCGGTGGATAATTAAATTAATAGACTGATCAAATTTATTCTCACCATAACTATTTCGTGATAAGTTAATGAAGGAATGTTGTTTCCTTCTTTCAATTTTTTAATGAAATTGAATAGAATGATGGGCTTATATATTATTGTATATGATGATGATGAGTATATTTAAGTTAGTGAATTTTTATATTTGATCTATGATTTTTAGATAGGGATGTAGCCGAGAGAATAAATCTATAATTTCATACAAATTTGTCTCTTTCTCTTATTTACTTCTGCCATGATGAGTGAGAAACTATGATAGTTTTTGAATTTCATATATATATATATATATATATATATATATATATAAAAGATTTTTTTTATAAACAATGTTAGTTGTTAATTGTTGGTTTCCAAAGTTTAAACTCCGGAGATCCTCTTTATACTCCTTCAATCTTGGGTAGCACATACCCCTATATTTCTGAACATACTTAGTGAGGCTACCACCGTTGCTTATCTGGTTGCTCTTCTTAGAAATAGTAAGAGGCAGTAAAAAAGGAAGAATGAACGTAGGCTATTATGTAGCCTACTTCCCTTGTTTCCCCATATTCAAGAAAATCGTCTCATACGGGCTTGATTAGGTCCTTGCCTCGACTAGGTTCTCCCTCGGGGCCTGGGCCAATAACTCAGCAAATTTTAGGTATTAAGAGAACCAAAACTATATTTTAGCTTATTTTAATAATTTTAAAAAGTCGCATCCATGGTGAAAGTAGGGTGTGAATGAGTTAAGCCATTCTGAAACTATTTGGCCTTGTTTGGTGGTCAGGATAGGATATAGGATATGATAAAGATATAATAACACTATCATATCATGTATTTGATGTGCAACACCTGATAGGATATTAGATAATATATATTATTCTCCTTTTAAGTACGAAGATAACATATGTTTTTTTTTGACCAAAGATAACGTATGTTATCTATTATATATTTTAGATAAGCAAATAAATAATGATATGATATTTATTATATGATAATAGTTAAACAACCCTTGTAACAATACAACTATATATATATTTCATTTGTCGAAAAATTAATATATTTTTTTTATTTTTATACTTTTTTAATAATTTTTTATCACTTATTTACTTTTAAAATTTCGATAGATTTTTTGATTTTAGATTCTACAATAAAATTACCCTTGTCGTAAAATATTTTTTTAAAATTAAGTACTAATATTTATAATTTTTAATTAAACATCCAATTTTTTTTTAATATATATATATATATATATATTCATTTTTTATTTCACATTTTTATATTTTAAAATATATTTTAGTTAGGTAAATGAATTAATTATTTTCTTATCCTACCATGCTGATTTCTAACCCAACTCAAACTCAGGATAAAATTTTAACTATAGAAACATGATAGAATAAGTCATATGATTAAATCATCATATCCTGCTAGCACAAGAAACACTACACTAACATCAAAATATGATAGTCAAATTCATTTAGGTTTAACTCGCTAAATAATCAAAATATTATCATATCCTGTCTTCTTATCCTGACCACCAAATGGACCCTTTAGGTTTAACTCGCTAAATAATCAAATTCATTTATTTAGTTAAATAAATAAGTCAACGTTTGAGATTAGACTCAATTATTTAAATGAACCAAGTCTCTCTTGTAGATAGTATTGTTAAAGCATGCATCAAAATTAAATTTACCAAAACCCGTCTTGTGAGAGAACTTGTTGAAACACAGAAATCATAATTATTTAGACTCTATCGTTACTATAGTGAAAGTTTAAGGGGCATATATGTTATACGGTTTTTCCTTGCTCACATTCAGAAGGTTTTTCACGCTAAAAAAATTATTGGTGTTTTTTTTGACAAAAATTTATTGGTGTTATTACGCATATTTTAATGTTTTCGTTAGTGCCTATTTTGAATTCACGAAGGAGGAAAGTTAAGGAGACATTTCCCAACAAAGATATCAGACCTGATGGTAAAGGTGTCCGCTCCTTGTATCAAAAGTTTACCTAGCGATTTGAGTGCTACATGGCATGTCCCATTAATGAATTTGAGCCAACGGCGGTGCAACTGTACATGATTGAAAAAACCTTAAGTGTGAGGGGGATCAAACAAGATGAATGAATGAACTCACTTCATGAGGAGGTATTGTTAGAGTATCAAGTGTGAGTAAGAAGTCCTACACGAAAATATAAAATGTTGAGCAATATATAAATGAAGAGACTCATACACTTAATACCTTAAGTTTTGGGTGCAAGAGGTGGTGTCTGATCCACTTATTGCTCTGCCAATATAGAAATCTCATCGATGTTTTATGATCCCCTCATCGATGTTTTATGATCACCTCGTGACCCAACAAAAACCAACAGTGTTGGATCTAGTCACAATGTTGGGTCTTTTTGTTATACCCCCACCCAATCACAATATACCCCCATCAAATATGAAAATCCCAAAATACCCCCCATAATTTTCACTCAATCGGATTTACCTTATAAATAGGTAAATCCGATTTGAGATTAATCAAAAGCGGATTTACCTAGATCCGATTGAATTTGTAAAAATCGCATCGGATTTACTGTTAGAAGGGTAAATCCGCTTTTGAATTTAAAAAGCGGATGTACCCCCACAACAGGTAGACCCGCTTTGTCTCTTTATCAAGTCGGATCTACCTGTTGTGGGGGTACATCCGCTTTGTTAAATTCAAAAGCGAATTTACCCTTTACCCGGGTAAATCCGACTTGTAAAAAAAATTAAAACATTTAATTTGTTTTTTTGGATATATATATATATATGGATAAATAATTACAAAAATGTGGGTACAATAATAAATACAAGAAATGTCAATCTAAATCGTCAGAATCATGGGCTAAGTCTACAATGGTGGGCGCATCAGTGGGAGGGAGACGGGGCATCTTCAAAGCGGTAGACTGCCAAAGGGCAAAACGGCCGGTATAAGGATCCAACCATGAAGTAGATTCATCTGATCGATTATGAGACCACATCAAAGCATCTGGAGGCGACAGACAGACGAGATCGAAATATGCATCCAATGGATATCTCTGACGTTCAGAATAGATATGATTTTATACTTAGAAGAAGAATAACTACCTCTCAGAGGAAGATAAGTAAAATTCATATCCAAAGACAATTGAACTAGGGCCACATTATACTTAGTAGCTATAAAGTACCCCATCTCAGGCAAACTCAACCACTTATCCTCCTTCTGAAAACCGGGGTATTCAATGAATAACGCTTTTCTAAGCACTGCAAGTCTGTCCTTTCCAAACATGTAAGTATATAGTTGCTCCATCTCCTTTGTTTCTTTGATTAAATCTTGCCTAATTATAGGCCAACTATCCTCACCAAGATCGAGACCAACCGCTACTGCTTGGAACCCACAATTACCATCCCTTTCAACATCAATAATTTTTTCCTCATAAGAGTGCACGTGATGAGGAACCGACGGTAAATTGAATTTAGTCTCACCCTGATGTGTTAATTTTTTAGAAACACTCTGAGATAGCTTAATAGAAGTTGGATGCGCCCACATGATGTCAAGAATAAGAACCTTTGGAAATAACCGGAATAACTTAATAGAAGTTGGATGCACCCACATGATGTCACTGACCACATCGGAACCCTCAACTTTTCTGCTCCAACATAAATAATTTTGCGACTCAATCAATCTCAAAAGCTCCTGAATGTCCGTTTTAGGACCCCTCTTAGAAGACCTATAGGCGTAACACTGCCTATATATTTGAGGAAGAGAAGTGACGTTGTCCGGATAATGGTTCTTCAAAGCAGTAAGACAACATTTCGGGGCAACATTCAGATCAGTGTGCTCATTAACAATAGCTTTCTGCGGCTTAGTTAAACGACCAAAAGCTGTCGACCCGACCGGGGTAGTAAGCAACTCATGTGTGTGAAGACCACACCTAACATTCAGACGCCAACCCCCATGACGTATTGTACAAATAGCTCTCAATGTAAACAGACAGCTTTTTTCTTAGACCCGAAAACTCTAGAATCATTAGACCACTTCCCTTGCTTCTCACAACAAAAAATAATCTTATCTCTAAAACCCCTTTTAACTCCAGCTTTGTCAGATCTTACAATGATAACCACAACTCCAATACGCCTCCCGACCGCGTTAGCCCACTTTTCTACATCCTCGCGTGTAGAAAATATCTACAAAATAGAAAAAATAGATAAATGTTGCGTACTTAATTAATTAATTAAATATCTACCAAACTTTGATCAAGAAAATTAATTTGAAAAATATACCCTCTCCGTCCAGAATGCCTCTGTAGTGTCTACCACGAAAGGAACAACCTGCGACTCTGTATGCGGGTCAATATCTGTTTCAAAATACAATAATAGTTATATAGAAATTAATTAAAAAAAACAATTCGGATTTACGTGCCTCAAACGTAAATCCGCTTTGTATTTTTTACAAATCGGATATACCCCCACCCAGGTAAATCTGATTCATTAAAAGATATAAGTGTATTTATCTGTCAGTTTGATAGATCCGATTTGACTTATGCGTGTGTATTTATTACGTATTTAATTCTAATCGGATTTACCTTCCATTTAGGTAAATCCGATTACCAGATAAAGTGGTCCCCCACCAGAGAATCTTCCAAAAGTCAATTTTTGTTATTTATGTATGGGGTATTTTCGGAATTACAATAATGCGTGGGGATAGAAGGGAGTTGATGGGGGTATAAAAAAACCCACAATGTTTTATGTTCTTTCTAGGAGTACTTTTTGTAAGTTCTTATGGATGTTGCACCTTACACCCCACTTTTTTCCCCTCACACCTAAAAACTGATTTATTCTCAAGAAAACCCCAAAATACCCTTATCATTCCAATCTTAACCCAAATTCCCATCAAACACCCCACCACCAAAATTTGATCATTTTTTATAGGTTCCAAAAACTATCAAAAATGAGTTTTTGGGTGTGAGGGAGAAAAAAGTGGAGTGTAAGGTGCAACCCCCCTTCCTTTTGTGGGCTATGGGCTCAGTACCTTTCTATTAGATGATGTGGGTAAGACTTGCTTACCTCACGATTTCTTCTCTAAAATGGTTTCTTAGGCTAGATTTTGACTTACATTAATACCAAAAAAAATTGTTATTATTTGTTAATAGATGGCATTTTAATCAAAAGAGATTATCCCATTAGGGAAAGAGTAATGTTATTTAGCCAAAACTTTCTAGCAAAAAATAGTCAAAAACCACATTACAACACCAATTAACCAAGTTTTTTAGACCATTAACCAACCTACTTTTTCACAGTTTTCTAGGTCATTGACTAAAAACTTGATTAATTGGTTAATTGGTTAATGGCTTAAAAAACTCGTTAATTAATGTTGTAAAATGGTTTTTGGCTATTTTTGGCTAAATAACATTACCGTTATGAAAATTAGTAAAATTAATTCTTTTATGACGTGAGACGAGACGAAGGGAATATGAATACTCCCCTTTGTTTCCGCATATAAGCAATTTGATCATGTTAAGCATGTCAAAGTTTTTTTAGTTAATCTCTCAAATTTACCTTTATTAATCTCGTCTTTTCTCAATGCAAGTAATTTTTGATTTCCCAACTTTCCTTTCCTTTTTGACAGTATTCACTATTCAAGAAGAGTTATGAATCCTACTTTTTTAACTGTTCATAAAGGGCATCCATAGCCATTTTTTGCTTATATACGAAAATGAAGGGTGTATTTGATATTAGAGTACTAAACAATAGTTTAGTAATAGTTACTAATTGGGCATAATAGTCATTTTCCTATCAATGAAAAAATTCGGTGACCACACCAACACAAAATTGTGGTTAGTATGTACTAACAAGTGTTTTCATTTACCCACTCACTCACCACCGAAACACTAAATTGTGGTTAGTATGTACTAACCATTGAATTGTTGTATAATGGTCACTGAAAATTTTAGTAATCGTTAGTACTAAGGGATTCATTAGTATCATAAGTCATTGCCGGTAAGAAGTGTATTAATTATTTAAGGAAAATTTGTTTGACTTTTGGCTGCAGGAAGAGGATGATTTGATGATTAGAAGATTCTTGCGCGCTCGTGATTTAGATGTGGAGAAGGCTTCAACAATGTTCCTCAAGTACTTGAAATGGAGACGTTCATTTGTTCCAAATGGTTCTATATCTCTAGCAGAAGTTCCTAATGAGCTTGCACAGAACAAGGTGTTCAAGCAAGGACACGATAAGATTGGTCGACCTGTATTCATTGTCTTTGGTGCAAAACATTTTCAAAACAAAAATGGCGTAGATGAATTCAAACGTACGTTTTCATTTCGTTTCCTATGAAATTTTCTATTCCTCAATCTTTTAGATAAATGTTATTTGAACATCAAATTGGAATACTAAAAATAGATAATAATTGTGCTGCTTAATATAGTTCACATAATGAATCATAGCAGTTGATTAATGGATATATCAAATTGTTGCAGCTCATTAACCATCAACTAAATTTCATTAATGAGTTCAAACACGTGGTTACTGAAGTTTAGTTAATACGGTTAACGAGTTGCAACATCTTGATATATTGATTAATCAAATTCAACACTCCATTAATTACATGTGTTAACTGCATTAATCAGCGAGATTGCTTTCTATTTTAGCGTCCCAATTTATGTTCAGATAACACATGTTAATACTAGTATGGTTTGTGGTAACATGTGATAATTTGTTTCCACTCTTTATCAAGTTTCTCAATGACAAGCAACTCTCTATGATACAGGTTTTGTAGTCTATATTCTAGATAAACTATGTGCAAGGTAATCCTTATTCCAATACTAGAATTCCTTGCTTTTAAAATTGTAAATTTTGTTTTAAGCTTGAATTGACAGTAACATGTCATTTGATGTATATATCAGCATGCCACCTGGGAAAGAAAAGTTTGTTGCTATAGCAGAACTCAAGGGATGGGGTTACTCAAATAGTGACGTGCGTGGATACATTAGTGCTTTGTCCATTTTGCAGGTATAGCTAACCTATTTTTCCCATTTCTTGGTTTGTGTCAGTTTTTCAAGTAGTAACATCAACATGGCAAATAAGAGACATTATTTTCATTTAGTTAGGTGACGAAGTAGGACAAAAGTGTAGGTTTAGAAACAACTAAAGATCTAGCTATATTGTTTTTGATTCAGTGCATGTGCATCATTCGAACATGTTTCTATGTGCGAAGTTGGAAAGTTCATACGAACGTTTATTGGGTGCAGGATTATTACCCTGAAAGATTGGGGAAGCTTTTGATTGTACACGCACCATACATGTTTATGAAAGTGTGGAAAATTGTATACCCTTTCATTGACAACAAGACCAAGAAAAAGGTGATGTTTCAAAATTGTATCTCAATGCATGCTATTAATTAGTTTATGTTTGAGATGTTGTTCTTGGAAAAAACTTATGAAGTTGAATGTCCCTGCAGATAACATTTGTGGAGAACGATAAGTTGAAGTCAACATTACTTGAAGAAATAGACGAAACTCAGCTCCCAGAGATATATGGTGGGCAAATGCAATTAGTCCCCATCCAGGATAGTTGATCAAATAATTAACCGCGCTAGAAAAAAAAAGTAGAGGCCATTAGGAAAAATAAATTAACAATTTCATATCCTTATGTTTATTTACTGATTTATGTTTACTCAAAGTCTCAAATAGTTCATGTTGTTGTATTGGTATTAGAGGAACTGCAGTAGCAGTCATCTCCCTGCACCACCATGTACCATCCGTAGCCTATCCCCTCGTACCTAACTGAATAAATCAGTTAGCATTCCCTTTAAATCAGCTAGACACTAGTTGGATTATGGTAGATTCCTTGTAACAGAATCCAACTCTATCCAAGTTGAGTTTAACGATTTGGAATCATAAAAATGGAGTTCTTATTATCTTACATATGTGGTGGGGATATATTTGAATTCTTTGCACATTTATTTTATTATTGCTTCTCATATCATTCTAATTCAATGGAAAACCATGTTGGGGTGGTGTATTTTTGGAACAAAAAACAAGGTGTTTAGGACTTAGGAGTAGAGTACATGGCAGAAAAATGTAGGGTGTATCTACTACCACATTAACTACGTTGACTTTTTTTAGCTTAATTCATTGTGGACCCACCCTATTCGGATGGATCTAGTTTTGTTAGCTCTATACAAAAACAAAAAACAAAAAAAAATATCACCCCGTAGGTTATTTTTAGAAGGGATGAACACCACCAAATTACGCAAATCATGAAGTCTCAACTTAAATTTTCCATGTTATGACATTAGCAAATAATTTTTTTTTGACAGCGACATTAGCAAATAATTGACTTGCATTAAAATTGGTATCAAGAATTTTCTTTTATAATTACATTGGGTTCGCGTGAACTCTAGGACTAAATTTTTGCCCCATCAGCTAATAAAAAGCAGAAACTTCAATTTGTACTATAACTTTTTTCAGGCCCAACCAACCAACCACAAACACCAAAAAGCAGGAACACAAATAATGGAAATTCCAACCAAAAGGCTTGAGCGTAAAGACCTCGTGAGATTGCAGCTAACTGACAAACGTATCTTGACCCGTTAATAAGCATTTTCGCACAAAGCATGAGTAATCAGCCCCTTGGTTGAATTTATCCGATTTAAGATATATTGAAAGTGAAAAGAGCCTCGTAATTTCACAATGATCAATGAATAGAAAAATTTTGTGTGTAAAATCTTTACATGGCTAGACACTCGGTTGGATATTTCTGCTCCGCATGTAAGCTAAAAATTGAGTAGGTAGCTCAGCTAGAAGTGATTGAACTACTGAAATTTCACCACCTGCAAAAGGAAGAAGTTTCATTCATAAGTTTGAGTAAGTTTGAGGTCATTGACAAAGTCATAGTAGTAATTTGTAAACTGATACCTACTTTGAACATCGCGAAATGGAACAAACTGGACTATGTCACGGGAAGCAACGCGGCCGGATGAACTTTCAAGCCTGTCTCCCTTGTCTGCATCCAGAATCTGTGACAGTGAACACTAAAACTACATAAGCCCTGTGGTGATATACCAGTCACACAGCTAGGCGCCTAAGATGCCAAGAAACTAAAACTCAATTAATAAATAGCAGACACGTTGGATCCAATACCTCCATTTCTTTGAAATCGGCTCCTCCTACACCAACAATAAGGATTGACAATGGTAGGTCAGATGCTTTAACGAGCGCATCTTTTGTTTCTTGGAGATCCGTCACTACTCCATCCTAGGAGCATATCGATTAAACTTCAGCACCAGCAGTGGAAAACAAGGGGATGCAAGAATTTTAGAAAGTCCGTCGGAGTTAGGATGATTTTTTTCTTCATTTTTTGGTGCACAAATATGGATACATTAAAAGCATCATTGTCATTCCTGGGAAGCAGCACTAAGGAACTCACCCCAGAGATGCAATAATAATAATAATATAATTGATAACAGGCTGGCCGCTATATCAAAGACGTGTGCAAATAAAAATCATACATGTAGAAATGCTCGAAAATTTTAAAAAGTTAAAAAAAATGTTCATAACTTATAATTCTACACTAAGCATACCGCCACCATAAATCCAAGGCATAATTAACAAGGCAACACAAGCCAATGACAGGGGGGGGGGGGGTCAAGAAGTGATAATTTGACAAGAGGGAAATAAAAGAACAAAACACGTGAAGGCTATAGAAAAGCGAATAAGAGAGGGCCGAAAAGTGCAAATTACACAACCCATGGGAAAAAAAGGAAAAGAAATTGGAGGCAAGCAGGGTCGTGGATGGCCTAAGGCAACTGAGGCTATTGCCATAGGCCCTAAAATATTTTTACTCAGTTATTGTTATAGTAAACTTCGAATTTAGGCTTCAAATTTTTTTATTCAATATTATTATATGGCACTTAATTTAGGATTCTAACTAATATCGTTATTAACATTTATGGATATGTTTCTCATCTATTAAGTACCAATATATATCAAAAATTATAACTAACATACCGCCACGTATAAATAAGGAATGATACAGAAAACTACACATGCTAACTCTTACTGTGATTATTAACAGGACGAAGTACTTTCTTTCACCATTCGCTACAGATTGGCTGGCAATAAGTGCAGCATTGTTTATGACAGGTCCAAAAAGTGTTGGTCCTGCAAGAGAAACGTTAAGCAAGGCACTTGCGTATGCCATCATAATTCCTTGGATGCCTTCCACCTGCAAGCGACAGAAACATATGATTATTAAACTATTTCAATATGGCAACAAAAGCAAGATAGAATTTAGCATTTCCACCTCACAGTAATGACTGCTTCCATTCAAGTTGAAACAATGGGAGACAGGACCATCAATTGGTCGTGCTCCAAATCCCCATGTAGGAAATCGCTTGTCTGAATCATAAAACTGTAACACCTCTCCAACCTCAACAATTGCCTAGAACAAAAAAATATTCTTACAAAATGGATCAGTAACAAATAAAGATGTGAAAATTCAAACCATCAAACCAAGAATAATTTCTTACCCTCTGGTATGAATTTGGCCGTCCTGAGGGATCAATATAATGCAAGGAATCTGGAAGGCGAGAATTTCCATTTGAAGCTGGTAAAAAGAGGTTAATCCATAAAAATGTATAGTATCCTTGTCATCCCATACATAACCAGCATGATGGATGAAAGTGTAAAACAAGTCTTATAAAGTTTATATTATTTTATAATCCTACAGTTGGGGGTTGAGGAAGAAAAAAAAAGGAAGGATAAGAAGGGAGAGGGTCAATCTCGTATTAGCAGTGAACAAGGACAACATGGGCCTCAGGATTAGCATTTTGGGGAACCCACAAATGCTCTCTCAAGGCAGACTTGACACAGCTTGACTCCACCTTGCCATGCATGCACACTACTGAAAACCGGAATCTAAGCACTAGTGATGAGGATTAAGATTTGAGAAGGATGATTTTTCACTATTAAGCTAAGGACTAGATAACTGGTAAACTCAAAGATGGAAGTAGCTAAATAATAGAAAATTATAATGAACTTCATACTCCTAAACATTATTGAATCCTCTTTCATAATTAGAAATTATTGATATCTCATACTGTCCAAAGAGTAACTTTGCAAGCCCAGTCCTACCATGCAAGGTTATTGGAAAACTATGACAATCTCACAATATCTACATTAACTACATGAAAGGTCAAAGAGTGATCCCATGGGTGTAAAACTTCCAAAGATTTCGAAGTTTAAATAAACGACTTCATCTCATGTAAGTTTTTCCAGAAAGAGAAAGAAAACCACTTTGCTACTGTAAAACAGAAAAAGAAAACCAAGAACAATATTGAAAAAAACTCCAACTTCTTATGGATAAATTCTAGTGGCAAGACCGAATATCCTACAAAAGATATACAAGGTATTCGAATTAACTTCAATTTAACTAAAGTAACCTAAACTAAAGACTCGTAAAATCCAAATCCAAGATAGCAATAGTTAATAGTATACCCCTTTCAACTGGTAATAAGTAAAAACAGACCCTAAGGTCTAAACAACTAAAACAAATTTTCATTTACAATTACGATTATCATAAACAAAACATTGATTGAAATATCTATCACAATTCACAATCTAGAAAATAAAGAGGTACAATAAGCTTAAGAATGTATGGAGTACCTGTAAAATCGATGGCCACCATGAAGTTCAATTCATATCCCCCAGCCAAGTAATCCAGGAAAGTATATTGGATACTTTCAGTAAATTTCTCCACAAATAGACGGCTCTTTAATACCTGTGTTATAGTTAAATATGCTTTTAGGGAAAGACAGAGGAATTCATGATTGAAATTGAAATAAACATTCAATATATATAATAAAACCTTGGTATGAGAATCATGACCCACGGCAGCAGACAAAAACAGATTTTCTCCTTGCCCACCAGAATAAAGCTTCTCCAACTCCACCAAAGATCTCTGCACTTTTCTGATAACACAAGGATAAACAGCCCTAATATTCATTTCAGGCCAGAAATATATTTAAGGGACAAAAGAGCAAACAGACAAATAAATAATTACTGATTACCCCAACAAATCGTGTTTGCCATTGCTATTAAAGTTGTAGCACTCTATTATCAAAGGATTTTCCTGCATGCAATAAAAATGAAAATGAGATAGCTCGATTTATGTCAGTATGTCTTTACCATAGTCTAAAATATTAACCCCAAAAAAGAAGATAAAATGGTGTGATGCAGTAAGGGCAAACTTCCATATTTAAGGTAAGAATAAATGCAGAGTATGACCCTTGCTGTAACAGTAAGGTTTCTGCATTCTGACTTAGCAGTGATGGGTTCTAGTTCTAGTCTCAGAAATAACCTCCCCACATGTGGCAAGTCTGTGTAGATAAACCTCCAAGATCCCAGATGCTGGGGGAATGGATTCTCTGAGTTTGTATTTTACTAAATTTCCTGCATTTAGGCAAAATTGAAGGGCCTTCTTATCGTTACATCACCCAAAATCTCTCTCCCCAATATCCCTCTCTTGCGTATATTTTGCCTGACTGCAGGGGACTGCAGTGATTCTCAAATGCAGAGAATCGTGGTCCGGTGTGGGAGTCTCATGTACCAAGCCATCTCATGATAACAAGATGCGCATGCTTTCAGCAAACTGTTTCCAGTGTAATAATACCCATATATTGTCATATAAGTTAACACTAACCAGAACTCCATATTAGGGATGTACGGCATTGAAATGCATTGAAAAAATGGCAGTCAGATATAAAGCCGCTAATGAATCTCCGGCTAACAGCTTAAGCTTCTAGGAGAATTGGTTATTGACATGGTACCGAAACCTCTATGTCAAAGTGGTCAGGAAGAGCTCAATCCATTCCAGCTCATTCACTTAAATAAAAGTTGAATTTCAACATAATGTAAAGCAAGTCTAAGCATTGTCCAAACTTTGGGCCCAATGAGCTCTTGCATGAAGACAAGGGCGTGTTATGTATAAAGCCATTCACAAAATTTTCACAGTTTAAAATTTTAGGATAGTTGGTCATTTAGTAATGGACAATGAAAATATCTAAATAACTCTTGTTTCAGTATAAAATGAACTTTGCGAAACACAGTACAACTTGAACGAATGACCTTCCATTGAGGGAGTATTTTGAAACAAAACATTGTATGGCTCTTTAATTCAATAGGTCTAGAGATGTCTACATAAAAATATGACAAGTGCACTTTAGAAGGTAAAGCTTGAGTTATAAATCTTGATTAGAAAATAATGGTAAAAATTGTAGTAAAATACATGCACATTAAAAACAGACTGTAAAGTTGTTAAAATACTGTTGATTTTCCAGTCCACCATTGCAATCACACATTTTGCGGTATAAAGTGTACCCCTCACTTTAGAGGAATTCATTTTAAGCTTTATACCTTGCTTCCTACTTGTTGAATATTCAAGAACACTGGCTTCCATGTTGGATTGTGATCATTCTTTATAACTTCTGTTTTGCAAATTGGAATATGGGTGCCACCTTCCACAACTTTAGATAACAATAAAAAGGGATCCTGCAAGACAAACAAAAGCACAGTTTATATAAAAATTGGTATAACAATTGATGTTCCCCACAACAATAATACTAATAATAAGTACATACACTCTTTGAGAAGAGATCCCTATATTCCAAATCTGAACACTTGAGTATCATCTCAACTGTAGTCTTTGAGCCAACACATTCCTCGCCATGCACTTTGAGCTTCCCATAATTTTGGGAGTCGTTAGATCTGATAGAATCTTCTCTGAGCAAATTTAATGTCAATGATCGATCAGACTTTGTAATTATCTGCACAGGCCAAATTGGTGCTGTTGATGGGTATAATTGTTGGGATGCTAATATAGTTTCAGTAATGCATAGGGCAGCATAAGTTAAAGTATGCACTTCTTGGATTCAAAAACATTCAATATGCTTGGTAGATACTTTACTAGCAACCTGATATTCTAAAAACTGAAAAGTTAAGCCTTTTCAAGCACCACAGATATAGAGAAACACTAATAGTATTAAATAGTGAACTGTCATAAAGGTTTCATTGAGTGTGTATTGGGTTTTCATTTAGTTTTCCGATATCAGTCGCCAAAAAGTTGAACAGTCTCTACATTACCTCAGATAATGCACAGGTTGCCTCACCTAGAAATTGCTGCTCTTCTAGCTTAAGCATCTGCACAAGTCAACCAAATAGTTACAATTTGAACTTCTAACCTCGTGCTTAATCAACATGTTATCATATCTACCAAACAAGCAACAAGGTCCACCTAGCAAAGTAACATCTTGTCGGGGAAAGAACTGGGATATGATTGCTATACAAATTTAAATGGAGATTGTGCAGAATCTGAACTTTAGGGAAAAAATTTAAGTGGGATTTAGTTGTTTCTAGTGGAGCACCAAGAAAGCTGAGGTAAGAGTAATCTGATTGTGTAAACAGCAAGAACCACAACGCCTCATTCAATGGTCCATGTTTATCAAGCATGCACAAAATTTTACTTCTCCTAAAACGCTGCAAAACTATAAACTTAGGCATTCATACTGAAAAGGTAGCACTGCAGCATTCCACATGCAAATAGTCCGCACTAAATAAAACTTTGAACTTAAAACGTGAATGCAAGAGTCTCCAAGGCAAAATTATTGGAATGATAATTGACATGCAACAATGTCGATAAAACCGCTAAAATAATTTTGAAATTCAAACTGATCCATATGAAATTTGAAGCCATGTGATAACATCTTCATACTTTTTGCATTCTCTAATTTAATACAAATTAGATTTCAAGTCTCTCAAAATAATTGGATCAGTCTTCTTAGTAAATAGGAAAAATCTCAGAAACAGTAAGTGGTACGCTATTTTCTATTTTGAAGGGAAAATATATATTAAAATGTCTTACGAACAAAAATTTAAATCTGCATCAAATCAACTTTATACCTTTACATCTACGTTGTGAAACTGAGTATCAATATCATAAACACGGAACCTGTGATGAAAGAAATTTTACAGAACAATTTCAGATGAAACAACAAAAAGCTTATATGCCTTGTTAGAAGAAAAAAACCCAACATTTAAACTTACACTAAAACCTGAACAACCTCAAAATGATAAATGAGTGCGTGTTTAGTAATCCATTTGGGATTCAATGAATTCAGAACTACTTCAGTCCGGCAAAGTTCCTCAAGTGCTCCATTTTTCCCTTTTGCATAAAGAACCATCATTGGATCACTCTACAGCATAGAACAGTTACACATTAATGATGCAACTGAATAATGACAATATTCGCCATAAAAAGCATTACATTTTATTTAAAGGATCATAATCAGTATAAATAAAGGGACAATTTACAGAAGCCCCTGATCCTTCTTTGTGTTTGTTGAACTATGTTAATAAGGTCTAGTTCAATATACTTACATCTGTCAAACGATGTGAGGATACAACCATGCATTCTTCTACTGTGGAACAAAAAGGGAGTGACTTTGTTTTTCAAGTTTGAGATTTTACATTTCAATTTCACTCGCTTCAAATTATTTATCATATAAAAAAGTCATTTGTTAACGTATTAAATGAGACTTACAAAAGATTTCATCTTTTTAATGTCAAGGGAGTTATCTTGCATTATAGTCTGAATTATTTATCTTGTTGATCTAGATTTTCTGTTGTCCTCACAAGAGGAGGATCATTCCTATGTACTAGTTTCCTTTTTAAACACAAAACATATTTAATTATTGAACCGTCTTATTCAAGAAAGACTTATACTCGTATCTATGCACTCTATCACTACTTCACCACTCTTTCAGTTAGGATTAGATCCTTCAGATGTTTCTCTATCAAATACGTAGGTCTGATGACAGTATGATATAATACAACCAAAACACATGACATGAGCGTTTACTTTTCAGACTTCACAACAACCATTTGGGCTTATGGACATTGTGCTCCATGACAAAACTTCCAGCCAGAGATAGCAGTTCATGATTCATAATCCCAAGAGATAAATGCTCCCCTTCTAAGTTCTGATTTCTAAAAGTGAAATATCAGCACTTACTAATGAAGTGCTTAGCAAATTTCCTATTATCAATTGGTGGTATACAGGATTCCCATGATTGCATTCTAACATTTCTTCACTGTAGTAGGACTGATTGCTTCTTTGATCGCATCCACTGTCTTGGAATTCCTGAATCTACCACCCATGCCCTAAGGGATTGTCCCGAGGCAGCAAGGATATGGATTCACCTAAGAAACTCTGAAAACATTGTCCCACCCCAATCCTTTTTCCCACATATACCATTCTTGGATTATGGATGGTGTTACAAAAGAATGGAAGAAAAAGGAACCTGGTGCTATAAAACTCCTGCCATGGTGAGATCTTGGGAAGGGTTGGACCCATTAGCAATTTATAAAAATTTCAAGGCTTAAATAAGTTTTTCGTCCCTGCAAATATGAGGTGTTTTGGATTTAGTCTATGCAAAAAACAATTGTCAATAACTCTGCAAATGTCAACGTTTTCCTTTTCGGCTCTCTCTGTCATTTTCTTTCTTCTCCTTCTCGCTTCCACCACCTCTCCCCGCTAGATTGAGCTTCCCTCAAAATCCCCCAAATCGTCATACCTCAATCGCATGTCGCCTTACTCCTTCCTCTTTTCCTTCTAGGTACAATCCTCAAAAACCCTCTTGGAACTTCTTTAGGAGAATATCAATAACTAATCTCCACGTGTTCCCTCACACCCCTTGGATTCTCAGATCTTGAAAAGACAGAGATATAGGAAACACAGATTGATAGAAAGTAGAGAGTTGAAACACATAAACATATAGGGATGGAGTCAAGGGTTAGACAGCAGAGAGGGAAAAGGGGACAATGGTCTCTAAACCCCTTTACTAATTTTACTGTACATATATAACCTTATGTACTATGTTAGTTTATAATAATAACTACGTTTATGTAGAATATTACGATTTTACTTGCGATTTTACTAGTTTACGATTTTATTAACCCCTCCCGATTCTACAAATTTCTACAAAAAAATTTCGGTAGAATCTTCCGATTCTACTTGCGATTTTACGGTTTACGATTTCGCTACCCTCCTCCAGATCTTACGTAGAATCTCGATTTTGACAACTATGCCTACAACAATGTTTCATTCGCCTACTAGTCGAACTAATTAGGTTAAGGTTCAAAAGATGCAAGGAGGAAGAAGATGGAAGGAAGGAGTTGTGAAGAAAACCCTAATCTGATGTGTTTATAACAAGACAACATGTTTTAAAATAGGAAATGAAAATAATGACATGGCAATGCCGCAAGGGACCAACAATTGCCAACTCAACATTTGACAAACAGAGAAGCTAACAAAGGGGCAAAAAAGAAAACATCAACATTTGCACGGAATTATTGAAAAAAAAAATTGTATGGACTAATTTCAATTAGCAAAATTGTATGGACTAATTTCAATTAGCAAAATTGTACGGACTAATTTACGGGGAAAAAAACATATTTAAGCCAAATTTCAATTAGCGAAATTTGTTCATTACTATGCGTTGGATGATGTCGGAGTAGAGGAATAAAAAAAATCATAACAAACATTATCATCAACCTGGTGTTGCTCATCAAACCATAATCAGACATGTCCTAGATTCATAATATATCAGCCAGGAATAAAAAGGAAAACCGGGGTGTTATCTTATCCTTAATGAAGTTGAATACAAATGAAGCATTCAAAGGCCATTTAAGGAAAGCAAGGGCTTATATGTAACCAGGACAGTGCTTGGATCTCTGGATTCTCCAATTTGGAGCCGAATTGTGGGGATTCCTTATTTGAATCCAGACAGCTTTGAACACAGGATCAATAAATGTTGCTGAAAGTGACTCCACATCAGTTGGTTATCTAACTACCAAAAAAGTACTTCTGACACTTTAAAATGGTAGCCTAGTTGTGTGTTAACCATGTCATACACGTATTTATTATCGTTGTGTAATTCAATCTTGCAAGTCATGTGTTAGGTGCTGTGTAAGTGCTACAGCATTGTGTCAAGTGTAATGTGCAGTGCTATAGCACTGAGTGTTTGTATTGTGGTAGCTAACTAGTGTGTGGTTAATTGTGTGTTAAGTGAGTCATTGAATAATTAACTCAGCTGAGAGTTAAGTTAGTAGAAGTTAACTAGAGTCAAGTGAAGTGAGTCATAGGTATAAATACTTGTAATTGACATTTTCAGTGTCAATGAATATTATTCTGATTCTTAGAAAAAGTTTGTTATAATTCTATTACACATATCCTCAGATCTCGATTTCCTCTGCATCTTCATCATCAAGCTCAATTCCTCCAACAATTGGCCTCAGAGCAAACGATTCAGGGCGGCGATAATGGCGGACACGCAAGCGAGCTCCCACAACGGTCAGATCCCAGCGAAGCTACCGGTGTTCGACGGTAGCAATTATGACCGTTGGACGGCGCAGATGAAGGTCGTCTTCAGATATCAAGGTGTTCTTGACATCATTCGCACCGGCGTCACACCTCTTGAAGTGAATCCAACGGAGGCACAAAGGGCAACGAATCGCGAACAGTTGAAGAAAGACGACAAGGCAATTTTCTTGATTCATCAATGTGTGGACGCAAACGTCCTTGAGAAGATCATCGATTACGAGACGGCGAAAGAGGCTTGGGAAGTGTAACCACGTAGTCGAAGATTGTTCAAGAACGAAGAGAAGGATTCTGAGAAAGCCTTGTGGGCTCAAGCTCAGAAGAAAGGAGGTGGAAGGACTGAATCTTGAAAAAACAAGAAGAGTAAAGGGAAGTGGAAGAACAATAAGAGTGAAGGAGGAAATACTAAGCAAGAGAATCAGAATAAGGATAATGATAACAGTGGTAAACAGAAGAAGAAATCAAAGGAACATATTCAGTGTTATAACTGCCAGAGATACGGTCATTATGCAGATGAGTGCAAGAATGAGAAAGTGCCTAGAAACAGGCATCATGAAGCCCAATTTGCGGATGACTCTGATGATAGTGAAGCTGTAATGCTAATGGCTGTGACTGATACAGAATCCAGTATTGTAGAATGGTGGTATCTGGATACAGGATGCTCCAATCATATGACAGGGCACATTGAATGGTTCTGTGAAATTGACAAGAGCATCAAGAGAAGAATCACATTTGGTGATGGAAGGGCAGTAATGGCAGAAGGTATAGGGAAAGTGGCTATTAGAAGAGAAGATGGAAGAAAGGTGATAGTAAGTGATGTTCTCTATGTTCCTCAAATGAAGAGCAACTTGTTAAGTCTGGGACAGCTGCTATAAAAGGGCTATTCCATGATCATGAGGGACAACTACATGGAAGTGACTGACTGTGAAGGCAAAACAACTTTAAAGGTAATGGTGTCCAGCAACAGAACCTTCAAAGTTGGTGTGAATTCACTTGAACAGAAGTCTCTCACTGCACAAGTGAATAACACTGTGTGGAAGTGGCACAAGAGACTAGGCCACTTGAACTTCACTAGTCTAAGTAAATTGCAGAAGAAGAATATGGTTCTAGGTTTGCCTCCAATTGATGAGCCAAAACAAGTGTGTGGCAAATGTTGTGAAGGGAAGCAACCTAGGAAGTCCTACAAATCAGCAATTCCTACTAGAGTTGCTATGAAGTTAGAGGTAATTCATTCAGATGTATGTGGACCTTTTGAGGTCAAGTCTCATGGAGGCAACCTCTATTTTGTATTCTTTATTGATGATCTCACCAAGAAGATGTGGATTTATTTGCTGCAAAGAAAAAGTGAAGTATTTGCAGTCTTTAAACAATTCAAACTGTTAGTTGAAAAACAGTGTGGGAAGTATATTAAATTGCTGAGAACAGATGGTGGTGGGGAATACACATCACTAGAATTTGTGAAGTTCTGCAAGAATGAAGGGATTGTGCATGAGGTGATGGCTCCATACACACCTCAACACAATGGCACAACTGAAAGAAGAAACAGGACACTCTTGAACATGGTTAGATGTATGTTGAAGGAGAAGCATCTACCAAATGAATTCTGGGCTGAGTTAGTACATACAGCAGCACATATTTTGAACAGATGTCCAACAAAAAGGCTTGAGCACATCACACCAGAAGAAGCTTTGAGTGGAGCTAAGCCTAGTTTGAAGCATTTCAGAATGTTTGGATCTCTCTGTTATAGGCATGTTCCTGAACAGAACAGGAGAAAGCTTGACTCCAGATCACAAACAATGATTCTGATTGGATATCATAGTACAGGTGCATACAAACTATTTGATCCAATTCACAAGAAGACTGTTATCAGCAATGATGTGATTGTTGATGAATCAAAAGAATGGAACTGGATTGATGCTGCTGAGAGGAAAACAGATGAGACAGTTGAAGTGCAACTTGACAATGATCAAGAAAATGATACTGCTGAACAGGGTGAACCTGAACCAATTATTGAGAATGAAGAGGACGGTGAAGCACCACTGAGGAGGTCTCAAAGAGAGAGATAGATGCCTCAAAGGCTACAGGATTATGAAGTATTTCTCAACACTGCAAGTGAGGTGAATTCTGATCTGCTACAGATAGTGATGATAGCAGAATCAGAACCTGTTACAGTTGAACATGCACTTGCTGACTCAAAGTGGAAAGAAGCTATGGAAGAGGAATTGAAATCAATTCAGAAAAATGAGACTTGGGAAATGATGAATTTGCCAAGTAATAAGAAAGCAATAGAGGTGAAATGGGTGTTCAAGACCAAAGTAAATCCAAATGGTGAAATTGCTAAATACAAGGCTAGGCTGGTTGCAAAGGGTTTCTTGCAGAAACCAGTCCTTGATTTCAATGAGATCTATGCACCCGTAGCTCGAATTGAAACTGTGAGACTTATTGTTGCTCTTGCCAGCAAGAGAGGGTGGACATTGAGCCAGCTAGATGTTAAATCTGCCTTTTTCAATGGTCCACTAGATGAAGAAGTATATGTAAGGCAGCCACCAGGTTTTGAGAAGAAAGGAATGGAACATAGAGTGATGAGATTGAAGAAGGCACTCTATGGCCTCAAACAAGCCCCAAGAGCTTGGAATAAAAGAGTTGGTGGGTTCCTCTCAAAATTGAAGTTTGAGAAATGCTCCACAGAGCATGGTGTATATGTGAAACAATGTGGAACTGCTGGTGTAATCCTGATCTGTCTGTATGTAGATGATCTGCTTGTCATAGGTGACAGTGAACAAGAGATCAGTGAGTTTAAGAAGAAGATGATGAGTGAGTTCGAAATGACAGACTTGGGAAGGCTCTCTTATTTCTTAGGAATGGAGTTTGTGACATCTAAGAGTGGAATATTTCTTCACCAAAAGAAATATGCCACTGATATTCTGAAAAGATTCAAAATGATTGATTGCAACAATGCCTCCACACCAGCTGAAGCAGCAAGCAAAACTGTGAAGGAAAATGATGATGACTCAGTTGATGCTACACTGTACAGACAGTTGATAGGATCTCTGAGATACCTTTGTAATTCCAGACCTGATATCATCTACAGTATTGGGTTTGCAAGCAGGTTTATGGAAGAACCAAAGAGAGCACACCTAGTAGCAGCTAAGAGGGTGCTCAGGTATGTGAAAGGCACACTGGATTGGGGTGTCTTGTTTCCTGCGAATGGTGACAGTTCTGATGAGATGATGGTAGGATATACAGATGCTGATTGGAGTGGTGACACTGAAGATAGAAAGAGCACTTCAGGTTACATTTTCATGATGGGGAAGGCTCCAATTAGCTGGTGTTCAAAGAAGCAAAATGTTGTTGCTTTATCAAGCTGTGAGGCAGAATATATCTCTGCTGCATTTGGTGCTAGTCAAGCACAGTGGCTAGCAATGTTACTGGATGAACTGAAAGTGAAGTGTGATGGAGTTATGAAGCTGAAGATTGACAACAAGTCTGCCATAGACTTGGCCAAGCATCCCATTTCGCATGGGAGAAGCAAACACATTGAGATTAAGTACCATTTTTTTTCGTGATCAAGTGAACAAGGGAAAGCTCATTGTGGAACATTGCAAAACTGAAGACCAACTTGCTGATATGCTTACCAAGGCACTGAAAATCAGCAAGCTTGAAGTGATGAGGAGCAGAATTGGAATGTGCAGCCTTGCTCGTTTGAATTAAGAGGGTGTATTGTTGTGTAATTCAATCTAGCAAGTCATGTGTTAGGTGATGTGTAAGTGCTACAGCACTGTGTCAAGTGTAATGTGCAGTGCTATAGCACTGAGTGTTTGTATTGTGGCAGCTAACTAGTGTGTGGTTAGTTGTGTGTTAAGTGAGTCATTGAATAATTAACTCAGTTGAGAGTTAAGTTAGTAGAAGTTAACTAGAGTCAAGTGAAGTGAGTCATAGGTATAAATACTTGTAATTGACATTTTCAGTGTTAATGAATATTATTCTAATTCTTAGAAAAAGTTTGTTATAATTCTGTTACACATATCCTCAGATCTCGATTTCCTCTGCATCTTCATCATCAAGCTCAATTCCTCCAACATTTATGTTTCAAACTTCTAATTACATATTACAGTTTATATACATATTTTTGAACTTTTATGCCAAATGCCAATTAAGATGAAACTAGCGTGGTAAATAAATAATACCAGAGTTTTATTAAGTCAATTGTGACTCGCTTTAACTTTAGAATCTACTTCACTCTTTGATTTACGATTTGTATGCTTATATTAATTTCATACTATTTTTATGCCTTCTATTGCAAACATGATATACTAAAATTCTATGTGTTGTATTACAATCACATTGTGTCCTATGATTCATAAAATTCACTAGACTTAATTGTCCATGCCGACTGTGCCCCGCATGCTTCATAGCTCACTAAGCAAAAAAGGATTTGGTTTGGTAAGTGAAGTCAATCGCGGATTCGGTTTCCAGAGACAGAGAATTTGTTTTATAAGGAAAAAAAGGTTTGCAAATAGAAGTTTGCTTGAACACCATGCCTTGCATCTTTGCTAATTGTACACCGATTTCAATGCTGAGCTAAAATTCTCTAACCGTTTAGTTTCTGATTTCTCTTTCAATTTGAACATTCATACTTATAATAGCTATGGAAAGCACTAAACGAGCATGAGATTTATTTATGAAATAGTTAAAACGGCCAACCTTAGAGAGCACATCTCGATCACGCAAGCCAGAAGCAGAAAACGACAACTGCGAGGGAAAAGAGAAAGCACCATTACAATTGGAAAAAGCTATTTTCCACAAAAGCTATAATAACAAATTGAAGTGGTAGCGTAGTAAAAGAAATTTGAAAGTCAGAGAGAAGATGGAAAGAAAGTGAGAACCTCGATCTGAGAGAAGAGACCTTGGTAGCCGCGAGACCTGAGGAAGGTATCGACGGCATCGTTGGTAGCGTCGTTCGGCCCGCCGGCGGTTCCACCGATGGCTGTACGGCCGCCGGCTACTTCGGAGCAGCAGTTGCCCATGGCGTTGAAATTAATAATGACTTGGGAAATTGGAAGGAAGTAGACTAAAGACGATGACAGACTAACATCGACAAAACGGGACACTGAATAATGAATATCCTTTACTTTTGCAACTTGCCAAATTACCTTCTATTTTCTTCTGTGGATGGATGCTCTCTCTCACTCTTTATGGAAGTTAAAAAGGAGGTAAATGAAAAAGCGCGTTTTAGCTTCTCCCGTTAAGGGAAAACGGTGTTTTTTTACCAAATAGGGCAAACGGTGTTTTTTCTTTTGTTTTTTTGTTCGAACCATCATTGGTTACCCACGGAGTGTCTCAACGCTTTCAATGAAAGACTAAGCCACTAGGCCACTAGGGTCGACTCCTTGTGTCCTAGGGTAGATTAAGCCACTAAACCAACAGTGTTGTTTCCCGGGCAAACAGTGTTGTTAGGCACATAAGGTGTATTTTTTTTTCTAAATAACAAAATAAAATTTTGGGATGAAGATCAAATATAAGTCATATCACATTTCATTAGGTCAATCTCTTGAAGTGTATATAAAGTGTATTAGTAAATAAGAAGCGGATGATGATCTGAATAATCAATTCTAGGTAAGACCTTAGACCAAGATGTTTTCGGTTCGAAGGGGCTTGGTTAACAGATTCTTCTTACAAAGAGGTGCTTGCCAATCATTGGGATAACTCCAAGCCCGTGATTCAAAATCTTTCATCTATGGAGCACGTCTTTTTGGGCTGGAAGAAAGATACGGTGGAGCATGTCCTATATCAAAAGCGTTGGCTTTTGGCTAGGATACATGGAATTCAGAAAGCGATTTATGATGGAAGGGCCGGAAACTATATTAAGAAGCTTGAAGTGAAATTACAAGCTGAACTCTCTGACATTTTGAAACAAGAAGAGCTTTTGTGGTTTCAACGATCTCGTTCCAAATGGCTTACGGATGGGGATAGAAATACCAAATATTATCATCTCAAAACTATCAACCGTCGCCGGCAGAATAAGATTGTTATGCTTCGTGACTCGGATGGCACATGGATTGATGAAGCAGCTGCTCTGGAGAATTTAGTAACTAATTTTTATCGTGATTTACTTGCAGGCCCCCCTTCTCTGGTTGGTTGGTATCAAACTAAGCTTTCTTTCCCTCGTTTGGATGATGATATGATGAGTAGTCTTGCTGATGCTCCTCATGCGACAGAAGTAAAGCAAGCTGTTTTTCAAATGGGCCCGTGGAAGGCTCCCGGACCTGATGGATATCCTGCCGGTTTCTATCAGCACTCTTGGGACTTGGTGGGACCGTCAACGTGTGATTTTGTTAGACATCTCTGGTCCAATCCTCAATCTTTGGCTGATATTAATTTGACAGATATTTGCCTCATTCCCAAGGTAAAATCGCCTGAGTTTGTGGATCAATTTCGTCCCATCTCTCTTTGTAATACAATTTATAAAATTGTTAGCAAAATAGTGGTGAATCGTTTGAAGACTATCATCCCTCTTATCATCTCACCCTTTCAAACGGGTTTTATACCCGGGAGAAGTATTCATGAGAATATAGTGGTGGCTCAAGAGATGGTCCATGGTTTAAATAGAATGAAGGGGAAAACTGGTTATTTTGCTATCAAAGTTGACCTCTCTAAGGCTTATGACCGGCTTGATTGGAGTTTCATTCACAACACATTGGTGGAGGTGGGGTTGCCCTCTCATCTTATTAATATCATTATGCATGGCGTCACTAGTGTCCAATCTAATGTCAAATGGAATGGCGCTCGAACGGAGTATTTTGGTACTCAGAAAGGCTTGCGGCAGGGGGATCCTCTCTCTCCTTATCTCTTTGTTATTTGTATGGACAAACTCTCACATCTTATTTCTCAAGCTGTTGATGAAGGGGTTTGGTTAGCGCCTAGAGCAGGGCGTAATGGACCTATTGTATCACATCTGATGTTTGCTGATGATCTATTATTATTTGGGCAAGCTAGTGAAGCCCACCTAACTCATGTCATGAGCATCTTGAATAGCTTTTGCACTCTTTCTGGACAACAAATTAGTCATGCTAAGACTAATATTTACTTCTCTAAGAATGTTCCTCAAGATCTTCAAACTCGCCTAAGTGATCTTTCTGGCTTTCGGGTGGCAAATCACTTGGGGAAATATCTTGGTGTTCCTTTGATTGGTAGGGCTCCAAGGCCGAGTGATTATCAATTTGTTATTGATCAGGTGCAGGAAAAATTGTCCTCTTGGAAAGCCAAACACCTAAGTTTTGCAGGTCGGCTAAGTCTTGCAAAGTCCGTGATTGAGGCGCTCCCCCTTTATTCTATGATGACGGTTTCAATCCCCAAGAGTTGTATCCATGAAATTCAGCGTCTACAACGATCTTTTATTTGGGGAGAGGATAATGTTAGTAGAAAATATCATGCAGTAGGGTGGGAAATCCTTACCCAGCCGAAGTCTCTTGGAGGTTTGGGAATTAGAAGATTAGATGTTATGAATGAAGCTTGTATCATGAAATTGTGTTGGAAATTTTGGAATAATGATCAAGCTCTTTGGTGTGATGTTTTGAGAGGTAAATATGGTCGTGATATAGCTTCTTTACACGCTATGCAGGCCAAAGGTGGTGACTCTAGTCTTTGGAAGCACATAGTTAAATGTCTTCCAAAACTTCATGAGTTTGAATTTTGTTGTCTTGGGAATGGACAAAACACACCAGCGTGGTCTTCTTGCTGGATTGCCCCTGGCCTTCGAGTTGCCAACCTGAATGTGTCTATTCCGGAATCTTGGGCTAATGTGTGTGTAGCGGATCTGGTTAATGAATATGGATTTTGGAAATTTGAAGAACTTCAGTGGCTTCCTCATGATATTCTTCGTCGTTTGCAGGCCACCCTCCCTCCGTGTGCTACTAACAACAATGATGGTGTCATTTGGCCGAGTGAGGACAAAGGTAATTTTACAATATCATCTACTTATAATTTGTTGTGTGGCTTTGTAGATAGGGATATTGAACCTCAATGGTCTATTATTTGGAAACTCAAAGCTCCGGAACGTGTTAGGTGTTTCACTTGGCTTATTTGGCATGATAGACTTTTAACAAATTAGAGGAAGTCTAGAATGCATTTGTGTAGCCCTGAATGTTCTTTCTGTGCCGGACCTCCCAAAACTACTCTTCATGTGCTTCGTGATTGTCCTCGAGCAATGGCTATTTGGATACACCTAGTGAATGTGGAATATAGGGATGATTTCTTCAATCAAGATTTACATCAGTGGATTTTGCACAACCTCCAAAGGAATTTTGGTATTGTTTCTTCTGTGGATTGGTCTTCCGTTTGGGCCACGACATGTCACTCCCTATGGACTTGGCGTAATAAGGAAACTTTTGATTCAACCTTTTCTCGGCCGAGGACCCTTGGCGGGTAGTTATGCGTTCTTGTTGTGACTATAAGGAAGCATCTCGGGTATATAGTGTTCTGAATTCTCGCTCTCTATCAACTATTCATATTAGATGGCTCCCTCTTGAGCAAGGTTGGACTCGTCTTAATTCAGATGGGGCGGTGAAGGGTGTGCATAAGGTTGCGGGTAGTGGTGGTGTTCTTAGGGATGATGTCGGGCGTTGGATTTGTGGTTATGCTCGGGCATTGGGAACTTGCTCGGCTTACATTGCGGAGTTATGGGGTGTATTGGATGGTCTTCTTATTGCTCGTGACCGAGGATTTTCTAAGATTGATGTTCAGGTTGACTCTATGATTGTTATGAACCATTTGTCAAATTCTGGTCCGGTGAGTGTGTCGGGTGCTGCTCTTGTCAATCGCATTCGGGCTCTTTTATCTCTTGACTGGGAGGTCCGATTCTCTCATTGTTATAGAGAGGCAAATAGTTGTGCGGATGCTATGGCATCCATTGGTTGTAATCAGGAAGTTATCTTGTGCTTGTATGAGTTTCCTCCAGCTATTGTAAGTCCTTTGTGGCTAGCAGACTTTATAGGAGTCTCCACTCCTAGAGTTATTTCCGTGTAATCGTTCCCTTGGGCTGTTTAGCCCTCATTAATACCAAAAAAAAAAAAAATGTGTATTTGATGCATGATTGTCAAAAAAAAATGTGTATTGATAGAGCTGGACTAGAAAATTCGGATAGATCGCTAATCAATTATGCTACAAAACACTTTAACATGTCCAAAACAAGTTTAGGTCTCTCAAATCACTTTTAGCTCTCCCAAAAAATAAACCAAACATGCACTAAAAAATCGGATAAAGAAACATACTTATTTGTGTTGATCTATAAAATACAATTGCTACATGCTTTTTACGTGAGAAAACAAATATGTGGTTGCGCCCTCCAGATAATTGAAAATACGGAATTTAACTGATAAATTAAGTACATTCAAAATATTTCATCTAATCTAAGTAATTTCAAGTTTTCATTTAAAACAAGGGAAATGCAACACAATATCCAATTCCAGAAATTAAAGTTGTTACTTACTTTAACATAGATTTGATTAATTTCTTATCGTTAAGAAGGACGAACAGATCCGTTACCAACTTCATAAAAATATATATTTGTTATAATTATTAATATATGTTTAATAGAAATAGACATAATTTTACTACCAAAAAAAGAAATAGACATAATTTTCTCTTAAAAAAAGAAATAGACATTAATAAACTACAGCCCAATGGTTGAAACTTGAAACCCACTTTTATAAGCCCTTGGCCGATGTTTAAGTCATGGGTTTTTTTTTACCCTCACTATTACACACTATACCCCCATATATTTTTTTATTCCCAGAATGCCCCTAATTAAAATGTACTAACGGATTTATCTAACCCAAAGATAATTCCGTTTCTAGTAAAACAACATAACAAAATTATGTTTTTGTTAGTTAAATCCGTTTCTGGAAAAAATAAGCCAACGAAAGTACTTAAACCAAACATAAATTCGTGTTTTAAATTTAGAACAATGAAATTACATAATGCAAATTTACTTCCGTCATCGTAAGTTTTTAATAACGTAATTACCAATTTCTAACGTAATTCCGTTTTGTTTTTTCTCAAAACGGATTTACCTAGTGAATAGATAAATTTGTTATCGTTATTTGAACTAACAGATTTATCTATTTATTAAATAAATCTGTTTTTGTTAAAATTTAACGGACACGATTTGACTGACAGTTTTGATCAACGACTCACTTTTGTTCGTCTTGGTAACTGTTCTGGAGTGGACCAAGAGGTTCATATAGCAATACCAGGGGTTGCGTTTAGCAAAGGGATATGGATCAGCCCAATCGATTCGGCCCATATCCACAACACGCAAGCCCAATACGCTTGGAGGGTCCAGATCGACTCCACTGATCCGACGATCCACAACGAACATCAACTTCCTATAAATTCCGGCTCGCATAGCCATTCACGAGGTAGACACTCTTCCTTTGCATACACACTGTCTTACTCTCATACTGACTTGAGCGTCGGAGTGGCTTGCAGGTACCCCCCCGGGCGCTCACTAACCTACTGCCACGACAGCAAGGGACCTACCAACAGCAGTCCACCAAAAAGCTGCTAGGTACTGAACATTGGCGACCACAGTGGGAGATTTTTATCTTTTCACACAATCACAACTCAAACTTTTCTCTTGCTGTGCGATGGCTCCCAGACGCAGACCCCGCACTCAAAGCACTATCACGCCCGCATCCCGACCGGAGGGTACCCCCGAGGGCAACGTCGTGACTATACAGGACGAGGGCACCAGTCAACCTGCCCAGCCCTCTAACGTGAATCAGCTTTTGGACCTCCTGGCCAATCGCACTCAAGCTATGTTGGAACAGGAAGCACGACTGAGGGAGACTGAAAGGCCTGTGACCGCCCTTCCAGGGCAACCTCCACTCAGCAGGGGGCCAGTTCCTCCAACGACGGTGACCTCAAGGCGCCACCGGTCCCCACCTCGGAGACATCATATCCACCGCTCTCCCCCAAGGTGAAGGAACGTGCATCGCTCTCCCCCCAGGCGACGCAGGCATTGGGGATCAGGCTCACCCCCAGGGACCCATCCATCCTCACCAGACGGAACCTATCGGCCTCATGACACCCACTTCAGCACCTCCTCGCACGCGTCCCCTGACACTCATGAAGGGTCAAGGAGCCGGGTCGTCACCCGCAGAAGGCATCATCGGGATTCTCCGTCGAGGAGATCCCCCGAGCGACATAGGTATCAAGAGCTGGGCTATGAAGACACCTCCCCCAGAAACTCAAGAGAGTTTTCGGAGGAGGGACCGTTTACGAGAAGGGTAGACGAAAGTCAAATCCCAAGGGCTTTGGAAAAGCTGCCAAATCTCAAGATGTACGACGGGACTGGAGATCCGGACGGTCATCTGGCACACTTCTCCCTAATGATGCGCTGGAAAGGGAAAGGCCTCAGCCGGCGAAGGGGTCAAAAATGACGACATTGAATCTGCCGAGAAAGAGGACACTCGAAGATCCAAAGAAAGACCAGTGGCCATGGTGATTCACGGAAGAATCCCCCGTGATGATTGGGGGTCTCGCAAGTCAATGAAAAGGAAGTGGAAAAAAATCTTAAGCATTGCATCAACCTCAGCCCCCAGGAAGGGACCTACCCGGCCGCCCTTATCCTTCGACGATAATGATTTGCTGTTTGGAAAACCAAACAAACATGTCCCGTTGCTCATCACTGTCATTATGGCCAACGTTGAGGTAAGGAGAATCCTGGTCGACCAGGAAAGCGCGGTAGACATCATCTTTGAAGACTTGCTGCATGCACTGAACATCTCCTCCGACGACCTGAGTCCATACCGAGGAGGAGTTTTAACCGGGTTCAACGGGTCAAAGACTAAACCACTGGGCCACCTGGAGCTGATGGTCACCTATGGAGACCCCGATAGTAAACCACATTTGTTCAGAACAGTGAAAACATCCTTCCTGGTCCTCCCATGCAAGTCGGTCCACCAATGCATCATTGGGAGACCCACACTGGGTAAGCTGGAGGAAGTCACCTCGACGGTTCATCTGAAGATGAAATTCTACAGTTTAGAGAATAAGGTTGTGACCCTTCAGGCGGACCTAGGAGCAACGCGCAGATATTTCTATATGAGCCCTAAAGACGAAAGAGAAACTACTGAGGTGAGAAACTCGGGCAGTGGATCCAGAGAAGAAGTGGAGATTAAAATGACACATTGGGATGCCAGAGGTGGTCCGGGCAACAATGAAGAGGCAGCCAGCGCCCATGAGGGCGCCTGGCAGGGGGCCAATAAAGAGTAGCCAGCGCCCATGAGGGCGCCTGGCAGGGCACCAATGAAGAGGCAGCCAGCGCCCATGAGGGCGCCTGGCAGGGCGCCAATAAAGAGGCAGCCAGCGCCCATGAAGGCGCCTGGCAGGGCACAAATGAAGAAGCAGCCAGCCGTGACTCTGAGTAGGAAGCAGAGCATCAGGATCTGAGCCTGGGGCTAGGCTCGGTTAAAAATCTTGTTGTTTGGGCGCAAATGCGAAATGTAAAGCTCGATGTGAGTAATTAACGAATTTCATTCTGCAGTTACAGTTCGCTCACTACACATTAACACTTGCCCCAAAGAAAATTCCTTAAGATCAATAAAGAAAAAGGGTCCAAATCCGCAGTTATGGTGCCTAGTATTTCAAGCTGACTTAGGTGGTCACAATCCCTTGGGTGAGTTCTATCCAAGCCGAGTCTTGGTAAAAGGTGCCGGGGTATTCTTCATAACAAATTGTCCCGGTAGGCGTCGGCAACTCAACTACCTAAAGCAAGCCAAACTTAGCAGATCTCTACTTGAAAAAATCTCAAGTACAATAAAGGCACACATGCGAAAGCACCCGCAAAGCATGAGACCATGAGGTCTTGGGTATCAAGCGCCAAGAAAGACGCAAAGGTCGAAGCAGTCGTGAGACCACGAGGTCACAAACACCAGAGATATCCACCTACAAGGGCGTTGTCAAGTCCGCAGACCATAACTTCATCTTTGTTTATCCGATGGAGGCGTGCGAGAATGCGTTGGAAATCCAAGAAGCAGAGCTACAATTCTTCTGTTACGCTCAAAACCAAATTCTGATGTCTTGAAGGCCTAAACGGCGAAATACATGCCAGGGCGGGACACCTACCCTTGAACTCCCTCTCATTAAGGTGACCGGGAGGGCGTCTCAAAAGGGTTAGCATAAAGATAGCACACTTCATTGGTATAGGAGAAGAGATCACCAAAGGAGCATGAGAGGGAACCGAACAGGAAAATTGCTGTGATCAGCTGACAGAATTAGCAGGCCCGATGACGGCACGAGCCGTAAGGGCGACCTCACCTACAAGGGTATCCTAAACGACAACGTCAAGTCAAGACCATCCCTCAGGACAAACTCAACTTGGGGGGCAGCGGTGGAACCAGGTCAATATCCACCAGAGGCACCACTGGGGATCACCATCGAAGAGATCCCCCGACCGACGCAGGTCAATATCAAACTCTGCCACGAGGTGCGAAGCAACATCGAATATGGTCGCAACCTCTAACGGGAGTTAAATTCAGACCGAGATCTGACAAACTCCCCCAGAGTCCCACGAGGTGCGAAGCGGCATCGAATATGATCGCAACCTCTGACGGGAGTTAAATTCAGACCGAGATCTGACAAAATCCCCCGGAGTCCCACGAGGTGCGAAGCGGCATGGAATATGGTCGCAACCTCTGACGGGAGTTAAATTCAGACCGAGATCTGACAAACTCCCCCAGAGTCCCACGAGGTGCGAAGCGGCATCAAATATGGTCGCAACCTCTGACGGGAGTTAGATTCAGACCGAGATCTGACAAACTCCCCCAGAGTCCCACGAGGTGTGAAGCGGCATCGAATATGGTCGCAACCTCTGACGGGAGTTAAAATCAGACCGAGATCTGATAAACCCCCCCAGAGTCCCACGAGGTGCGAAACGACATCAATTATGGTCGCAACCTCTGACGGGAGTTAAATCCAGACCGAGTTCTGATAAACTGCCACCAGAGTTAACTGTGCCACGAGGCAGTAGGAGATTATTCATTCAGATGCGCAAAAATATGACTTGCGCCCGAGGCCATCCGGCGCACGCCAGTTATAGTCAAGAGAAGCAAGCGAGGCAAGGGGAAACGTAAATAATCAGGGGGCAGCGACATCGAAGTCAACTTCCTTGGAGTGGTATCTAACAATTCTCCAGTCAACAGCCTCATGATCAAATCAAAAGATGCTCGACTCAAGAACAACTTCCAGATTGGAGCTCCTCCATGGTCTTCTGATAGTGGCAAGCAGATTCCAGCCCCCGTGTAAGTCCACCGGAAACCGGCTTTTATCTAAGATAAGCTGATCCCTCTCTTCGATCACCCCGCGTAAAGAGAGAAACAACACAACAAAGTTAAAGACCGCCCCACAGTAGAGGTGGCACCAGAGAGCATCCGGGTTGTCTTCTTTGTCCTCACCGTATTTCAACCTGCAGGACAGGGGGCAGAACAAGCAGTTACGAGACAAACAGGAAAACTTGTAGATAACCCCCTCCCCTGCGGTTGGAGACTTCAACAAAACAAGACATGCTCAAAAAACAAAAAGTTGGAAACATAAGCTGATAAAAGCGGCAAAGCTCATGGAAATATCAACAAGATGATGGTGAGGACAAAAGAAGCAGTTTCCCTCGGCACCAAGCAAGCCCTAAGAAAAACAGGCTAAGAGACAGAATGAGCAACAAAAAAAGCAAAGTGCCGAGCACACGTCCACAGTAACCGGCACCCAAGAGGGCGCCTGGCAAGAGGGCGCCTGGCAGAAGCATGAAGCGCCCATGAGGGTGCCTAGCAAGAACAAGGAGCGCCCATGAGGGCGCCTGGCAGGAAGAGGCAGCACCCATGAGGGCGCCTAGCAAGAACAAGCAGCGTCCATGAGGGCGCCTGGCTGAAGCAGGAGGGCGCCTGGCAGGAAGAAGCAGCACCCATGAGGGCGCCTAGCAAGAACAAGCAGCGCCCATGAGGGCGCCTGGCTGAAGCAGGAGGGCGCCCATGAGGGCGCCTGGCAGGGCGCCTGACAGAAAGAAGCAGCGCCCATGAGGGCGCCTAGCAAGAGCAAGCAGCGCCCATGAGGGCGCCTGGCAGGAGCAGGAGGGCGCCTGGCAGGAACAAGCAGCACCCATGAGGGCGCCTGGCAGAGGGCGCCTAGTAGAGGGGCGGGGGCAGTCTGAAAGCAAATCCTTCGCAAGGGGACAGCCACCATTATGCAGTAAGGCGCCCATGGCACCCATGAGGGCACCAAACATTGCCTCGCAAAATCTGCTCCACGAGGAGCCACCCAGCACACGCAAGCAGGGAGCAACGCCCAAGGCGCCCAGAAGGACTCCAACATCAGTATACGACACCCTAGCCTGACGCCTGGCACAAGGCCCATGATTAGGTCACATAAGATAAGAAAAAGCCCATGAGGTTAAGTGAGTTTATAAAAGGGCTAAGTTAGGGTTTTGTTGTCATAAGAAGGAAAAAGAAAAATAAGGATTAGAGAAGTGAGAAGAGGAGAGAGTAGGCGCGCGGCTAGGAGAGCAAGGAAGAGGGAAAGGAGGCGCACAAGGAGGGAGAGGGAGCTCTAGGGCAAGCTAGAATTTCGTGGCATTCCTAAGGCTAGAGTTTCGAATTCTTCTAAAAGGTAAGGGTGAGATTTAATTCAATATAAAGGTTTATGAGGGATCTACATGTGGGGTTTTAGGGTGTCTTGATCACCATATTGTTGTCTTGAAAAATCGCATGCCCTATGATTGTGTGCCTTGTTGAGTAATTTGATGTATGCTTGATTTCCTCACATTCCTATGCCTAAATGATATGTTGTTATGCTCATAATAATAATTGTTGCCATATGATGATGTGTTGTTGAGAATTTATGATTTTGCACGTCAAGTGTTTGACAAATTGTATTTTATGTTGTGATTGACAATTCATGGTGATTGATCATAATGAGTTTTACTTGCTTATAGTTTTTGTGCGTTTCTGGACACTGTTTCGGTCCTCCTAAAACTGGTACTGTTCGGTTGATTCAAAAATTATGTGGCTGATTGTTTTTGAAAATAGACTTAAAGCCGGTCGTTTTGGCACTGGTTTCGTTCAATTTGGAGTTGTGTAGCTCAAGTTGTGAGTCTCCAAAGTTGGGTCAAATTTATGGAATCAAACTGTGAGTAGGTTCGGTTTTTGTAGGCTTTGTGTTATCAATTGAACTCCGTTTTGAACGATTCTTATTTCATTGGAAGTAGACTTAATTCTCTACGAAATAGGCACTGGTTTCACGAAATTTCATTAAGAAATGAGAAAGAAAATTTGGTTGCAAGCTGGGTAGAGAGTTCTGTCCGATTTTGGTACCTCAGAGTAGTGTTTTGAAAAACTGTACCAACTGGATACTTATTTTGAAAAATAAAAATCATAGGCATAAACTACACTCAGAGGTCTTTCCAATGAGTGGTCTTTTGTTGAAATCCGATGTCGTTTGCTATTTTAATTAATTCGCCGAAGCAGGTGCACTGCTGTAGGGAATTCTGCACTAGTGCTGTGTTGCGCCCAGATGTGGCGCAGGTTGCCTCTGCGCCAGTTTTTCTGTCTGTGTTGCTGTCTGTGTTGCGTCCAGATGTGGCGCAGGTTGCCTCTGCGCCAGTTTTCTGTGGTGTTGCCATTCTGTGTTGTGTTGCTGTTTGCGTCTAAGCTGCGCCAGTTTTTGTGTTGCTGTGTTGCTGTTTCTGTCTAAGTTGCGCCGGTTTTCCTGCGCCAGTTTTCCTGCGCCTGGATCCCTGTTGCTGGGCGCCATTTTCAGGATGTCTTAGTTTTTCTCCGAAACTGTTTTCGAAATAACTTTTGACTCGGGAGTCCGATTGAGGCGTTTCAAAATGTTTTGGAAAGCTTATCCAGGTGCCTAACTGGATACTCTAATTTTAAGGCATTCTGAACTATTTTTCTAACATTGTTCCCTGGAGTTGTTTTGGTGTCCCGGGATGCCCTTGAGGCGTCTCCGGTGTCTTTTTCAAAAAGTGGTCGTCAACTCTAAATGTTTTGGAAAAGTGATGTGATTTAGGCCTATGGCTAGTGACGTTGATGTGTGATTGTTGGACTACAGCGTTGTCTATTGTTTTAGGCCATTCGGCCAGTGATGTGATTTAGGCCTATGGCCAGTGACGTTGATGTGTGATTGTTTGACTGTTGTGCATACATCATTGAGTCGCATGCATACCATGAACATTGGGCCTTGTGCCAGCGACGATATTTTTAGGCCTTGTGCCAGCGACGAGAAAATTAGGCCTTTGGCCAGCGACGATATTTTAGGCCCTTGTGCCAGTGACGAAAATTAGACATTTGGCCAGTGACGTAGGTTGGTACCACATGCATGTGCATTGCTTGAGTCTCATATCGCATTCATATTGCACGACTGATTGAATGAAGTTGTTTGGACATTGTGATGTGTTGTTAAAGTGATGTGTTGTTGTGAAAGTGACGTGTTAATGTATACTTAGCTGTTATTAACTGTTAAGAGTGATGTTGCTTGTTGTGATTAATTGATGTCTTGAGCTTTGTATGTGGTCTTTCATACACTTCTTATATTGTATGGAATCTCACCCCTTTTTGTGGTTGTTACTTTATAGGTAAGCCCGAGTGAAGATTGTAGTCTTCCTTTTTCCTGGTGTCGTCTGCTCTGATAGGTAGCACTTGGGGAAGGGTCGATTACTGTTTTTAATTATATTTCGGTTGATGTTGAATCTTCTAGTAATTGGTGCACTTTGCACTTTGTCGGTTGTTGATGTTTTTAACGATGTTGAATAGTTCCGCTGCATGTTTTGAGAAAACTACGAGGTTTTGTTTTACGTTGAAAAATGCGACACTCTTTTGGCGCGAAAAACTCTGATAAATTATGAATAAACGATGGGTGAAAAAAGGGTGTTACACTCACTGACTTACTGCCACGACAGCAAGGGACCTACCAACAGCAGTCCACCAAAAAGCTGCTAGGTACTGAATAGTAACTGTGCAAGTATACACAGTCCATATGCAAAGGAAGAGTGTCTACATCGTGAATGGCTAGGAGAAAATGAGACCCTACCAGTTATTATTGCTTCTGACTTAACCTCAGAACAAGAAAATGATCTCATCAATACTCTAAAGAAACATACCAAAGCAATAAGCTGTCAAATGACAGATATCAAGGGAATTAGTCCTTTTGCGTGTATGCATAGAATCATCTTAGAAGAAAATTCTAAGAATAGTATAGAAAGCCAAAGAAGACTAAACCCTATCATGAAGGAGGTTTTGAAAAAGGAAATCATTAAATGGCTAGATGTTGGCATCATATACCCAATATCAGACAGTGCATGGGTAAGCCCTATCCAATGTGTACCAAAGAAAGGGGGTGTGACAGTAATAGCCAATGAAAAGAATGAATTGATACCTACTAGAACTGTAACAGGTTGGAGGATATGCATGGATTACAGAAAACTCAATAAGGCTACCAAAAAGGATCACTTTCCTTTACCATTCATAGACCAAATGCTAGATAGGTTAGCAGGGAAAGAGTTTTATTGTTTTCTAGATGGCTATTCAGGATACAATCAGATAACCATTGAGCCTAAAGATCAAAATAAAACCACTTTTACATGCCCTTATGGAACCTTTGCTTTTAGAAGGATGCCATTTGGATTATGTAATGCACCTGCAACTTTCCAAAGATGCATGATGTCAATATTCTCAGATTTCATTGAGCAATCAATGGAAGTGTTTATGGATGATTTCTCTGTCTTTGGAGAAACATTCCAAGATTGTTTATCAAACTTGGAACAAATTCTCAAAAGATGTGAGGATACAAATCTAGTGTTAAACTGGGAAAAGTGCCATTTCATGGTGCAAGAGGGCATTGTGTTAGGACACAGAATCTCAAAGAAAGGTCTAGAGGTAGACAAAGCAAAAATTGAGGTGATTGAGAAATTACCCCCACCAACAACAGTTAAAGGTATCAGGAGCTTTTTAGGCCATGCTGGTTTTTATAGAAGGTTTATCAAAAACTTTTCAAAATTTTCAAAGCCATTATGTATGCTTTTACAACATGATGTACCATTTAACTTTGATGAATCTTGTTTGGATACTTTTGAAAAGCTTAAAAAAATTTTAGTAACAATACCAGTGATAGTAACACTTGACTGGAGCAGGCCTTTTGAATTAATGTGTGATGCTAGTGACTTTGCAGTAGGAGCAGTCCTGGGGCAAAGGTATGACAAGGTTTTTCATTCTATTTATTATGCTAGCAAGACATTAATTGAAGCTCAAGTAAATTACACAGTCACCGAAAATGAACTATTAGCTGTGGTATTTGCATTTGAAAAATTTAGATCATACTTAGTTGGCACTAAAGTAATTGTTTATATTGATCATTCTGCCATTAAGTATTTGATTTCAAAAAAAGATGCAAAGCCAAGGCTGATAAGATGGATTATACTCCTACAAGAGTTTGATCTTGAAATTAGAGACAAGAAAGGAGTAGAAAACCAAGTAGCAGACCATTTGTCAAGACTTGAAGGTGAATCACTAGAGGGAGAAATCAATGAGAGTTTTCCAGATGAGAAACTATTAGCAATCACAGTCAATGCACATAGTGCAACTGCATGTGCTACAAGCAATGCAGGAGCATCAAATGCATCTGCACCATGGTATGCTGATATTGTAAATTTCCTTGCAAGTAGAGTGACACCATTGAATATGACATATCAACAAAGGAGAAGGTTCTTCCACATAGTAAAACAATACTATTGGGATGATCCATTCCTTTACAAGATGTGTCCTGATAAATTAATGAGGAAATGTGTTCCTGAGGAGGAACAACAAGCAGTGCTTCTGCATTGCCATGCTGCACCATATGGTGGTCATTTTGGAAGCACAAGAACAACAGCTAAGGTATTACAGTCTGGTTATTTTTGGCCTACTCTATTTAAGGATGCATATTTTATGGTCAAGAAATGTGATAAATGCCAAAGGGCGGGAAATATCTTTGATAAACATGAAATGCCAGGAACCAATATTTTAAAAATTGAATTATTTGATGTATGGGGAATGGATTTTATGGGCCCTTTTCCACCTTCTTTTGGTAATTTGTACATTTTAGTAGCTGTTGATTATGTGTCCAAATGGGTAGAGGCAGTAGCATTACCAAATAATAATGCAAAATCAGTAAGTAAATTTCTTCAAAGGAATATATTTACTAGATTTGGAACTCCTAGAGCTATAATTAATGATGAAGGTTCACACTTCTGTAATAAGATCATTGAAAACCTTCTAGCTAAGTATGGAGTTAAGCATAAAATTGCTACAGCCTACCACCCTCAAACAAGTGGGCAAGCAGAACTCTCAAATAGAGAAATCAAAAGAATGCTAGAAAAAATGGTAAGTCCAAATAGGAAAGATTGGTCTTTACATTTGGATGAAGCTTTATGGGCTTATAGAACAGCATTCAAAACACCCTTAGGAATGTCTCCTTATAGAATAGTCTATGGAAAGGCATGCCATCTACCTGTGGAGTTAGAAAATAAGTCTTATTGGGCTATCAAGAAGCTCAATTTTAACTTAGACAAAGCAGGTACACAAAGAATGCTAGAGCTTAATGAGTTAGAAGAGATTAGGCAATTCTCTTATGAGAATGCTGGAATCTACAAAACCAAAACAAAGGCATGGCATGACTATAGGATGCACTAATGAACATGGAGTATATGTGAAGAAGAATGGAACTTCGACTCAGTTGTTGTTGTGCCTGTACGTAGATGATCTACTTGTAATTGGCAGCAATGAAGTCGAAGTCGAAGCCTTTAAGAAAGTGATGATGTCTGAGTTTGAAATGAGTGATCTAGGACATCTATCATATTTCTTAGGAATGGAATTCACAGAGTCGAAGAAGGGAATATTTCTGCATCAGTCGAAGTATGCAGCTGATATCCTGAAGAGATTCGACATGATCAATTGCAAGGAGGTTTCGACACCAGCAGACACAAGCAGCAAGCTGTCGAAAGATGATGAAGGGATTGAAGTAGATGCCACCCTCTTTAAACAGATTGTGGGCTCCCTGAGGTACTTGTGCAACACTCGACCTGACATTATGTTTAGTGTCGGAATGATCAGCAGATTCATGGAGAAGCCGAAAAGCTCTCATCTAGTAGTTGCAAAAAGAGTACTAAGGTACATAAAAGGAACACAAAGTTATGGTATTCTATTCCCTAGCAAGTCAGAGTCGAAGAATGATGCTGAAGTGTTTGGTTACACAGACTCCGACTGGAGCGGAGACAAGAGTGATCGAAAAAGCACAAGTGGGTATGTCTTCATGCATGGATCGACACCCATCTCTTGGTGCTCGAAGAAGCAAAGTATAGTTGCGTTATCCTCTTGTGAAGCAGAGTATGTGGCTGCTTCGTTTGCAGCTTGTCAAGCATCATGGCTGAGCATGCTATTGGTCGAAATTGGAGTGCACAGGGTCAAAGCAATGAAGTTGTTGATCGACAACAAGTCTGCGATAAATCTCGCCAAGAATCCTGTTGCACATGGTAGGTCGAAGCACATAGAGACCAGATATCACTTCCTGTGTGATCAAGTAAACAATGAGAAGCTGAATCTGGAATATTGCTGTTCGGAACTTCAAGTAGCTGATGCAATGACCAAGCCATTGCAAAAGGGAAGATTCGAAGAACTGAGAACAATGCTTGGGATGATGTCACTCAGCAATGTGAATTAGGAGGGAATATTGAGATATGCCTTGTAATTCTATTGCTTGTAATAATAGTAGGTGTAGTTAGAAACCTAGTCGAAATGGGCCAGTCGAAATGGGCTAGTCGAAATTATGGGCCTGGGTCTGTTTCATTGTATATATACAGATGTCAGTAGTATGTAATCTGTACCCTACTTTTATGAAATTCAATGCAGCTTTTACTATTGATATTATATTGCCCTAATCATTCCTCTTGTCCTTAGCGCCGCCACTTCCTTTTCTTCTCCTTTTCACGTGTTTATCCCCAACATTTTTCTCTTCTAGTTGTCGGTGTGTGTGTGTGTGTATATATATATATATATATATATATATATATATATCAACATACAATATTTCATTACATTCATTGCAAAATAGTTTTTTTAAACAATATTAACATTGCAATGGCAAATAAATATTATGTACACACACTATCACTGCTCACACCCGGGTTCAGACTCGGGATCCGACGTTCCTATGCCGCCGAAATTGCCAAGGCAATCACAGTGAGGGACGTTGTCGGTATATATATTTGAATGCATGTATAGAAAGTGCTTGTGAATTTGACTACGTTGGTGTATTCAATTTTGTCGGTGTATTTTGCTATTTTTCTCATGATTTAAAACATTGAGTACTTGGGCACTTTGATGATATATTATTATGTTCTAATGTTAATGTTATGAAATGGAGGTTAGTTTTATTTTGAATTCAACAATGATAAAATAAACAATTTTAGAAAAGAAAAAATTGAAAGTGAAGATTAGTTCTTTCTTTCTTCGGTGAAGTAAAAACTTTCTTTCTTCAGTGCTGATATTTGCTGTAGTTATTGTTGATACTGAGAGATATAGAAGAAACTGTATTATTCAATCAAAATGGAATTCATTGTCTATGCAGCTATTACAACAGATATTTATAATCTGCTCATTAACAGAAACAGTTTCTACTACTAGCCAATTACAATAATGCCCCTTGAGTAATATACAAAAGACTGTATTACCCTTAACACCCTCCCTTAAACTGAATTGCATCACAAGCAATCAGTTTACTTCAGTAATCTTGCACATGCCAAGCTTACTTCTGAACCTTTCAAATGTATCAGCTTTAAGTGCCTTAGTCATTATGTCAGCAGTTTGATCTTCTGTATCACAATGCACCAGCTCTATTCTTCCTTGTTTGCTGAGATCTCTTAAGAAGTGGAACCGCACATCAATGTGCTTACTGCGTCCATGCATTACTGGATTCTTAGACAGCTTAATTGTGGACGTATTATCACAGAAAACAGTCATACAGTTGTGAAGCTTCACTCCCAATCTGCCTAATATCCTGCTCAGCCAGATTCCCTGGCACACACATACAGAAGCAGCTATGAACTCTGCTTCTGTTGTTGACAATGTTACAACTGGCTGCTTCTTGGAACACCATGAAACAACACCTTTTCCCAGCAAGAAAGCATAACCAGTGGTGCTTCTTCTATCATCTTGGTCTCCGGCATAGTCACTGTCTGAGTAGGCCTCCAGATTGTCAGCTTCACCTCTTTTGTACAGAATCCCATACTCCATTGTACCTTGTACATATCGCATGATTCTTTTGACTGCCATAAAGTGTTTATCAACAGGTTGTTCCATAAATCTGCTTATGAGGCTAACAGCAAAAGCAATGTCAAGTCTTGTTGCTGTTAGATACATAAGGCTTCCCACAGCTTGCTTATACATGGTTCCATCAACTGGCTTACCCTCATCATTCTTAGACAGTTTCACACCTGTTGTAGTAGGGGTTTTAACTGGTTTTGAATCTTGCATCTGAAATCTGGCTAAGACTTCTTTAGCATATCTTTGTTGACATATAAAAATTCCATCATTCCTTTGAATTACTTCCACACCTAGGAAGTACCTCATCATGCCTAGGTCTGTCATGTCAAATTTCTTTCTCATTGAATCTTTGAAAGCATCAAACATCTCAGTATGGTTTCCTGTAAAAATCAAGTCATCCACATACAAACTTATAATCAGGCAGTTTCCATTCTTGTCTTGCTTTGTGAACAAGGTATGCTCATGAGGACATTTGACATAGCCTTGTTCATCAAAGTAAGCTTCAATCTTACTGTACCAGGCCCTGGGAGCCTGCCTTAAACCGTACAGTGCCTTTTGCAACTTGTAGACATCATTTTCTCTGCCCTTAACTGTGTAACCCAGTGGCTGCTCAACATAGACTTCCTCCAGAAGATCACCATACAGGAAGGCACTTTTTACGTCCAATTGATAAACATTCCAGTTTCTAAGTGCTGCAACAGCTAATACACTTCTTATGGTGTCCCAACGTGCCACTGGAGCAAATACCTCATCAAAATCTATTCCTTGTCTCTGTGAATATCCCTTTACAACAAGCCTGGCCTTATGTTTTTCTATCTCACCATTTTCATTGAACTTGGTTCTATAAACCCATTTTACTCCAATCTTCTTAGCACCCTTTGGAAGTGATGTCAGCTTCCAAGTTTTATTCCTCTCTATGGATTGCATCTCAGCATCCATAGCCTTTCTCCACACTTCATGTATAGCAGCTTGCTCATAGGCAGTTGGATCATCAAGGCAACTCATTACAGCCAGATTCATAATCTCACTGTATTCATTATTTACTTTACTAAACATTGTTGTATCAAACTCCTCCAACCAACCAGGTGGCTTTCTTACCCTTGGCCCTAGAGTTTCTGATTCATCATCCTGTAGAACAGTTTCTGATTCATCATCCTGTAAAACAGTTTCTGTTTGAGGTGTATTTTCATTTTCACTGTTTGCTGCTTCTTCTGTACTTGTGTCTTGGTTGATTACACCATCTTTTCTGACTTCTTCCACTGTGTCTTCGATAACATTCTCACTGCCTTCACCTTTGTGACTTGCTTGCCAATTCCACTCTTCATCTTCAGAGAAAATTACATCTCTACTTGTGATAATTTTCTTTGAGATAGGATTGTACAATCTGTAAGCTTTTGACTCACTGCTCATACCCAAGAAAATGCACTTTACACTCTTATCATCCAGCTTCCTTCTCATGACATTTGGGACATGCACATTTCCAATGCATCCGAACACTCTAATGTGACTAACATCTGGTTTCTCTTCTCTCCATACACCTTCTGGAGTAGTGTTTTTCAGTATTACAGTAGGACTTCTATTCATCAAGTACACTGACCAATTTGCTGCCTCAGGCCAGAAATTCTCAGGTACAGATTTGCCAGCTAGTAGGCTTCTAGTCATTTCTAATAGTGTCCTGTTCTTTCTCTCAGCTATGCCATTTTGCTGAGGGCTATAAGCTGCTGTGAGCTGTCTCTTAATCCCATTTTCAGCACAGTATTCATCAAATTCATTTGAAGTGAACTCTCCCCCTCTATCAGTTCTAAGGCACATGATACTTTTACCACATTCCTTTTCAACTAGTGCCCTAAACTTCTTAAAATATACCAGAGCAGCAGACTTTTCAATCAAGAAATAAATCCATGTTTTTCTGCTAAAATCATCAATAAAAGTGAGAATATACCTCCTTTTTCCAGTGGATTCTGGTGTAATGGGTCCGCAAATGTCAGAGTGTACTAATTCCAGTTTGCTTTCTGCTCTCCAGTTTGATGATTTTGGGAACTCAATTCTGTGTTGCTTTCCCTTCAGACACACATCACAGTTTCTGATAGTATCCTTGATCTCTGGCATGCCTTTGACCATCTGTTTCTGAGCTAATTCCCTTAAGCTTTTCATGTTTAAATGACCGTACCTGCAGTGCCATAGGTAAGAGACATCTTCTTTTTCAGTATATAAACAAGTTGCTGGTGCTGCAATGGCTGTTACAGGGAACAACTTGTTTTTGGTCATCTTTGAAGTTATGATCAGGCCCTTCTTCTCATGGTAGACCTTGAATTGATCTTGATGCAAAGTCATTGATACTCCAGGATTTTGTTGCAATTGTCCAAGGCTGATCAGATTGTTCCTAAGCTTTGGAATATAGTACACATTAGTCACCACCAGAGTTGTTTCTTGCACTATCAGTTTCACTGTTCCCTTCCCTTCAACATTTATCTTGGATCCATCTCCAAGTTTTACAGTCTCTCTGAAGCTGTCATCAAGTGTTGAGAACCATTCCTTTTCACCACACATGTGGTTGCTGCAAGCAGAGTCCAAATACCAGATTCTTTCCAATCTTTCTTCACCAGAATCAGATGTAGTCATCAAGAGCACTTCTTCATCTTCATCAATTTCTGTGTAGTGAGCTTTCTCCTCACTATTAGGGCATTCATACTGAAAATGTCCTAATTTCTTGCACCTATAACACTCTAGGTTATCTTTGTAGGATTGTCTGCCTCTACCCCTTCCTCTTGTAGAGCCACGACCCCTTCCTCTTGAATTTCCCCTTCCAGCACTGCTTATCTTCAAAGCTTGCTCTTCCTCCTTTTGTGGGTGCATTCTTTGCTCATGCACCAGAAGACTTCCTTGAAGTTCATCTATGGTCATCTTTGTCACGTCATTGCCTTCATCAATTGCCGCAATTACATAACTGAATCTCTCAGTCATTGTTCTTAATACCTTTTCCACGATTTCACTTTGATCCACTTGATCACCGTAAATCTTCATCTTGTTGACAATTGTAAGGATTCTTCCAAAGTATTGTGTGACAGACTCTTCCTCTTTCATACTGAGCAACTCAAATTCACGTTTCGCCGCACGCAATTGGGATCTTTTTACCTTTGTTGTTCCTTGGAATTTCTGTTTCATCGCATCCCAAATTGCTTTGGAAGATTCTTTATCAAGAATTGTTTCAACAATTTCTCGATCGATTGATTGAAACAGATAATTTCGCGCCTTCAAATCCTTTAATTTCGCTTCGTTATTTGCTTTGATTAGGTCTGGTGTCGCCGGCGATGGTAATCTTGGTACTCCTCCTTCCACAACACTCCAATACTCCTTAGAGCGAAGCAGAATCTCCATGAGCATTGCCCAATGCTCGTAATGCCCGTCAAACTTTGGGATCGACGCGTGCGTGTAGTTTCCATTGTTGTCTCTGTCCGCCATTGTTGCAGACGCAATTTCTTGAATTCTTGAAGGTCCTTTGTCGTTCAAGCTCTAGATACCAAATGTTGATACTGAGAGATATAGAAGAAACTGTATTATTCAATCAAAATGGAATTCATTGTCTATGCAGCTATTACAACAGATATTTATAATCTGCTCATTAACAGAAACAGTTTCTACTACTAGCCAATTACAATAATGCCCCTTGAGTAATATACAAAAGACTGTATTACCCTTAACAGTTATATCAAATTAATAATGCAATGCTGTATGCATGGTATTTAAATTTTGTAAAGCTAATATATATATATATATATATGAGTTTGTTTTTAATTATATTTATGACTCTTTTTTAGCAAGTTAATTTGGAATCACAAGAAGGTTTGAGACGGTCTTCCGGATCAAGTCACATAGGAAATCATGAAGCAACAACATCACGCAGGATATCTAGATAGACGATTCTAAGTTGGTTGTATTTTGCTAGTTGGTTGTATTTGACTTCACAATATGAACTAAGTTTGTTTTCTTTTGATGTTATCAACTGAATTATTTTATTTTGATGTTATGAACTAGTTCCAGTTTGATGTTATAAACTTAGTTTGTTATATAAAATTTAGAACTTTTGTATGTGTTTTTAGTATGAGTTTAGTTTCTTTTAATACTTGACATGTAAATATAAAAAATTAGCACGTTTATAAAGTTTGTAAAAGAAATATATATATATATATATATATATATATTGAAATACAAAAAAAAAGTAATTATAAAAAAATAAAACTGATAGACTCGCGGCGGTTTACAACCGCCACCATATTTCAAAAAAAAAAAAATTTAATTTCCTGCAGCGGTTTAGAACCGCCACTAGTTTTTTAAGCGTGGAAATCTGCTTCTCACGTTGCGGCAGTTACAAACCGCCGCAAAACGCGCGGCCGTTTGGGTGACGGTTTCCTGAACCGCCGCGAAAACACCCTGCCGACGCTCAAATCCACGACGCTTCCTCAACCGCCGCCAGAAGCCAATCATGGCGGTTTCAACCGCCGCAACTGATAAATGTAACCGCCGCCGTTCCTTCCTTTTTGCGTAGTGCAAGTCAGATCAACTCATATTTGATTTTCAACTCAAATCGACGCTAAAGTACAAAACTGCAGGAATTGGATAAAATGGTTTTTTCACAACTGTTCTAATCCAATCTGCGAACACTATTATAAAGGATATCCAGCAATATAGGGACATCTTTAGTAAGGACAAACAACTAGCTTATAGTATATAGTAGCTCATAGCACGTGTTTTGTAACCACTCTCCCTCTATCTTATAATATGTGTCCACTTGCCAAAAAGAATTTCTTCCAAAATAAGTGTTGCATTATATTTTTAATTTATCTTTTACTAACTACTTTGTCATCTAATTAATACTATGTGCATCACTCCCAAGTGATTACCATCTAATTTGCATTTATGGTTTAATTAAATTGTTTATATATAATATACTAAATGAAAAAGATATTATTAATCCCGAGTTCGATTCACGCAGTGGACAAACTCGGTGATGGTTAGTGCGAAATTTGATACTAAACACGAGCGGAGATTAGTTTTTCGTTGAAAGTGTTGGGACACTCTGTGAATAGTCAATGATGGTCCGAACAAAAAAAAGATATTAATCCTTATTGTCTCTTATTTATTAAAAAGGTCTTTTTATTCATTTTATATTCATCAGTTTTTGCAATTGTTACTTTTATTAAACACTATAAGCTCAATCAAACCCGCTACATTTTCTTTTAGAGTAATATTATTTAGCCAAAATGTTTTAACAAAAAATAGTCAAAAATCAAGTTACATCACAAATTAACGAAGTTTTATAGGCCATTAACCAACCTGCTTTTTCACAGGTTTTAGTCAATGGCCTAGAAAACTGTAAAAAAGTAGGTTGGTTAATGACTTATAAAACTTGGTTAATTGGTGTTGTAACTTGGTTTTTGGCTATTTTTTCTGAAACATTTTGGCTAAATAACATTACTTTTTTTTTGACAAAGGGCTAAATAACATTACTCTTTGTTTTATTATCTGTTTTTCTTTACAAAATATTGTGTTGTTTTTATTGCTCTCTTTTGATAAAAAAAACCCTCTATAAGTTTATCTATTATTTGGTAAATTTATCTTATTCACGGAATGGAGCACAAAACACGTACAACATATACCAACAAGGGTTCGTCCGAGTGGTAACTGGATTCGGATCCCACCCCAATGTCTCATGTTCGAATCTTGGGTGTGACAAAAACTTTGTTGGGAGGGAAGAACCACACGGGCTGGGAAAGCCGGATACTCATGACCAGCCAGGTTCTCCGACGTAAATTAGTCATCGATAAAACTGCTGGAAACTACGCACCAATTAGATGGTAACAAAAAAAACATGTAAAACATGTAGTTGTTGTGGACTTGACCAACATTTGACCTATCTAAATGCCAACTCAAACACGCTATCTATATACATACTTTATACTTCATCGTAGCAAATAAATAGTGGGGAGAAATAATACTTGTCAAGTCACTAGTGGAAAAAATATATTTTATAACTGTCATTCATATCGGTTAAAAATGACCTGATGTTAAAAGTGACGTGGTGGCAGTTTTGTAATTAAAATTACAATTTTTATATCGGTTGCCACATAACCGATATAGAAAGTGCAAAAACCATCTTTCATATCGGTTCCATTGCATAACCGTTATAGAAAGTGCAAAAATTTAGGCTTCCATAACGGGTCACAAAACCACCCGTTATAGAACACAAAAAAAAATTAGGCAATGAATGGCTTACTCCAAAACCCTCTCGCATTCACAGGTCGATCTCTTCCCCTCGCATTCTAGCTTTTCATTCACTCTCGTTTTCACCCTTCTCTCCCTAACTCTCCTCTCTTCTCCCTTGAACCTCCTATCTCCGCCCCAACCATCTCCATGTGTTGCCGTAGCCCTCGCCTTCTCTCTCTCTCTGTGTTGTTGTTACCGTAGCCTGCTGTCACCGTCGTCTGCCATCACCGTCGCTTGTCGTCACCGTCACACTTTCCCTACGTTGCCATTGCCATCGCCGTCTAACAATGAGTTCTTTTGCTTTTCAATTCTGGTATTAAATTCGTTCTTCGTTTCACGTGTGTGTGTGTGTGTTTCTTTGTTTTGATGGCTTGGTTTTGGATCTGAATAAATATGTGTGTGTTGTTTGCGATTGGATCTGGTAGATCACAGAGTTATGCTTGCGAGATTAAGGCCTCGCAAGATACGGTCAGCTTACAGAAAGAACAGTAAGTTTCTGGCCTTCAAGATCTTGCAGTTCTTACAGGAGGAACATTAGGTTTCATGTTCTCGATCTGAGGTTACTGCTGCATTAAATCTATCTTATGAACATGTCAATAATACCTTTCTTGTGTCCTAATAGCTTATCACTGAAGAGCCACTACAAAAAACAGATCAAATAGCGGGGGTTTTTAAGTCAATTAGCGGAGGTTTTTAACCTCCGCAAATCAAACTGCGGGGGTTTTTAAAACCGCCGGAGTTTCAAGTCCCGCAATCATTTTGCGGGGGTTTTTAAAAAACGCTGGTATCGAGACTATTTGCGGGGGTTTTACTGCGGGGGTTTTTAACCCCCACGATTAGTGGGGGTTATTTTGTGGGGGTTTTTTAACCTCCTCTAAATGTTCTATATAGAATCTTAATACTCTTTTGTTATTATTTATAATTAAGAAGGTTTTCCCTTCACCTCTTTATTAGCTTCTATTACAAACACCCAGTGTTATATACAATAAATTTAATCAAAGTACTCAAAACTTCATGAAAAATATAACCATGAGAATTTAATCAAAGTGCTCAAAACTTTATTTAAAATATAACCATGATACATAAATGTATTTCAAATATTCAGTGTAATACAAGTTAAAAATCTATCATAGCTTAAAACAATCTTATTTTAAAAGATCCTTCCTAAAAAACATTAACCAATGCTACAACTTCATATTTCTCTCTTTCTTGTCTTGCTAATTCTTGGCTATATTCTCCTTAGCAATAGTCTCTACCATTTTTATGGAGTCTTCTAACGTCCTCTTGTTTAGTTCATTCAGCTCCTCAAAGCAATGGGGGTGTATTACTCCCTTTAATAAAGCCAATCGGAAGATTCATTTCCATGCACAAATCAATGTTTCAAATCTAATAACATAGAGAGTATATATATATATATATATATATATATATATATGATAATGTTAGCTAAGAAGAAGTAGATTAACCAAAACAGCAAAAATGTGAAGAAACAAATGCTATAAGTGTTTCCAATTATAAGAAAATAGACATTACCTTTAATGTGGCATCAATGCTCTCCCTTTGAGCCACTACAAGCATTCCTTGAGCTTGTTGTCCTAGTTCAGTTCTCAAGAGATGAGCCAAATCATTGTAATTATCTGTTTTAAAAAATCAATAGCACAAGTCCAAATCATAGTTATTATTTTAAAAACTAACATACGTCATGAAGTGCAAACGGCCACATCAGCAGCTCTAAAATAAAAATGTCTATTTTCGTGAAGTGCGAAAAATTCACAGGTCTACTGCAAATAACCTATGTGCTGCAAAGCAACCAAACTATCCTAAGCACAAAATATTTTACTCAACTAATCAAACAAACTGAGGTAAAAAAGGATGCTTACAAGTAGTATATTTCATGATAAAAAGACTAGGATCAACAGGTTTTTGAACAATTGGGTGCTCTCCAAGCCTTAACACTTGACAAAGCTGCAAAAAAACTGGTCCAAGCACATATCTGGACAACAAAGAAATGAACAAACAACATTCACAAAAACAGATACGTTGTGATATAAGTAACCCAAATATTGGAAAATATAAGTAGTGTCAAAACTCTAGTAACAAAAGTTAAAAGTATACTCACACAATTGTCGTTAATAAGTTTGAAAAATCAATAAGAAGGAATGGCTTATTTTCAAGCCTGCAAGAAGAAACACAATTTCAGCATGAAAAATAAAATATTGCAAAGAATAAAGAAAAAGATATGATGCAATCAAACTATTTAACAGTTTACAATGTCAATTAATATAAGACAATCTCACAAAGGCCTCTATTACAACTAGTAGTCGGGTCATATGACTATGTCACGTAGACCTTCCAACACATGATTTCAGCATATTTTCAATCAGAAAGAGTTTACCTCTCTCTTTAGTTTCTTACAATGTAGTTGTAATAAGTAGCCTCTGACTCTGTCTATATGCCTTCCCATCAAACGAAGTAATGGTTTCATAATATTGAAAAGACAATATTGCTACATTAGTAGGAAATTCATCCATAAATTGGAATTGGAATTGGAAGCTCAAGCTCAAATAGTCATTCTAAATGAAGTTAAGAACCAAACTGTCTTAACATTGTTTCCTAATTCCTATTTCAAATTCTACCCTGACTACATGCACCCTAATCTTAAATGCTATCTGTTAGAACGGGGTGACCTCCTATAACTGTAACTGACTATGGCAGGTTAGTTAGTAGTTAGAGGAATACCTATTATAGGAGAAGGAGAGATGAAGTAAGCAGTTAGTTTGTTGTAAATGTGTTTTGGGATGGTTCAGGCACCTCGAATAGCCTGTGAGATTCTGTAACAACATTCAATGGGGAGTTTTGCCCAATTCTTGAATAATACAATCCTTTTCCTCTCAATTATTGGCTCCAGTTCTATCACTATCTCATAAATCTAGAAAAATAAAATATAGAACCACAATCCAACAGATGAATAATAGTTCACCACAAAAATACACCAAAATGACTTGTGTCCCACACGAATGCACGCCTTTGCGCCGGTAGGCTAGCCTATCATAACCGGTAGATATGCAGGCTTAATTTTAAAGCAGACAAGTGATAAAAACAGATATCTTTTATCTAACCAAAAAATTGAAAAATAATGGTTTGATATATATATTAAGATCATTATCGGAACAGCTTAGGACAAGGGATCTTCAAAATTTTCACATCATGCAGTCATTCATTTTCACATCATGCCAGTTGTCTTAATAAGTACAGCTGGGAAACTAACTATTATTAACTAAGCAACTGAATCTGTTGCTGAGTGGAACTGTTGGTGAGTTAACTTGTGATGTGAGGTGCTCATATTGACATTCTCTATCAATATTAAACATTTAAACTTATTATTGGACTACAATTATGAAACTAATGAGGAATGGCCTGAAGAAAAGTAGCTGAACTTGACATATTCAAGTCTACCACTGTAATAAGTTCAATGACTCTGACATGAGGTATACTATGCCAAATGAGAAAATCAATTAATATTAAACAACAAAAAGTTCGGGAAGCCATCACTTCAACTACATTACATCCTGTATGTGGAATCAGTAATAATGAGGTTTAATAAAGAAAAACCTCTATCTAAAGTCCTTTGACGGGAAGCAGAGAACTCGTTTTGAACCAATCTTACATAACTGCCGGATAATTTGCTCTGTTAGCCATAAATAAGGAAAACCGTAAGTAGAAAAATATGCAACGAAAACAAGAGTGTAGAGTGACAAGAGAAACAAACGAAATGCTCATGGAAAACACAATAAAGATGGAGATATCCCTGTAGAATGGTAGTAAAGATGGACTGGTTAAGAATGACAGATTATCTCTTCTTTTCTCTCATTTAGTGAGAAAAGATTTTTTTGCAGGGATTGAAGTGGAAGCCTTTCTTTACAGGGCTTTCCTTCCACTGAAATGCAATTAGATCACAAAGAAAAGTCAGATTCTTGAACCATATAATATCACAATAATATTTGTCTTAAAAAAAGGAACTCACCAAATAAAGGGGATATGCAAAGATGGGGAAAGGCAAAATGAATCTCGTAAATCATGTCATGATGTCTAAATTCATGTAAACATTCTCTGTCAACTGAGAATATGACAGAAACCAAGGACCAGTCAGTCCAGCCAATGATGACACCTCATATAACACATTTACTATTGAAGATATCATTTGCTACAAAGGTGATGAAGAAAACCATACTGGAATCAATATAAATGGCCAGACCTCAGTCATATTGGAAACAAATCATATTTGAACCAAATACATATATTAAGAAAAAGGAATCAACAATATAAAAAATGTTTCCAAAATGAGAGCTACAATAAAGAATCCAATAAGGAATCCAATATATCATTGTAGAAATCAATAAATTATCAACTATAAAATTATATATTTGGTATTAGAATTGAATACAAAAAATTGTTGTTGTGATAGCATTTAATAGTCCAAATCAGAATATCATTGTAGTGATACCTTTTCATAGGTTCCAACATTATTGATAAACAGGAAAAAGAATAGAAGAGAAAGGTATTTAATAATCAGTCTTACTTTGATAGCTTGCATGACCATCAATGCAATGAGCCCGCCAAATAGCTCTCCTGCAAATAACGAAACCTAATGAAACTTGGTGCAAAGCTCACTGAAATTAGATAGAACAAAATATGCCCATGGCTGAGGCCTGATAAAAAACCAAGTGGCTATTGAGTAACAAAATGATAAGGTAAACCTTCAAACCTCTTTCCTTCACAACAATGGAAACCCATGGAAATTTGCTTTCACTCGGTTACTAAAAATAATTTTGAAAAGAAATAATTGTTTAAACAGAGTGATTATGGATGGAGGAAACCTGGAAAAAACCTAAACCAGTAAAATTAAATAAGCCCTATGACTCAATAGAAAACAATTAAGAACCCAAATGAAACATTGAATATTCCAGGAACGTCCAAAGGGAGCACACCTTTTCTCGTATAGTTTTTTATTTCCACAACAAAGAGGGTGCCAACTTCTCGCTGCAAAGAAGCATCGAAGAACTGATTGGCTGAAAGAAGACAACAATATACAAAAAAAAAAGATGAAAAAGAAGGAGAAATCAACAGCAAAAGGATCAAATCATGTGAAATCAAAATCCATGAACCTCTTGCGAGACGAATCGAAGAAACCCCAAATCCGAATCGAAGAAACCCCAAATCATCTCGTTGCTATGATCCACACGGATCTTGAGACGATAATGACAACCAAGGAGGACGGTGTGGAATCTGCATAAAATCATTTTAGGGTTTTGCAATTAGTGAAATTTGAGACAAATTAAGAAAATTAATAGAATACCTGAGTAGAAGAAGGTTGTAGCGGTGAAGAGGCAGAGATACGACGGTGAACGGCCTAGAAACGGCGGAGGAAGGCGGAGGTCGAGGGAGGAGAGTATTGCTGAGATTGAGAAGTTGGTTTACGATTTGGGGAAATGTGAGGGCGCTGGTGGGGGAGGATGATGGGTGTGGGTGGAGGGTGAGGGTGGGGAGTGTGGGTGGAGGGCGATGGTGGGTGGAGCCGTGGAGGGCGATGGTGCGAGGGAAGCGTACGAAGGAGCAGAGTGAGAATAGAAAGCGTATGAGGAACGTGAATGCAACGAGAAGAGTGAAGGTTTTTTTTTTGTGAAGCAGTCAAAGTGAGAAGAGGGAACGTGAAACTGATGGGAGGGAAACAGGTTTAGCGAAAAAAAATTTTGTTTTTTTATTTTATATTTAGCGGGGGTTTTTCTTGACATTTAACGGGGGTTTTAAAACCTCCGTAAATTGAATCAACATTTTCAACTTCCTGACCGAGGGGTTCCTTTTTTATTGTTAAACTGAGGGGGTTTTTAAAACCTCCGCAATAAAACCCCCGCTATTTGATCCGTTTTTTGTAGTGAGCTTGGCATGAATCTTGAAAAGGTGGATCTGGATATGCTCGGCACCTGCAAAAAAGTAAGATTTCAGCTCAATTTGTAAAGCATTACATTTGAATCCACCGTAGAAATTTAGTAGACTTGCGGTCATTATTCTTCAATAAATGACTGTTGTAGATGTTAGCTTTCCTGAAGCAAGCTTTCAAGCTCGGAATAAGTTCTTTCACAACCTGATAGTCATAGTCTATTGGGTGTATGTAGATGACTAACTAGTGTTCTTAATGTTGCAGGTGACAATTTCTAAGGATGACACTGTTGTTCTTGATGGGGCGGGTGACAAGAAAGGGATTGAGGAAAGATGTGAACAGATTAGGTCAGCAATTGAAAATAGCACTTCTGATTATGACAAGGAAAAGTTACAGGAAAGATTAGCCAAAATTTCTGGGGTATGATGCAGCCAAAGGTCAATCAGTGGTCCTTGTCTTGTTTTTTATTGATTGTATTTGTGTTTTTGCTGATTCTGCTGACATGTATGTATTATTTTCCTGCTTGATGATTAAGTGAATATGTTGATATGGTTAAAGCTGGAATCATAGACCCCTTGAAGGTTATTAGAACAGCCTTGGTTGATGCAGCCAGGTAGGAGGATGTTAAGAAACTAGCTATAAACATAAGATATAGATGTATGTTGTTTTTTAAGTAGCTTGCTTATATCAATGTTTTTTGTGCAGTGTTTCATCTTTGATGACCACAACTGAAGTTGTTGTAGCTGAACTTCCAAGTGATGATAAAGGTGCTCCATCTATGCCTGGCATGGGTGGAATGGATTATTAGCCAGCTTCTATTTGATTGAGATGAATACATTGGAATATAGTCTTGTACTTGTTCGTTCTGATAGGGTGAGTCAAATGATGATTGGTAGGAACAAAAATGGGTTAATATATTGTTGACTATTTGCTTTTATGCATATCATGCTTGATTTACTAACCTTAATTTCAGGTACTAGTTGTATGCAGCTATAAAATTGAAGTGCTTACTTGTAACCAATGATGAGATGAGAGATCATCTATTTCAACTTCTTGGAAATGACTTCTTTCCCAAGTGGAAAGAGAGGCATCAGGTGAACAAAACTCTTTGCAAATAATTTTTTCTTATTTCGTACTGTTTGTATATATTTAATGAAATAAGAATAAAAATTTACATTATGATCTTTGGTTTTGGCTTTTCTTTCACTGCAATTTACATATATGCTTGTCTTACCGTTGGAATTCGTATCTTTCTGAATTTTAGGTACGATTCAGTTTTGCTGATTCTGGTCCAGAGTTTCACATGCCACCTCCTTGTTCTATTGTTATTCAGGTAAGAAAGGTAAATCCTTATGTCTTTTGGTACTTACTAATTAATCTGTCATTATGTCTTTTGGTACTTTTTGTTTAGAAAGTAACCAATGATTAGGAAGTTCTTCCCATGAGTTATTAGAACATTGATTAGGTAGTATATTTTCAAGTTGCATGACATTCATGTTTTCTTATGTAGTGATTGTTTTAATTATCTTTGAAAGGTGGTTGTTTTAATTTTCAAGTTGCATGACATTCATGTTTTTTGTGAAGTTACTGAATATATTGAAATGTGGTTTTAAGTGTTGAAGTAGTAGCAGTTAAAGAAGTCCTATAAACTGAATTATTGTCTTTGTGATTTTCAGTGGCTCTATTTGTATTATTGAGTTTGGCTTTGCTACTAAATTTGTAATTGTGGTCTATTTAAATGTACATAAATATGATTGCATCATTGTCATTAGTTGTAATATAATTTGATACGTTGAAATTTTTCTTGGGAATATTAGCACTGAATCTTCCTGGATGCATCATGATGCATTAGCTCCTCCTTGGATTATATATCTCAAATAGTTGCCTGTATAGATTATGCGTTTTCCATTTTCCCATAGATATCATTTGGGTGATGGTTTGTCTGCACTTATAATGCTTAATTATTGTTAGTTTATTTAATTTTCAGGCATACTGGCAACCACATAACAGAGCCGTTGCCAGAAGAATCCAGAACATGGGATGGAGAGCTGATGGTGGTCTGTGGCTTTTTGTTCGTGGATTTTGAATGATCTGGGGTGGAGTTATGTATATGAATTTGAATGATCTGTGGTGGAGTTATGTAGGATAAAGTTGTGTTGGATTTTACTCAAAAAGAAAAGGTAGTCCCAGAAAAGAAAGGATATTGCTTAGCTTCATTCGTGGATTTTGAATGATCTGTGGTGGAGTTATGTATATGAATTTGAATGTTATATTGCTTAGCATCATTTGTTTAATGAATTTGAATGATCTGTGGTGGAGTATATGTAACAGGGTTTTTGTGTTGTGTTTCTATCATTTCGTTGCTTCTATGTACAGAGTATTGTTCCATGTATATTGCTGAACAGAAACCAGTTTTTTTTTAAAAAAAAAAACCTCGACTTTTCATATCGATTCTGATAGAAAACCGATGTTAAAAATCAGTATTCATATCAGTTCCCATATAAAACTAATGTCAAATATAAGCGAAAACTGACTTTTCATAACGATTCTAGGGGAAACCGATATAAAAACAGTTTTTCATAACGGTTCAGGAACCGATATGAAATGTCCCTATTTTTTATATCTCTTTTTTCGGCATCGGTTCCGGAACCGATATGAAATGTCAATTTTAACCGATATGAAATGCCTTTTTTCCATTAGTGTGTGTAAGTAGTATGAGAAAAGAAAAAAAGATATATAGAGAAAGACATGTGTTGGATGAATTTTTAAAATTAGAGGTATTCAAATATCAAAATATTAGGTTATTGGTTTTTCATCAAATGATAGTTTAAGTGATTTACTTTTGACAAAAGTTTAAGATCAGCCTTGATTTTAATGAAAAACAACCAAACATAATTTCTATTTACAAAATCACATTTCTAGTATTAAACGCATATCATAAAATTCAACCTAGCAGACGACACATGTAATCCAATTTTGATATCTGATGCTCTGGAAATGAGAAGCGGAACTGATGCCAGCCAACATGGCTCTGAAGACTCGACTTTGGTGAGCTTTTATAGATTGCAAAGGCTTGTTATCACAGGAATCACATGATGAATTGAACCAAAAGTTAAGTACATTCCATTTGCTGACTTAGATTCACCGCTTTCTTGTTTCCATCTAGTGAAGCTAAATAATCTATGCATTTGCTTTTCATGTGTTCTGCAAAAAATATAAGAAAAAATCAACTTGATGGCATCTATAAACTCATGTAACAAGTAACAAAATAACACTATCAACATTTGCCGAGGACCTACATTTTGTCGGCTTAGATGACATAGCAAATAAACACTACACACTATTATACGATACGCTCGAGTTTGAATCTGAGAGTCGACATCCTCATATTACTAAAACTATCAATGCAACCAAAAGGACAACAAACTACAGGGATTTAGCCATTAAATTTTTTTACCATACCATTTTTAATTACAAAAACTTCAATTTATTTTTGTTTTTAAAGTTTAGATACAAAATAGTAAAAAAAACTTATTTTTACCGATTCCTATACAAGTGTTTAAAAGCAAAAACAAAGAAAAAACTTGACATTTCAGTAGTTAAATTTGAAAAACAAATGCTAAAACAAAAAAAATGAATTTCTATTTTTAAATCCTTAACTAGCTAGTATTTTTGCCAGACCCAAAGTGAAAATAACAAAACCCAACTGCCCCAAGAACGGTTTATTATGATAAAATATTTTCTGCTTTCATATTACATATAAATAAACATAAATTTCCATGTACTAAAAAAACATATAAATTTCCATTAAAAAGTTTCAAGGCAGACAATAAAATATGAGACTTTTAAAGAAATAAAGTAAATACACAACATCTACCTGAAGTGGATTTAGAAATCTCGTCTTCCTAAGTGTCCCGAGCATTGTCTTTACCACAGAACACACAATATATCTCTCCAAACTATTTTTTTCTGCTCTTTCATCAATGCTGAATTGGTGTATTCCAACCATCTTTCCACTTTTAATCCCGTTAATTTCTCAATAATGTTAATAATAATAATAATAATAATAATATTATGAAGAAACATAAAAAAGACTTGAAATTCTTAATCACCCACCCGTCAAACGTGGAGAGTAGTAAGGAAATAGGAGAGGAACGTTGTTCTCTTATTTTTGTGAATCTCCACATGGTTTCTCTCTTTTATAGAGAGTGGTGTATGTCGTATGTGTTATTGCAATGTGAGAGGAAAACGATTTGGTCTTCTGCAGAAGCGATTCACGGGTGTTGCGTGAAGCGGTGAGAATGTTGGAGCAGAGGCGTGCCTGGTTGTAGGGAACCACATATGATTCACAGTGGAGTGGTTGCAGTAGCAGGGGACCACGTACGATTCACAATGGAGTGGTTGGAGCAGAAGCGTGCCTAGGTGTAGGGGACCACGTACCAGTAAAGTGGTTAGAGCATAAATAAGAGAGAAATATCATGTGTAGAGAAGAAATAAGAGAAAAAGAAGAGGAGCAGTTGAGCTGTTGCGGAGAAAGAAAAGAAGAAGGAAGGAAGAGGTGGGTCTTGGACTGTTGCAGCCGTGGGCAGCGATTATATTTAGAAGATAAAGAGGAGACATGTTTTAGGGTTTGAGATAACGGTCATTTTTTAATTTTTTTTGGTTTGGGCCTTTTTAATTTTTACTTTAAATAAATGGGCTTTAGTAAAATAAGCTTTTTTTATCTTAATATTTTTGTTTGAAGATTAAAACTGATTCAATTTAAATTGAAATTTAGTAAAAATGAAAACTAATATAAAATTATTGAGTATTGTATTCTAATTTAATGTTCCCTATTTTAATTTTCTAATATAATTTTGAGTAAGACTAAGGTCCACTTTGGTAATTTCACACCCAAAAGTAATTTTGGTCCAATGCATCCAAACAACATGAATCGACAAAAATCACTTTTAACACAACATAACCAAACAAATTATATTATGTTCAACTCATTTTTACCTAAAATAAATTCTCTCAAAACCAATTCTTTCAAAATCAATTCTTGGCTCTACTTTGATCTCGCTTCTTGTTCTATTTTGATTTGAAATTGAAATTCACGAGCTAACAAAAATGAAAGTTTGGAGGAGAAACTTGCAGAAAAGAAGTTGGAGGAAAAAGTTGTTGGTGCGACGGATTAGAGAATAGGAAGACTGCCATTTAGAGTTTAAGTTATTAGTGTGGGCTTGGATAAAAATCCGAATAGTAGACAAATGTGTTAACAACTAAAAGATAAAAAGCAACCTTTTAAGCATGCAGCCTAAGCCGTGAACATCTCAAGCTTACAAAATGGTGAAAACGTATTTGGACCAAAAACAAATAGTCTTTTGGTTGAAATGTGCACTAAATCTTGTAATAAATTTCGGACCAATCTTGTCACATAATTCTAGTGGTTAAACTATTTTAATTTTCACATAATTCTGACCAATCTTGTCACATATGAAGTGACTTACACCAGCTCCCATTTGGTTTAGTCCACCATTACTATACTTCTAAGAGAATTTTTAGCGAAAGAAACTATGAAAGTTTCTTATAAAGTTTAGTACACCCATTTTTTTCTTTTCACCACTATAGTTGATTTAGGTGACATCAAGTAAACTAAAATATTAGTTGACTGTAGTGAAATAGCACACCCACAAAATGGGTAAACTAACAATAAAAAAGAATTATTTCTCTCTCATCAACATATAAAAAATATAAATAAGTGGGGCCAAGTTCGATTCCTTATTAATAATTTTCATTGGAGCAAAAACCACTTGAATCAACTAAAAATTGCTTAAATCCTACGTGACTGTTTGAATCCACAAAAATCACTTTAGTTTACCCTTTTAGTTTACCCCATTAAAAATGCTGGAACAGATAAAAAGCAATCAAATCCTTGGACACGCATATAGTAAAAGTGTAAAATGTATTTATTCATGAGAAAGAGAGGGGGACAAACAAACCATTATAGACTTATAGGAAAAAACTAAAAATCAAAACATTGAATAAAAGAAAAAATGATTTGGAGGACTCAAATATAATATGTCAACTAACCTTATCATATTTAATATTATTATTACAAAAACACCCTTTAAGTTTTTTTTTTTTGATAAGTAATGTCAGTAGAAGTGGGGGAATATTAGTTTTCGGGGTTTGAACCCAGGACCTCCTTCTTACACTCTTTTGGTGCACCCTTAAGTTAATTCTTTAATGTTGTGTCCGTGAAGAGAGAGGATCATTGTTACACAATGTCATTGTCTAACTATTATGTACTAGAAATAATTACTTTTCACGTAAGCCTGAACTAATTATTTATGGTACATAATAGTTAGACAATGACATTAATTGTAAAATATATGAAAAATGTATACTCAAAGTTGCTTCTTTTGGTAATGGTTAAAATTTTCCATTAATCTTTATCTGAGCAAGATCAATCGGGTTCTCAAACAAGCATTGCGAATTTGCATCTCTGTCTTCTCTTTTTATCATTTAAAATTATACGGCTTAGCAGCATAAAAGTGTGTGGTAGCAAGCAAATATAATTTAGAGTGCTTGAAAAAGTATAATTCTCTGTAGTAATGTATCCTGACGTTCGTTTTTATAGGTTGTAATGAATACAAACGACTACGGTCTTCCTCTTGATATTTGGAGCTTGGGATGCACAGTTCTTGACATGGCAACATCAAAGCCTCCTTGGAATCAATATGATGTGCAATAATATTGGCCATTCTGAACTAGTCTTGATCAGTTACATATTTGTTGTGATTTTGTTTGGCCAATCGTAACATTGTTTTTTGTTGTGGGATTCAACAAGTCGCCACAATATTCAAAATTAGTTTCAGTTTTGTCACGATTGACAAGAGAGTTTTTTTGTTGGTACAAAACTACAAATACTTTTTTAACATCAAATTTTGAGTGACGATATGTATATGTAGGCTTAAGAAATTAATAAGATAGTGATTCTATCACAAGTTTGCTGTTGAAATTATTTTTTATTTTACATATTAAAATATCAAAAGAAATAAGTTAGTTTAATTAGAGAATAAAAGAAAAATAAATATGTTAAAATCTCAATTTTAAAAACAATCTTTAAATAAAAATTGTTAAATCTTCAAACTTAAAAAAAATTATTTTATATAACTTTTTTGCGACTACTAAATTTTAAAAGTATTCTCCTAATTTTTTTTTGAATTTAATGTTTTTATAAGAAGACAATAAAAATTGTTAAAACAGCATTGAGTTTTTAAAGAAGACAAACTTTTTTAACTCCATTGTTCTGCTTTTAGATTTGACTATGCGGTCGGTCGAAAAAGCTCCATCTTCAATAAACATGCAGCATACAAGCGCAGTGCACTCAGTCTGTTTTCATTAACATCTTAATGAAGTTAGTTCGGTTCAGTAACCGAATTGGGACAAAACGTTTGGTTCGTGAACTATCTCTAAAACGTTAGTTCGGTTTGCAAACTGTATACAACAGTTCGGTTCTATTTCAGTTCGTTCAGTTCAGTTCAGCAGTTCGTTTCAGTTTAACAGTTTTTTTGAACAACCCTAATTATATGTACCACGGCCACCATGTCTTGTCAACATATAATAAAATGTCTTATGTTTACCAGATGCAATGAAGTCTTGCATAGATGGGGGAGTTATAATTTTCACAAATATCATAAGGAAATCAATTGGGGGGGGGGGGGACAAGAAAATGATCATCACCAAGTTCCTATACTTTGAAGCCAAAAGAAGCAACTCAAACATTTACTTGGAACAATCTCGATCAAACATCTATTTCCTTAATCCGGTGCTTCATAGGTCTAGAGTAAGTAAATATCAAACTGTTGATGAATAAGTGTGTAGCGACCGAAAAATCCGGAGGAGGGATTCTTCGTTGCTTTTGAACAATGGAGCCGCCATCAATATTTATTTTTAGGAAAACATTGAAAAAACCCTTTGTTTTTGGGTTCGGGGGTCGATTAAGTGCGAGGAAGGTACTAGCACCCCGCAACATCCTAAAAAGGTTACCTTTTAATTTAATGTGTAGAAAAAGTTAGTTTTAAAAGAAGATACTTTATTTACCCATTTTGATTGTTTGCGAAGAAGAAAAAAAAAAGAAAGGAAGACTTAATAAAAATTTTAGTTTTTTTGCGCTCGACGGGAGTGGGCCCCCGCTCCTACGTATCTCCGGGTGCGATGGAGAAATCAAAGCTACGTAGTTCTTGGGTAGAAAAAATTTGTGTGTTGGTATTTTTTATTTATTGAAAAGTTTTTGCGAAAACTAGAGACCGTTCATGGTGACCAAACAGATAAATCCAGAGTGGTCGTCATTAATGGCTTATTCGAAAAAGAAGGTATCTACAGCGTTTAAACGGGCGGGGCCCAGAGTGACTATTGTAAATACCCGGTTAGTGATTGAGCGTTGGTTCGTTTGAAAACGTGCTTACCGGGAAGCGTGATAAAAAAGGAGTCGGAATTATGTTTGTATTTTATTAACTAAAAAAAATGAAGTTTAGGCGGATGTTTGCGATGATCAAACGAGTAACCTCAGAGTGATCACCGCTACTAATCCACTGTGAAAAAAAGGAAGGTTAGTCCTAACGGTCAAACAAGCAAGGCTCAGAGTGACCACTAGTAACAAACTATTTTTTACGCGAATTCGATTATTCGAGAGAAAGAAAAAAAAACGGTTTGGAAGCATCACGTTGTGAATAAAAGCGGAATAGGTGATAAAAGGGGGTGCAAATAGCGTTTTGACGCCAAAACGAGTGCTGGGGGTGCAAATAGCGTTTTGACGCCAAAAAACGATTGTTTGATTTTCTTTGACTAATTGGTTTGTTTATTTTTGAAAAAAAAACGGTTTTGATTGACTTGATTCTCGCCTACGTTAGAAGAAAGCGTTTGGTGAGAAAAGATTTGTAAATTTGTAAGGAAATGTTTTCTTTTTTTTTGAAACATTGTCATGGTTATGTTTTTTTTAAAAAAAAGGGTGCTTTTGTTTTTTTGGAAAATGATTGTTATTGTTATTATTTTTTGAAAAGGGTAGTGGTATTAGTATTTATTTTAAAAAAAACATTTTTTTTAGTGTTTTAAAAAAAGGGGCTTTATTTAATCCGAAAATAAGCAATATTTAAATAAAAAACAACAATTTTTTAATATGTACAAAAACAGCAATTTTTTATAAATAAAAAAAAACAGCAACTATTTTAATTAAAAAACAGCAACAATTAATATCAAAAACAGCAATAAAATATATAAAAAAACAGCAACTATTTTAATAGAAAAACAGCAACATTATAATATCTAAAAGAACATGACAACAACAAATTTAAAACAACAAAACAGAAAAACAGCAACAAATAAAATTATCTAAAATGTTACCACAACAAATTTAATTAAAAAAAACAGCAATAATAATATGTAAAAAAAAAAAGCAATAAAACAAGAATTACAGCAACTACAAAGAAACCTTAAAATGTTACAGCAACAATAATATATGAAACCGAAAATTACATTATAAAAACAAATACAGCAAATAATAAAAAAACTATTACAATGTGAATAACATTACATCATAGTACCTTACAAGAAAAATCCAGAAATTGTTGAAGAAAGGTTTTCCCCTTCGGATTCCCTCAAGACAGTGGAATTTGAAACTAAAAAAAATTTGTGAAAAGAAAAAAAAAAAGAACGGGAAGGATAATATTGAACAACAACTCTCAAACTCTTCCTAAACTCTCTTTTTGACAATTGTTTTTTTTGAAAAAAAACTATTTTTTTAGAAATTTCTTCTTCTTCCCTCTTTTTCTCCAGAACCAAAAAAAAATCCGTCCTTGCTTCATGGTCTTGGCCCCTTATTTATACTAAAAGATCGAATCCCTCCTTCATTTTTTGGACTACTTTGTACAGTAGTTTGTTACTGTGGCTTGACATTTCGTGATGACTGAGAAGGATATGATGACCTAGGGTTTTGTGGAGAGTAGTTGGTGAAGGGGTATGGGCATGGTAGAGGAGATGGTTTTTTTTTATGTGAGAAATGAGAGTGAATCCGTGAGTGAGAGAGAGATGTGAAGGAAAAAAAATGATGGAGAGTGTGAGAGAGATGGGTCGTAGGGATGGGGAGAGAATGAGAGGTTGAGTGTGAGTTGTGTGTGATGGAGAAAGAAAGAGAAAATGAAGGTTGAGTGTGAGAGAAGGAGAGTGAGAGTCGTAGAAGGGAAGAGGAAGTGATGTGAGAGATGAAAGAAAGAGAAAGTGAAGTGAGTGGGTGTGAGAAAGAGAGAGTGAGCCGTAGGAAGAGAAGAGAGAGGGGAAAGGCGTGTATAGGGAAGAGAAATGTGGGGAAGTGGGAGTTGAGAAAAAAGAGGAGAGGTGGAGTGTGGGAAAGGAAAAAGAATGCAATTTCCAAGGAGGAAAAAGGGGGAGTGGGGCGAATTTTTAGGAGGGGAAAGGTGAGTGAATGTGGATGATTTTTTAGGGAAAGGGGGGGATTGAATGTGGATGGTTTTTAGGGTAAAGGGGGGGGTTAAAATTTTTTTTTTTTTTTGGTGGTGGCCGAATTTAGGGTTAGGAAGAGGGAAAGTTAGGGTTTGGTGAGTTGGGTCATGGGTTATGGATTGGGTGGATGGGTTAGGGTTTTGGTGAAGGAGTGTTAGGGTCATGAGAATTGGGCTAGGGTTTTGGAATTGGATTGGGTTTTAGATGGCCCAATCCCGATTGCACCTCTAATCTTTTTTTAACAAACCCCCCTATTTCCTCCTTGGCTTATTTTTTGTTTCTTTACTTCTAAATAAAATATTTTTTGATGATTAAAACTCATAGCAATAAAAACAAGAAAATAATACATGACATAAAAAAGATTATTATTTTTAATAAATAAAATCTCTCAATTATGATCGGTCAAAATTAGGGTATTACAGCTGCCCCTCTTTATTTATATTTTGCTAGGAAATCGGAGGGGTTCCGAGTTTCTCGAGGAAAATAGAAATAAAGATAACAAGACGCTAATTTTGTCCAGACTGAGACTTTTGGTTTTTTTTTTTGAAAATTATGAAAACTGGGTTGACTTGGAGAGAAAGTAAATAAGGATTGCTGGGGATCTGAAGGAGCACTGAGGCTCTGATGGTCTAATTCAGAATCAATGCTTGACGCATCGACTTGAGTTCGACTGAGGGACCGTCGGGGTCTGAAGGGAATGCGTAAGCCTGAGGGACCGATGGGTCCGAAGGAGCGCAACTAGCTTATGGTACTAGTAATACGGTCTGTTTGTGGGGTGGCCTTTTTTCGAGCGGCCGCGAAGGACATACACTGAGTCTTAGGCTGACACAGCTAGTCTGAAGGACCTGGGGTCGGGCGATCCGTCGCGCTCAGTGTCGACTTAGTGATCTGGTGGTATGGTTCGAAGTCGTTGCTTGGACGTGTTAATTCGAATTGACCTGAAGGACCTGGGGTCGGATGATCCGTCGTGCTCAGTGTCGACGTAGTGATCTGGTGGTAGAGTTTGAAGTCGTTGCTTGGACGTGTTGATTCAAACTGAACTGAAGGACCTGGGGTCGGTTGATCGGTCGGTTGCTCGATAACGCGACATGCGATCTGGATTGAAGGACCGTTGTTGGTCTGAGGGATCTCTGCTAGACTTGGTGCTAACATTGTGATTTGGTTTGATGTAGGATAGATGCTCGTCGCGTCGACTTTTAAAAACTGGAAGGACCGACACTTAAAGTTGAAAAACAGCAGATGCTATGCATGTAATGTATGCATGTGTGATGATTGGTTTTGAGTGGAATGATGAATGAAATGTAATGGATGACTTTTTTTTTTTTTTTTTGACTATTTTTGCTCTTTTGCTCTTTCTTGACTCTTTTGTTTTGCTCTTTTGCTCTTTTTTGACTCTTTCACTTTGCTCTTTTGCTCTTTTGCTCTTGCTCTTTTGCTCTTTCTTGCCCCTTCTTGTTGATCAACTCGCAGGACTTTCGACGTGAGATACGGGAGTTGCCCAAAGTAGTGCTATTGAAGTGCGGCCTATTGTTATCATTCGCCTTTTTGAAGTGATCTTGTATGTATTTATCTTTTTTGCTATTTTATTTATGAGAGATCGCCTCGTTTATGTGACCTTTAGAAATTTCGTAATAATCTGTAATGCTTGTAGTCATGCACATGTTTCACAATTCAATATCAACTACCATAAAATGTCATTTCAAAAACAAGGGAAAATAAAGAAAAAGGGAAAGTGTTTGACATTAAGACTGGAGCCGAGTGTGCGAAAGGGACACTGGCTTGAGAGCATATTAAGAATTTTGAAAGAAACGAAAAGGCAAAAATACTAAGCAGATCTTTGGGTAGTTAGTGTCCTTGAAGTAACAACGTTGGCCGCCCATATTCATGACCTTGATCAATTCATTATCCGGCTTTTGTTGATTGCCTAAACATTTATTTAGTCCAACCTCCTGACCCTAATTTTTGCCTGGATTGCCCCTTTGGGTTTTCAATCCACCGGGTCGCTCTAATTTTTGCCTAGGCCGCCCTTTCGGGTTTTCAGCCTAGCGAGCTTGTTTTTCTTGGCTCATTTTTTTTTATCTTTATATGCATTTTTAGGCATAGTATTTGACCGCATCAGAATTCATCGGGAGTGGGACGTCTTCGCCCTCTATTTTCATGGGGGTTAGGGCCCCTCCAGAGAATGATTTCTTTACTGCATAAGGTCCTTCATAGCTCAGGGTCCATCTTCCACGGGGATCCTTTTGGATGGGTATGATTTTCTTGGGCACCAAGTCTCCTTGAAATTGTCGGGGACGAACCCTTTTCTGTTAATCTTCCTTTGCTCCTTTCTGATATGACACAAAACAACCATCCTTTTGCTTGATAAGGTTTAATGGAAGTGCTGCTTCCATCGCACGGGGTTGCCCCTGTTGAAGTGTGAAACAAGGTCTGATCTCCATGTAAGGTAAAAAGGAGCATTTGAAGGTTACTATCATCTCTGATATTCTTTTGTTTGTCGCTGCAACTGCCTCATTCATTTTTGGGTGGTACGGGGAGGGGTTATGATGTTCGACTTGGGGTCTCCACACAAACTTTTCCCCACTGTTCGCGATGATCTTACTTGGAAGGTTGTAACGACATACCAAATTCATTAATAATCACTGATTTTCTTACACCGGTGGGTATCTTGTGTCAGACAAGGTGATGCGAGCGAATTTTCTTGATTCGCTGCCCTTTTGGTGTGATGTTCATTCTAACACCTTTTGCCTTCTCTCGTTCCCAAGTTAATCATCTCACTTGATTCCACGCAAAGCTGGACCACTTCATCTTCTTGCTTCATTATTCTCGTTTTCTCTGGAGGAGTTTTATCTTCTACATCTTCCTTAGTTTGGGCTGATCGAAGTTATGATATGAGTCAACGATGTTGTTATTTTCAAAGACAAATTATTTAGATCTGCATTAGTAGAAATTGAAAGAGGATGGAGGAAGAAGCGAATCGAGCGAATGAGCGAAGAAGTTTATGGCAAAATTCAAAATGCTATTTTATTAATATTGATATTGAAAAGAAACATGTGTGCCCTTATTGAAATGTCCTAAGGCCTTGGGCAGAGCCATAGGATTGCATTACAAGAAAATTACTTTGAACTAAAAATCACAAGAAAATCGACGGTCCCCCAATTCATAAGTGCTTCAGATGCAGGATAACGGCGCACAAGGATGATGATGTCCTCTCTAGCATTTTGAACGCCTTCAATAGCATTGACAAATGACTCTTCATGCCCCTAGAAAGGGGTTATTGCCTTCATTGAAGCTCAACCATTTGGATTCGATCAGATCCTGAATCACATGTCTCAGCGCCTTGCAGTTTTCCACTGAATGCCCAATTGCGCCTGCGTGAAAATCGCATGTGGCATTTGGGTCGTAGCCCCTCGGGAAAGGAGGTTCAATAGGTCTCATCGGGCGGGGGGAGATTAAGTTGTGACTGGTGAGGTGGTTGAACATGTCTGAGTAGGATACGGGAATTGGATCAAACGGTACATGCAGTGTTATCAGACCCGGACCGGCCATCGACCCGGTCAAGGCACCGGGTCACTAGACCCGGGGTCGGACCGCGGGTCTCTAGCCGGACCGGCATGACCCGGTCTATATTAAATAAATTCAAAAAATTATAATATATACTAAGAAAGTATACATTTATTAATATAGAAATTTTATTATAATTTTATTTATAATTATACATTTACTAACATGTTTATGAGTGTTGAACTTGAATCAATTTGTCAAAAAAATGTGTGTTTAATCAAAACTATTAATGAAAGAATGTGCAAAAAAAATTAACATATCCGGAATTGATTATATTTAATGAATGCGGGACAGTATCAACAAATAATAGATAGCTTAGTGGTTAAAAAGTTGAAATGTTGAATACTAGGGAGTGGGTTCGAACCCCACCCAAGCCTTTTTTGTGAAAACATGCAAAATTTATAATTGGTTCATCTTAAAAAAAAAAAAAAAGAGGATTAACCGGTCCGACCCGGTTTCCACCGGATTTTCACCGGTCCGATGACGTCATCACCGGGCCAACTGCAGATCCGGTCCTGCACGCTGCCCGGCCCGGGAAGACCACCGGGTCCCGGTCCGACCGGTCCGACCGGCCGGTCCGGACCGGTTCTGATAACACTGGGTACATGTTTCCTTTCTGGATAGTTTGGTGGCCCGTGGATTCTACTTGTTTGGGTAGAGAAGCGCAGGGCTTGGGGACGGTTTTTGGAAGCGTAAGAGGCTTTCCCTGGTCCTGTTATGGAATTGGTTTCTCCTTCATCGTTTTCGGTTGAACCGTGAGTAATTTTCCCGTTTCTCATTCCGCTTTCTAACCTTTCCCCTATAGTGACCATGTCTGAGAAGTTAGAGGATACACTCCCAATCAACTTGTCATAGAAGGGTGACTGCAAAGTGTCCCTGAACATGGATACCATCTCCTTTTCCAGTAAAGGTGGTGCCACCTGCGCTGCTAGTCCTCTCCAACGTTGGGCGTACTCCCTGAATGATTCATGGTTTCTTTTCACCATATTCTGCAACTGTGCTCTATCAGGAGCTATGTCGATGTTGTATTTATATTGCTTGAGGAAAGCATCGGCCAGGTCTTTCCAACATCGAATGTGGTTGCGTTCCAACTGCATGTACCATCTTGAGACTGCCCCAGCTAGACTGTCCTGGAAGTAGTGAATGAGCAGTTTATCATCATGTGCAAAGGCAGCCATTTTTCTACAATACATGGTCAGATGGCTAGCAGGACAGGTTACACCCATGTATTTATCAAAATCTGGCACCCTGAATTTGGGAGGAATGACTACATTAGGGACGAGACACAAGTCATAAGCGCCGGTTGCCCCAATATTGGATCCTTCAACTGCTCTCAACCTTTCCTCAAGTATTTGTAGTTTGTCTTTGGCTTGAGGGTTCTCCATAGAGTAATTGTGAGGACGTCCACTCATACCATAGTAAGGATGAATCATCGGTACCATGGCTGGGTTCACATTTGGGGTATGTGAATGAGTGGGGTTCCTGAGAGTGGGACTCTGAGCTTGAGTGTTATCTACCAGCAGTGGAGGGCAGCTAAGTGGGAGTCCTTGTGGTGCGATGACGGGGTTCGGGTTTTGAACTTGTGGTGCCCCCGAATTACCATCGTGACCCGTCGGTGTAAGCTGTTGTTGGCCCACGACTCCTGAGGGACCGTCTTCTGGATTAGCATCGACTGTCGGAGGTGCGTAACCTTGTGGAAGTCCGTAAGGAGGCCATATGTAACCTTGGCCATTTGGCCCAGTAGGGGGCATTGTATGCGGGATCCCGACTCCATTGGGAGGAGGAGGGTTGGTAACTTGATTTTCTGTGTTCCCAGCGGAGACATCTTCACTTGTGTCTTTGCCCCTCAAAGCTTGTAAAACCTTTAAGATTTCAGCTATCTGTTCTTTCATCCCATCTATTTCTTCCCTAAGCTCTTGATTGCCTAGGTTCTGAGGTGGATTGCCTTGATCCGGGTTATCTTGAGGCGGATTGTTCTGATTTGCTTCCATATTTCTAGCTTGAGCACGAGTGCAGTAACGATGTTGATGCACCAGCTTGCTTTTTTTTTTTTTTTTTTTTACGCTCTGTTGATAGAGTACATGATATGAGTATATGAATGGATGAAAATATGAGTGATGCATGGACAATTGAATGAATGGGAACATGTATGTGTATGCTTAATGCATGTAAGGACTTTTATCATTTTTTTTTGAAATAATGATTCTGTATGATGGATGAAAGAAGAATGATGTTGCACGTGTTAAAAAAAGAAGTTTTTTTTTTGGTGATTCAACTTTGAGAAAACATTAACTATGTGTCTCATCATATACACGTAAAAAGGAAAAGGAGATAGATGATTTTTTTTTATGGCTTGATGATTTTTTTAAAAAAAAACAATATCTGCGATGATGCAGCGGGTAAGTGAATTGCCCTTGTGTCCTAAACAGGTGATGTCTTATACATAGGTCACGGTCTAGGGCTACTTGTGTGATCAATCTCTCAGGTGGCTCTAATCACTTCCTCACAAAGGTCTCCAGAGCTGAAATCTCCTTCGTGATATGACCCACAACGATAGCAAGCTACCTGGTATGGGATACCACAAAAGAGCGTACTCTGGCTGAGACTTTCATGAGAGTCAGACAGATAAAATCCAGAATGACTGACACTAATCGTCTCCACTCGCCCTAGGTTTTTTTTTTAGACCCGGGTATAAGGCCCCACTCAGAAGTGTGTGAACAAACAAGTGTAATTGATGTGTGTGATATAAGCAACCTAAACTACCCAAGCTGCAAAAGAAATACAGATAATAGTGCATAGTTCTTCTACCCTAAGGTTCAATAAAGCAAAAAAAGAGATAAATGAAATAGACATGCTAATAGGAGGACTAAGGGTAAACAAAGTACTAAACTAACAATAGTCTACATATTTAATTAAATTAGGCTTGACCCTCTTAAATAATCCCCAGTGGAGTCGCCAGCTGTAGCGACCGAAAAATCCGGAGGAGGGATTCTTCGTTGCTTTTGAACAATGGAGCCGCCATCAATATTTATTTTTAGGAAAACATTGAAAAAACCCTTTGTTTTTGGGTTCGGGGGTCGATTAAGTGCGAGGAAGGTACTAGCACCCCGCAACATCCTAAAAAGGTTACCTTTTAATTTAATGTGTAGAAAAAGTTAGTTTTAAAAGAAGATACTTTATTTACCCATTTTGATTGTTTGCGAAGAAGAAAAAAAAAGAAAGGAAGACTTAATAAAAATTTTAGTTTTTTTGCGCTCGACGGGAGTGGGCCCCCGCTCCTACGTATCTCCGGGTGCGATGGAGAAATCAAAGCTACGTAGTTCTTGGGTAGAAAAAATTTGTGTGTTGGTATTTTTTATTTATTGAAAAGTTTTTGCGAAAACTAGAGACCGTTCATGGTGACCAAACAGATAAATCCAGAGTGGTCGTCATTAATGGCTTATTCGAAAAAGAAGGTATCTACAGCGTTTAAACGGGCGGGGCCCAGAGTGACTGTTGTAAATACCCGGTTAGTGATTGAGCGTTGGTTCGTTTGAAAACGTGCTTACCGGGAAGCGTGATAAAAAAGGAGTCGGAATTATGTTTGTATTTTATTAACTAAAAAAAATGAAGTTTAGGCGGATGTTTGCGATGATCAAACGAGTAACCTCAGAGTGATCACCGCTACTAATCCACTGTGAAAAAAAGGAAGGTTAGTCCTAACGGTCAAACAAGCAAGGCTCAGAGTGACCACTAGTAACAAACTATTTTTTACGCGAATTCGATTATTCGAGAGAAAGAAAAAAAAACGGTTTGGAAGCATCACGTTGTGAATAAAAGCGGAATAGGTGATAAAAGGGGGTGCAAATAGCGTTTTGACGCCAAAACGAGTGCTGGGGGTGCAAATAGCGTTTTGACGCCAAAAAACGATTGTTTGATTTTCTTTGACTAATTGGTTTGTTTATTTTTGAAAAAAAAACGGTTTTGATTGACTTGATTCTCGCTTACGTTAGAAGAAAGCATTTGGTGAGAAAAGATTTGTAAATTTGTAAGGAAATGTTTTCTTTTTTTTTGAAACATTGTCATGGTTATGTTTTTTTTAAAAAAAAGGGTGCTTTTGTTTTTTTGGAAAATGATTGTTATTGTTATTATTTTTTGAAAAGGGTAGTGGTATTAGTATTTATTTTAAAAAAAACATTTTTTTTAGTGTTTTAAAAAAAGGGGCTTTATTTAATCCGAAAATAAGCAATATTTAAATAAAAAACAACAATTTTTTAATATGTACAAAAACAGCAATTTTTTATAAATAAAAAAAAAACAGCAACTATTTTAATTAAAAAACAGCAACAATTAATATCAAAAACAGCAATAAAATATATAAAAAAACAGCAACTATTTTAATAGAAAAACAGCAACATTATAATATCTAAAAGAACATGACAACAACAAATTTAAAACAACAAAACAGAAAAACAGCAACAAATAAAATTATCTAAAATGTTACCACAACAAATTTAATTAAAAAAAACAGCAATAATAATATGTAAAAAAAAAAGCAATAAAACAAGAATTACAGCAACTACAAAGAAACCTTAAAATGTTACAGCAACAATAATATATGAAACCGAAAATTACATTATAAAAACAAATACAGCAAATAATAAAAAAACTATTACAATGTGAATAACATTACATCATAGTACCTTACAAGAAAAATCCAGAAATTGTTGAAGAAAGGTTTTCCCCTTCGGATTCCCTCAAGACAGTGGAATTTGAAACTAAAAAAAATTTGTGAAAAGAAAAAAAAAAGAACGGGAAGGATAATATTGAACAACAACTCTCAAACTCTTCCTAAACTCTCTTTTTGACAATTGTTTTTTTTGAAAAAAAACTATTTTTTTAGAAATTTCTTCTTCTTCCCTCTTTTTCTCCAGAACCAAAAAAAAATCCGTCCTTGCTTCATGGTCTTGGCCCCTTATTTATACTAAAAGATCGAATCCCTCCTTCATTTTTTGGACTACTTTGTACAGTAGTTTGTTACTGTGGCTTGACATTTCGTGATGACTGAGAAGGATATGATGACCTAGGGTTTTGTGGAGAGTAGTTGGTGAAGGGGTATGGGCATGGTAGAGGAGATGGTTTTTTTTTATGTGAGAAATGAGAGTGAATCCGTGAGTGAGAGAGAGATGTGAAGGAAAAAAAATGATGGAGAGTGTGAGAGAGATGGGTCGTAGGGATGGGGAGAGAATGAGAGGTTGAGTGTGAGTTGTGTGTGATGGAGAAAGAAAGAGAAAATGAAGGTTGAGTGTGAGAGAAGGAGAGTGAGAGTCGTAGAAGGGAAGAGGAAGTGATGTGAGAGATGAAAGAAAGAGAAAGTGAAGTGAGTGGGTGTGAGAAAGAGAGAGTGAGCTGTAGGAAGAGAAGAGAGAGGGGAAAGGCGTGTATAGGGAAGAGAAATGTGGGGAAGTGGGAGTTGAGAAAAAAGAGGAGAGGTGGAGTGTGGGAAAGGAAAAAGAATGCAATTTCCAAGGAGGAAAAAGGGGGAGTGGGGCGAATTTTTAGGAGGGGAAAGGTGAGTGAATGTGGATGATTTTTTAGGGAAATGGGGGGATTGAATGTGGATGGTTTTTAGGGTAAAGGGGGGGGTTAAAAATTTTTTTTTTTTTTGGTGGTGGCCGAATTTAGGGTTAGGAAGAGGGAAAGTTAGGGTTTGGTGAGTTGGGTCATGGGTTATGGATTGGGTGGATGGGTTAGGGTTTTGGTGAAGGAGTGTTAGGGTCATGAGAATTGGGCTAGGGTTTTGGAATTGGATTGGGTTTTAGATGGCCCAATCCCGATTGCACCTCTAATCTTTTTTTAACAAACCCCCCTATTTCCTCCTTGGCTTATTTTTTGTTTCTTTACTTCTAAATAAAATATTTTTTGATGATTAAAACTCATAGCAATAAAAACAAGAAAATAATACATGACATAAAAAAGATTATTATTTTTAATAAATAAAATCTCTCAATTATGATCGGACAAAATTAGGGTATTACAAAGTGGTTGTTTGGATAGAAATTTTCTCAACACCACAATGCACAAAGCCACAAATAGTTGTAAGCATTTGGCTTCCAAGCAATTTTTTTGAAAGCTGATCATATATGCTCCTTCTAGTAGTCTTGACTTTATTGAACGTGAATTTTATACAAACAGACATTAAATCAATGGTTAATATTATATAAGACTATGAGTACACCATAACGAATCTCGGGTTTGTTAGAATAACAATCCTTGATTTTCTCACTTCATTCACCACTCACTTTAGATGAGCCAAATCTATATTTTATAGTCATCTCATATATTACTTGATATTTTGATGGTCATCAACAAATATATACAACACATCAGAAGAATTATAAAATGTAAAAAGGCTTAAAATAAAAGCTGAGATATAATACCCCTTAGTGTTATGTACTTAGCAGTATTTTGGTAGGCTGCTGTTAGTAGGTCTCTTGCTGCCCTGGCAGGAGGTCAGTGAGCGACGGGGGGGGGGGGGGGGGGGGGGGGGGGGGGTACCTGGAAAGCCACTCCGACGCTCAAGTCAGTATGAGAATAAGCTAGTGAATTTGCAAGGGAAGAGTATCTACCGTATAAATGGCTATGCGAGCCGGTATTTATAGGAAATCGATGCTCGTTGTGGATCGTCGGATCAGTGGAGGCGATCTGAATCCTCCAAGCGTATTGGGCTTGTATGTTGTGGATATGGGCCGAATCGGTTGGACTGATCCATATCCAATTGCTAAACGCACCCCCTGGTTTTGCTAATGGACCTCTTGGTCCAGTCCAGAACAGTTGCCCCCCCAAGCCAAGATTATTTCGGTGTTTGGTCTTGGCTTGAAGGATTTTCGTTGGTCTACCGGATGTGTGAAGTCGCGCGGGACACTGCCTTTGTCACGACCGTGTTTTATCATTTTCACTCTCTAGATGAAAAAAGAGAAATTTTTTTCTTTGCCGTAATGCGTTACTCTGTTTGTCTCGTCGGGTCGTACAAGATCACTTTGTTGCGACCGTGACTCACACCTCTCTTGGTGTAATCCTTGTGCCAGGCACCAAGTTAGGGTGACATATCCTGATATTGGCGCCCTCCTGGGCGCCTTGTGCCATGGTGTTGAGATATCCTGACGTTGGCGCCCTCTTGGGCGCCTTGTGTCATTGTGTTGAGACATCCTGATGTTGGCGCCCACGTGGGTGCCTTGCTAGCCGCTCGTTTCGTTCCTGAGGGTAGGCGCCCTCCCAAGCGCCTCTGGTGTTGTTCCCTGCGTGCGTGTTGTGGATGGTGCCCTCGTGGGCGCCTTGTCATGTTGTCTTGGCTGCCGCCTCTTAGAGAAGGATCTGGCGACCTCATGGGCGCCATGGGGGCCTTGTCATGTTTTCTTGGCTGCCGCCTCTTGGAGCAGGATCTGGCGCCCTCATGGGCGCCATGGGCGCCTTGTTGCGTTGATCTGGCTGCCGCCTCTTGGAGCAGGATATGGCGCCTTGTCATGTCTGGAGCAGGATCTGGCGCCTTGTTGCGTTGATCTGGCTGCCGCCTCTTGGAGCAGGATCTGGCGCCTTGTTGCGTCTGGAGCAGGATTTGGCGCCCTCATGGGTGCCATGGGCGCCTTGTTGCGTTGATCTGGCTGCCGCCTCTTGGAGCAGGATCTAGTGCCCTCATGGGCGCCATGGGCGCCTTGTCATGTCTGGAGCAGGATCTGGCGCCCTCATGGGCACCTTGTTGCGTTGATCTGGCTACCGCCTCTTGGAGCAGGATCTGGCGCCCTCATGGGGGCCATGGGCGCCTTGTGCCAGGACTCCTGATGTTGGCGCCCTCCTGTGAAACATGTTTTGGCGCCCTCTAGGGCACCTTGGTGCCTTCCTGGATATGCTTGGTGCCACCCTGCGAAACATGTTTTGGGCCCTCTAGGGCGCCTGGGTGCCGGCCTGGATGCGCTTGCTGCCATCCTGCAGAACATGTTTTGGCGCCCTCTAGGGCGCCTTGGTGCCTTCCTGGACGTGCTTGGTGCCATCCTGCAGAAAATGTTTTGGCGCCCTCTAGGGCGCCTTGGTGCCTATACGTTGGGTGTCTCCTCGTGGAGCAGATTTTGCGAGACAAGGTTTTGTGCCCTCATGGGTGCCTATACGTCGGGTGTCTCCTCGTGGAGCAGATTTTGCGAGACAAGGTTTGGTACCCTCACGGGTGTGCGCCTTGTGCGCCTTGTTACACAGTGTTGTCTGCCCCCCTTGCGAAGGACTTGCTTCCAGATCACCTCCTGCCAGGCGCCCTCATGGGCGCTGCCTGCTTCTTCATTGGCGCCCTCATGGGCGCTGGCTGCTTCCTTGCCAGGCGCCCTCATGGGCGCTGGTTCCTTCCTTGCCAGGCACCCTGATGGGCGCTGGTTCCTTCCTTGTCAGGCGCCCTCATGGGGGCTGGATCCTTCCTTGCCAAGCTCCCTCATGGGCGCTGAATCCTTCCTTGCCATACGCCCTCATGGGCGCTGGCTTGTGTGGACGTGTGCTTGACGCTCTGCTTTTTTGTTGCTCATCCTGTCTCTTAGCCTACTTTTCTTCTCGATGAAATTTCAGGGCTTGCTTGGTGCCAAGGGGAATTGCTTCTTCCGTCTTCACCATTATCTGTTCGACATCTCCATGATCTTTTAATTTGATCAAGAGGTTCTGGCCGGGAGGCTTGTCACACACCGACCCAATGGGGTTGGCTTCGATGTCATTGCCCCCTGATTTTTTGTGTTTCATTTTGGAACATCCATGCTTACTCTTTGTCAGGCTTGTTTCTTATACTTATGCGTAAGATGGCCTTGGGCGCCAGTCATCGCCTTGCGCATCTGAATGTATGATCTCATATCGCCTCGTGGCAATGGGCTGTGTTTTGAAATTGGCGCCTTGACGCCTTCGCGGGCGCCTTGTGCCATGCCTCCTGATGTTGGCGTCTTACGTGCTCATGCACTCACGTGCTCCTGCATCTTCTAATTTTCTTACGTGCTCATGCACTCTTTTTATTTTCTTTCATGCTCATGCACTCACATGCTCCTGCATCTTTTAATTTTGCGAGACAGGGTTTGGTGCCCTCACGGGTGCCTTATGCGCCTTATTGCACAGTGCTGTCTGCCCCCTTGTGAAGGATTTGCTTTCAGAAGCCCTCATGGGCACTGCCTGCTTTTTCATTGGCGCCCTGCCAGGCGCCCTCATGGGCGCTGGCTGCTCTTCACTTGGCGCCCTGCCAGGCGCTGATAACTCATATTTATATGAGTTATTTATGCTCTTATCACTTAAATCAACACAAGTTCTCAAGTAATATTCGTGCTTTACTAAGTAAATATTAGTTATTTAGAGGAAAGAAGGGTTAGGAGCTAATTTGTTATCATTTGACACATTTGGTGTCTTTTGTGAGTATTTTAATGTTTCTGTTAAGTGCTGCAGCGGTAAGCGCTATAGCGCTATATGTCGGTGGGACAGCTAGCTGGACACTTTTGGAGCCTACTACTATTTGATGAGTCATCATACTTATCCCTTGCTGTTCAGAATTTGTGGAAGCTTTTTAATGACAAATAGGATACTTGGCGCATTTGTATTGAAAGATGTCATTGTCACCTTTTTGTAAATATCTACTTTATGAGATGTGGATAATATCTATCTCACTACTTCTTCTTCCTCACAACTTAGATTTCGAAATAAGGAGAGTTTTTGGAGAGGAAAACTTGACACCCTTCTCCTCCAATAATCCTCCACTTTAAGCTTTTATTTTTCAAGAGAAGATTATCATTTTCAGCGCTGTGAAGCTATGTTGTAGCGTCAGCAACCCGTCACATGAGAAGGAGGCCACTACGTGCATCTTTTGCAACCTTGCATCTTCTTTTCATTTTCGGTAATATGAGTTTTTTGGTTTGTATTATGTTGATGATGCTCATCATGAGCTAAACACTTAGTAGTTGGATTGTTTTAAGCTTTGTAATGACTCTTCAGTATTAGCAATATAACATTATGATGTTTTGTGTTTCAACCCTTGTTCTTTAATGCTTTCAAACTTGTTTTGGGAATGACCAACTGAAATAACACTAGTGGAAAAATGATATTATTAAGCATCATTTAGTGTCGGGTGTTTGAAAACCCGACACTAAATGTGTGACCGGTGGCATTTTTGCAATTAAATTGAAGATTCCATTTTTCGCGCCTACCTTTAGTGACGGGTGTTTAAACAACCGACGCTAAAAGTATTTGCTTTGGACATTTAGTGTCGGTTGTTTACACACCCGTCACTAAATGTCCAAAGCAAGTACATTTAGTGTCAGTTGTTTAAACACCCGTCACTAAATGTCCAAAGCAAGTACATTTAGTGTCGGTTGTTTAAACACCCGTCACTAAATGTCCCAGTTTTAATTTTTCGCACAAAACACGCTCTTCTCATCCTCACAGAAACACGCTCTTCTCTTCCGCACAAAACACACTCTTCTCTTCCTCACAAAAACCCTTCTCTTCCTCACACAAGAGGCGCTCCATTCGCGAACTCCGTTCTCCTCCCCGCCTCGCTGTGCACTCCGTTTGCGAACTCGTCGCCACCACTCCACCCTCTGTGACGGTTTAGGGTTTTCATCTTCCCTCTCTCGCTTCCTCACAGAAACCCTTCTCTTCCTCACACAAGCGGCGCTCCATTCGCGAACTCCGTTCTCCGCCCCGCCTCGCCGTGCACTCCGTTCGCGAACTCGTCGCCACCACTCCACCCTCTGTGACGTTTTAGGGTTTTCATCTTCCCTCCCTCGCTTCCCTCTCTCAGTCGCGAAAACAATGTATCAATCCCCAATTTCTTAGTGAATCGCGAGCTTTCTTCTTCAGTTCTTCTTCTTATCAGGTTAGATTTCTTCTCCTCTTCTTTGATGATTGTTTGATTTGGGGAAAATTGTTCAATTTCTGCGTGAATTGAAAACCCTAATTTCTGATTTTTTAAATTTGGAATCCCTGATTGTTGCTTCTGATTTGGGTGTTTAATTTGATTGTTTAATTGTTTATTTTCTGATTGTTGCTTCTGATTTGGGTGTTAGTTATCAGTTATCAACTAGCTTTGAGTTCTAGTTTTGCTGAATGAGTGTTAGTTATCAATTATCACTTATCACTATAACAATTTTTTGTTAATTTTCCAGAAACCTTGTCGAGAGCTACTCTTCATCTGTGGTTAAACAATAAGATGTTGTTCTTGAAACATAGTGTCTATCTTTCCAGATTTTGCTTTCTGAGGAATGTTCTGTAAAATAAGGTCTTTGGTATTAGCTTTAGTATTTAACCTTAAATATCACTCTTTGTTGCAGAAGCTGGTGGTACTGAAAAGCTAGATGGAATATATTGTTATGTACTAAAATTAAGGGGAAATTGGTACTCAAAGACTTTGATATTGAAAGAGAAGCTGGTGGTACTGAAAAACCAACTGTGAAGACCTTTAATGCTAATGTCACAGAACATACTTTGAAGATTCACTTCTACTGGGCTGGAAAAGGAACCACTGGCATACCAACAAGAGGAGTTTATGGATCTTTAATATCTCCTATTTCAGTGGATCCTAGTAAGTCACATCCTGCATCTTCCTGTTACATAGCCATTATCACTTTCCTCTTATTCTATCTATCATGTTTTTGAAGATTTTACTTGTTTCAAATTGTTTGCCATTTAATTTATTTCACTAATACTTTAATTTATTGTTATCTCAAATAACAGAAAATATGTAACATAAATGATAATCTGTCCACGTAGAAAAAAGTTTGTGGGGTCTGCTGGTTTGAAGTTGTGGTGGTTGCTTAAGGGCTAGGGTATAGTCTTTGGTTTTGAGTTATTGCTAGCCTTGTGTTTACTTTTTAGTGTTCTCGAGTTGATCTTAATCTTAGACCATAGTAGTGCTTCATTCTTTTGTTATATAGTTTCTTTGCTGATTTTGAAGACATGATTTTGACAATTAGCAACTATACAAATCTGTTTGTTTATTGTGATTGAACTAGTTTTGGATTGTAATTAAACTAGTTTTGGATTGTGAAGATGACATTTGGGGGTTCTTGACTGATTTCATTGTAATTAAACTAGTTTTGGATTGTGATTCCTTAAGGGAACTTTAATTCTTGTTTTGGATTGTGATTCCTTAAGGGAACTTTGAATTTGTTAACTGCATAATTTGTAGTATTCTTTGAAGGTGTTAAAGTCCTTAATCATTTCATAATATCATTTTGTAGTACTATTAATTTATCCAATATTCATAATTTTCATGCAGGTAAGTTGCAACTGATATTCCAAGTGATTTTTTAGATCAAATTGGATTTCTAGAAGTGGAAAGCTGAGTACAGTGGTATACGAATAGCGCGAACCGGAAATCGCCGTTGCTCGGACGGGTCAACCCGGGAAGTTCACTGTCAAACCCGCTTCTCACTCTTGCATCTGCTTCTCGGTATATTACTTATTCAATTTCTTGTCTAGATTAATCATTTGAGTTCATTCCCTGATCATAATTATGTTAATATTATTAAATACTAGTAACAATAGTAACATGATTAAACACTTGTCCGTTGTGTTTTGTGGGCTGATTTTATTGTTGCACTAGAGCATATTAGTATGTGGAGTTGTTGGAGTTGTTGTTCATGTTTCTATGAAGAATCATGCTATAAAAAGAACCTTATTAATGAAGCTTTAAGTTTACTATGTTGGTTTGATGTTATACATTTATATTTTTACTTGTTTTGATTTATGAATTTATTTTTACTATCTTGGTTTGATGTGATAGTTTGATTTTGATTTATGAATTTATTTTTACTATCTTTGGAGCGTAGCGATGGATCGTAGTTGGATACATTGTAATCGTCTGAGTGATGAGTATGCGAAAGGAGTCGAAAAGTTTATAAACTTTGCTCAAGCAAATCTTCGCAAAACTGATGCTCCCAAAACTAATGTTCCCGAAATTGCTGTAACTTATTCATGTCCTTGTTGTAATTGTGTGAATCGAACCCCACAACCACCAAGTGTAATACGGGATCATCTCTTTGTTCATGGGATCTTACCCAGTTATACCACATGGATATGGCATGGTGAATCAAGCGGCAACCCAAGTGTGTCCAAAAGTGAGAAAGTCGATGAAGATATGGATGATCGAATGGAGGACATGATACGTGACATTGGTCCTGAATCTTTTAAGCGGGCGCATGAATATGATAATTTGTGCAAAGACACAGATCAACCTTTGTATTTGGGTTGCACAAAATACACCCGGTTGTCTGCGTCGTTAAAATTGATCAATCTGAAGGCGATAAATGGGTGGACTGATAAGGGATTCACCGAATTGCTTGAGCTGTTGGAAGACATGCTTCCCATTGGTAACACATTGCCAAAACGAACGTATGATGCAAAGAAGATATTGTGTCCGATGGGTGTGGAGTATCAGAAAATACATGCATGTCCCAAAGACTGCATATTGTATCGGAAAGACTTTGAGAAGTTGCATAACTGTCCTACGTGTGGTTGTTCGCGCTACAAAGTGAAATCGGGTGAATCTAATTATGACGACAACAACACAAAGGGTTCCCCTGCGAAGGTTTTATGGTATCTTCCAATAATACCTAGGTTCAAACGCTTGTTTGCTAATGAAAATGACGCGAAGAGCATTAGATGGCATGCAGATGAGAGGAAATCTGACGGGCAGCTTCGCCATCCGGCTGATTCTTTGCAATGGAAGAAAATTGATAATTTGTATTCAGATTTTGGCACTGAGTCAAGAAATCTTAGGCTCGCACTTGCTTCAGATGGGATGAATCCATATGGTAACTTAAGTACGAATCGTAGCTCATGGCCTGTTCTCCTTTTAATTTACAATCTATCTCCATGGTTGTGCATGAAGCGCAAATATGTGATGCTATCCATGATGATTTCTGGCCCGAGACAACCTAGTAATGACATAGATGTTTACCTTAGTCCATTGATTGAAGACTTGAGAAAAATGTGGGATGAAGGTGTGGATGTGTTTGACGGGTATTCTAATGAAACTTTCAAGCTGCGAGCCATGTTATTTTGCACGATCAATGACTTTCCTGCATACGGAAACTTGTCTGGGTATAGTGTCAAAGGTGATAAAGGTTGTCCTATTTGTGCAGAAGACACGTGTCACCATCAACTCAAACATGGAAGGAAGACTGTCTACCTTGGGCATCGGAAATTTCTCAAACCTAATCACAGATATCGTAAGCTTAAAAAAGATTTTAATGGGTGCTCGGAAAATGACATTGCTCCGAATGCCTTGACCGGAGAAGAAGTCTATCAAGTGGTTAAGGACATCAAAGTTGTATTCGGCAAAAAGCAGAAGCAGCCTAAGGAAAAAAGCAAGTGGAAAAAGAGGTCGGTGTTCTTTGATCTTCCGTATTGGTCCAATCTTGATGTAAGACATTGTCTTGATGTTATGCACGTCGAGAAAAACGTTTGTGATAGTGTCATCGGGACCCTTCTCAACGTTCAAGGGACAAATGATGGTATAAAATCTCGACTAGATTTGCGTGAGATGGGCATAAGAGAACAATTACATCCAGTGGAACGAGGTAAAGGCACATATTTACCTCCAGCATGTTATACCTTATCAAGAAAAGAGAAAATGAGCTTTTGCGAGTGTCTACGGGGAATCAAAGTCCCACATGGTTACTCGTCAAATATAAAGCGACTGGTTTCAATGAAAGATCTCAAATTAGTTGGCTTGAAGTCTCACGACTGCCATGTCTTGATGCAACAACTACTACCTGTGGCAATTTGTGGCATCTTACCGAAAGATGTCCGATATACCATAACTAGGTTGTGCTTATTCTTCAATAGTATATGTGCTAAAGTCATCGACCCTCAAAAATTGGACGAGTTGGAAAATGAAGCCGCTATTATCTTGTGCCAATTGGAGATGTTTTTTCCTCCCTCATTCTTTGATATCATGGTTCTTTTAATTGTTCATCTGGTTAGGGAGATTAGATTATGCGGCCCTGTTTATTTAAGGTGGATGTACCCAATCGAGCGATACATGAAGATCTTGAAAGGGTATGTGAAGAACCAATATCGTCCTGAAGCATCCATTGTTGAAAGGTATGTCACCGAAGAAGCGATTGAGTTTTGTTCTGACTACTTGTCAGAAGAAAAATCTGTGGGACTACCAAAGTCTCGTTATGCAGGGAGAGGTCAAGGTAAAGGTACACATGGTATAACCACTAAATGCATGGGTCGAGCTGAAGTGCTTCAAGCACATTTGTATGTTTTGAATAATACAGATGAGGTATTACCTTACTTGTCTCTCCATAAAGAGATAGTAAAAGCCAAAAACCCTCGAATGAAAGAAATATTGTTATTGAACGAGCATAACAACACATTCATAGATTGGTTTAAATCAAAGATTAAGAAAGATGTGAGTGCCTCTGAGACTTTGAGATGGTTAGCACATGACCCTCACTTTAATGTCGTATGTTGGAGCGGGTACGACATAAATAGGTTTTCCTTTTACACAAAGTCGAAAGATGACAAAAGCACCATGCAAAACAGTGGAGTTATGGTCATGGCTTCCGCGATGCACTTCTCTAGTTCAAATGATACAAATCCTGTACTCGCATCTATTGCTTACTTTGGTGTCATTGAAGAGATTTGGGTGCTTGATTACTGTAAATTTAAAGTGCCTCTTTTTAAATGTAAGTGGGTTAACAACAATAGTGGTGTACGTACTGACGAAATGGGATTTACACTAGTGGACCTTGACAAGGTAAGTTATAATGATGAACCCTTCATCATGGCTGACCAAGCAAAACAAGTTTTCTATGTCAAAGATCCTTCTAACAAAAAGTGGTCAGTTGTCATGCAAGGAAAAATAGGCAGTGATGAAAATGAAGATTCAAGTCTTGCAATTTCCGAAACACCTTGTTTGTTAACACAAGTGCCTACTTCAGTTGATGACAATGAAGTTGACGATGAACATGCCACTCGCAATGATCATAATGAAGGAATTTTATACGAAGGAGTTTAGATTTGTTTTTTTGAACCTATGAAATTGTAATTTTGAACTTAGTGACAATGATGGTATGTAATTTTGAACCGATGTTGTATAATGGAACTTGTTCTATATCTATCTTCTTTTTGTTGGTGAGCTTGTTCTATATCTATCTTCTTTTTGTTGGTGAGCTTTGTTCTATATATATATATATATATATATATATATATATATATATATATATATATATATCTATTTTGCACCTATGTTGTATAATGGAACCGATTGACCTATTTTCAGTTTTCTAACCAGTTTATATGCTATTGATGATTTGCTCAACTTAAGAGATGGTTCCTTATTAATGACATTGTATGGACATGTACCACAAATTATAACATCTTATTTCTTTTCTTATTTATAACATCTTATTTCTTTTCTTGATTGTTTCCTTTGTTTAAGTTCAGCTATCATGTCTTCAAAAAAGAATACCAGACGTCCAACTTCATTAAAAAAGTTCACTTCTAGGTGCCCAGATGGTCAAAAATACAGAGTGGAAATTGATAGTAAAGGCGGTCTTATTGGTCCTTATGCTAACAAATTCAAGACCTATTTAGGGGTGGTTGCACGAACAAAGATAAGCATATTGCCAATGAAGTGGAGTGATGTTGACGAGGAGACAAAAACGATTGCTTGGGATGATGTAAAGCTAATATTTGATGTTCCCGAGAGTAATGAATTCAAGAAAGCTTGGATGTCTCATATCTCTCTTTGTTGGAGACAGTTCAAGACAACTCTCACCAGAACATACGTCTTTGGTAGTGGGGATAATGATGGTCAAAAAAATCCATGTCACAAGTACAGCAACATATCTCTCGAGACATGGGCTGCATTTGCCAACAGTCGCATTACTGAGGAGTTTGTGGTATTGTTTTAACTATAACTATTTTAGTTTCTTAAACATTAATGATATGTTGTAAATATGGTGGTGTTTTTGTTCTTTGTAACAGGCTAAGAGAGAAGCTGCCAAGAATATTCGAAAAAATAATAAATACAACCACACAATGGGGCCAGGTGGTTATAAAAAGTTGAAGAAGAATTTTAAAGAAGAACAAATCAAAAAAATCAAGGAGGAGTCTGGTGATCCTGATTTGGAGGTGGAGCCTACATCTCCAGAGCGTCATGAGCTGTGGAAGGCTGGCCGCCAAAGCAAGTTTGGATCTTATGCATGCCAGTCGTCAGCATCTGTTGGATCTAAGATTGTAAGTATAATATTGTGTGGTGTTTCTAAGACATTGTGTGTGAATCTAAGATTGTTAAATTGTAACATGTGAACATGCTTTTGTTGCAGGATGAACTTGCGGTTTTGAGTAGCCAAGGATCTTTCGTTCCTCAAGGAAAGAATGATATTTTGACGGTTGCCATTGGAACACCTGAGCATCCTGGTCGTGTTCGGGGAGTTGGAAAAGGTGTTGGGATAAAGAGATACTTTGGAGGTGTGACACGTACTGGCCCGGGTAGCTCAGAAGTTGTCAAAGCGGAGTTGATGAAAGAAATTATGAAGGACGTGGAAGTGATGGTGCAAGACCGAGTTCGCAAAGTGTTGGAAGAGGTATATGTTTATATTACTAGATTTGTTTTATTATTTGAATCAATTCATAAATAATAGCTTAATTTATATTTATGTTTTAATTTTTCAGCACACCATCTCATGTGGAGGTCTTCAACATGCTGGTGTTCAGGTTCCCTCTCCCAATACAACGGTTGGATCTAAGGAAAGCCACTCACCACCTCATGCGGAGGAGGAGGTAAATATTGATTGGATGAAAGAGATGCTTGTGGTGGGGTATGCCGATAAGAGACATGCCAAGATAATGTTGGAGCACGAAGCTCATGAATGCTTTGTCTCCTTCAAAGAGATCCTGGACATGGTTTCCGGTGAAGAGTGGCTTGAGATGAGCCATTTGGCCTTATGGTCCACGTAAGTAGTAAATTCTATTTCATTATATAAATTTCTCACTTTTTTACATATATTAATCGATTTGATAGTTTTTCTTACTTGCCACTAGATATTTGCACCGTCAATGTCTTGAAAGAGGTATTGGGGACTTATATGGATTTGTGTGTCCATACAAGCTTAACTTGAAGCATTACTCCATAAATGTTGTCCTTCAAAACATTCAAGAGAAATTGATGACCACCACTACGAGAGTATATATTACTCCATTTTGCCATAGGTACGTAACAGCAAAATATTTCAACTAATTGGTGATTCATTTTTCTTTGTGTGTTGGTTAATTTTAAGTTTATCAATGTTGCAGTGGACATTGGCAACTAATTATCTTAATCCCAAATCAAAATACTGTGGTCTGGATGTGTTCTTTAGGCCGCAAACCAAACAAAGAAATCAAAGGCATACTTAGCAAGTAAGTTTTTATTTTTTATCATGGTTTAGATTGTAGTATTTGAATTAAGTTGGGTTGAGGACTTATAAGTACTTTTATATTGTTATTAGAGCTGTCAAAGGTTATTCTACATCTGCCCCCACGTGGTTGTACCCTACAGTAAGTAATTTAAAATATTGAGTTGATTTAATTTGAAATTGGTCATATATGATATATATATATATATATATATATATATATATATATATATATTCTGTTTATGTTATTGAGTTGATTTAATTTGGAGTGAATTCATTTGTGTAGATGCCAATACAATGGAATGGTTATCATTGTGGCTATTATGTGATGAAGTTTATGCTGACCATTGTGAATGCTGGTATTGTTGATAATTGGGAGCAGGTATAAATTTTTGGTTAAAATTATACTTTACACATTTATTTGGAATTAGAATGATTGAATATAATTTGTTTCAGTAATTTTTAAACTTGTAGGTATTTGATGACTCAAAGGCATACACCGAAGAGGAGATTTTTGAGGTTCGTCTGCTTTGGTCAGAATTTTTTATGAAGATTTGCACGGAGCAAAAAGATACATTGTTTAAAATTCTTTGATTCTGTTAATTTGTATACTGTCTGTGATGCATACTTTTAATAGAATTGGTCGTTTTTGTTATGGTTGCTGTCTGTGATGCAATCTGGTAATTTGTACAACTATAGATTCAATTTAGTTGCTGTCTGTGAAGTGGTCAGTTTTGGGATTGCAATCTGTGAATTGGTCTGTGAATTGGTCTGTGAATTGGTCTGTTTTGGAATTGCTGTCTGTGAATTGGTCTGTTTTGGAATTGCTGTCTGTGTAATTTGTACAACTATAGAATGGAATGGTTTTAGAATGAATTTGTCTGTTTTGGAATTGGTCTGTGAATTGGACTGTTTTGGAAATGGTTGTTTCTGGGAATTGGTCATTTCTGGGATACAACAGGTTTCGTAAGGGTAAAAAAATGAATGAAACTAAAATGTGTAAAATGACATTTAGCGTCGGTTGTTTCAAAAAACCGACGCTAAATGTCATTTATGTTGACGTTGAGAGACATTTAGCGTCGGTTGTTTCAAAAAACCGACGCTAAATGTCATTTTTAAATGACGTTTAGAGACATTTAGCGTCGGTTGTTTAAACCAACCGACGCTAAATGTCCCCTTTGATACATTTAGCGTCGGTTGTTTCAAATAACCGACGCTAAATGTCATTTTCAAATGACGTTTAGAGAGATTTAGCGTCGGTTGTTTCAAATAACTGACGCTAAATGTCCCCTTTGATACATTTAGCGTCGGTTGTTTCAAATAACCGACGCTAAATGTCATTTTTAAATGACGTTTTGGAGACATTTAGCGTCGGTTATTTAAAACAACCGACGCTAAATGTCATTTCTGTTGACGTTGAGTGACATTTAGCGTCGGTTAAATAAGCGACGCTAAATGTCTAACATTTAGCGTCGGGCGGTAACCGACGCTAAATGTCCAATTTAACCGACGCTAAATGTCTTTTTTCAATTGAAAGGTTGTTTAAAGACATTTAGACAATTTGTGCTTAACTCTAGACATAGGGGAGCAATAGTTCATAAGGTGAATGTTGTAAGTTCTTCATTATACAGGGGTGAACTTATTTAGAACCTAGACATAGGAGTCTTGTAACAAAACCCTGGCTACAGTGACTAAAAGGCACGCATCCATACGCTACAGCGCTTAACGCTACAGCGTCTAACGTTATAGCGCTTCACTACTGAGAAATTACTTCGCAAAGAAAAGTCCAACTCACTTTATCCTACTCCTGAACTTTCTTTACTTGTTTATTTACATTTATGTTAATCACAATGACAATACTTGTTGACAACTTGTATTTGTTACTTGTTTTTCTCACTAGCTAGATTACTAATTTAAATATAGAAGTAAACTCAACAATCTCTGTGGGAACGATCTTTACTTATCATTATATTACTTGTTGAGATTGTGTATACTTGCACAAGTTACTTTTCGCACAACAAGTTTTTGGCGCCGTTGCCGGGGATTGTGAAAGTTAATTTCTATTGTTTTGTTAGTAAGTTTAGTTAGTTTAGATTCTTTTGTTTAGTGTGTTCTGTTTTTCAACAATTTTTTTTATTTTGTATTGTGTTTTGTGTTTGTAATGTGTTTTGTTTTCTGTTTTTAGTGCTACTATTTGTGTTTAGTGTTGTGTGAAGAAAAAATATACCACTTTATGCCATGCACTACGCCAAAATTGTTGAAATTAGTCGCACACATAAGCAGCGCTTGCCATAAAAGCGCTACTCAATCTGCAAAAAATTTAACAATGGGCAGTGCTTTGGTTGGGAGCGCTACTCATTCATGTACGGGCTAAAACAATTGGCAGCGCTTTATGGGGTGAGCGCTGCCCATTGATGAAAGGCGTTGAGTGATGCACAGCGCTTTGGGGTGAGCGCTGCCTATTGCTGAAACTCGCTATACGAATAAGCAGCGCTTTTGGGTTGGAGCGCTGCCAATTGATGAAAGGCGCTGACTGATGCGCAGCGCTTTTGGGTTGGAGCGCTGCCTATTCCTTTAAGTTTATTTTCTTTTTTTCGCGTCTTCCCTCTCACTCTCACTGTCTCACACAATATTCCAGCTCTCATACTCACTGTCTCACTTTCACTCTCACTCTCTCACTCACGTCCCTATCCCTCTCACTCTCACACTCCATTTACATTTTTCACTCTCACACTCCATTTACATTTTTCACTCTCACACTCCATTTACATTTTTGTTCCCTCTCACTCTCATTTTCGTTCCCTCACATTTTCTTCCCTCTCTCATTTCCGTTGCCCACTACCTCTCACTCTCACCATTTTTTTTGTTGAGTCCGTACGTACGTGGAGCTTTTCCATTTTCGTTGGGTTCGTGAAGCTTGCATTTTCGTTCCACTTTCACCAAAGGTAATATATATATATATATATATATATATATATATCATTGCATTTTGTTCTAGTTATTTTAATGGCATATTGGAACCTTAGGTTAGATGATTCAATGTTGATGCTTGTTGATTGGTTCTTTGAAAGTATGTGTAGGTGTAGTATTTGTTGAAATGTCCAAATGAAATGTAGGTGTAGTATTTGTTGAAATGTCCAAATGAAATGTAGGTGTAGTATTTGTTGAAATGTCCAAATGAAATGCTTGTTAATTTAATATTGCTCTAGGTTAATGGATTCATGTGTTGTATTTATAAATTTGAAAAATTTAGGATTGATGTTGATGATTTGTTGTTTAATGCGAATTTAATGATGGCATTGCATTTTGTTCTAGTTATTTTAATGGCATTGGAACCTTAGGTTAGATGATTCAATGTTGATGGTTGTTGATTGGTTCTTTGAAAGTAGATGTAGGTGTAGTGTTTCTAAACTTAAGGGGAAATGTAGGTGTAGTATTTGTTGAAATGTCCAAATGAAATGCTTGTTAATTTAATGTTGCTCTAGGTTAAGGGATTCTTGTGTTGTATTTATAAATTTGAAAAATTTAGGATTGATGTTGATGATTTGTTGTATTTACAATCACTCGACGCTTCTGGGAAGCTCAAAGTAAAAGCGATGATTACATGTTTTTGGCACCGTGTCTCTTTCGGTGAGAGATTTAATCCATTCTTATATAACATGCATTTTTTAAATACTAGTGAATTACTTATTCAAAATCTTATTTTGTAGGGAACATTGGATTCTGTTAGCAATAAATCCGGGGAGAGATACGGTGTACTTCATTGATCCATTGCATGGTCATTTCAACAACTACCCCGAGTTGATCGAGTTATTTAATAGGTGTGTGTATTTCGATCCCTCTACATATTTATTTGTTTTACTTATATACGTATGTATTTCGAATAATATAGTTATATGTCATTGTGTTCAGTTGTTTGAAAACATATTGGGGAATGGAACAATCAAAGACCAAATGGATACCGATAGATGTAAGTTTGTAATTAATGTTCTTATATATTTAATTACATTATTTTGTGAAAAAATGTATTAAATTAAATTTAACATTTAACTAATGTTTTGTTTTGTAGTGTCCAAAACAACCCAATAGCAATGATTGTGGGTATTATGTAATGAATTTTTTGAAGGAAATTATTACCCACAACCAAACGATTATTCCCCGACAGGTATCTAGAATTCTTTTTGATTTTGATATAATAATAGTTAATTCCATTTAACCATTTCAATTCTAATTTTATTTATTTATATAATTTCAGTATTTTCCTGATTGTCGGGTGAAGACATACTCTGATGAACAACTAGTTGAGCTTAGAGGAGAGTGGTGCCGTTATGTCTCCCGTTTTTTTATTTTGGATAGAATATGTAATACTGTAAGTTGTTAGCGTTTGATTTGGATACATACAGCTAAGCTAGTTTTGGTTCATATTGTAAGTTTAGCTAGTTTTGGGTACATATGAATTGGATAATAACTTGTTAGCTAGTTTGTTTTGGTTCAAGTGTAGAAATGGAATGAATTGGAAACTTAAGCACTTGTTAGCTAGTTTTGGTTCATATTGTAAGTTTAGCTAGTTTTGGGTACATATGAATTGGATAATAACTTGTTAGCTAGTTTGTTTCGGTTCAAGTGTAGAAATGGAATGAATTGGGAAACTTAAGCACTTGTTAGCTAGTTTTGGTTCATATTGTAAGTTTAGCTAGTGTTGGGTACATATGAATTGGATAATAACTTATTAGCTAGTTTGTTTTGGTTCAAGTGTAGAAATGGAATGAATTGGGAAACTTAAGCACTTGTTTTGATTCTGATGTATTTGGATATAATTTGATTTGCTGAGAAATAGAATTGGAAGGAATTGGGAATGTAAAAACAAGTTAGTTATGCTGGTTTACTTGCTGAAAAATAGTTGGTTTACTTGTTGAAAAATAGTTGGTTTACCAATTGGTTTTGCTTGCTGAAAAATAGTTGGTTTTGATTTTGGATACATATAGCTAAGTTAGTTATGAGTATATATGTCCAGGAAAATTGCAATTGTAAAAAGGAAAATAACAAAAACAGAAAAAAAATAAAATAAAAATTACACAATGGGCAGCGCTTTTAGGAGAAAGCGCTGCTCATTGCCTTAGCGCTATTACGAATAGAAAGCGCTGCCAATTCGTAAAAGCGCTAAGGCAATAAGCAGCGCTTTCTCCTAAAAAGCGCTGCCCATTAGAAAATGCGCTAAGGCAATGAGCAGCGCTTTCTCCTACAAAGCGCTGCCCATTTGAAAATGCGCTAAGGCAATGAGCAGCGCTTTTTCCTAAAAGCGCTACCCATTGCTATAAATGGGCAACGCTTTTAAAAGCGCTGCCCATTGTTAGAGTGGAATCAGCAGCGTAAATATTAGCAGCGCTCAAAAGCGCTGCCCATTGATAAAAAAAAAGCGCTGCCCATTAAAAAATATGTAGTAGTGATGAACCATTGGAGTTTTTCCTTTATGCAAGAATTGAATGCTCAACAACATTGTTTCAACTATGACTTCCATGGCGATGAACATGAAAGGGGCTGTTATGAGACAAATTTCATGCCCATGACAGCCCAAAATATGGATTATGGCATGGAAAATGTTGTGTGTGAGCAAGATTCATATTCTCATGCTCAAACCGAAGGATTACATGAGGACAACTCTGATCTAAAAGAACTCTTAGCTCAATTCCTCGAGGATATCAAAGTGGATAGAGGCAACTCTCAAGTTTCATGCAAGAATATAAAAGAGAGTTGTATTGAAGAGGTGGTTGAGCAAAATGAAGATAATGTAAAAGAGCTCTTAGCTCAATCCATTGAATCTATGAAGGTGGGGTGTGACAACTTTGGAGCTTCATGTAATAATATAGAGGCTCACTTTAAGACTATAATGGAGCATCTAAAAGAAGAGAGTTGTATTGAATATTTGGTTGAGCAAGAGGAAGAAAAAGAGAGTGTAGAGTGTGAACTTGAATGTGGTCATTTGGAAATAGTGGAAGAAAAACAAAAAAAAATTGTGTAGTTGTAGAAAAAGAAAAATTCAAAAATAGTGGCACCGTGATTTTTGGTAAACACCGCTAGTTACACACACGTGTTGCTTGCGAGATCAACTAGAAACATCTCAGAACATTTGTGAATTAAAGTTATTGATGTTTATGATGATAACCGTTTTAATGGAGCAAAACGATGAATAAATGCATAAGTGTTTAAGAAGAAATGCAGAAATGTGATGAATTGCAGTAAAGTGCAGAAAGTGTAAATAAAGAAAAGGAAATCGAAAAACAGTAAATTGCAGGAATTCGTAAAGAAGAACCAGTAAACTGCAGGAATCTTTAAATAAATGCTAAATACATTGCTGAATGTAAGAGGTTTGGTACGCAGATCACATACATTGTTCTTCAGTAACTCGTTTTTCTCTTATGCGGAAGTATGAGTGTTTTCTGAACGTTTGTATAGAATGAATTGCGACCTTATTCTCATCGAGAGAACTACTATTTATAATAAAAAAGAAACAATAACCGCTCAGCGGTTTTTCTAAATAAAATAACTGCTATTTCGACTAGATAACTGCTCCATCTTTCGACCACATTGCTGCTGTCCCTTTCTACCAGCACTCTTTGACTTAACCTAGATATTGTTCAACTTCCTGTCGAAACTACTAGCTTTAGCTTTCCAATTTTCGCTAAGTTATGGGCTACACTGATTCTCCCTGTACACAGCTTCTCGTTGTCGAAATATCAAGCCTTCTTCCTGAATACACCGAGTCAAATCTTGTTGGCATGTAAATGCCCACGCTTTCGACAACAACACTGCTCTGTCTTCGACTAAACTCCTCGACGTCTTCTCGTCGAAAACTTTGTCTTTAAACTCTCAATTTCATTAAGCCTTAGGCATAGTCGAAATTACTCTTCACAACACCTCAATGTCAAATATCAACATCTCTTCTTTAAAATGACAAGTCAACATCATTGACTGCATTTAATTGAGCCTGTCGAAAATGCAGGCTAACAAATTGCCCCCCAAAAAGACATTTTCGACTGAGTTCTTGAATGAAGATAGAAAATGACTTTTTGATTTCTTCGACTATTCCATGAATCTTTATGATACCATTAAATATCTTCTCTCAGCATATGAAGGGACGTTTCTGCGCCCACTCTGTGCACACGTACAGCTGTGAGGTCACTTTCTTTCAATGAAAGCACGCCACGTGTAGGAAATAACTATTGAGATTTTCTCAATCCCACGTTTCCCACTAAACGTCATGATTACTTGATTTTTTTTTTCAAAACCGTGGTAAAACGGCTATAAAAAGAAGCTGTACCCTTTCATTTCTCTTTTTCAGAGTCTTCATCTTCTTCTTCTTCTCTGCGAACCTCCATTAAACCTTCTTCTGCGAGTATTGTGTTTTCTTCTTCTTCTTCTTCTTCTTCTTCTTCTTCATTTCGCGAAGCAAAAAACACTACGAAGCACTTCTACTTCTCCACTAGCTTTCTGTTTCTAACAATGGCGTCTTCTTCCACCATAAAACCACATACTGTGATCTCTGAGAAGAAAACCCTTATTTCTGAACCTGCTCTCACTTTGGTGGAAACACAAATTTACCGGTCTCAGGTACTTATCCCCTTCTCTAAACCTTCAAAGCATGCATTTTTATGTCCCCTTCCTCTTGCTGATGACGATTCACCTAAGATTAGGGACGTTTTCCCTAGTTACCATAGACACAGCCCTAGGATCTTCAGTGAGGGCCCACATGTGATGGATTTCATGAGCAACCCGAATAGGGTTTTTCGATCTTCACCACCAACTGAGAAAAACACACTCTATATCGACTGGCTTGACAAAATCGAGTCGAAGAAAGGAGATATTTGGAAGAGTCAGGGAATTTTCGATCTGATTCAAGTCTCAAGATATGGGCCTAAGTATCAAAGACCGATGCTTCTTTCTTCTCTACATTTTTGGGATATCACTACTAATAGCCTTCATTTAAAGTGCGGCATGCTTGCCCGAACTTTACTTGATGTGGCAGCTATAACGGGTTTGAAGCTGTTAGGGGAAATTTTCGACCCTGCTACCCGTACTGATTGTGAATTTGACTTCAAGAAAGCCAGCTTTAAAGGGTATATTGAAGAGAAACATATTATCGGGTCGAAGGATGTTTCTGATGAAGAGCACATTGCTTTTCTCACTTTCTGGTTATCCTTCTATGTATTCTGTTCTTCGTCACTTCAAGTGGCTAAGATGTACATCCCCTTGGCCATTCAATTACATCAATGTCGAAACATCAACTTGGCCACCCTTATTTTAGGGTCTCTTTTCGACAGCTTGAGACAAGGGGTTATTGATTTGAAAGGACTTAAACCAGAAGGAAAATTCTTGGTCTCTGGACCAATTTGGCTGTTTCAATTGTGGCTCATTGCCACTTTCAATTCAAAATTAACAATGTACATCCCTGATGATTACCTCGATGTAGTTTCTAACAGAGGGGTCAAAGGTGTACGACTTGCTTTGTTAAAACCTAAGCAGATAGGAGTGTCTGTCGAAGATCTCTTTTCACAAGCTTTCGACATGTTTTTGAGTTGTACAGAATTTTCTCCTTCCATGGCTCCTTTTGCTGGAAGAACTTATGGACCACCTTGGTTCACTAGCGAATTTCCTGCTAATAACCCTGATGAAGAGCAAGAGACTAACCAAATTTGGAAGGCATTTTTAACTCCTCAATTGTTATCATCCCGAATCTCTCCTGGGAAATCATCAAACCAATTTGGTGTATTCCTATATCATCCTAGTTTACATGCACGGCAATTTGGGTTGTGTCAACTTCGACCTAGCCATTTTTTCAGGTCTAAGAAGGCACTATTGATTCCTGAGAATGAGGAGGAATGGATAAATCGCCTCAACAATTTTCCTGATGATTCTTTTCATCTCACTCCTATCCCCTTTGAGCCAACTTTCTCTTGTGCAGGAGAGTTTTCCTGATAAATCGCCTCAATAAGGAGAGTTTTTGGAGAGGAAAACTTGACACCCTTCTCCTCCAATAATCCTTCACTTTAAGCTTTTATTTTTCAAGAGAAGATTATCATTTCCAGTGCTGTGAAGCTATGCTGTAGCGTCAGCAACCCGTCACATGAGAAGGAGGCCACTACGTGCATCTTTTGCAACCTTGCTTCTTCTTTTCATTTTCGGTAATATGAGTTTTTTGGTTTGTATTATGTTGATGATGCTCATCATGAGCTAAACACTTAGTAGTTCGATTGTTTTAAGCTTTGTAATGACTCTTTAGTATTAGCAATATAACGTTATGATGTTTTGTGTTTCAGCCCTTGTTCTTTAATGCTTTCAAACTTGTTTTGGAAATGGCCAACTGAAATAAGTAGATTCGTAGGTACAGACATGGTCTACGAATAGAACTCAAGGGTTGATATGAATGAAAGGTTGTTTAAAGACATTTAGACAATTTGTGCTTAACTCTAGACATAGGGGAGCAATAGTTCATAAGGTGAATGCTGTAAGTTCTTCATTATACATGGGTGGACTTATTTAGAACCTAGACATAGGAGTCTTGTAACAAAACTCTGGCGACAGTGACTGAAAGGCACGCATCCATACGCTACAGTGCTTAACGCTACAGTGTCTAACGTTATAGCACTTCACTACTGAGAAATTACTTAGCAAAGAACAGTCCAACTCACTTTATCTTACTCCTGAACTTTCTTTACTTGTTTATTTACATTTATGTTAATCACAATGACAATACTTGTTGACAACTTATATTTGTTACTTGTTTTTTCTCACAAGCTAAATTACTAATTTAAATATAGAAGTAAACTCAACAATCTCTGTGGGAACGATCTTTACTTATCATTATATTACTTTTTGCGATTGTGTATACTTGCACAAGCTACTTTTCGCACAACAGGCGCCCTCATGGGCGCTGGCTGCTTTTCACTTGGCGCCCTGCCAGGCGCCCTCTTGGGCGCTGGCTGCTTCTTCTTGGCGCCCTCATGGGCGCTGGCTGTTCACTTGGCGCCCTGCCAGGCGCCCTCATGGGCGTTGGCTGCTTTCACTCGGCGCCCTCTGGGCGCTGGCTGCTTCTACTTGGCGCCCTCATGGGCGCTGGCTGTTCACTTGGCGCCTGGCACTCATGGGCGTTGGCTGCTTTCACTTGGCGCCCTCATGGGCGCTGGCTGTTCACTTGGCGCCCTGCCAGGCGCCCTCATGGGCGCTGGCTGCTTCTACTTGGCGGCCTGCCAGGCGCCCTCATGGGCGCTGGCTGCTTTCACTCGTCACGAGCTTGTGCACTATGTTTTTTGCTCACGTGCTCGTGCACTATGTTATTTGCTCACGTGCTCGTGCACTATTTTATTTTCTCACGTGCTCGTGCACTATGTTATTTTCTCACGTGCTCGTGCAGTATGTTATTTTCTCACATGCTCGTGCACTATCCTCATGGGTACTGCCTGCTTTTTCATTGGCGCTCTGCCAGGTGCCCTCATGGGCGCTGGCTGCTTTCGCTTCGTGCGATATATCGCTTCGTGCCCCGTGGCAAAGTCAACTCCGGGGGCAGTTTATCAGAACTCGGTCTGAATTTAACTCGCCCATCAGAGGTTGCGACACGTTTTAAGTCGCTTCGCACCTCGTGGGACTCTGGGGGCAGTTTATCAGAACTCGGCTGAATCTAACTCGTCCATCAGAGGTTGCGACACGATTAAAGTCGCTTCTCACCTCGTGGGACTCTGGGGGCAGTTTATCAGAACTCGGCTGAATCTAACTCGCCCATCAGAGGTTGCGACACGATTAAAGTCGCTTCTCACCTCGTGGGACTTTGGGGGCAGTTTATCAGAACTCGGCTGAATCTAACTCGCCCATCAGAGGTTGCGACACGATTAAAGTCGCCTCTCACCTCGTGGGACTCTGGGGGCAGTTTATCAGAACTCGGTCTGAATTTAACTCCCGTCAGAGGTTGCGACACGTTGAAAGTCGCTTCGCTCCTCGTGGTAAAGCTAACACCTCGTGGTGACTCTGGGGGCAGTTTATCAGAATCGATCTGAATTTAACTCGCCCATCAGAGGTTGCTGGGCCAGTGGCCATGGTTTTCCATCTTCTGTTGATAGCGCCCTCCTGGGTGCTTTGTTGTTGATGGCGCCCTCATAGGCGCCTGGGTGCTGGGTGCCTGGGTGCCAAGTGCTAGGCACCCTCTATGATGCCATGCCATGGATCCCCGCCGGGTGGTTGCCGTGACCTTGGTTGCTTTGCTCTAGGAAGACGAGCGCGCCATGACACCCTGACTCCCCCACTTGGAGAGATGATCTTGGCTTTAAGCTAATGTTGAGGTTGCCCCCTACGATCCAGGCAGTGCCTCCCTGCATGGTATGTTGGGTCTCAGACTTGTCTCGCTCCACTCCTGGGCGACGCTCAAGTCAGTATGAGAATAAGCTAGTGAATTTGCAAGGGAAGAGTATCTACCGTATAAATGGCTATGCGAGCCGGTATTTATAGGAAATCGATGCTCGTTGTGGATCGTTGGATCAATGGAAGCAATCTGAACCCTCCAAGCGTATTGGGCTTGTATGTTGTGGATATGGGCCGAATCGGTTGGGCTGATCCATATCCAATTGCTAAACGCACCCCCTGGTTTTGCTAATGGACCTCTTGGTCCAGTCCAGAACACTTAGGGTGTGTTTGGGAGTTTGGAGGGGAGGGGAAGGGAGGGGTTGAGACTAATAGTGTAAATTCTTTAGTAATTGGGAGAAAAATTATCCCCCTAAACCCCCCAAACCCCTCTCCTAGTTTATTTTTGGAGCCCCTCCAAACTCCCCCAAATATGGAGGGTTTTGGAGGGGATCCAAAAATAAACTAGGAGAGAGGTTTGGGGGGTTTAGGGGGATAATTTTTCTCCTCATCACTAAAGAAATTACACTATTAGTCCCAACCCCTCCCCTCCCCTCCAAACTCCCAAACACACCCTTAGTTTGAACTTTCCACATGTTGATCACTCAATCCAAAGCATTGGAATCATTCCCATAAAAGAAAAAAAGCATCAGAATCATGAGAATGTAACATACTTGTATCGCCAGAATAATATATTATGATCTTATCTAAGACTGAAATTTAAACAGAGAATGCCTTGTGTTTTTGCATTATTTTTTAAAAGAAAATTTTAAACCACTAATGCTAGATGATGCACTTGTACGGAAAGACGTTTTTTCTGCATTAAAGATAGGCATGAAGTGATGGATACACGACTTTCGCATATATTTCAATAATAACACTATTCCAATCAACAGATGCTAGCTTGTAGTAAGCCAAGAGCTTTTCTTTCATGAATTAGAAACAAAAGCTTATAAAATGCAATTAAATTAACAAGGGAACCGATATGGATACCCTAGTGTGGAAATTTTACACTTGCTTATTTTAATGGTGACATCCTCAGCTTGACCTCTCCACATATGATTCCCTTGACTAGAAGAGAAGAGAACATGACAAAAAAAGGTTAGTGATAATAATATTTTATGTAGCTTGATATAATATTGATATTGATAGCAAGAAACCAAACGAGTAATGTAAGTGTTAGCTCGTCAAAAAAAATGTAAGTGTTAGGATTTTTTTTCGGTAAACCAATGTATCCTCCACGGCGACTGTTGATAAGTCCATTTTAGTTGTCTTTTTAGTATTTATTTTAATCAAGTTATTTGGTACTTTAGTTTTATTTTAGAGTTATTTTACTACCTTTTATTTTATTTTTATCTGTAGGACAAGTCAAGAGCAAAAGAAGAATTTCAAGTATTAAAAAGCATAGCATTCAAGTCCCAAGGTTAGGAGACCCACAAATCAGTCAAAATTTGCAAGAAGAAACCACTCTCTGACTGAAGTTACCACGGGTGCCTGTGGTGGCCAACACGGCCCGTGGTGACTGTTAGTCATTTGGAAGCTGAAGAACTAAACTCGTTAACCGATGCTGACACGGGTACTTGTGGTGAGAAACACAGACAGTGGCAACAAACACGGGTACCCGTGGTGAGAAACACGGACCGTGGTGTTTCCTCAGATGTTAAAAACTGTTACAAATTGTACTTCATTGCTTGTAATGAGACTTAACTGATTTGTCTCTTCTCTTTGCCTATATAAAGCACAAATTTCTGAGTGCTTAGAGCATCTTAGGCTATGGTAATACTAGTCAAAGTTTACTCCTAAGTTTTATGCAATTTACATTCTTCATTTTTACATTCTTGCTTTTATTCTTCTTGCACTTTACTTTCTTGCACTTTTATTTTCTGCTCTTTACATTTCAGCTCTTATTTTCTGCACTTTATTTCTTGTCATTTACATTCCAAGTCATTTACATTCAAGCAATTTATAATTCCGCAATTTACATTCCGTCGTTTATCGCTTTCTTTTATTTCTCGTCATTTATTTTTATGTCTTCTTCTTCTACTCCTTCTAAGTCCTTGTCTACAATGATCATGAATGAGTAGACCCTTCTAGTCTTGGGATTGTGGGAATAATTCAATGATAGATCCCTAAATTCCAAGTCTAGACTCTATTTTATTAAACTTTTTATTCTAATCTAACCTCGTTATTTTTAAAGTCATAATCCAAATATCAAACGAAGTATCGAGAGGCAAAGTTTGATATTAGAACTATGAGGTTAGACAAGATGATCGAAACATGAGAATAGTTTTGAGAGTCTTGGGACAATAAGGTCTGTACTTAAGAGGTCTTGGCAATAATCAACCATGAGAATAGGTTTTGATTATTGTTTCGAGGCACACTCTTGTATTCCGAGAGGAAACTTGAGTTACCGTTGAATACATTGTCCTTAGAAAAGAAGCTTAACATAAAATAGAGAATGGACGAGGGATTGTGAAATGTTCTATCATTGAGATAAAACCACAATCCTAGGACGCTTTTATAATTCTGAATTTAAAACCAACAAAAATTTCTTCTACTAAAATCATTTCTTTTAGCTAATCACAACCGGAAAATAATATTGGTAATCACATAAGTCTTTGTGGATCGATACTTTTTATTACGCGATAGAACCGTATACTTGCGGTCTATCAACTGTGGAGACTAATCCTTCGAGGTATCTGAGATCCATTTAAGGGGTTGACCTCTCCCAACAAATGTTTTTCCATACGCACCGGTCATAGATCGAATCTATGACCAAATGATTAAGGGACCCAAGTATCTACCACTTGTGCCACATTATGTTGATATATTCGATTTTGGCTATATATTTTGCCATTTTTCAAATGATTTAAAATATTAGTTATTTGCGTACTTTGATAATATATTAAGTTTTTTTTTTGGAAATAATGATATATTAAGTTTTTAAATTATGAAATGGAGGTAATTTTTATTTTGTAATCAACAATGATGAAGTAAACAATTTGAAAATTCATCAAAAATAAAAGTAAACAATTTTAGGAAATAAACAAAAACCAATGCAATCCAAACTCAAGTAAATTGCATTAGATCATGTCGAATTTGACTTTCAACTCAAACTGATTGGAGGGGTCAATATGCAAATTTTGAAAACTTATAGGGATCAATCTACAAAATATAAAAAATTAGTGAGATCAATTTACAAAATTTGAAAATTTATAGGGACCAAACTACAATTTTTGAAAATTTAGATGGACTCATGCAAATTTTGAAACATTTAGGGACAATTTTGAAAATATTATAAGACTATTTTAAGATTTATTTTTCTAAGGTAAAAAATGAATTTCAAATTCTTAGTTTTTATGTGGTATTTGAAAGAGAAATACCTAAAAGTACGATAAGAGTTGTAGGAATTACGATGACAACAATTTTAATTAATTATAGGATCATTTTTTATCCCATTAGGACCTTTTACGTTGTTGAAAGGTCTCATTTGAAAACAATTAGATGATGACAAAATTATCAAAGATCAGCATTCCTTATTTTTAGAGTTAGTGTTGTCCTTATTGGATCCGTTGGTGCTTTATTTGAAAGTTAGTTGTAATTTTTCCTTCACCTATAATTATTATCAATGAAATATTGCAAATTTTACAAATAAAAAAATAGTTTGTCCATATAATGACAAATGGCCCAACACCATACATACATGAGCTAACTACCCCCCACAAAGAGAATTCAATGATCATGCTCATCCAAAAACAACCTTCAGCACATCCAAATTGGCCGTAACCTATGAAGCCTGGATACTGGATACGATACAGGATACGACACGATACAGATATGAGGATATGGGAAAATTTTGAAAATCAAGATACGACACGGCTCGGATACTTTAATCAAAAATTAAATTAAAATTTAAATATATAAAAACATAACAAAAAATAAAATAGAATAGAAACACAAATAGAAAAAAACAAAGATGAAAAACTGAAATATTGCATTTTATAGATATGAAAAAAAAACTGCCCAAATAGATAAAAAAAATCACACAAAATATATGGATGAAAGAAAGAGGACACAACCGACACATCTATGTATGAGTGGCTAGTCATAAAAAGTAATGGTGAACAAGTAACTGAGACCACCCGAAATTGTATAATACGAATAGTCAGTGGCAGAAATAGATGACTTTTTATAGACTAAGATATTCATATTAGTACGTAATTGGTCAATAAAACACAAGCATATCATTAGTCAATATATATTCATCACATTGTAGAAATAAATACTTGTGATCTTATCAAGTAGAGATAGTTACGTATATTTATCCCACTCATATCACAATGTATTATTTCTTCTATTATTGTATTACGAAAAAAAACATATAATTTTGTCTTTTAGTTATTGAGGTATTAAAGTGTATCATATATGAGTGACAATCATGTGCTTAGTTGGTAAGAGGTATCGAAAAAGTATCTGAGAAGTATCTTTAGTTGGTAATAAGTATCAAAGATGTATCTGAAAAGTATCGAGTCAAATATTTTTTAAAAAGAATTAAAAAATTATTAGATACTCTTTAGATACGTATCGGGAAGTATCTCCGACACGGGTACGTCTCCATTTTTGAAGTATCGGGGCTTCATAGGCGGAAAGGTAACTACATTATATAGTTATGCTCATTCTTATAGTCCTTTCCCCTCCAAATCTCATTGCTTCTTTGGTTTTATTCATTGAGAACCTGTGTTCATATCCTTTACTTCCTTCCTTCGACACCACTAATAAGTATGAGATAAAAGGAAACACATCCACACAAATCATCATAACCAATTGACAGAACCCATTCTCCATCCAAAAAGAAGAAAGCATGAGAATCATAAGAATGTAACACACTTGTATCGCTAGAATAATATCTTATGATCTTATGTAAGACTGAAATTTAAACAGAAAATGCCTTGTGTTTGCATTATCTTTTAAAAGAACATTTTAAAGCACTAATGCTAGAGGATGCACTTGGCCAAAAGCTAAATGAAGAATCAGATCAAAAAGGACAATTTTGACATTAATCAGCCAACTTTCAACAAATTGCACAAAGATAACCTTTTCATAAAGGCATGATTCTATTACCTGGTCGCAAAAAGCTGATCATTCACAGGACACGGAGCAAGTCTTCGCAATCTCTTCTTATGTTGACTTGATATGCAGTTACTAGTTTGATAATTCACCAACTCAGGTGAAGAACTTTTACCTATTAAAGGAATCAATTCTTTGTGTTCCTTATGTTTGGAAAGCAGAACAAACTCTTGATTAAGTTAACTAACCAATATAGAATCACATTGTAATAGATATAGCGTTAGTAAATAGTAATGGTTATCTCGGTTTGCTAATGTTCCACTAAACTAGGGTTTCTTCGCTGCTACTTAATAGAGAGAACGGCACTTTGTTCTTCATTGTTGCCCTAGCTTTGGTTGTCTCGGTTTGCTAATCCAAAATGGTTCGTACTCTTCTCCCTCATTTCCATTTTTCTTATAATTTTTGAATCTCTTCTTGGTATGCAATCCTTGTTAAAATTTTACTCAATTTCAATCTTCACTTTCTGATAATTTCGAAAACAAGTTTTGCGCTATGTTATCAGTGTTACTAGTTCTTTAGAATTTGCATCACTTTTGTCAAATCACGGTATTGCCGTTCGTTTATATTTGTAGTTAGACATTATACTTTTTTAGATTTTACTTTGCATAACATTTGTTGTATATTCTGGACTCATGTTGAAGAAGCTTGGATCTTGAAACACAAACTGTTATTTGTGAATGCTATAAATATTTATCGGTAGTTTTGGAATCTCTGTTATCTGATTTCTAACCCTAGGTTTATTCTTTCAATGTTGAATTTGATGTTTAAATCATAAATCCCTTCATTAATTTGGGTTTGAACGCTAATGCTTATGAATTTGACAGGCGAGAGGATTGAAGAAGCATTTGAAGAGGCTCAATGCCCCAAAGCATTGGATGCTTGACAAATTGGGTGGTGCATTTGTAAGTGAAAGTTTTATCCTCTGTTGAATTGTTCTCAAGGGTTTATTTCAAAGACTGATGTAAACTTTTTGTTTTGCTTTGTAGGCTCCTAAACCCTCATCTGGACCACACAAGTCTAGGGAATGTCTCCCACTCATTCTCATCTTGCGAAACAGGTTGAAGTATGCTTTGACTTATCGTGAGGTCATTGCTATTCTGATGCAACGCCATGTCCTTGTTGATGGCAAAGTTAGGACAGACAAGACATATCCTGCTGGATTCATGGGTATGTATAACTGCTCACTTCATGTTGTCATAGTAATGTTTTTTGTGTACTTAGTATGCTATAATTTTTGTTATTAGTAGTAGTAGAGTTGTTTTTTGAGCTCAAGTAATTCTGATGTTTCAGTAAACTCTCTGGACTCTAGGTGACTGGGAAAATAAAACGTCTTTGTCCTTAGTATCGAAGGAGAAGTTATATATTAATTGAGTCCCATGGATTATTTTCTTAGATGAATACATGTGCAGTTTCTTTTGGCTTTGTTATTACTGTTAACCAGTATTTGGAACATTGGTCATTGCAAGCTGTAGTTTTTTGTATTTAAATAAGTTTCAGTCTTTTTTATGCTCGACTAAGTTTTATTGAATTCTATTGGTTTGGCTAGAGATATGATATGAATTTGTTTTCAAAGAAGTTTATGTCTCTTTACAGATGTTGTGTCAATCCCTAAAACAAATGAGAACTTTCGCCTGCTTTATGACACCAAAGGCCGATTCCGTCTCCACTCTGTCAGGGATGACGAGGCAAAGGTATTTATCCATGTTGTGCAATAGTTTGTTATTTATCTCTATTGAACACTGTAAATGCGTCCAGGTTTCAATTTTCATGTGCATATATTGGATTATTAGCTAGTGTTCATGAAAGCAAACCTTTTAATTACATAAATTTCAGGATTTTGTTTAATTCAGTTGTATGACATGGACTTACAATCACGTAAATATTTAATTTTCCACCATGATGGGGTAAGTTTTACATGTTTTCCTTGTACGGTTGTGTATGGCAGTTCAAGCTCTGCAAGGTTAGGTCAGTGCAATTTGGGCAGAAAGGTATCCCATACCTGAACACCTATGATGGTCGCACTATCCGTTATCCTGACCCTGTCATCCGGGCCAATGACACCATTAAGCTGGATTTGGAGGAAAACAAAATCGTTGATTTCATCAAATTTGATGTTGGGAATGTAGTCATGGTGACTGGTGGAAGGAACAGAGGGCGTGTTGGGGTGATCAAGAGCAGGGAGAAGCATAAGGGAACCTTTGAAACAATCCACGTTCAGGATGCCACTGGCCACGAATTCGCAACCCGTCTGGGCAATGTGTTTACTATTGGCAAGGGCACTAAGCCATGGGTATCTCTTCCCAAGGGTAAGGGTATTAAGCTTTCTGTCATCGAGGAAGCTAGAAAAAGGATTGCTGCTCAACAAGCAACTGCTGCTTAAATTTCTATGGAATGATTTTATAATAGACATGAATGCTTGGTAGTTTTATTCAAATGCTTTTGGTTTATAATGTTGTTTGTCTGAGATTTTATCATATCAGCTGAATTTTGACTTGTGCACTATACAATTCCCTAGTTTGGTTTATCATGAAGAAATTTTTAATTCCCTTGTTTGAAATAGTTTTTCAATGCATTTATGGTTGCATTCTATACAGCTTTTTTAGTGCCTGCTATATTCATGGAGGAAGCTATTCATTCCCTAGTTTTGTGTTGGTTTAGTGGTCAAAGTCACTGTAGCAAACCCACTTTACGAACTTTGAAATAACAACCATTTTTTTTGAAATGTTTCTTAAGCCTATTCTCCTCTCGCATCTAGTTGCCTCTGGGTACTTTCCCTTCCTTTTGTTTGTTAAACATTTGATTTGAGTTTTAGGTGAATTCAGCCACTGCCACCATGTTATAGCGTCTTATCCTCTATTGTTGCTTTGCATTTCAATCACTGCCACCATGTTAATGCTGTGATCTGTAGTTATAGTTGTAATATAAAGAACGTTCAAACTCCATCGTTGCAATTTCTCTTTCTTTCCCTTGCGCTATCATGGTATCCAGACTCAAGTGTTGATGTTATTTGCTGCAGAATTCAACGTTAATATTCCTTTATCTTTTCGTTAGTTTTAGCATTCCTCTTGAAAAAGATTTTTGGTTTTTTAAGTCTGCAACAATCCAGAAGTGTAAATTTTTATTTTTCAGTAGATGCCATTAGTTGAAAGCCTCACCTAGTCGTTTCTATTTGTCTTTTTTGAGAGCATCGAGTTGTTGGATCTTCCACTCTCATACCTCTGGGCAGACATATTTGCTATTCTTTCTGCCATTGGAGCCCCCTCAGGATCACTCACTATTGAGTTAGACATCTGTTGTTGCAACATGGGATTTTTTTTCTTTGGGCCTGTTTGGATTGGCTTTGAGATCATTTATTGACATAATTAATTGTAAAACTGTTTGAGAGAGCTTAAACATGTATATAAGCTGTTTTTAGCTAATTTTCATAATTTTCCATTGATAGCTTATAATATAGATTATAGAAAAGTAGTTTAACTCTTTTGATTTTATTATAAAAATAATTTATACACAAGCTTTTGTATGATAAGCGCTTATGTCATAAGTACCAAAGCTGTTTATCCAAATGTACGTTTGAGGTGGAAGCATCTGCTTTGCGAGTTGTTACCATTGATTCCTAGAGTTTTATCAAGAACCCCATATTGGCCGCCAAACAATTTCTAACTTTTCACACATTTTTACCTTTTTGTTAACACGTTTCACACATTTTTCATTTTTCATATTTTTTCAATATATCATTTTAGTATTTTCTTAACTTTTGAATTGATTATAAGTATAACTACCTTGTTGATGCATTAAACTTCTTAGTGTCTTTTTTTAAAATGAAAATTAATTAGATTATCCAGGTGATTTTGGTTCTTTGTTAATTTTTTTGAAATTAAACTGGCTTAAAAGTCCAAACTACGAGTTACAAGTGAATCAAATGGGTGGGTAAAGACGACTCCTAAACAATCAGCATCAAGGTGTTTGACACTTACCAACCAACCAGCTTCAAGACTCACAACCCAGCTTTGCTAAACTGTCAGCTACCTTATTAGTCATCTTGGCAGAAGAGATAACTTTTTTACCGAGCTTATGGCTATCATCTATAGAGGCCTAACTCTAGTTTGGGAGAAGGGTTACAGAAGAATCACTTGTTACTCAGATTCTCTCCTTTCTATAACCCTTGTAAACGCAACCCCTAACAACCTTCATTGCTATGCTAAATTAATTCAATGTGTGAAAGATATATGCTCAACCTTTAGTGGAGTGCACAACTAGTTCACAGCCTCAGGGAAGGTAATTCGACAGCAGACTTTTTGGCCAAGCTTGGAGCTAACATAGAGAGGAGTTGGCAGGTGTATCACCAACCCCTTTGATGGCATGAAGGATATTCTTTCCTCTGATGCAGCTAGAGTTCCGATTCTGAGACCTTAGGGTATGTTTGGGAGGAGGTTTTGCAAGGGGAAGGGAGGGGGGCAGCGTTGAAAAAGATTTGTCTATACTTTAATATGTATTTGAGATTTTAAAAAATTAAAAAAATTTTTAATCACATTTGATTTATGTTTAGAGACATTTTATAGCTTTCTCCTCCCAAACATACCTTTAGTGTGTGGTTAGGTTCTTAGCTCAAATAGATCCAAATGTGATACCGGCCCTCTTTCTCAAAGGAAATTAAGTAATTAACTGCTCAACTGGTATTCTCTCATGGTCTTTTGCCTTTCACTTATCTAGGTGGTCCTTCAAAGGAAAGTCTTTTTGCCGTTGGTCATGGGAAGAGTTATGTTAGTGCAATTTGTGATCCGAGGCCTTCAAATTTAGTTAAAAACATTGGATGGGTGGATTCAAAAAATTTCATTTGGACAGGTAATATTTTTGATAGAAAATTGACTACCGTTGCTTGGTGTAAAGTTAGCAAACTTGTTATTGAAGGTGGCTTGGGTCTTAGACCTATTAAGAAAATTAACTAGACCGACTCCCGTGCGATGCACGGGTTATAAGTTGATTATTATGTATTGCATAATGGTTAACTCAAATTATATATAGTATTGTAAATCGAGATATAGATACCCAAAGCCAAATTTTGTTATCTAAGTTTGGTATAGGTAGATAACCAGCGCAAAACGTTATTTAATCAATGGAATTAAAATACTCATTGTGTTGTAATTACATTGTTTCTATAAGATCGAAAAAGAGAAGTATGAGAAACGGGCTAATTGTAGGTGTTTTTCTGTTTGTTTTTTGCCTTTATGATCTTTTTCCCTCAATCTGATTTTTCTTGTTTTCGAGCTTGCTGATAAACTCTAATTTAGTGCATTTTTACAGACAATTTTGGATTATTTTTTAGAGCAATTATATATGATTATATAAATTACTAATTTGATTTGCTCTATTTTTGAAGAAAAGATGAAAAATGCATACAAATATATATATATATATATATATATATATCACGTAAGTTAAAGAAAGAAAGAATGGTGATGGAGCACATGACTTGAAGAAAAAGAAATGCAAGCCCAATTAAATTAGGTTACAAGCTACATTATAAAAGAAAGGCAATTCACATAACCAGAGGAAACTAACGTGATCCAGGAGGAGGGTTCAATTATTATCAAATATAAAAGAGAACCTAGGCGTGAGATACAGGGGAGCCGCACAAAAACAAGGATATATTTTTGATAATTAAAAGAAGAAAAGGAAATCAGCCACAGGCCGTACATACGCATATAGTAGCCGCACACACAGTAGCACCGGCATAGTGGAGGAGGAAGATTTGGTACCCGTTCTTGACACCGTGAGAGAGCTTTGGAGCAGAAAAAGGAGACTGGAGACTCAGAACAATAATTTCTCTAATTTCCGGGTTATTTTTATCTCTGTAATCCATGACTCTAATTTCTATTTTATTGTTCTTTATGATTTTGGATAGCTAAATCCTCTTCTAGGGTCTTAGGTGGATCTTGCTTGATTAGAGACTTTTTTATGTTCTAATTTCTGGTTTGAATTCCTGTTTTTATTTTAATTAATATTGTCCTATTGTTTTTATCACATGATTAGGATTAGCTACCCTTTGCATGTTTATAATCAATTAGTTGATCAGCGACCGTACTGCAATTAGTTGGTGGACCTATAGGATAATTGGGGCTATAATTAGGGCATGACCAAACCATAATTTAGTCTTCCAATCATTCAACCTTTTTGCTCTTTATGCTTTTCCTGAATTTAAATTCTTGCATGACCAAACGAGGGTTAATTTAGGAAAAAGAATATTAATCGCGAATGACCAAACGGATTAATAGTTATAGTAAAGGGATTGGTAATTAAGTAAAATAAGGGAATTCAAGTAGGAATTAGACATAGGGGAATCGAAGCTTGCAAGTGAAACCGTGACCCTAGACCTCTCTCCATCGATTAAATTTAGTATTTTAATTATTGTTATTTATTTCTTTTTTATCTGTTCCATTACAATTCAAATATTCGTTCGTCTAAATAATAAATAATCTCGATTAGTTTGGTACTTGTTAATTAATCCCTGTGGAGACGATAATCTTTTATACTACTTCTGCGAAGGAGTACACTTGCTCTAAGTGTGTTTTTAACGCAACAAGTTTTTGGCGCCGTTGCCGGGGATTAATTTAGCAATATTAAACGAAAAAGATTTTTATTGCTTTAGACATTTTTTATGCACTAGTTTTATTTTATTTTTTTTTATCTTATTGAAAAAAAAAATACAAAAAAAAAGGCTGCTAATACTTTCCCAAGAGACCGCTGCAGTTCACCTTTTTTTTGCAGATAAAAGTTTAAATCATGGTTAAGACAATTGGAGATTATATTAGAGATGCAGAGGCACAAAGGAATTTAGAGAAGTCATATTGGTATATGTCTCAATGTCAGATGCAAATTTCTCCTCCTCCTTATGAACCTTATTCAGACTATTGGGATGACTATGAGCCACCTCCTTATTCCTCCCACTGGGATAATTATGAGTCACTACAAGTGCAAAGGCAAGAGGAGGAAAAGTCGGATGTCGATGAGGTCTTGGCCAAATTTATGCAGCAGACAAATGAGAATCTTGAAAGCCTGAAGGGTCAAATCTCAACTCTCATTGCTTTGTTATCTCAAGAGGCCCAAGAAACTCCTTCACAAACTAAGTCTACCCAAAATGAAGAAGCTGAGCAATACAAAGAAAGTATTCCTACGAGAGATGAAGGTGTCTCCATGGAATATAATCTGGAGGAAGAAGCTCTCAAGAAAGATGAGAAGAATCCTACGGAAGGGAGTCAAATCAAAATAGTAGCTCCTACTAAAGGGAGCATTTATGAGGACAGTGAGAAAGATCTCATGGTTCTGGATTTGGAGAAAGAGGAGAAAGTGCCCATTTTTGGGCAAATTGTTTTAACCATTGGTGATGCTGTGATTGAGGTTCACCGGGGAAAAGTAACTTTAAGGAGTGGTAAAGAAGATGATGTTATTAAAGCTTTAAGTTACAATGAAATTTTCTCTCCTTTAACTTCTCCTTATTTTGATGATGTGGTTGAAACTAACATATTTAGTGAATTAAAGATGCAGGACCTTTTGGAAAAAAATATTATTTTGCAGGATCCTAGCATAATGGTGGATGGAGATAAAATAAAAATTTCACCATCCTTTGAAGTTCATCCACCACGTGGAAAAAGAAAGAATAATGTGAACCACATTGTTAGAAAATTAAGAAGGTGTACTGCGTTAGATGTAAAATTTGCTCTTGGAGAGCCCCCAGATTGAGCACCAACTATCGTCAGGCTCATGACGTTAAACAAGCGCTTCGCAGGAGGCAACCTGTGTTTTATTTTCAGTTATTTTTATTTTATTTTATTTTATTTTGTTTTTAGGAATAAGTTCAGACTGCAAGCTCTCTCAGGGAAGTCACTCTTACTCTCTCTCATTTATTTAGTTTTGCTCATATTTGAATATTTTGCACATGTGTCAATTCATCTCTATTAATGCATATACCCACTACATATGTTGATAGCATTTTTCTGGCTAGTTTTGGATATAGAAACTGAAAAAAAAATAGAGATTTTGCCTTTAGGGGATCCCATAATCAATTTACTTGACAGACTTGTGCTTAATTGTAACTATGAGGTTGTCCTTAGTAAGCTGATAATTAGCATTGTGCCTGTTGAGTACTTTTTGTGAATTAGCTTCTAAATGTGAGATCTGAGCCTTCATAAGGGGATTGATACTAAATCATAAATTTTTACCCCTTTTCTTTCTATGAGTGTGTTTCCCAATTTGCTACATTCTAGAATTTGTCTTTTGACCATTTCAAGGCGAAAATTGATTTGCATCATGTAAAAAGATTTGGGGAATTTAGGTATTTTTCTGGTCTCAGAGTTGTTTGTTGAATTTATCCATTAGTTGCCCCATTTGAGCCTATTTGTTATATTTTTTCTTTGGTACCCAGATATAGTTTTTTCTTTTTTTTTGTGGTAACCATTTGAAATTAAATTTGGAGCAACTATTGAAAGTTACAATTTTGTCCTGTATTTCAAGTGTCTATCTCATTGGGACATAAAAACAAAAAAAGGAGTGGCTAATGTGGTTACAAGTACCTTTTCCTCCTAAGAAAAATATAGAAAAATGAAAAGTTGAAAAAAAAAGAGAACAAAGGAAAGCAAGAAGGAGGAAAAGGCACATCAAAAGAATGAAAGAGCCAAAGGGCAAATCCAAAAAAAAAAAGTCTTCTCAAAAGCAAAAAGCAAATCAAAAAGAGCTGACTCAATAGAAAAAGAGTGAAGAAGGAAGTGAAGCTAATTTGGAGTTTGGGCAAAAATTGTAAAATAGATAGGAGCTCCATATTTTGTTTCAAATGTTACTATTTATTTCTTTTTTTTTTAGCCCTTTGATTATCTCTTTCTTCTTATTTCCTACCCTGCTCGACTAAACCTTGGCCCCATTACAACCCATGAAACCCCATCTTTTGCATGCATGTGAACTATTTAGTGGAGATTTGGTCAAATTACAAACATATGGTAATGTGCATTTTGTTGAAACTTGAGTGTATATTTCCCTAGTCCCTAAAACACTTAGAGAGATTGTGAGCGAGTGCCTTTGTTCACAGAAATGTATTCTTCAGGGACATGAGCCTCTAATTGGGCAACCTTTTGACACCTCATATGTGTTATATTGTCTATTGTCTGTCATTGTGCTTCTAATTGTGGATCTCTTATTTGGCTGCCTCTATTTGTTTGAAAAATTTTGTTGAGCCAGAAAATTTGCTTGAGGACAAGCAAAAGTTAAGTGTGGGGGAGTTGATAAACTCTAATTTAGTGCATTTTTAGAGACAATTTTGGATTATTTTTTAGAGCAATTATATATGATTATATAAATTACTAATTTGATTTGCTCTATTTTTGAAGGAAAGATGAAAAATGCATACAAATATATATATATATATATATATATATATATATATATATATATATATATATATATATATATATATATATATATATATATATATATATATATATATATATATCACGTAAGTTAAAGAAAGAAAGAATGGTGATGGAGCACATGACTTGAAGAAAAAGAAATGCAAGCCCAATTAAATTAGGTTACAAGCTACATTATAAAAGAAAGGCAATTCACATAACCAGAGGAAACTAACGTGATCCAGGAGGAGGGTTCAATTATTATCAAATATAAAAGAGAACCTAGGCGTGAGATACAGGGGAGCCGCACAAAAACAAGAATATATTTTTGATAATTAAAAGAAGAAAAGGAAATCAGCCACACGCCGTACATACGCATATAGTAGCCGCACACACAGTAGCGCCGGCATAGTGGAGGAGGAAGATTTGGTACCCGTTCTTGACACCGTGAGAGAGCTTTGGAGCAGAAAGAGGAGACTGGAGACTCAGAATAATAATTTCTCTAATTTCCGGGTTATTTTTATCTCTGTAATCCATGACTCTAATTTCTATTTTATTGTTCTTTATGATTTTGGATAGCTAAATCCTCTTCTAGGGTCTTAGGTGGATCTTGCTTGATTAGAGACCTTTTTATGTTCTAATTTCTGGTTTGAATTCCTGTTTTTATTTTAATTAATATTGTCCTATTGTTTTTATCACATGATTAGGATTAGCTACCCTTTGCATGTTTATAATCAATTAGTTGATCAGCGACCGTACTGCAATTAGTTGGTGGACCTATAGGATAATTGGGGCTATAATTAGGGCATGACCAAACCATAATTTAGTCTTCCAATCATTCAACCTTTTTGCTCTTTATGCTTTTCCTGAATTTAAATTCTTGCATGACCAAACGAGGGTTAATTTAGGAAAAAGAATATTAATCGCGAATGACCAAACGGATTAATAGTTTTAGTAAAGGGATTGGTAATTAAGTAAAATAAGGGAATTCAAGTAGGAATTAGACATAGGGGAATCGAAGCTTGCAAGTGAAACCGTGACCCTAGACCTCTCTCCGTCGATTAAATTTAGTATTTTAATTATTGTTATTTATTTCTTTTTTATCTGTTCCATTACAATTCAAATATTCGTTCGTCTAAATAATAAATAATCTCGATTAGTTTGGTACTTGTTAATTAATCCCTGTGGAGACGATAATCTTTTATACTACTTCTGCGAAGGAGTACACTTGCTCTAAGTGTGTTTTTAACGCAACACTTGCAGATTTGTTGGAGCTCGAGAAGTCTAAGAGAGTGAAACTTGTGGAAGATGTGTCTTCGAAGTCGAAAGAGCTTGCTCGAACAAAGCAAGAACTTGAGACTATGAAGGTAAGCCAATGTGAGGTTATACGCCGGGCGGAGTTCGCGGAAACTCGTGTAAAGGAGTTGGAAGAGAAGGAAAAGGTTTTGGAGGGGCAATTGGTCGAGGCTAATCAAAAGATTAAAAGTTTGGAGTTTCGTAAAGTCGGTTTGGAGGATGATTTGAAGAAGGCATCAGAGGCAGGGGTCGGAACAAGTAGCGATGCAGAGGCTCGAATTGCGGAGCTTCAGGCAGCTCTTCAAAGAGCTACAAAGATTGCAAATGAAACTAGGAAGGAGGCTCGTGAAGCCGCAAATTCTGCAATTGAGCTGTATAGGGAGGGTTTTGAGTGTGCCCAGGAGCAAATTGCTTTGGTCAATCCTTCCATTAATTTGGATTGATCGATTATTAATGCCGACCACGAGGTTGAAGGGGGTATGATCGTTAAGATCGATGCTCAGACGGAGGAGAAAACTGTGGTTTTTCCGACCTCTACTGCCTGATGTTTTAACAGCGTTTCTTTTTGTAGAAGTTCCTGGTGTATGCTTTTACCTATGTAGTTTTTGTATAGACCCGAAACTTCTTTCGGTCTAGCTGGAGATATTTGTAATCTTTTTTGGGATATGTCTATCAGACCTTTACGAGCTTTAATGAATGCTTTTTGAATTTCGCATGTCATGTATGTCGTTTTATGAGTTTTAACGAGTGCTTTTTTAATTCTGCACGTTGCGTATGATATAAGAACGTCGGTAAATGAGGAACTCGATTTACTGGTTCGAACCTATAGGACAGTTTACCAGGACTCGGCCCAGATTTAACTCGCCTTATAGGGGTATCGGCAGCTGTGGCCGATGGTCGTTCTAAGGACGTTTCGATCCTTGAAGACCCGGTCTCTTTGAGACAGTTTGCCAAGACTCGGCTTGGATTTAACTGTTGTCTCAAAGAGTTTGCGACCTTGGGTGGTCGCTTTTGGGGAGATCATCTAAGATCGGTCCCAGTTGATTCCCGGTGGGGGGAATTTGGTCCCTACATTCTGTTTGATGAAAATCAAGAATGTGTGGAGACATGGTGAAAACCTTTGAGAAGCTTCGAGAGCGTTTGAAAGAAATGTCAAGTTTCTATTTGGATTAATAATTTGTTTTGAGTTTACACAAGATCGGTGTACATGATTTCTTTCTAAGGATAATAACTTTTCAGTTTTGTTGCGTTCCAAGTCCTCTCAATCTTTCTTCCTTGGAGGGTCTCCAATTTAAAGGCTCCCGTACCGGTTTTAGATGAAACTCGGTAGGGGCCTTCCCAATTTGGGGCGAGCTTTCCTTGGGAGGCGTTTTTCTGACCGATGTCAGCTCTCCTGAGTACTAGATCGCCTGGATCGAAATCTCTGTGAACGACTTTGGTGTTGTATCTGGTTGCAACCTTTTGTTTGATGATTGCTTCTCGGAGTGAGGCCCGACCTCGGATTTCATCGACGAGGTCGAGTTCTTCTCTTAAGGCTTGATCGTTATTGCTTTGTGTTTTGGGATTTGCCATTCTCCAACTAAGTTCGCCAATCTCGACGGGGATGACCGCCTCGCTGCCGTAGGAGAGCCTAAAAGGTGTTTCCCCAGTGGAGCTTTGGGGGGTCGTCCGGTATCCCCAGAGGACGTAAGGCAATTCTTCTACCCAATTTCCTTTAGCATCGTCCAAACGTCGTTTCAGCCCGTTCAGTATTACTTTGTTTGCAGCCTCTGCTTGACCGTTGGTTTGAGGGTGCTCTACTGAAGTGAAGTGGTGTTTGATTTTCAGTTCGAGCATTAGTTTTCGAAATCCCGAGTCTGTGAATTGAGTTCCGTTGTCCGTCACTACTACCCCGGGGATCCCGAACCTGCTCATGATGCTTTTTTTGAAGAATTTTATGCAGTTTTTTGCAGTGATGGTCGCCAGGGGTTCCGCTTCTATCCATTTGCTGAAGTAGTCTACGGCGACGATCAAGAATTTGACTTGTCTTGGCGCCTTTGCGAAAGGTCCGAGTAAGTCCATTCCCCACCATGCGAAGGGCCACGTGGAGGATAAACTTGTGAGGTCCGTAGGGGGAGCTATGTGGACATTGGCGTGGATTTGGCACTTCTTGCACTTTTTCACATGATCACTAGCATCGCCAATCATGCTCGGCCAGTAGTAACCGGCTCGAAGAGTTTTCCGTGCTAAAGATCGAGCTCCCATGTGCTGGCCGCAGATTCCCTCATGAATTTCTGTTAATACATAAGCCGCTTCTTCTCCCTCGATGCATTTTATTAGCGGGGAAGAGAGGCTTCTTTTGTAAAGCGTCCCGTTGATGACTGAAAAAGCCGAGGCCCTTCTCCTGATGTATTTGGCGTCGTTCCTGTCTAGGGGTTCTGTTCCTTCGACGATGTATTCTACAATCGGGGTGATCCAGCTGTCCGTTTCTTCGAGCATATAGATGGTCGGATTAAACAGAGGCTCGAGAGACACACTGGGTTTGTGTAGTGTTTCTTGGATGGTTGTCCTCTGATTCCCAGGGGTTTTTGTGCTTGCGAGTTTGGCGAGGATATCAGCTCGTTGATTTTCCGCTCTTGGGACATGAACTATCTCGCTTGCTTCAAATTTAGCCATTAGCGACCGTACCTGAAGTAGGTATTTTTGCAGGATCGGTTCTTTGGTCTCGTATTTACTTCCGATCTGGGAGACCACTAAGAGAGAATCGGTATGAAGTTTTATTTGTTGGATTTGGAGGTCGATTGCCAGGCGAAGTCCGGCGATGCAAGCCTCGTACTCCGCTTGGTTGTTCGAGGTGGGAAAACTGAATGTAAGGGAAACTTCGATGATGACCCCCGTCGGGCTTTCAAGCATGACCCCAGCGCCACTCCCTTTTGGATTTGAGGACCCATCGACATACAGGATCCATATGTCAGATTCGGTGTTAGCAGGCGTCATTTCGGCGATGAAGTCCACCAAAACTTGCGCTTTAAGGGTTGTTCGAGCTTCATATTTAATCCCGAATTTTGAGAGTTCCACAGCCCATTTGATCATTCTTCCAGCCAGATCGGGTCTTTGGAGTATCTGCCTGATGGGGTATAGCGACCAAAAAATCCGGAGGATGGATTCTTCGAAGTTCTTGAATGAAGCCGCCACCAAAGTTTTAGTTTAAGGGCAAACATTGGAAAATCCCTATTGAGTGGATAAAGGGGTCTTGCGGACCAGATTTAGGCTCGGGAGTCGTTTATGCGTAGGGAAGGTATTAGCACCCTACGACATCCTTCCTAAGGAAGGTTACCTTTTAACTAAATGTGTAAACATTTATTAATTCAAAAATAATGTTTTTACCCTTATAATAATAATAAAAAAGGACTCGATAGACAGTTAGTTGTTTTTGCACTTTTTGAGAAAAAGGAGAGAAGTGAATTAAGAGAAAAAAAAAAAGGTTTTTTTATTAATGCAATTGACAGAGGTCGGCCGCCCTCCGCTCCTACGTATCTCCTGGTAGAGAATCAAATCACACGTAGTTCTTGGGGTAGAAAATGTTTGTGTGTTTGATGTTTTTTTATTTATTTTTGAAATCGGGAGAGATACTCGAGACGACCAAACAAGTAAAACTCAGAGTGGTCGTCGCTCATAGCTCGTTTGAAAACCAGAGCTGTTATCAACGGTCAAACAAGCTAAGCTCAGAGTGACCATTAATAACAAACCAGTTTTATGTTTAGGAAAACATTTATTTGCTATTTGGGAAAAAATAAGTTTGTGAAAGAAAATATTTATTTAGGGAAAAGAAATATTTTTTAAAAGGAGAAACAGGGGGTGCAATAGTAAAATAAGGGTGTAAATAAAAGGAGGGCTGCATTATTAAAAACTGGGGTGCAGATAGTGAGCCCAGCTTGTTTTTGTAAGCTGGGCTGCGTTTCAAAAAGGAATCGTGGGCTTCAAAAAAAAGGGGGGGGGGGGCGAACTGAGTAAAATGGGGGGTGTTAATAAGAATCTGAAAAATTTAAAAAAACGTGAAAAGACGAGAATGCCCCTGCGTTTATACTATAAAAGCCAAAACCAAAATTAGAAACCCTAATCTTTTCTTTCCATCTTCACGGCGCCCCCTTTTCCCCAAATGTCAAAAACCTAATCTTCTCCTTCTCTCTCTCAATGGCGCCGTGCGAACCCCTCTCTCCCTCCTCACACCGCCGCATCCATCCCTCTCATCCTCAACTGCGAACCGAAGCCCACACCATTCTCCTCTCTTCACCACCGCTTCTCTCCTCTCTTCTTCTCATCAACCCAAATAACCTTAATCTCGCCTCCTCTCCCTCTCATAACCCGAATCTCACCTCCTCTCCCTCTTCTTCGCTTTCTACTTACTCACCGCCATTAATGGCGAAAATGGGTCGTGGTATTGTTTTGACGGCGGTCACGCGGTGGTGGTTGGGTGGATCGTGACCGTGAGGCGGTGGTGTGGATGATAGCTTGGTGTTTGGGGGGGTGGTGGCCCGTGAGGCGGTGTTTGAGGGAAACGTGGGTGGCGACGGTGGTTGAGGGGTTGGCCACGGTGGTGGTTATTGGCGACTGTTTGGTGGGTTTTGACAGTGGTGAGGGAGGGAGAGACCGAAGGTGAGGGAGGTGGCGCGATCGTTGGTGGTGATGTGGTGGTCGTGAGGTGATGGGACGGTGGCTGTTGGGTGAGGCCGTGGTGGCTGACGGTGGTGATGAGGGTGGAGGCCACCACGAACGGTGGCCTGGAGATAGGGTTTGGTTCTCTCTCCTTCCTTTCTCTCAAGTTTCAGTTGTTTTTCTGTTTCTCAGAATACTCCCTCTCTTTTTTTAATTCTGTTCTCTTTTCCCTAATTTTATTCTGCCTGTATTTGTGGTTATTGTGCCTCTGTCTGTGTATGCCTGCCCCCCCTCCCCTGTGTCACTGTGTATCTGTGAATTTATAGTAAAAATCTGTGGTGTAGGTGTGGGAGGAAGCAGGGGAGCAAACCCCTTTGGAGACAAAAGCATAACAGCCACTGAGATATGTGCAGCAGCAGCAGCAAGAGGGGTGGAGGAAAGCAGCTTGGTTGGGACTTATTTTGAAAAAAAACGAAAGGGCCAGGAGAAGGAGCAATTGGCTCCACTCCTCAAATGTTGCCCCAGCAACAGTATTGTAGCCAGCACCTCTGCCCTGTTTATTTTATTTTATTTTGTTTTTAATTTTTGTACTTTTTTGCATTTAAGGTTTTTTGTTTTCATGTATATCAAAGTTGACTTAGGTTGTACCTCTTATTTTTGTAAAAAAAACTGTTTATAAAAACATTAATTCAGAAATTGATTTTTATTAGATTTTTTCATAACAATAATGATAATTAAACTAAAAGCAATGACTTTAATAGCGGTAAAAAAAAACGAGTACCAAAAAAGGGCTCGTATGCAACGAGAAACAAACACGCTCACGCAATGAAAGCAACAACGCGCGTTCAATTAAAAAAGAAACGTGGCACAACGAGAACAACAACGCGTGCACAATTAAGGGAGAAATGTGGCACAACGAGAACGACAATGCGTGCACAATGAGAAGTAACACGCCTATACACGATTGGGAACGACGCACATAACGACAAAAACAATATTTTGGATTTTCTAGTTTTAAATTAACCGGACAAAATTAGGGTATGACAGCTGCCCCTCTTTATTTATATTTTACTAGGAAATGTGAAAGGTTTCAAATTCCTCGAGTAAAATAGAAATGAAGATAAAAATACACTAATTTTTTTCAAGACTATTTTTTAGAAATTATTGAAAGATAATGGGTTGTCATAGAATAAAAGTAAATAAGGATCACCGGGGATCTGAAGGAGCACTGGGCTCTGATGGTCTAATTCGCAGTCAATGCTCGACGCATTGATTGGAGTTAAACTGAAGGACCGACGAGGTCTGAAGGGCATGCCTAAGCCTGATGGACCCATAGGTCTGATGGAGCGCAAACTAGCAACGGTACTAGTAAAACGGTCTGCTTGGGGGGTGGCCTTTTTCGAGCGGCCATGGGGGCAAGGTCAGGTCGTTGACCTGATTTGCACACCTCGAAGGACGTGCACTGTGTTTTTTAGGCGGACACAGCTAGTCTGAAGGGCCTGGTGCCGGATGATCCGTCGGTTGCTCGATAACGCGACGTGCGATCTGGATTGAAGGACCATTGATGGTCTGAAGGAGCGCTTGGGCTCTGAGGGACCGCTGGGGGTCTGAGATTCTGAATTGTGATATGAGACCAGCATTTGGAGTGCTGACTTTGGGGGAACAAAATATTGGGATTGACAGATGGCGTACCTTGCCTTGAACATACCTAATGAATGCGTTCACCTGAGACGAGAAAAGCTATCTATATTTGGCATGTCTAAAAATGCAATGAATGATGTATGCGTGCAATATAGGTATGTGAAATGGTAGGTATCCGATGGGATGAATGAAGTGTGGCAGATGATGCGAGTTGAAGTTGATGGAACATGGAGGTTGACAACCAACGTATGTGAGTGCAGATAAGATATGAATGTGATTGTGCTGATGATGAATGTAATGGAATGAGCAATTTTTCTGCTTTTGTTTTTTTTTTGCTTTTCTCTTTTTTCCTTGGTATATGCAAAGTGTGAATGTGATGCAAATGTAAATGCTTTGATGCAAATGCCATGCATGATACAAAGATATGATTAGTGATGTAAAAAAAAAAACTCTTTTTGGGGGCAACGATGAGACCAGCACTTAGCACGTCTATCGAAGCAAACAATGTCATGCGTGTAATGTGGTGAACGTGCAATGATTGGTATCTGGGGGACGATGAATGAAATGGGTATACCATGGGTGTTGAACCTGGTGGAATGAGAAAGTCGACAACGGTGTATGAAATGTGGATGTGACTGTAGTGATTAATTTTTGGTGTGATGATAAATGCAATGAATGGACTTTTCTATTTCTTATTTATTTTTGCTTCTTTTCTTGATGCATGCAATGCGAATGTGAACATGATGCGTATATAATACTTTGATACAAATGCTAGGGCGAATAAAAGGAAACACATGAATGCATAGCAAATGATATGATTGGTGATGTAGAAAGCTTTTTGGCAACGACGAGACCGGCACTTGGCACGTCTACCAAAAAAGTTATATGTATGCAATGTGATGAATGTGCAATGCGAAAGTAAATGGACTACAAAAAGCCCGTGAATGATGGATGCTTATGCTGGTCGAAACAGAAATTGATAAGCTGTGTATGCGAATGCAGATAACATGCGAATACGAATGTACTGCTGGTTGCATGATGGAATGATCTATACTTTGGTGGGAGTAACAGGTGCAATGTGGATGATTTTTGCCTTTTTGGTTTTCTCTTATTTTGCCCATTTTCATGAATGAATGAATGAATGAACGTGCACACGTAATGCTTAGATGAAGGGTTGTGGTAGCCGCATGACTTGATGTTGTATGATGCAATGATTGGATGTTTGTTGGGATGTGGGAGGTTTTTTATCTTTTCGCTTTATTGTCTTTTTGGTATTTGATGAATGCATGAAATGAGAATGCGAATATGATAGGTATATAATATTTTGATGCAAACGCCATGGTGAATAAAGGGAAGTGCATGAATGCATGGTGCGATGCTATGATATGATTGATTGGGATGCAGACAGACTTTGGGTAATAATGAGACCGACATTCGGCTTTTTATTGAAGCAATACATGTTATGTACGGGTATGCATGTATGGGTACGCAATGCGTAATGCGAAAGAAGCAAAATTGTGTAGGCAAAAACAAGTTGAATGTGAATGCATGTACAATACTTGCTTGAAAGAGTTGTGATGAGTATGACCAGATGCATGGTTTAATTCTAGAATAATGAGGACATGTCTAATGCATGATTTGTTGGTAACAACACTTTTTGTTTTTGTAAGGATGCAAAAATGTTTGATGTGAAACGAAACTTTTGATGCTGGAAACAGAGAGCTGAACATTTTGAATTGATCGTTCCTTGGAAGAAAGATTTTTGATGGCTTGGACTTGAACTCTGGTAAGCTCAAGATTTGTCATCTTGAAAAGTGTGGCTTGCAGCAATGTATTAGTGTCATTTCTAGAGATCGAGATGTGTATTTGCAGATGGGTTCTCATTTGGTTATGATGACCCATGATGGCTAAGCTTTCAAGTCTAAGATGTTAACTTAGAGGGATTGTCATTATTGTGTGTCTCTCCCTTTGAAGCATTTGCTTAATAAATATGAAAAAAAGTGTGAATGCAAATGAATGTGTCGGTTGACTTAGGGTTCAAGAAATGCAGGGTATAGTCAAGTGTGACACATGAGTGGAGTGGAGGATGAGGTTTATTGGCTCAAACTTATGAGAGATAAGCTTCCCCCAAGGTAAAAATGTTTGACTGCCCCAATTTTGACTTCAAATAGTGGGGAGTGAAACAGTCTGCCTTTGTCTAGGGAGGACAATGACAACTAAGGATATAGACTGGTTGAGGGATTGGGAAATATGCTGGTATTGAGGGTGACAAGTGACTAGGAATGAATGGAATGGGAGGCAAAAGGATTCTTTCGGCCCGAGGGATATGATTCCCCGGTCTGTAAGAGGACAATGTTACCCCAATCCATGAAAGATGGAAATTGCCCCATCTCGAGTGGGATTGTGACAGGGTGCAAAGTTAGAATAATGGTTTGGAAATTGGTCTGGTATGGCTATATAGGTGTAGTACATGAACGAGATGAAAGATGAGGGTATTTTGGGGATGCAAAAAAAAAATCTCCCTGAGTTTGAGTGGAATGGAGGGTGGGGTATTGCCCCATTTTGATATGATAAGTCAAGTAACTGCCTTAGTAGGGATTTGTGGTTTTCCTTGGGAAGGAGTCCACAAGCTAAGACAGTCAAGAGTTTTTGGTTCGATGAAAATTCACTTTGTTGATGATCACTGTTACCTTCTCTTGATGAACTTCGAGCGTGCAAGCCCTTTTAAGTTTTTTCTCTTATTTTCTTTTGTAATAATATTTTTCTCTTTGTTTTTTTTTTTTTGAGCAAACAAATTATTCTGATCATTTTGTCCTAGAGTATAAGCTTTGAGAAAACTGGAAGCAACCAATCACTGATCAGAATAGGCCTTAGGAGTGTAATATGGCTAATGGCTAATGATTCATGAAGGGAATGATTACTTTGCTCCTGAGAGTGTTCAGGGTTGGTTGAGACAAAGAATCTTTTATGCGCTTCATGGTAGAATGAACCTGTTTTAGGGTTGTAGCGCATTTGAGGGTTTATGGAGGATAGGACGCTTAGGCCAAAGGAAGTGTTTGAGGGTTTATTTCAGACAATGATCTTTTATATGCTCGATGGTGTGAAGTGTCAGCTCACAAATTCTACTTTTTTGGTTTTCAGGATTTTTTGATCCTCTTTTTTTTTAATTTCACTTTTTTGTGATTTTTCTTTTTTCTTTCGAGCTGAGCGAGCTGTTAGATATGAGATTGATCATTGTCTAAGGTGTTTGAAAGATTTTTGATTTTTTGGCTCGAAGTGGGTAGCAAAGGGCATTTCTCTTTTTTTGGATTTTCGGATATAGGAAAATGGCCAAACTCCAATTCAAATCATGATTGCTTATTTTCTTGAAATTGTAACTATGGGACAAAACTTCATTTTAATGTATTTGCTTTTCTTTATTTATTATTTTTTTTATGCCCTAATTTTTGCTCAGGCTGCTCTCGCGAGTTTTCAACCTAACGGGCTTTTCTTTTTTGGATCTCTTTTGTGTTTTTTTCTTTACTCAAAGGACTTGCACGAGTGTTTAGAATGCTAGCAGAAAAACTTAGTGATCATTACTCTGCCCCAGTATGGAGCGTACAAAGTGTTATTCGTGAAATTTCATCACTGGGGGAGAGTGAATGAAATACTCTTGTGGGGACTGGGCCTTTTATGGATGGTTGGATTTGGTTTTGAAAATGAAGGAAAGACGGGGATAGTATAACTGACTCAAACAAGAGTAAGCACACATGTCATGCTAATTTATTTTGCAAATGCTTCATAGAGAGTTGACATCGGTTAAGATAGAACAATTTAATTGCTAAAACCACACAAGTTAACAAAATAGACATTTAAGCTTCTTATCACGGGGGTGAGATATATGTTGGCTGATGCCCTTGGTGGGGCGTGCAGTGGCTAAGGGTCGAGCCTATGGGAGCAGGGGTTTGAGGACGATACGGTCAATATTGTAGTGACCATGATGGTGAATGAGTTATTGGTGAATTCCATTGAATGGTTAAGTGGGTAGGTGGTTTCCATGAATGTGGTGGGTATGAGTAGGATGTATATGGAGTGAAGGGTGGAGGACTTGATGTCGGTGAATCAAGTTAGGGTGTGACAACATTTTCCAAGGAAGAGGAATCAATTCGAATATATTTTCAAGAAGGCATCGTTTCTCATCAAACAGTGTGTCAAGAAAAAGATCTTATGAGTTTCGTTTTTTATTTTTTGGAAAAATTATTTGAATAAAGTAGAATGCATGAACATATGGATGTTGTTGTACACAGACAATGATGCAGGTGAATGAAATGCCTAATGATACCTAAAGCAAGTGTGTGCTTTTTTATTTTTTATTTTTTTATTTTTTTTTAAAGTTCAACTAGAGTGAGAGGCTAACAAAAAAAACTATTGGATGATGAACGATGCAAGAATAGAAGAAAATGAAGCAATTCCTAATTTTGTTTTAATGCATGTGAGAGGATTAATGCCCTTGAGATGGATGTGAGAGGAATAAATGACTTTTGTTTTTGTTCTTTATGACGCATGAAGGAGCTGTTTTTGAGATGCATGAGAATGAATGACTTTTGTTTTTGTTTCTTCATGATGCATGAAGAGGAGTAATGAAATAATGAATGAATGTAATTTTTTTTATAATATCAAGGTGATATTATTTTCTTATTTTTGGCGTGTGGCTTATGCAAGATGAAGTAAAATAAAAAATATGATATTTTGTTATTTTCTAGATGATGAGATGCATGTTGGTACCATGATAATGAAAACGATGACCGTATTCTATTATGAATGCATGATAATTTTTTTATTTTCTAGTCGAAAGACTAACTATGCTCACGCAACAAGAATAATCAAGTTAAACGCACCTTGTGTCCTAATGAGAACGAGATGTATATGAAAACAAGTTACTCGTTCTATGGTGATTTTTTTTATTTTCTAGCAAAATATAATGCCCATGATGACAGATATGTATGAAAAATGCGAATGCATGAAGAAATAAATGTTTGATTCTAATGCAATTATTTTCGTTTTCCAAGAGGTAGTGCAACATGTATGCAGACTCCTATTTTTTGATTTATCGGATGACAAATGATACAATTATAATGAAATGATTTTTTTGTTTTATTTGGGAAATGACACATGAATATGGAATGGTTGCATTTAAACTAGGATGACCACATGAGGGAAATGATATATGAACGTTATGTTTTTTTTTTTAAATGTAATTCAAGACTTTATGAATGATGTGGTACCTACACTGTGTGATCACGACTTTGAATGATTATGAATGAATGTCGGTGCCTATGATGCTATTGCCTTTTTTGTGTGCGAGGAAACAAAATGCATGACACTCGCAGCGACTCTTTTTTTTTTAATGCGTGGAAAAGAGCAATGAACATAACCTTTATATAATCTGGGGGTAATATTCTTTTGGTGTGCGGATATGCAAGATGAATGCAATTTTAAAAAAAATGATACATTTGCGATGCATGATAGTGCAATAACAATGAAATGCTTATGGAAGAGTGATTTTAGTATGAATGAATGGTGATTTTTTTGTGTTTTCTTTGAATAAAGTATAATGCATGAGCAACAATGGAGATGAATGAAATGCGTGATGGTTTATCCTTTTTTTTTATGCTTCAACTAAAATAAAAAGCTAACAAAATGCTATTGGGTGATGAATGATGCAATAATGAAGAAATTTATAATTTTTGTTTTGACGCATGTTGAAGGACTGATGCATTTGAGATGGATAGGAATACATGACTTTTGTCCTTGTTTTTTATGATGCATGAAGGTGATGCATTTAAAATAAATTTTTATAATAGCAATGCGATGTATGAGTATGAGAGATGATGCAACTCGGATAAAATGATGCATGTATGGAGAAATTGCGCATTTGGACTATGATGACAATATGAGCGAAATGTTATTGAATGTCTCATGCAATTTGTAATAATGATGTTGCAAATGACAAGATGCCTACACTATTTGACGATTTTTTTCGATATTTATGAATTATGAATATATGATGAATGGTACGGTAGGGAAATGGCAATGTGATGCATATGATAAAAAAATGATCATATTTTATGAAGTTTTTTTGTATGATGAATGAAAGGAATGATGTCGTCTCGTATGCATGGAAATGAAGGAAGCATGAAATTTTTTTGAGTGATTTTAATTTTGGAGAAAAACTAACCAGATTGATAGAGAGGGTAAGTATAGTGCCCCTGTGTCCTAGGTGGGTCATGTCTAAATTGGGATTTTCAACATGATCTAGGGTCACTTATGTGATCAATCTCTCAGTGGCTCTATTCACTTCCTCACAAAGGTCTCCAGAGCTAAAATCCCCTTCATGATATGATCCACAACAATAGCGAGCTACCTGGTGTGGGATACCATGAAAGAGCGTACTCTGGTTGAGACTTTCATGAGAGTCAGACAGATAACATCCAGAATGACTGTCACTAATAATCTCCACTCGTCCTAGGTTATTTGCAGACCCGGGTATAGGGCCGCACTCAAAGGTGTGTGCAAAAGTGTAAGTGAGGTGTGTGATGAGAGCAAAATACCTAAACTAACCAAACTGGACAAGATGTACAACAATAGTAACAAAAAGTCGTCTACCCTAAGGTTCAATAATATAAATAAATGCTAATAAATAAATAATATAAGAATAAGGGTAAAAACAAAATATTAATAAAATTAACAAATACTTACACATTTAGTTAATTTGGCTTGACTCTCTTAATTATCCCCAGCAGAGTCGCCAGCTGTAGCGACCGAAAAATCCGGAGGATGGATTCTTCGAAGTTCTTGAATGAAGCCGCCACCAAAGTTTTAGTTTAAGGGCAAACATTGGAAAATCCCTATTGAGTGGATAAAGGGGTCTTGCGGACCGGATTTAGGCTCGGGAGTCGTTTATGCGTAGGGAAGGTATTAGCACCCTACGACATCCTTCCTAAGGAAGGTTACCTTTTAACTAAATGTGTAAACATTTATTAATTCAAAAATAATGTTTTTACCCTTATAATAATAATAAAAAAGGACTCGATAGACAGTTAGTTGTTTTTGCACTTTTTTGAGAAAAAGGAGAGAAGTGAATTAAGAGAAAAAAAAAGGTTTTTTATTAATGCAATTGACAGAGGTCGGCCGCCCTCCGCTCCTACGTATCTCCTGGTAGAGAATCAAATCACACGTAGTTCTTGGGGTAGAAAATGTTTGTGTGTTTGATGTTTTTTTATTTATTTTTGAAATCGGGAGAGATACTCGAGACGACCAAACAAGTAAAACTCAGAGTGGTCGTCGCTCATAGCTCGTTTGAAAACCAGAGCTGTTATCAACGGTCAAACAAGCTAAGCTCAGAGTGACCATTAATAACAAACCAGTTTTATGTTTAGGAAAACATTTATTTGCTATTTGGGAAAAAATAAGTTTGTGAAAGAAAATATTTATTTAGGGAAAAGAAATATTTTTTAAAAGGAGAAACAGGGGGTGCAATAGTAAAATAAGGGTGTAAATAAAAGGAGGGCTGCATTATTAAAAACTGGGGTGCAGATAGTGAGCCCAGCTTGTTTTTGTAAGCTGGGCTGCGTTTCAAAAAGGAATCGTGGGCTTCAAAAAAAAGGGGGGGGGGCGAACTGAGTAAAATGGGGGGTGTTAATAAGAATCTGAAAAATTAAAAAAAACGTGAAAAGACGAGAATGCCCCTGCGTTTATACTATAAAAGCCAAAACCAAAATTAGAAACCCTAATCTTTTCTTTCCATCTTCACGGCGCCCCCTTTTCCCCAAATGTCAAAAACCTAATCTTCTCCTTCTCTCTCTCAATGGCGCCGTGCGAACCCCTCTCTCCCTCCTCACACCGCCGCATCCATCCCTCTCATCCTCAACTGCGAACCGAAGCCCACACCATTCTCCTCTCTTCACCACCGCTTCTCTCCTCTCTTCTTCTCATCAACCCAAATAACCTTAATCTCGCCTCCTCTCCCTCTCATAACCCGAATCTCACCTCCTCTCCCTCTTCTTCGCTTTCTACTTACTCACCGCCATTAATGGCGAAAATGGGTCGTGGTATTGTTTTGACGGCGGTCACGCGGTGGTGGTTGGGTGGATCGTGACCGTGAGGCGGTGGTGTGGATGATAGCTTGGTGTTTGGGGGGGTGGTGGCCCGTGAGGCGGTGTTTGAGGGAAACGTGGGTGGCGACGGTGGTTGAGGGGTTGGCCACGGTGGTGGTTATTGGCGACTGTTTGGTGGGTTTTGACAGTGGTGAAGGAGGGAGAGACCGAAGGTGAGGGAGGTGGCGCGATCGTTGGTGGTGATGTGGTGGTCGTGAGGTGATGGGACGGTGGCTGTTGGGTGAGGCCGTGGTGGCTGACGGTGGTGATGAGGGTGGAGGCCACCACGAACGGTGGCCGGAGATAGGGTTTGGTTCTCTCTCCTTCCTTTCTCTCAAGTTTCAGTTGTTTTTCTGTTTCTCAGAATACTCCCTCTCTTTTTTTAATTCTGCTCTCTTTTCCCTAATTTTATTCTGCCTGTATTTGTGGTTATTGTGCCTCTGTCTGTGTATGCCTGCCCCCCCCCCCTGTGTCACTGTGTATCTGTGAATTTATAGTAAAAATCTGTGGTGTAGGTGTGGGAGGAAGCAGGGGAGCAAACCCCTTTGGAGACAAAAGCATAACAGCCACTGAGATATGTGCAGCAGCAGCAGCAGCAAGAGGGGTGGAGGAAAGCAGCTTGGTTGGGACTTATTTTGAAAAAAAAACGAAAGGGCCAGGAGAAGGAGCAATTGGCTCCACTCCTCAAATGTTGCCCCAGCAACAGTATTGTAGCCAGCACCTCTGCCCTGTTTATTTTATTTTATTTTGTTTTTAATTTTTGTACTTTTTGCATTTAAGGTTTTTTGTTTTCATGTATATCAAAGTTGACTTAGGTTGTACCTCTTATTTTTGTAAAAAAACTGTTTATAAAAACATTAATTCAGAAATTGATTTTTATTAGATTTTTTCATAACAATAATGATAATTAAACTAAAAGCAATGACTTTAATAGCGGTAAAAAAACGAGTACCAAAAAAAAAGCTCGTATGCAACGAGAAACAAACACGCTCACGCAATGAAAGCAACAATGCGCATTCAATTAAAAAAGAAACGTGGCACAACGAGAACAACAACGCGTGCACAATTAAGGGAGAAATGTGGCACAACGAGAACAACAATGCGTGCACAATGAGAAGTAACACACCTATACACGATTGGGAACGGCGCACATAACGACAAAAACAATATTTTGGATTTTCTAGTTTTAAATTAGTCGGACAAAATTAGGGTATGACATGGGGTAGTTAGTTCGGACGACTACCTGGTGGGCGACAAAATAGGCTCGAAAACACCGAGCTGCGACAATGAGAGCCAGGGCGATTTTCTCGATTTTCTGATAACGACTTTCAGCTCCGTGCAGAGCCTTGCTTGCGAAGAAGATTGGGCTTTGCCCGGTTTCGAGCTCGCGCACCAGAACGGCAGCTAATGCTTCTTCCGAGACCGCGAGATATAGGTATAGGGTTTCCCCTTCCTTTCGTCGAGTTAAAACTGGAGGCTCGGAGAGAGATTTTTTAAGTTGCTTCAAAGCTTCGTCTTGATCAGGCGTCCATTCGAAATCTCTTTCTTATTTTTTGAGGATTTTAAAAAGTGGAAGAGATTTGAATGCTGCATTTGGTATGAAACGAGATAGAGCAGCTATCATTCCATTGAGTTTTTGCACTTCCTTCTTGGACGTCGGAATTCGCATTTCTGTGACGGATCGACATTTATCCGGGTTTGCCTCGATTCCTCTTTCTGTTAGGAAAAAACCCAAGAATTTCCCTGCTCGAACTCCGAAAGTGCATTTTTCTGGGTTTAATCTCATTCTATTCTTTCGTACCTCACAAAAAATCGCTTTTAGATCGCTTATATGGTCGTCATCACTTCTGCTCTTGGCGATCATATCGTCGAGGTAGATTTCTACGCTTTTACCGATCTGGTTTTGGAAAACTTTGTTCATCATTCTTTGGTAAGTCGCTCCAGCGTTTTTTAACCCAAAGGGCATGACTCGGTATGCGAAGTTTCCTCGGTCGGTGATGAAGGCGGTTTTTTCTTGATCTGGGGGAAACATGGCTATCTGGTTGTATCCGGAGTATGCGTCCATGAAAGATAATAACCGGAAACCGGAAGCGTTGTCGACCAAACGATCGATGCTGGGGACCGGAAAAGCATCTTTTGGGCAAGCTTTATTAAGATCGGTGTAGTCCACACACATACGCCATTTTCCGTTAGATTTCTTCACCAGGACTGGGTTTGATAACCAAGTCGTGTATTTAACCTCGGAGATAAATTGGCTCTGATGAGGTCGTCTACTGCTAAGGTGGCAGCAACGGCTTTCTCTTTGCTTTGAGCCCGCTGTCTTTGGGCGATCCATTTCGCTTTTGGGTTTATTGTGAGCCGATGGCAAGCAACCTCTGGTGGGATCCCAGGCATGTCTTCGGCCGACCAAGCGAAGATGTCTTTGAAATTTTTAAGACATTGGATCAAGTAGATTTTGATTTTTTCTGGAAGGTCGATCCCTATTTTGATATTTTGGGAAGGGTCTGAACCGAGCTGTATTTCGGTGAACTTTCCATCAGGCTCTGGTCTTTTGATTTTTCGTTTGAGCTCTTTGGTTAGCTCGTCGATGTCTTGCTGATTTTCGACTTTCGGATCGCAGCCGGTTTCTTCGTTAGTGGCGGCGTTAACTTCAGTCGATCTGCCTTTTGGCATTTTGGGAGTCGACAGTTCTTCCGAAGGAGGAACCCCTTCATGCTCCGAAGCTTTTCGTTCGTTCTTCGTCCATAGGAAAAAACACCTGGAGGCCGACTCTAAGTCAGAGTTTAGAGTGATAACTCTCTTGCAGAGAGAGTGGAACTTCATCTTTAAGTGTGTTGTGGATGTAACCGCCCCGAGCCTGCCGAGGGTCGGTCTTCCTATAATACCGTTGTAAATGGATTCACAAGGTAAGACGAGGAATTTGGTCTTAACGGTTCGAACCATTGGTTCGGTTCCGTAGGAAACCATTAGCTCCAGATGCCCAAGGGGTTTCGTTCGAGATCCGTTAAAGCCGAACAGAGCCGTTCCTCTATAAGGGGTGAGCTCCTCTTTGTCGATCCCCATTTTGTTCAGAAGATCGACAAAGAGGATGTCTGATGAGCTCCCCTGATCTACCAAGATCCTACGTACCTCCTTATTCGCTATGATCGCCGATATTAAGAGAGGTACGTGTTTGTTGGCCTTTCCGTCAATAAGGTCGTCGTCGCTAAAAGATAATGGAGGTCGATTGCTCTTGATCGGGGTTGTTGATGTTGAAGCCACGCATAACAGTTCCTTCCATTTTCTTTTCATCGATTTTCCCGATCCTTCATGATCGAACCCTCCAGTTATCATCATGATGATCGAACGTTTTTTATCCAGTTCTTCGTGGTCTGGGTCGATCATTTCTTTTCCTTTTTCCCTGGGATTGTGAGATCGTTCTCCCTCCCTTTTGACATAGGAAGATAGCTTTCCCCGTTTTATTAAATCTTCAATGTCGTCTTTTAGGGCGTTGCAATGGTTTGTGTCATGGCCATTGCTTCTGTGGTATCGGCAGTATTTGTTGGCTTTCTGCCCAGGCCAGACGGGTAACGACCTGGGAGGCTTGACGTCCTTGAATTCGACGTTCCAACATTCCCCTAGTAACTGGGCGTTGGAGACGTTGAGTTCGGTATATACCTGGTGGCGATTCTTTTTACCGGTGTTCCACGAATTTTTACGAGGGTCGATCTCGATGTGGCGTTTCGACGGTTCCGTATGTGACGATGTTTTGTCGACTTTAGAATTTTCTTCTTCGTTAATAAAGCATTGGGATAGCTCGAGGAATTCTTGAAGGGTGTTAGGTTCCCAGGTATTGATGTGCTTTCGGAACGAGCTTCCAGGGAGCAGACCTTGGGCCATGAAGAAGATTCGGAAAGCGTCGTCTAACTGCCGAACCTGAAGAGCCTCGACGTTGAATCGCTCTATATATTCTCTCAGGGGCTCATTTCCCCTCTGGACAATAGATGCTAAAACATTTTTGTTTTTGGGTTTGCTCTTGGAATGGGCAAAGTGCACCGAGAAGTGTTTCGCTAACTGGTCCCACGAGGAGATGGTATTCGACCTTAACGTCCGAAACCATTCGGAAGCCATTTTGTCCAGGGTTAATGGGAATATTCGGCATTTCATTTCCATGGGTACGTTTCGATACTGCATGGTTGTATCAAATTGGTCTAGATGCCTGTCGGGGTCGCCCGTCCCGTCATAAGTCTTCAGTCCTCCAGGTGGTTTCTCGAGGTACCGGGGGACCCGGAAGTTGTCGATCGATTTTGTGAAAGGACCTTTTCGCCCAGGTTGATTCGTCCGTGGCGGTGGTTGGTGTCTGTGACGAGGTTCAAGATGTCCGTATCGTCGCGTTTGATTGTTTTGAATGTTGTCACGGCTCCTTGATCGTCTCCTTGACGAGGTCGAGCCTTCAAGATCGTCAAATTGGCGAGCCAGAGGAGAACGGGAACCATTCCCTCGGTGGCGGCGTGGAGGAGAATGAGGATCATCAAGATCGTCATATTGTCGAGCTGATGGAGAACGACAATCATTCCCTTGGTGAGGGTATGGGGAAAGATGAAGATCGTTGAGACCATTATGTTGTCGAGCCAGAGGAGAACGGGAACCATTTCCTCGTTGACGGCGTGCGGCGGAACGATGATTGAGCTTTCTCCGAGGGGGTGATCGATGAAAAAGTCTTCTTTGAGTTGGGCGTCGTTCCTCCAGGGAGCTCTGCCCGGATGATTGCTGGTCCAGAACGTTTCGACCTTGCAGTCTCGCTACTTCGGATTCGAGGTCAGCGAAGCGGTTGTTTCTTTCTTCATTTACCGCTTCTTGCCGAGCCAATAGCTGAACGAGCTGTTGGACCGCGCCCGTCAAGGCCGGAAGTAATTGAGGAGGAGATGGTAAGCTCGTTTCATCTGCGCCCGAATGTGCTCGGGATGGTCCCGTGTTGGGAAGTCGGCTTCGTGTTTGCGACGAATTCGTGAGTTCCTGGACGTGGCCTTCAGGGGTTTGCTGAGGGCCGAGCTCAGGTTCGGCCATGAGACTAGTCGGTATTGAACGGCGCGTTGGTGCCATTTTAATAAGTTTCAAGGAGATGGTGAGAAAAAATAGGGTATTGATTGCTCCCACTGTGGTCGCCAATGTTCTGTACTGTACTTCCGATCTTAGAGATTGGTATTATGCAGTTAGTAGATATTTTATCCTTGATTCTGTCTCTGTCTTCAGGCTTGAGAGTAAGGTTTCGTTCGACCTGGAGAGGTTCGATCTTGAGAGGCGATGTTGAGATGTTCGATCTTGAGATGTCCGATCTTGAGGGGCGAGGTTGTACCTGCAATGATACTCCGACGCTCAAGTCAGTATTTGAGTGAATGAGTGTTTTGTTAGAAAAAGTGCTTACCATTAATGAGCATTGAATGGGGTATTTATAGAGTCTGAATGTGTCTGTGTTGGCGTTTTTGGGTCGTCCGATCCTGTGCGCTGATCTTGGCCATTGAAGATTGGACTCTCTCAAAGTGACTGGGCTAGCTTCTCATCAATTGGGCTTTTGGAGAAGGGGGTGTAAATGGCAAACAGAATAATTACCATAACACCTTCTATGAAATTACCAATTTGGATCTCTTATTAACATGACACATATCTAATTTAAGAGTAAAAAAGTCATTACCATTTCTTTCTTTTTCTTCTTAGACTCTCTTTCTTACTTTTTTTTCTTTTTTTCTTACACACTCTTTTCTCCTTTTCACTTTTCTCTTACACTCTCTTTCTTCATTTTTTTTACTTTACTTTTACTTTTCCCAAAAACAATTCTTCTCTTTTTATTATCACTTCACTTAAATTTCTAAATTTATACAAACACTACTATACTAAAATTACCAATCACATGCATTTTGAAATTTGTTTATATGTGATCCACCAAATTAAACGTCATCATGTTTGTGCTTCTATTTGAGTTAAAAGGGAGTACTCGAGTTGCAATGTAAATATTTTATAATAGAGATCTCAAATTGATCCTAAACTTACACCCTTTTAGTTCATAAAGTGTGTGAAATTAATAAATAGTTCTTTTTTATGTAATCTATCATCAACTTATTACCAAATGATCCAATCTTTATAGTATAAAATTTTATATAATTTAATATTATACCTTTAATTATCTTATTATTCATACTTCAACTAGTCTTTTTCAACTTTTTCATTATATTTGCTAAGTTTAGAGAATTAGTATGAAATATGATGTTTTTTGTTGACTTTGTATAAAGATGATGGTTCAAAGGGGCTAGCTTTGCCAAGTATTCTAGGCTAAATGTGTAGATGCCCGTAATCTCCTCACTATTGGGAGCCGAAAGTGTTCGCTGCTTTGTGAAATCGGCCTCACAGATTACCATATTGCCTATAAGCCAAGAGCCCAATCAGTCCTTCGGCCAAGTTCCTTGGCCCAACTCTCAACTTGAAGCAGTTAGGCTAACATGAAGCACGAATGAGCCCAACCCGACAAGCCTAGTGTGTGTTCCAACACCTTGATGCCCTCGCTTGAGTTACAAACATCTAATAACAATAATTAATTATAACATCCTTATTGTTTGAGTTTTGAGCACCCCTAGTGCTCCTTCAATGATATCTTAATTGCTAAAAAAAAGTTGCAATTAAGATATCTTTTCTAAAAAAAATGACTTTTAAAAACTGTTTTTTAAGTAAGCAAATTATATATATATATATATATATATATATATATATATATATATATATATTATATAAATTGTGTATTCAATTATTCACAAAAAAAAATGTTTATTCAAGGAACACACAACCTATGTACAAAAACTTCTCTCTCAAATAAGAGGATGATGAACGCCAAAACACCAAAAACAACTATCCTTAGCGGTGCAACCGGGCCACCTTAAGTGAGTATCGGTAGAGCCACACAACATATATAATTACTTCTTTGTCTTAGAAATACATTTCAAAGGCTCTATACACCACTCATCATAAAAAAAAGGGAAATTCGAATGAACAAGACAACTATGAACAACAAAATTCTCCTTGAACCTGACAATGATGAGAACAGTTAATCAAGGAACTTAAGTAAATTGTGACATTGATCGCTCAACAGGTAGCCAAATTTTGAGCCTTAGGTTAAGTCATTCTCTAACTAGCCAAGACAATAGCAGAACTCCAGAGTTTCTTGAAGAGGTCAAAGATGAATCTATTTCATGTTCAAGAACTTGAAGAACTCCCTTGGTTGTGATTCTCCATGTTGTTGCTACTTCCAGCAAGGTAAGATTTTTTTTTTCTCAATCTAACATTATCCCCGATGGGGAAAGGCTCCTGTGGAGACAAGGATTTTCGTTAATTGTCATTATCACTGAAATTTATATTATGCAAGAAAAGATGGATAGCATCTGATTGCCTTAAAAACCAGTTCAAGTCAGAAAGGAGAAAATGTTTTAAGATTAAATGAGAAAGTATGCATTTTGTTGGGGTAAAAGAAAAAGTATGTGGTTTGATTTTCATTATACTTCAATTGGTGTAACAGAGTCACATTAAAACCAGATCTATAAGACAAAATATCAGGATAGCTTTGGAAAGTGGATAGAGTAAATTAAACATCACCAGCTAAGTTGGTCCGAGTGGTAATAAAGTTGGGATCTCAATTCAAGATTTTATATTCGAGTTTTGAGCGTAACAAAAACTCTATTAACTAAAGGGAAGAATCACACAGATCAGCCAATTCCCCAACATAAATTATATAGTCGGTAAATGTTGCACACTAATACTAATAACACGGTAAAAAAAAGAGTAACCCGAATATGTTCAACTAAAAGAAATTGATTTACCATATCTCCGACATTGGGCTCATGTGTACGAAAGAGAATAGGGCGGCGACCTTTATCTTCATTCATCACGCTTGAATTCTTGAAATGAGCAACAAGAGAATCTCTTCCTTGAATTCGGGCATATGAAATTGAAGCTACTTTATCACTATGAAACTTCTCCCACTTTTTTCCATTAAAAGCCTGCAAACGCTTCTTATTATTGATTAGTTAAGAAAATTGAAAAAGAAACGGAAGAAAAAACATCAACTCAATTCACAGTATATTGCACAAGAACTTCCAAATAATTAACCTGGTGGAAAGGAATAATTTGAATAGGATGAATGATGTTTATGAATGCATAGCCAACATTACATTTGTTCTGCAATTGTAGAATTGAATTAGAAAACATTCATGATTTCTTCTCAAAAAGAAAATTAACCATCAACCAACCAAAAATAAATACTTGCCTTGAAGTCTATTGGCAAATACAGAAAATCATAAGTTCCTCGAAATTGCCCATCTATGGCGTCCATTAACATCCTTGAAGTATATCTGCCATACAGTATCATCAAGATATAAATATGTCAAACCAAACCACCATTACAAAAGATTTTGAATGCTTTAATGCCTTTTAAAGTTTGATTAAAAAATTAATATGTCAAATATTCTCATGCATATAAGTGTGCATGAAACGTAAATAGGGCGTCTTTTTTCTGAAGATCTGACGTAGTGAAACAAGAGTTTCTTGTAGCCAACCCAGAGAAAACCATTAAATTAGAAATAAAACAATGCCTTTAAGGTACGTAACTAACAATTTTACCATTACATTGAAGGTTACACAAAATGCAATAAGCAACAAAAAGATCCAGAAAAAACTAGAGGGTACTAATCACATACTTGTTGGGAATATTTTTTATCATAAGCGTGGTTCGTCTGTCTACCCCACACAATATGTCGTCCAAGTCAAGTTCATATTGCTTTTTATCAACATCGTTGGTGTTTGCTTCACTTTTCTGATAATGAAGGCTTCTCATTCTTTCATTGGTAGAATCAAACTTTGACATGGAAGTCATAGGAGGTCTACCATGGAGAATTTGGGCCAACTGCAACGGCTTTGTCGAGCTCTTCCCAGCACTGGAGGACAAGTTTCGCATAGGAAAGGTTGAAGGTTGCTGATCATGCATATTGGAGTTGTTCCACATATGATAAACTCCATAGTCGGGAAACCCTAAATTCATTTAAATAAGTAGTTTGGTTATTAAATAGATTTTCATACTATTAGCATCTCACCAATGATCACTTTCGTCCCAATGAAATTAAAGGTTATACATGACGTTTTCCTATCACATAAACATTGAGTATACTCACCTCCTCCATTGAATTCTGCTACGTTCCCAGTTGAGCTCATTCCTTGAATATGCCTGCCAGTCCCTCCTCCAGTGCCTATATTGACAGTCTTGTTGCTAATGGTGCTTGAATAGTTACCCTTAGCTGAACTACCATGATATTGTCGTAAGGAATGTGGATGAAATGTTGGACTAGGTGCCTTTGGAGATTTGCCCTAAACAAGAAATCAAGTTATTAGAAACAATAACATAGCCAAATATTACATCCAAATCATTGCAATGGAAATGAAATTGTGTAAATAAAAAGTTATTATAAGGAACATCAAATACCTTTGGAGTTGAATAATGTATGTCAAGTTTCCTAGTCCTCAATTGCGTATTTTGAAGAGTTCGCATTGCATGTTGTGCTGTCTTTACGTCATAATAAGAAATCATAACAAACCCTCGATGCTTACAGGCCGTAAAAATGTTTCGGATTTCTCCACATTGCTACCAGAAAAATATAATAGTTCACTTATATTTTATAATTAATGTTATGAAATACTTCCTGAAAAATCTAAGATATCATCTAGCAACAAAAAGAATAAAAAACACACCTGAAAGAGAGCCTTTAGCTCAAAGTTTTCAACATTCCTATCAATATTTCTAATAAAAAGTGTTTTAGAAGGTTTTTCAACAAAAGGAATTTTTCCTTTAGAACCTCCAAATACACCATAATGATCTCTATCAACACCACTTGTTCTTTTTACTACTGAAGTTAAATTTTCATTTCTTTCAAGCTCCATGCCTCCACCACTGCTAAACAAATCAAATTCTTCCGATTCGCCATTTTTTATGGTATGAGAATTGTATCCCAAATCATCAAAAAGACCAGAAAATAGTTCATCTTCATCTGGAAGGAGATTTGCTATAGTATTAGTGTCAGCATCCATCTCTTCAAGAGATTTATATGGTTTTTCCTCAGGAAGGGAACCAACAATAGTGGACTTGCTGCTAGACGGAACATCCTTCTCCGATAGCCTCACTGCACCAAGATATATATGCACATTAACACGGATAAAGGATATCAATTAAACTGAAGTAAAATCAAAAAAACCTCAACAAATACAATTAAACTGATATCTAGTGACAATGCACAAGCATAAAAATGCAGATTCCAGCAGTATTCCCTGATAAAACTAATACAACACAACTTACTTATCCAGTAATTGGGAGCATCATTAAGATGAATAGTTATTAATATACTGTATATTAATAATTGGTTGATCGGTTTCTCACCTTGTACGTGTTGGTCATTAGTATGTTTAGGCTTCCATACCCCAACATTCCTCTGCACAAAAAGATTTGATGAAAACAAGTTTAGAACAACTAGGATACAAAGGCACATTTTTGAGGTCTTAGAAGTTAAGTAACATCTATCGATATTTAACTACTAGCTCAAATTCTTTTTAAGTACTGTCATTTAAGATTATAGAAGAGATTATAAAATATAGTTAATGTTTAATTTTTGAATATATCCTTTAACTCTTTAGTAATACGCAACTGTACACAATTCTCTATCTTGTTACTTAACTGGATAAATGTATGAATGTGATTGATAAAATACTAAAATACTAGTCAATGTTAAAGATTTATAAGATAAGATGACAGAAAAAGAGGAGCAAATATTTTCTTCTAAACTACACCAAAAAAGAAATGCAGTAGTAATAATATTTCAGAATTCAGAAGTCAGAACAGATGATCATCAAATTGTTAAGATCATGGTGTAGAAGTTCACAAAACTAAAATGAGACAGAGGGGTGCTATTTGATAAATACCTTTGGACGAAAGGAAATGTCATCAGAAAATTGGGAGGAAGAAGAAACACCCCTTTGATTCATGTTTTGAAATGTCATCCTAGAATCAATTGTTGTTGAGAAGTGAAAACTGGTGTGATATGGTAAAAAGGTTTGAGAATTCAACCAACAAACAGCGAGTTTCCGACGAGGTTAGGATCGTCTCGTGAGTTTAGGTATTGAGAAAGACCAGACAGACAGCACAACACAACACAACACAACACAACACAACACAACACAAGAGCTTTTCGAGAGAGAGAGAGAGTTGGATTTAAATTGCCCACGACGAAAATAAACAAATTAAGAAAAAGGGTTTTTTTCTTTCAATCGTTGTTGAGGAGTGACAACGTAGTGTGAGATCGGAAAAAGATTTGAGAGTTCATCAACTAACGGACAACGAGTTTCCAGCGAGGTTAGGATTGTCAGGTGAGTTTTGGTTTTGAAAGAGAATCAGACAGACAACACAACCCAGCACGGGAGTTTTTTTGAGACTGCTTATAAGAAAGAGAGAAATAGGGGAAGAGAGAAGAGATGGAGTTGGCTTTAAAGCCCACAACAAAAATAAATAAATAAACAAATAAATAAGGTTTTTTTCTTTCAATGAGGAGTAAAAACTGGTGTGAGATAGGAAAAAAGATTGAGAATTCGACTAACAAACAATGAATTTCAGACGAGGTTAGGATCGTCAAGTGAGTTTTGGTTTTGAGAGAGAACCAGACACACAACACAACACAACACAAGAGTTTTTTGAGACCGACTTGTAAGAAAGAGAAAGAGATAAGTAGAAAAGTGAAGAGAGAAGAAAGTGAAAAGCCCACTACGGAAAAAAGTTTTTTTTCTTCTTTCAATTGTTGTTGAGGAGTGAAAACTGGTGTGAGATGGGAAAAAAGTTTGAGAATTCAACCAACAGTTAACGAGTTTAAGAGAATGTTAGGATCATCAGGTGAGTTTTGTTTTTGAGAGAGAATGAGACAAACAACACAAGAGTTTTTTGAGACCGGCTTGTAAGAAAGAGAAAGAGAGAAATAGAATAGTGAAGAGAGAAGAGAATGAATGGACTTTAAAGCCCACAACGAAAATAAATAAATAAGGAAAAGGGATTTTTTTTCAATTGTTGTTGAGGAATGAAAACCGGTGTGAGAATTCGACCGATAGACAACGAGTTTCCGACAAGATTAGGATTGTTATGTGAGTTTTGGTTTTGAGATAACACTAGATAGACAACACAACGGTTTTCTGAGACTCACTTGTAAGAAAGAGAAATAGAGAAATAGAAAAGTGAAGAAAGAAGAGAGTGAGTTGGCTCTAATTAATATTAAATTAAAAACATTCAAAGGAAAAATACTTTTTTAAATAAACACTAAATACTCGCAGCCGTGTTCCGCGTTTATATTTAGATTTGGATTCCCATCACTTGTATGAGTTTGTCTTTTCTTCAGTAATTAGTAACGTATCTATCTTGTATCTATCCATCTGAGTTTGATATTTTATTTTATTAATTTAAAAAGGTCAGTTTTATTATGAAAAACCGAAAACGTAACATAATTCATTCTTCATATTCATTCAAGCATAAGAATTCCTTTATTTGATTTTCTATCTTAAATATTAAGTTTGCGTCAAAATAATTTTAAGTCTTAATTTGAGTTCTATTCAATATGTTTATATAGATAACTTAACTCTTAAGTGATAGAAACGTGATATAGTCTACAAAGTGTTTTGTCAATGAAATTTTTATAATTAATAACATCCTTTTAAATATAAAAATATATCACCTTCAATACAATTATATTTTCTCCCTTTTATTTTCTTGTTTTTAAGTTTTACTCTTTATGTTTCTTCTGGTTTTTCTTTTTTATTTGTTTTTTTATTTGTAGTAATATTTTTTATTATTTCTTTCATTGACTAATAATAAGATTCATATTTGGTCAAAAAAAAAATAATAAGATTCATATTATAATTATTCAAGTGTATATTATAATATTTGTTGACTGGATGTTTTTTTATAATAATTGATAATTATTTTATTTGTAAAAATATTTTTGATTTCTTTCTTTGACTGATAATGAGATTCTTATTATATTTTTATTTTGACTGATAATATTCCTATTATATATATATATATATATATATATATATATATATATATATATTCAGGTTTATATTGTAACATCTTTTTTGACTGGATTTTTATATTACAATGTTTGATGTATAATAAAAAATATAATTTTTTTTTGGTGCTCAACAATCAGATTATAATTAAAAATATAAATTCTTTAATAGACCAGTGCAAAAACGTGTATTGTAGTTAATGAATTAATTAAAAAACTCCAATATACTCTAAAGACATATATAAATATTTTTTAGGCGGGGGAGAAGCAATGGGTTAGGACGGTATTGTCCCATTGTTGCACACTTTCTTGTGGTGTGTGAGGTACTCTTTTTCCTCCCTGAGTCTTTTTCTCGATGGGTTTTGGCTCTGGGAGGTTTTGAGGAGGCTCTCCCCCTTCCCATTGTAACGGTTGGGCACGTGTTGTGCTCGGTTTCAATAAATCTCTTGCTTATCTAAAAAAAAAAAAAATAAATAAATAAAGTGTAGTCAATTTCCAATTATGAATTAATATTACTACAATGAGATTTAATGGATAAATATATGAATTAATATGAGAATAAGAATTAATGGATAAATATATGTTTAATCAATCAAATTTAGAATTAACCCAGAGCGTGGGGTTCAGCGGTTGGGGCTGATCCTCCCTTAACCAAGAGTCGGGGGTTCGATCCCCACATTGGGTACGGAGCAGCGTTAAAACTCTGGGCCAGCTGTCCTACCCCTCGAGGCACCTACAATGAGCGAGAGATTAGTCACTACTATCCATACAGTGGATACCCGGGTTTACCCAAAAAATCAAATTTAGAATTGGTTTCGCAGCGGGTTCAAAAAAATTTAGACTGAGTTCACAAAACAAGTAAGAGTAGTGTTACTTGATACGGAAGAATTTTTGAAGAAATGTCGGAAAAGAACTGTCGCACACCAAATATGTGTTTGTACGTTTCTTATCTTACAACACAGCTTTATCCAAAAAGTAAACTGAAATTTCCCCAATTCCTCCCTCTTTTTATGGAAAAAAGTTGTTCTACTTTGCTCTTTCTTTTGTCTAGTAGTCCATGAAACTGAAATTTTTGACAGTCATCAATGAAACTGGACATGAATTTCATGAATCTAGCAATATAATACCGTAAATTATGAAAGGAAATAAATAAACGTTTGTCTTATACTAGTCACTCTTTGATCTCTTGTGTTCTTTAATGCACATCCCAATCCTATTTCCCGTTTGAGTTTTATCAAAGTGAGCGTCTTGTACGAAAATGTTGTAATGATTTTGCTCGGATGAGAGGCCACTGTAGGGGTTTGTTTGGATGAGAAGAGAAGGAAAGAAAGTTGTAGGAAAGAATGTCAAAGGAATGAAAGTGAGTTGAAAGTGAGTAGAAAGTGAGATGATTATTTGGTTGTTTGGTAAGAGTGAAAGTGAAGGAAAAGTGAGAGAAAAGAAAGATGTATATTTGTAAAATGACAAAACAATCCCTAAATAATATTGAATATTACAAAAAATAGCAACACTTCAACAAGAGAAAAAAAATTTCATTTATAATTATTAAGGTTTTTATTGTCTTTTAAATGAGTATGTGCAGCTTTTCAAACTTTCCTTTCATTCTTGAGAGGAAATTGTTTTTGTGTGGGGCCCGTGCACAACAATCCTTTCCCTAGCCTTTTTGTGTTGTTCCAAACAATGGAAGGATCTTGAAATCCGTGATATCCTTCCTTTGTGAATCTTTCCTTCATGAATCACTTAAAACAAACACAGGCTAAGGGAAAGAGGAATGTTATTTAGTACGATCAACTTTTGTGCAAAATGTAAGAAAGTATCATATGCTTGAGATTCTTAAATTCAATTTTAGTGAAAATACAAGGGAGATGGATGATGAATGAAATATGACTCATCACTTGCCATCTCTTTCTTATGTTTCTTTTCGTACGATTCATCATTTCTCTAAGTGTTATGTAACAACTTGGAAAGGATATTTATTAACCATTGAGTATCAACTATCGTCGTCATATATGAACTAATTTTGTACTCCTGGATATGCACGTGTCGCACTTGTTACTTGCTATTAATGATTCTGAAATAAAATTTGAATGGTAAAAGTAAAGATTTAAATGATGTTTTTTCATCTTAAGTCAAAACAAAAAAAATATTGGCTAAAATACAGTTTTGGTCTTTTATCTTTCATTTTTTTTCTCGTTTACGTACTTTATCTTTTAAAATGTTCATTTACGTCATTTATCTTTTCAAAATGGTTTAAAATGGTTCTTCTGTTAAGTGAAAGTTAAATAGGGCTTACATGGACAGTGACATGGATAAATTGGCCACGTAAGCAGCTGACTGTGCTATTAGACCGTTATATGTTTTTTCATTTCGTCCTTAATCTTTTTTTAAATATTCATTTATGTCCTTTATCTTTTTTCAAATAGTCGTTTGTGTCCGTTATCTTTTCTCAGTTAATTAAAATGGTCCTTTTAGTAAGTGATTGTTAATTATGTTTTCTGTTTTTTCGTTTTCGTCATTTGTCTTTTTTAAAATGTTCATTTACGTCCTTTTTGTTTCTTAAAATGTCCGTTTACGTCTTTTGTCTTTTCGTAGTGAATTAAAGGAAATCGATGGATGGTACGAAATCAAAAGTGAAGAAGCAAATGGGCCAAGCCTAAGTCCAATAACCTATGACTAAAAGTAAAGAAGAGAGCACAATAGAAGCTATAAAATCAACTTACTAAACTACACAAAATTATTTAATATAAACAATAAATAGAAGACAATTCCTAAAATTACTCTAAAGTTAATGGCTTAAAATTTTCCTTGCTTCTTGGATCTCATCACGGGCGTTAGTAGTCCTAAGTGGTTCCACTGGCTACTTTTGACTCCTAAAGCAACAGAGAGATTGGGATGATAACTGCAACATGAGCTGGATTTGGTGCCTAAAGATTCCAGCTAAATTGCAACACTTTGTTTAGCTTTGTCTTCACAACGCCCTGCCTACAAATGCCCGTCGACATCATTGCAACATGGTATCTTCATCTAGCTTCACATGTTGCTCCTCTCCAATGGAAGATATTTTCCACTGTCTCCGTGATTGTCTCCACTCGAAAGAACTATGGCTTCGTTTAAGTTTGGGTGCTCACAATGACTTCTTCTCCCATTTTGATATCAATACATGGATTTGTACCATGGCCCAGAGTGATTATGATTTAATTTTTCTTGCTGGTATTTGGCATGCTTGGTGTTGGCGCGACAACGTGATTTTCGAGGAGTGAAACGTGCGTATTCATAAAGTGATCAAGAAAGTTGTTGTTGCTCATGATGAGTTTCTGGACTGCTTTAATGGATGGGGTGTTACTACTGCTTCAGAGAAGTGCTTAGCCCGCTGGTCCCTCCATCTAATGGTACTATGAAAATCAATGTGGATGGCAGTTTTTTGGAGCACTCGACCCACTTGGGTATAGGTGGGCTCATTCGTAATCATGTAGGAGACTAGATTGCCGGCTTCTCCTACTTCAGACCTAGTAGGGATTCCTTTGTTAGCTGAGCTGGTTGCTATCAAGACGAGAACTTCCATTTCTTGGAGGCTGTCAAAATTATCAACAACCGTAGCAGCTATGACTTCCACCCCCATGCCTCTGTTATCCTTCACGTCTTGGATGCTTTGCAGATAGATGGTAACGTCACTATTGTGCATATTTTAAGGGAGTAGAACAGTGCGCTTACTTTTTCGCAAAAGAATGAGCTCACTCGATGTGTGATACTGACAAAGACCACCCTTCTCCAGGCTTGGAGTCTCTCATTCTGAAGGACAAGATTAGCTAGTTTTCTTTTCTGCTTGTTTTTTCCTTTCTCTTGGTTTGTTACGTTGGAAAGATACCTAACAGCACAGCAACAATAATAAGTAAATGAGAAGCCTTCGAGATAGTATCTTGTTTCACTATTTAAACTTTGATTCGAAGATACTCAATGACCTGTCCTCAGGTGTAGGACTTAAGTAATTTATTTTTATTTATAGGGACCGTTTGGAAGTTTTGCGGGGAGGGGGGCTTTGGGGGAGTGGAATAGGTCTATCCTTACATTCATTTACCTTTCATCCTTCCTATTTTTTCAAACCCTTCCCTCCAAACTCCCGAACAAGCCCTATTTCACCTCCCACCCCACTTCATTACCCCTATACCCCAAACCTCATTAATTCATATGAAATACCCAAAAAAATCCAACCTCATTTTCTAACCCACACACCCCGCCCTTCCCAAACACACTCAAACAACCCACGCCCACCCCAAAGTGAACCATCGACACTCAAAACTAAGTGCAATCTTGAGTATCAATTCACTTTAAATGTAAACGTCCAGAAATTAAGTTTTTGGAAGTCTAGTTTGATAACACATTCGGGAACTCAATTAAACTAAATTAGACATCTAGAAACTACATTTTCGAATGAGTAATTGAATTACACTTCTAAAATCTTAATTTCCAGACATTAAAATCGAAGAATATAAATAAGTCCAAGGTGTTTCGGAAACTAAGTTTTCATAAAGTGTTTAAATCATTTATGTTGAAGAAAGTGTTGATATCTCATTCGTGATCTGATGGGGTTCGACAACCGGAGATTCAGTGTTGCGGTGGAGGTGTTGGTGTGGTAGTTGTGAGGTGGGTGAGGAGATTTGGGGTGGGGTGGGGTGATGGATGGTTAAGTGTGGTGTGTGATAGGCCTGGACAACGGGCGGGTACAGGCGGGTTCGGGCCCAAAACAACTTATCCAGCCAAACCCGTGGTTGACATTATCTGGCCCAAATCCGCCCATTGCTTGACTCGGTTTGAGCGGGTTTCGGTTTTCGGTTTCAGCGGGTGGGTCAATTGGGTAGAATCGGGTTGCAACCATGAGAGATCTTGGAGGAAGAAGAAAATGGTTCATGAAGTAGAAAGTCTCAGAAAAGCATAAAAATCATAACTTGCAGACCCATCACATAAGCGGCTGAGGCATGTCTTGCTCCTCCTCTAAAGATAATGGAGTGTGTTGAAGATGGTATCAAAGAAGATGAAGAGGAAAATAGTGATAAAATAAAAAAGTATGGGGAGAGGTTGAGTATGAATGAATGAGATGAGGGAGGATGAATGTGAGGGAGATTGAAAACCGTAGAAAAGTTTAGTAAAAGTAGAGGTTGGTTGTTGTGTGAGTGTATGGTTTCAAGATTGAAGAGAGTGGTTTCAAGAAAAAGTGGAAAAAGTGGGTGGTTTCAAGAAAAGTCTAAAAAAAAGCGTGCAACACTGCAACAACAGTGTACCATACAGTTTATTAGAGAGAGAGAGGAGTTGATGGGTCTGTGTCTGTGACTGCCTGTCAGCATAACTCATTTTAAATATATCAGTGTTCGGGCGGGTTTGGTTTTAGCTGGTTTTCATATGGAAATCCGCGCCCGCCCATATGGAACCGTGAAAATCCGTTTTATCTCTCTTCTGCGGGTTCGGTTACCAGTGACAGATCCGTAGCTTTAATTTTTGTCTCGGTTTTTGCGGGTTCGGGCGGGTCCCGAGTTTTTGTCCACCCCTAGTGTGTGAGGCGAGCGTGGGTTAGGGAAGGGATAATGGTAGTTTAGGTATTTAAGTGAATTAATGAGATTGAGGGGTGTGGTGGGTAATGAAGTGGGGTGGGAGATAAATTACCCTTTTATTTATTTTTTAAAATTTAGTTTAGTTGGGTCAATGGGCTAGCCAGCCTATTACAGGCTGGCCCATATTGGACTAATGATTTATTTCCGGGTCTTTTTTTTTGTACCCCCACACCTTCACTTTATACCCCTACAAAAAAATTTATTTCAAAAATACCCCTGATAAAATTGTTACTGATGGATTTACATAAACCACACATAAATCTGTTTTGAAAAAATAACAAAACGGATTTAAGTTTGGTTAGGTAAATCTGTTTTTGCCAAAATTTGCCAATGGATATATTGAACAATTTATAAATCCATTTTTGTAATTTTAAAAAAACGGAAATTCATTTTTTATATATGAATCCGTTTTTGTTACATACTGCTAACGGATTTACCAGATCATAAGGTAAATCCGTTTTGATATTTATCAAACCGGATTTATATAGGTTATAGGTAAATCTGTTTTTATTTAAATTTGACGGACACGATTCCACTGTCAGAATTGATCAACGGCCCACTTTTGTTCGTCTTGATAACTGTGCCCCAACGGATATATTTTTAACGGTCTAGATTGCACCGACAATATCAACGATGGATAATCATTGACGATTACTATAAATACCCACCCCACACCCTCATTCTTTTCACACCAACATTTCACTCCAAAATGGAAATTTGTTCAACTCAGTATTCAAGTGAGAATAGGCTTACCGCTATTCACCATGGCGCCAAATCACCATGACAGAAGAAGGTGTCTACTTCTTATGTCCAAAACCTATTTTATGCAGGCTCCGAGAAAGCATCACCTTCGACGGTTTGAAGGATAAAGTGGAGATCAAAGTTCAAGTGATTGGTGATGACCGTGAGGTCACTAGTATCACTTATCGCAAACCAGAGCGTAGAGACGATGGCCGCATTTACTTCTCGTCTATGAGGATCAGGACTGATGACGGCGTACGAAGCATGTTGAACATCCATGACGACATTCTTCACTATCGTAGGCCGTTGGAGTTGTACGTGGAGCATCAACGGAACGTCAATGAGATTTTACAACGTTGTTATAACTAAGGACCGGGAGTAGTTTAGAACTGTCTTTGTTGTTGTTGTTGTTGTTGTTTATGTTTTTGTTGTTGTTGTTGTTGTTTATGTTTTACTTTTTATGTTAGTTTGTATGTTTGCATCAATGAAAATAAATTTTTAATTTCAATAGTCTAATATAATAAAAGAACAATACTAATAATAAAGTAGTCTAAAATAGTTGAAACAGTACAATCCGAGCACTAATCACTAGGTGATATCAAACTCTCAACGTAGACGGTTGGGACCAAACAAGCATCATCTCTCTGAAACATGGTGCTGTTTTGAAGACGTTCAATTTCAGGAGTCTTGAAAGTACCATCACTAGTCTTTGTCAAAAAAAAGTACCATCACTAGAGTTGTAAACAAACAACCTGGAGAAAAGCTCCAAAATCACCTCTTCATCTTCAGAGTCCTCAGAAACATACAGTGCTCTAGCATTTCGATATAGATTGTTACCGAATTGAGTAGCAATATCTGTTGTGGGCACACTGAACAGTTTAGTCCAAGACTCCGTAACATCATACTCCTTCATGACCCAGATATCAACAAAATTGCTACAATGAGCAACAATAGACAGTTGATCTCTCAATACACTCAATGATTTATACAAAACAACCCCATCCCATAGTCCGGCTGCAATATCTGTCCATAAGACTCGGTCCCCAGATGAAAAGAAACAACAACTTGCACACGACCAGTATCATATGACATCCAATGAACATGACCATTGACGAATAATCCGGCTAAAAAAAGGCTTTGGGAATCCTTGACATGGGAACTGCTGATCAATCCTTTTCCAAATATTTGCACCCAATGTATAAACTTTGACCTTTGCTTCATAAAACAGCCTACGCCTGTCATAACATTTATAGCAATAAACAGCAACTACCTTGTATGTATCAGTGAAATGATCATATCCAAAGCCATAGACTGTGAAGCTTATGCTCTCTGTATGTGGATTTTGTAAGTCCGACAGTAGCTTGAATTTTTTTATGGAAGGGTTCCATAAAAGAGCAAAACTGTTATCGATGGCAATACAAATGATGCCATTGCAAGACCCAACAAGCCGATGGTAGGGACTCTGATTGTTGAGAGGGTGTTGAAGCTGCACCGAGGGGCCAGTCGTCACTGTGGTCAAGACGGAGGAGAGGGGGTAATCCATGAGGCCGGGAGTGATGAGGTGATGGCGCTGAATTGACATCTGAAGGTGCTGGTGTTGTTTGGAGAATTGTTTGTTGGAAGAGATCAACAATAATCAATACTTGCAGACACACTTGAGTTGCATGAGGTACTTCACAGGGAGCCTACTCAGTATCTGCTCTAATACCTCGACGGGAAGAGACACTGCCAAAAAAAATAAAAAACACGAAACCGATCTAAGTAAATCCGTTAGATGAAAAACGGAAGTACTTACTTCCATGACGCTGGAGAACGGATCTAGCTAAATCCGTTTGGGACAAAAGGGAACTATGTAGATCCGTTGGACGGAAATACGTAAATCTGTTTGTTGCGAAATTCAGACTCTCTCCCTCTATCAAACAGATGTAAGTGAGAAGTGATAAGTGTTTTGCAATTTTGTAAAATTATCAAGGGTATTTTCGTCCTTTCACAGGGTGCGTGGGGGTATAGACTGAATGTGTGGGGTACAAAAAAAAACCTTTATTTTCAGGCTCTAATTTTACTAGTTCAGCCCATTTTTTTTGTCAAGCTGAATCTCAGCCCATATTTGATATTAGACTAATCAGGATGGCTCATCGGATTAGGCCTATTTTGACACCTCTATTGATTTCTATACCCCCTACTTGGCTCTTATACCTCCCACCCCCCCCCCCCCCTCCCCCACACACATATCCTGTAAAATTTCATTTTTACCCTATATGATTTATACTATACGGATAGATAAATCCGTGGGTATATTAAAATTTTTAAAAAATTATAATTACTTTATTTAATTGGTTACTCTTATTTTTTATCACTCTTCATCAATGACATAATTTTGACGACCAAGATCCCACTGACAATTTTAATCAACGGCCCACTTAATTTTGTTAAATAATCTAGGTAAAAAAATCGATTTTCAGGAAACCTTCTCCGATTATCCCGAAACTACGGCCATTAAATTCGGGAAAAAAACAGGGACCATAACTCCCCAAGAAGGAACTTCTATCGAGACTACGGGGCTCAAAATCTCAAATTCATTCGTTTACTATTTTTTATTAATTCTTTGAATTTTTCATAATCTCCAAAAAAATCTAAAAAAAATTGCATAACCTTCTTTTGATTTTATTAGATTTTTAGTGATGTTTTTATAATTTTTAGATTAGTTTTGATTCTTTTACGGATTTTCAGTCGTGTTTTTATAACCTTTTTTTATGATTTTAGTGGTTGTTCTCCTCCCCATTTTACCGGATGTTCTGTCATCGTGAATGTGTTCGATAACCAAAATATCACTGGTATCTATATCTATTTACCGGATGTTCCTCCATGAAAGTGTGGAAAATTTTTGCTGTTTCTACCTCTAGTTGGGGCACCGCAATCAAATTACAAAAAGTAAGAAAAAAACAAAAACACAACTACAGATTTATCTATTAAAAAGATAAATCTACATTTATAAAATCAACTATGGATTTATCAATTAAATAGATAAATCTGTAATTGATTTTTTTAACTACAGATTTATCTATTTAACTAATAAATCCGTATTTCAATTTTTTAACTACGGATAAGGGGTAAAATGGGGATAACTGTTTTTGTTGAAGTATAAGATCCAAGTGGGGGTGGGGGGGGGTATAAAAATCAATATCCTATCTATAGATAAATCCGTAGTTTGGAGGAGCCAAATATTATGAAGGAGCAAACATGGTGGGTGGAGAGTTTGGAGGTGCTTTTTTTATTACGAGTTTGTAGGAGTTAAAGATAATGTTTCTTTTAGTTTTAAGCATTTAGAAATATTTGAATCCCACTTAATGACATATTCGATAGCGAATCTAGAAACTTTTTACAGTGGGAACAAAAAATAATCTAATATTTTATTAGAAAAATATTATAAACATTAAAAAAATATATTCTCGCGATAAATAGGGACTTATTAAGTCTCAAAAAAATGAAAAATATATCAATTCTCAAATAGCGGTCAAACTAGTCCTTTTAAAATAATTTTAGGAATGTTTTTATTCTTCTTTGAGACTGGTTTGACTATCATAAAATATCCTTTTAGACCTTTACTCCTAAAAAAGGCAAAATGTTTAACCTTTTCATGTGTGTATTAGTGTTAGAAAAAACCGAAACAATAATAATTAGAAGAATGACATAATAAAGTTAGTATGAGCATTTCTCTCTTGTATCTTTTACAATTTTGTATTTTCGTTTAAAAAACAATTAACTTATGGAGGCAATTCCTCTTTATTTTATGGGGAGGAATAATTTTTAGTAAACATACTTAAACGAATATTTTTAGCTAGTGAGACCAGTTGCCCCCACCCACAACCTTGTGTGTAAATCTGCCACCCCGGTCATCTTATTGTATTTGTTCTCAAAGTATTAATCCATTATCGATTAGCTTATTTGCTATTAACTTATCGCATACATTAACTATTTGGATTAACTTATTGGGTTTATCTACTGACACGAGCATTATGAGGTTGTTTAGGAGAGGACTTATGGAAATAGCTTAGAACATATCCATAAATTGCTTTCAGCTTATTTACATAAGTTATCGATGATAACTTGTGAAAATTGATTATAGCTTATGTGAAAATACTTTGACTTTGTTTTACCTTAATTGTTATAAAAAATAGCTTATATATAAAAATTTATATGATAAGTGCTTAATTAATCTGCTTATCCAAACAAGAGATTTATCCACCACTGTATTATGCTTTTTGACTGTCAAGCAAAGTCTCAATCTATGCGTCGTTTTGTTTTTTAAAATTGGGGAAGAAAGAAATTATTATTAAATAAAGTGACACTAATGAGCACTATACAACCACGAGATTAAACTCTTATCACCGAGCTGATACCTCATTATATGAATTATTACTTGACAGTGAAAAAGACAGAGTACATCTTCTCTTGTTACTATTAAATTTATAAAAGTAAAATATACCACTATAATTAATTTAAAATTATTATTATTTTGAATTATATAAAATTATTATTATTAAAAATGCATTATACATATTACGTATAAAAAAATTAATTTTTTTTGTTTGATGAAAATATTAATGAGTGACTTATTAAGAAAAAAAGTTCTATTTAAACATTGAAATATAATATCAGTCAAAATTAATTTTAAAAGTAGTTGGAATCATTTAATAGAGTATTAAATTTTTTGACTAAAAATAAATATTAAATTATAAGCATAAATGAAGTATGATATTAGTTTAATATTATAAAAATGTGTGGTTCATGATGTTCACATATATTATACTTTTCTAGTTTTTTCTTGTAAATTCAATAATATAATTTGGTTGAAAATATGTTGTTAAAATAATTATATTTAAAAAATCTCATTCATATTTTAAAGATATCACAATGTTAAACCTCTTAAGGGAGAGTTTTGTCACTCATTGTGGTCCTACTCGGCTCGAGGGATTAGTCTCTGCAGTTGGGCGCAGAGAATACCCAATTTATACAAAAGATACCTTGTTGGGAATACTAAAAGATACCATAATAAACTACTCAGTAATAGTTTTGAATCTTGGTCAAAAAAATATAATAGTTTTGAAAACTAATGATTCAATTAATGATAAAAATATATTTTCTTTTACAAAAAATAAAAATATACTTATTCCCTAATATTATATTAAGTATACTCTTTCTAATATTTTAAAATTTAAAATTCAATAACTATGTTAAACATTACCAATTATAATTTGAATTTGTAAAATTTATTATTAGAATTACTATATAACTATTATATAATTACTATAAACAAATTCTGCACAGATATCGAATTATTTTTTACTTTATCATCGCATAATATTTTAAGTTTCTTTACATTGTAAAATATTTTTATCATAGCATACTTATAATAACAGTCTCTTTTTTTATAATAATAATTATTATTAATATTAATCTCTCTTTTTTCAATGCAAGAGTGATACTATCTTTTCATTAATATCCAGTGATATAGAGTTATTGTATTATTAATAAGAGATTGAAAGCAGATTTTTTTTAAAACAAAAAAAAAAGAAGAGATTGAAAGCAAATCCAAAAAAACTTTAATTTACTAAAGTAAATGAATCTCCCTCGTACATATTTTTTTTGACAGGGTCCTTACATTCATTGTGCTCAACAAAAACATTACATTAGTATGTATTATGTTTCCAAGCGTGTTCTGATTTCTTTTCGTTATGGTTCTCCTATTTTACCACGAGTCTTTAAAAATTGTCATTGTTAGAAAAGTTTTTTCCGGCACATCTGATTTTAGAGCCTTTACCATATTTGCATTGTGATGAAAAAAATAATCTTCATAAATTTTTTTGGCCAATACCTGTTTAACAGAATACAGAAAATGGGTATTAAAAATTTGCATTTATCTTATTTAATTATCCGAAAAGGAGATTATGTATAATTAATTAAAACAGTCCATGAATATCACTGACATTATTTCATGGTCGATTCTTTTGAAGTAATCAGCCTTTTATTTGAGATTTTGTCAACAAAAAAAAAGCCTTTTATGTGAGATGTGCTTTTATATCTTTGCCAAATCCGCAGACAAAATATTTATTCTATTAAACCGTTTCTATCTTCTACCATGACCATATCTGTGTAGCCGTGTAGGGGCTAACTTTATTTTTGTTATCCTATCAATAAAAGTTTTAAGATATCCCCTTAATATCGAGTCTTGAAAATCCGATTCTTTTCTATTCTTGGAAAAGCTCTTTAAATTAAAAGAAAAATAAGGAAGTAGGAAAGGGGTTAGAAATGGTATAAACTCCACGTATGGTTTATATACTTCAATACTTCATACAAATGTAATGGCGATTACACTGGTTCCTTACTTGGAAGGGGACCCTTAAAAGGGTCGTTGACTCTGACTTCCCCAAACAATATTTTTTGGTCTTTCTTTGGTGCCTATATATTAAAAGCTCCTTACTTGGAAGGAGAGGACACCCTTGAGAATGTCCATATAAGTGAATGCAAATATTTGGAAAATAATTACTTGTGGAAAAGAAGTTACCTACACGAAAAATATCGTATCCTCCTTTGGAAGTTCATTCACTTAGAATAAAAGCACAATTTTTTTTATATAAATGACTGATTGTATCTCATCTTCATTCTCAAACTTTACCAGTGTCAAAAATGTGTGATCAACTCATGGCACCAAATTCAGAGAAAATTTGTGAAGGCAGTGCCGAGTCTCCAGCTACCCCAGTTGAAAAACAACCGGCAGAGACTGAAACTGAACCCAAAAGTGAAAGGATAAAGGCCACAAGACACCCTCGATGGACAAGACAAGAAACACTTGTTCTCATAGAGGCAAAGAAAGTGATAGAAAATGGAGAACAGATTTGTCGATACAGATCAACATCCGGGTTGATTCATACCGACCCGAAATGGGATATGGTATCATCTTTGTGTCAGCAACATGGTGTGAAGAGAGGGGCTGTTCAATGTAGGAAAAGATGGGGAAATCTTCTCACTGATTTCAGGAAGATCAAGAAATGGGAGTCAAGTATAAAGGAGGAGGCTGAGTCGTTTTGGATAATGAGAAATGATGTGAGGAAAGAAAAGAAGTTACCGGGGTTTTTTGATGCTGTGGTGTACAATGTATTGGATGGAGGGGTATGCACTGCTGCTGCATTTCCATTGACACTGATTAAAATGACCCCAAAAGGAGAGAATGCTGATCAAGTTTTAGGAATGGTACCAGAGCAATGTAAGGATGAGGAGGAGGACGACGAGGAAGAGGATGATGAGGCCATTGTTGATAGTGAGAAAATGGGGTGGAGCACAGAGGATGAAAACATTGAGATCAACACAACTGGGAATAATGTCAACAGTCCATTCAAAACACCAAATGCAAAGAAAATTGGCATTAGAGGGAGTCTCAAAATGACACCCCCGCTTGCACTGCCTAGTTCAGGTAACCAAATTCTAATGACATCTCTATGTTCATTTTAATATAATTTGTTCATATTGCTCAGAAATTATCATTAAGGTGTAGGAATTACAATTTTAAGGAGAAAATAATAACAACTTACTTGGAGTGAAGAGAATGTAGGACAAATAATTTCAAGAAGTATGATAGTGAATACAAATAAAAAACATACACATATTATATACATTTTTAATTTATACTCAAAATAGAGATTAGTAAAAGAGAAGAAAGAAAGAAGAGGTGAAGAAAATTCTTCTAAGTAGTTTATGTAGATTTTAGTGCCTCAGTTAAATAAGCTCAGATCAAATTACGGTTGTGTTCCTTTTAGGATATATAGGTTATCATTTACCTTCTTTCTTATTGATCAATTATTTTCTTGCTGTTCTACACTGATAAGCAGAGAGACAGCAACAACCACCTTGCCAAGGGAACTACGATCCAGGTAAATCAATTAAACTCAATTCTGGTCACTCCTGTCCACAGCACTTTAATCATTAACTTTTAAGCTGCTCAAATCGTTCAATTTGACCTATGATATTACACATCATTCAATTGTAGTGGTTGCAATAGAGTTTGGTTGCATATTTTTACATCACACCATCCCATTTAATCTATTTCCTCCTTTCTCAAGGTGCTCTTTGTTACCTCCACACAGACAAAAATAAAAAACAAGGAGCGATTTGAATCCATCTATTGCTTAAAACTCTCAGTTGGGTGAACTAACTGTGAATCAATATTCAGTACTATTTAATTTAACAAGTCAATGTGGCATCTATTTCGCATTTTTTTATAGGCGAAATGTTAGTAATTAGTGTGTTAGCTGTTAGAGGGGATGGGGGAGCGGGTTCAAACCCCGTACACCTATGTTTCGCCAAAAAAATTCCCTTCACTCAACTATGTGAGCTACCCTTTGGGACATCTATGTCACATTTGAAAATCAAAAGCACAACTTGTTCAAAACTATACTGTTAGTCTTTTTAATCTGCCCTGGTATCTTTTTTTTTTTTCATTGCTTCCAAGAGTTAATTTGGGTAGATTTTTGGAATCTCTTTTGAGACAGACTTTTTGTTTTGCAATCTCATCGGAAGTATATTGTTTCAGGCTGTCAAAGAGAACCTATGTTCCATGATGGGTACAAGAGAAGGCGATTATCACCAGACAATTCTGAAGACTCTGCCGATTTTAATGACAATGTGATCAAAGTACTGAGGAGGAATAGTAACATACTGAAAGCCCATCTTGGAAATCAGAACATAAATTACCAATTGGCCAGGGACCAGCAGAAGCAGCAGACTGATAGCTTAGTTGCAGCCCTTGGCAGGCTTACAGATGCTATCACAAAAATTGCTGATAAAATGTAATTAAATTCAGAAGAAAATGAAATATTCTTCTGACAATCACTGTTACATTGGGCACTAGAGTTCATTATTTTCCGCATACCTTTTTTTTATGAAAACTTCAACTCATATCGCTTGTTCTCATTAAATTAATGTTTATTCTTTCAATTCTAGATCCAGCTTACAAATCCTCTATTCTTTTTTCCCTAAATTCCAACTAGAATTTAGAAATAGTCTAGTGTGTTCAATACCCGTCCCATCATGTTAGCAAGAAATGCACAGAACCTGAATGATCTGACACATCTGCGTTTTACCGATAACGACAGGAAGCCATTGCCTAAAGGAAGTAGCAAGTTAAAAAAATTAAATCAATGGATCAAATTATGTTTAGTTTCAAACCAGTTTCGGTTTAAAAAGAAACTAGAAGTATACCCGTGCATACCCCGTGCATACGCATCATATTCTTTGTATAAATAGACTTAGACATAATTCAATTACAATAAATCTTTCAAGTTATTAAGAAATGAAGTTTCACAACTTTAGAATATTTTTTTTTGACATTTTTTATCGTCACCAAATACATTTTATCAGTAGTAAAATTATATTAACATGTAATATTTACCCATTGTATCTCAAATATAGAATATAAAATAATTATTTTAACAATGTGTAACGTTCCACCATAAAAAGTTAATAGTATTGAAATTATAGCACTAACATGGAATGTTTACCCGTTGAAACTAAAAAATAAAAAATAATTTTTCGACAATATCTAGTACTTTGATGGGTCAAGAAAAATGTCCATCTATAAGAAATAAAGACTTTCATGAAAACAAATATAAAAATGATTATATCGACAACGTGCATGTTACATATACCCGTAAGAAATAAAAAATAATGAATTTGTATAAACAATATGTAATATTTACCCGTTATATTGATAAATAGATAGTGTTTTGATTAAATAGATAGTTGATAGATTAAAAAAAATGAAATGTGAAGAGAGAGAGAGAGAGAGAGAGAGAGAGAGAGAGAATAAGGTGGGAGAGATAGAGTGAACAATGAGAAAGATAAGAGTAAGAGGGAGGTAAAGTGGTGGGTTTTAAATGTGAGATAAAAAAATTTAAGAGATAATGAGAGAAAGTGGAACTCACAAAAATAAAAAATTAGATAGAATAACTATGAATTTCCAAATTTGCCCTCAAAAAACAAAAAATTAAGTGAGCGATTTGGTAATTTGATTAGTTATTTATTTTCTTAGATAGATATTTTAGACATGGATAGTTTGATATTTTTAATAATGGTTGAGTTGATTAAATAGATACCTGAGAGTTGAAAAATAGATAGTTGATGATTAGTATTTTGTTTAAATAGATAGATCAAAAAAATGAAATTTGAAGAGAGAGAGAGGTGGGAGAGATAGAGAGAAAATTGAGAAAGATAAGAGTGGAGAGAAGTAGAAAAGTGAATTTTAAATGTGAGATAAAAAAATTTAAGAGATGATGAGAGAAAGTGAGACCCACAAAAATGAGATAAAATCTATGAAGCCCCGATACTTCAAAAATGGAGACGTACCCGTGTCAGATACGTATCCGATACCGATACGCACCCGATACGTACCCAAAGAGTATCTAATAATTTTTTAATTCTTTTTAAAAAATATTTGATTCGATACTTTTCAGATACATCTTTGATACTTTTTACCAACTAAGGATACTGTATCGTATCTGGTATCCAGGCTTCTTAGGATAAAATAATTATAAACTTCCAAATTAGCCCTCAAAAAAGTAAAATGTTATATGGGCAATTTGGTAATTTCACCAACCCTTGATTTTCTTATATAGTTAGTTGATTGATCTCAATACATCAGCATCTTCTACATTGGGAATAGAAATATATGCATACTTAAATAGCAGCAACATAACATGATTCTTATGTATTTATTTATTTTTTGTTTTGTTTTCGAGTATCTATGTGAATGACAGTGTTCTAATATACAGGAGCGCATGGGAAGCTTTCCTGTCACCAAATGGTTGTAATATGTTAATATCTTCTTTCTCAAGTTCATCCAATGTTCCCCATCCCTTTCTTTAGAATAAAATACCCTTCCCCTCAATAACATGTGAGCTTTTTTGGGTCATATGTTAATATCATTTTTGATTGGGAATTGTTGGACCATAACCTAGATGCCTTGAAATATCTTTTTTAGTCAAGAGTCAGTGACTTCACCCAAGTCGTAACACACGACCGCAACCATCTAATCCTATTCCCATTGCAAGAAGTTTGGTAACTATTATTAGTACTTCCATTCCATGAGTAGTGTGAATGCATGATCTATGTCTGTACTCTTTGGATGTGATTTTATCTATTACTATTATCGTTCAGTGATAGGAGACCTCTTATCAATAAAGTGTATTTTAGAAGAAATAAGGGCTCAAATAGGCCCTGGGAGGGATATGATTGTAAAACAGATATAGTGGCAGGGGCATTATTGTAAAATAGCAGTAAACAGAATGTATAAATAGTCAACAAAATAAGTCAGTTAGGTAGTTAGATGAATAAACAGAAAAACAGAGTTCTTGAGCTCCTCTAATGGCTCTCTCGTAGTTGCTGAACTCAAACCAGAGTATTGCTTGTAATTCTGAAATCTTGTATGAAATATACTACATTCCTTCTCTGTATCAGTTGAATCTTTCAACTGGTATCAAAGCTCGTTCGATTCAGAGGAATTCATGGTGCGCAAGATGATGGGTTCAACCATGATGGAGTCACGATTCAACGAATGGGAGCATCGAATGCAAGAAACGGATGCACGCAATAAAAAACGCTTCGATGAACAAAACGCGCGTTTCGACGAACAGAGCACACGCATGGATCAAATTCTTGGATGTTGCAGAAACACGCGACGACGGTGGAACCGAAGCAGAAGGAAAAGCCCAGTGGTAGCGGGGGTTACGGCGAGGGTGAACGAAGGTTACGAAAGATCGATTTGCCGATGTTTAACGGCGAAGATGCGTCGGGTTGGCTAACCAAGATTGAACGATTCTTTAGGGTGCGAAGAATCGAAGAGGATGAGAAGCTAGACGCGGCGATGATGGCCGTCGAAGGCGAAGCCCTCTCGTGGTTACAGTGGTGGGAATCAAGTAGCGAAGTGCAAACGTGGGACGATCTCAAAGAGGCGTTGCTTCGCCGTTTCCAACCAACGGTGATAACGAATGCTTTTGAGAAGCTGATGAGCATGAAACAAGAGGGAACAGTGCGTGAGTATCGCAAGAAGTTTGAAAGCGTTTCAAGCCACATTAAAGTCCAAGATATTCGCTGGGTTATTCTCAAATGGCTTGAGAGAAGATATTCGTGCTGAAGTACGATTGCAACAACCCAAGGACCTAGCTGAGATGATGGATGTGGCACTCCTCGTGGAGGAGAAGATTGGGGCAGTTGGTAGATATGGTGGACAGAACAAATTCAAGAACTGGCGTGGGGAGAATCAGACCAAGAATTGGCGTAATGAGGGCCAAAACAAGCCTAGCACTGATGCTGTCAATACTGCTAAGGGCAGTGAACCAGGGAAGGTGAGTCAAGCTCCTCGTACTAAGTCAATAGGGGGAAAGGAATATGAAGAGAGGCGCAAAAAGGGACTTTGTTTCACGTGTGAAGAAAAGTTCGTACCAGGACATGTGTGTAAGAACAAAGTGTTGAAACTGCTGTATGTGGAGGAGGCAGGGGAACAAGGGGCAGAGACTGAGAAAGGGGAGGACGAGGAAATTGTTTGGGAAGGTGATTTGAAAAGCCTTCACCTGTACAGTATGGCTGGTTTGTCCTCTAAGAGTTCATTCATGATTAAGGGAATGCTAGGGAACCTTGAGGTGATTGTTTTGGTTGATTGTGGAGCCACTCACAATTTCATATCCATGAAGCTAGTAGCTGCCAACAGCCTGACGGTGGAAGACACACCTCCTTGTTGGGTTAAGATTGGCAATTGACAGAGGATACTAACCAAAGGGGTCTGCAGAGGAGTAGAATTAGCACTACAGGGGTTATCCATCAAGACAGATTGCTATGTTTTCCCATTAGATGGTGAAGATGTGGTTTTGGGGATAGATTGGCTTGAGAAACTTGGTGATATCAAGGCCAATTTCAAAGATATGACATTAAGAGTGAAGGTGGGAAAGAACACCATTTGCCTAAAGGGGGACCCTTTACTGTCCAAAAGAGAAGCTAATGCCAAGGAGATTATTTTAGAGCTGCATCAGCAAGAGGAGGCCTTCATGGTGGACTGCAGAGGCTTGAAATTGACAGAAATGGAAGTTCCAGAAGTACCTGAGGTAATACTAGATGTCCTTACTGAGTTTGATTCTATATTTCAAGACACTAGCAAGCTACCCCCTGTGAGACCTATTGACCATGCAATTGTCCTTAAAGAATGAGCAAACATACCTAATTTGAGACCCTATAGGTATCCCTATTGTTGAGATGTGGTGTAAATAGTAGATTTATTTATATGTGTATTCGGCCCAGGCCCGTTAGGTTTTCATATAGTATAGTCTATTTAAACTCATTAGTGCTTGTATTCTTTACACAACAACATATACAGTTAATAAGACGGAACTACAGCTACTCTGTAGTCGCAGACGTAGGCAAACATTGGCCGAACTGCGTGACCAATATCGTCTCTCTATTCTTCGTCTCTATTTAACATGGTATCAAAAGCCTATGATCACTGGGCTTGAAAACCTAGCCGTTGCGCCGTCACGCTATTGAACCCTAGCTGTCCCGTTGATTGTTCATCCTCAACGGCCCTAGGTGCTACGAAAGTCATACAGTCCCTTTCATCCGTACGGCGTCACTGTTCATTCCGTACGACGCCACTATTCATTCCGTACGGAAATCACTATTCATCCGTACGGCACACTGTTTATCCGTACGACGCCCCTGTTTATTCGTACGCAGTGTTGCTGTCCGTCCATACGGCGTATCGTTCATCCGTACGGTGGTCCTGTTTGTCCGTACGGCGTTACTGTTCATTCCGTACCACGCATTTCTACTGCTCCTCTCTGATTGTGGTTAGCCTTCCTATTATTGTCAAAAATGAGTTCAACTTCAGAAAATGACAAAAACAAATCTGAATCGACAGGTAAGAGTCTCGTGTCTTATGTTTTCTCCGGCAATCCCTCTATAACAACGGAGAAACTCAATGGTGATAATTATTTGAATTGGTCTGCCTCTGTCAAAATGTGGTTTATGGGACAAAGACTTTTAGATCACCTCACCAAAAATTCTACAGAGATTGGTAAGGATTTGCGTGAAGATTGGGAACATGCAGATTGTCAATTGGTCTCTCTTTTGTGGCAATCCATTGAACCCTCGTTGCTGGTCCATTATCGTTCATACACCACTTGTTATGATATTTGGCAGAAGGCTAAGAATGTTTATTCTAATGATATCCAGCGTCTCTATGGTGTTATTCATAATTTAGCCACCCTTCAGATGACAGAAGATAACATCATGACATATGCTAATAAAGCTCAGTCAGCAGCAAATGAGTTCAAGCTCCTTGTGACCGACAATGACCCGAAGAAGATGCTTGAAAAATTAGATAATGTGTGTATGATCTATGTTCTTCATGGTCTCCATCAAAAGTATGAATCAGTACGGAGCAACATTCTTTCTGCATCAGACATTCCCTCAACAGAGGATCTTATCAGGCGTCTCATACGTCTTCCTGGATTGGAAGGAACTGGAGGGAATGGATCTCAGACTAACATAGAATCTTCTGCTCTTGTTTCTAATTTTGCAGGTCGTGGGGGACGCGGTCGTGGTCGTGGGGGTGGTCGAGGAGGTCGTGTCGGAGGACGTCCTCAGTGCACTTATTGTAAGAAACTTGGTCATACTGAAGACAAGTGTTATTCCCTTCATGGCTTTCCAGAGAAACCAGTAAATGTGACTCAGGTTAATGATTCTGAACAGAGAAGCACTAAACAAAATGTTCTTTCTGATGAGGAGTATAAGGCATTCCTGCAGTATAAGACTTCCCAGGCTTCATCATCAGCAACAGTTGCTCATTCCGGTAATTCTACAGTCTGTTTCTCTCAATCATCACCTGTTGACTCCTGGATTATGGACACTGGAGCTTCTGATTGCGTGGCTGGTAATCCATCTCTTTTATCCAACATATCCCAACCTAACACCCCACATTATATTACCGTCGCCGACGGATCACAAGTTAAAGCTAGTGGCATTGGTAAAGCCACTCCTCTTCCATCCTTACCCCTTGACAATGTTCTACTTGTTCCCAATTGCCCATTTAATTTAATTTCAGTTAGTCGTCTGACTCGAAGCCTAAAATGTTCTGTAACTTTTGATGATGATTATTTTGTTATACAGGACCGGAGTACGAAGCGGACGATTGGTACAGGATATGAGTCACATGGACTTTACTACCTCCAGCCCATCCATCCTTCATCTACAATTGCCTCCACTTCTACTACAGAGTCCCCCAGTCTTCTTCATCGTCGGTTAGGTCATCCGAGTCTCAAGAAGTTCAAAGTTATGGTTCCTCATTTGTCTCATCTGCAGTCATTAGATTGTGAGTCTTGTCAGCTTGGGAAACATGTTCGCTCCTCCTTCCCTAGCAGTACTCAGTCTCAAGCTCGTTCTCCTTTTGATGTTCTTCACTCAGATGTATGGGGACCGAGTCGAGTCACTTCAGTTGTAGGACATAGATATTTTGTCACTTTTATTGATGAATTTTCTAGATGTACGTGGATCTACCTTCTTAAGGATAGATCTGAACTTCTTGGTGTTTTTCAAAATTTCTTTAAGGAAATCAAAAATCAATTTGGTTGTTCTATTCGCACTTTACGCAGTGATAATGCGAAAGAATATTTTTCTACATCATTTAATTCTTTTATGGTTGAAAATGGCGTCATACATCAATCATCTTGTCCCCATACCCCACAACAAAATGGGATTGCTGAACGTAAGAACCGTCATATAATTGAAACAGCGCGCACCTTACTTATTCATGCTAATGTTCCTTTGAAGTTCTGGGGGGATGCTGTCCTCACTCCTCACTGCAGGGCACTTGATTAATAGAATGTCATCCTCTGCTATTCAGAATAGAGTTCCTCATTCCATATTGTTTCCCGATGAGCCCTTGTTCCGTATCTCTCCTCGAGTCTTCGGATCCACTTGTTTTATTCATGATCTTACTCCGGGACTTGATAAATTGTCTGCTCGTGCAGTTAAGTGTGTCTTCCTTGGCTATTCGAGAGTTCAAAAAGGATATCGATGCTACTGTCCCTCCACCCATCGCTTCTACATGTCTGCTGATGTTACCTTCTTTGAGGATGCTCCCTTCTTTGCATCTCCCATTGAGTCTGAGTCTGTCTCTCAAGTATTACCTATTCCTAACATTGTCCCGGTAGTTCCTCTCCCACCCATCATTGACCAGATAGATCACCCCTCTCCTACGGAAATTCCTAGTCCTTCTAGTCCCGCCCCCTTGCAAACTTATCAACGTCGTGCTCGTCTCCTTCCTGTCGACCCACCTCCTACCGAAGATCCTAGTGACTCATCTCCTGCCCCGGTTCCCTCTTCTACTCCGGATCCACCTCCCGAGTCAGAAGACCCTCCTATTGCAGTGCGTAAAGGTACACGTTCCACCCGTAACCCTCATCCTATTTATAATTTCCTCAGCTATCACCGCTTATCACCTTCGCATTATACATTTGTCTCTGCTATTTCTTCCATCACCATTCCTAAGTCCACGCAGGAAGCTCTTTCTCATTCAGGTTGGAGACAAGCTATGATTGATGAGATGACAGCCTTAGACTCTAACCAGACATGGACTCTTGTGCTGCCTCCTCCTGGTAAATCTATTGTTGGGTGTCGTTGGGTATATACTGTCAAAGTTGGTCCAGACGGGAGTATTGATCGTCTGAAAGCACGCCTCGTTGCTAAGGGCTATACTCAGGTTTTTGGCCTTGATTACAGTGATACTTTCTCACCGGTGGCTAAAATGGCTTCTGTTCGTCTATTCCTTTCTATGGCTGCAATGCGACATTGGCCATTGTATCAACTAGACATCAAGAATGCGTTTCTCCATGGAGATCTAGAAGAAGAAGTTTATCTGGAGCAACCACCTGGTTTTGTTGCTCAGGGGGAGTGTCGTGGGTATGTTTGTCGACTTCACAAAGCCTTGTATGGTCTTAAACAATCCCCTCGAGCATGGTTTGGGAGATTCAGTAGTGTTGTTCAAGAGTATGGCATGATTCGGAGTGAAGCTGACCACTCTGTCTTTTATAAGTTCTCTTCTCACAAATGTATTTATCTGGTTGTCTATGTCGATGATATTGTCATTACAGGTAATGATCATGATGGGATTGCAGGATTTAAACAACATCTAGTCCACCACTTTCAGGTCAAAGATCTTGGAAAGTTACGTTACTTTCTTGGAATTGAGGTAGCTCATTCTAAGGCAGGGATTGCTATTTCCCAGAGAAAGTATGCTTTGGATATTTTAGAAGAAACCAAAATGCTGGATTGCAAGCCAATTGACTCTCCTATGGATCCTAATGTCAAGATCCTACCAGATCAGGGGGAGCCATTTTCAGATCCAGGAAGGTATAGGAGGCTAGTTGGAAAGTTAAATTACTTGACCATGACGAGGCCAGATATTTCATATGCTGTTAGTGTGGTGAGTCAATTCCTAAATTCTCCTTGTGACAGTCATTGGGATGCCGTTGTTAGAATCCTGAGGTATATCAAGGGAGCTCCTGGAAAAGGTCTTGTTTACACGGATAGAGGTGATTCAAATATTGTCGCTTACACAGATGCTGATTGGGCTGGTTGCCCCTTTGATAGAAGGTCCACATCTGGGTATTGTGTTCTTATTGGTGGAAATCTAATTTCATGGAAAAGTAAAAAGCAAAATGTTGTTGCCAGATCCAGTGCTGAGGCTGAATATCGGGCTATGGCGCTTACCACTCAGGAGCTCACGTGGCTGAAACATCTTCTCCAAGAGTTGCGTTTTTGTAAAATAGGCACTATGAGTCTCATCTGTGATAATCAAGCAGCCCTACATATTGCGTCCAATCCAGTCTTTCATGAGCGAACCAAACACATTGAAGTTGATTGTCACTTTGTTCGTGAGAAGATTGTGTCCGGCGACATTGCTACTTCATTTGTTGGTTCCAATGATCAATTGGTAGACATCTTCACAAAAGCTCTTCGAGGACCAAGGATAACTTACATATGTGACAAGCTGGATGCCTACAATCTATACGCTCCAGCTTGAGGGGGAGTGTTGAGATGTGGTGTAAATAGTAGATTTATTTATATGTGTATTCGGCCCAGGCCCGTTAGGTTTTCATATAGTATAGTCTATTTAAACTCATTAGTGCTTGTATTCTTTACACAACAACATATACAGTTAATAAGACGGAACTACAGCTACTCTGTAGTCGCAGACGTAGGCAAACATTGGCCGAACTGCGTGACCAATATCGTCTCTCTATTCTTCGTCTCTATTTAACACCTATTTCCAAAAAAATGAGATAGAAAGATTAGTAATGGACATGCTCAAAACTGGTATCATTAGACCTAGCAGCAATCCTTATTCCAGTCCCATTATCTTGGTTAAAAAGAAGGATGGAAGCTAGCGTTTCTGTGTAAATTACAGGGCATTAAACAAGTTGACAATCCCCAACAAATTCTCCATTGATAGATGAGCTGTTGAATGAACTGACTGGTGCAGTGGTGTTTACTAAGTTGGATCTAAAGTCTGGCTACCATCAGATAAGGATGAAGCAAGAAGACATCCCAAAAACAGCATTTAGAACCCATGAAGGTCACTATGAGTATCTAGTGATGCCTTTTGGGTTGACAAATGCCCCATCCACCTTCCAAGCATTGATGAATGAGGTTTTGAAACCATTTTTGAGGAAGTTTGCCTTGGTGTTTTTTGATGATATATTGATTTGCAGCAAGAGTATAAGTGAGCATGCTGAACATTTAAGGAAAATTTTTGTCACACTAAGAGATAATAGCTTAGTGGTGAACAAAAAGAAATGTAACTTTGCTGTCAATAGTGTGGAATATTTAGGTCAAGTAGTGAGTGCCCAGGGGGTTTCTGCAGATCCTAATAAGATCACTGCTATGACACAGTGGCCAACTCCTAAGGACCAAAAAGGCTTGAGGGGATTCCTAGGCCTCACTGGCTACTACAGGAGGTTTGTACAAGGCTATGGCTTGCTTGCAAGGCCATTAACTGACCTGTTAAAACATGACAAGTTTACATGGAATGAGGAAGCAGAGAAAGCCTTTCAGCAGCTGAAAACAGCTATGTCCACACTACCGGTTTTGACCATGCCAGATTTTACCAAGCAATTTTTCATTGAAACAGATGCCTCAAGCAAGGGTCTAGGTGCAGTGCTTATGCAGGAAGGCAAACCAATTGCCTATTTCAGCCAGAAATTGTCTCCTAGGGCACAACAGAAGTCAGCTTATGAAAGGGAATTAATGGCTATTGTATTAGCAATCCAAAATGGAGACACTATCTCTTGGGGTAACCCTTTGTGGTAAGAACTGACCAACAAAGTTTACAATACTTGACTGACCAGAATTTGTTAGGAGGGGAACAAATCAAATGGACATCTAAGTTGCTTGATTTTGACTTTGAGTTCAATACAAACCAGGGACTGCTAATGATATTTGCAGCCATCTCTAGGGTCACTCTCCCAGAATGGAGTGATTGGGAAGAAGAGATCAGAAATTGTCCTAAGCTACAGGGACTGTTACAGTAGGTTGTACTCAAGACAGCAGGGTCTCATAAATTCACTGTTAAGAATGGGTTTCTGTATAAGGGAACAGTTTGGTAATTCCCTCCAAATTTTCTAGAATACCTTCTATCTTAGCTGAATTTCATAGCTCGTTGCAAGGTGGTCACTCTGGTCTGTTCAGAACCTACAAAAGAATTGCAGGTGTCTTCTATTGGACTGGTATGAAGAAGGATATTAAGGAATACATAATACATTGCCAACAATGTCAGCAGAGTAAAGTAGAGACACTAACACCAGCAAGGCTACTTCAGCCACTGCCTATTCCAGCTAAAGTTTGGACAGAGATATCTATGGACTTCATTGGTGGTCTTCCTAGAGTGGGTAAGCAAGACACCATACTGGTAGTCATTGATAGACTCACCAAATATGCCCATTTCCTACTACTGGGGCACCCCTACACTGCTAGTGAAGTAGCCACCAGTTTCATCACAGGCATTGTAAAACTACATGGATTTCTGGAAGCTATTGTATCTGACAGGGACAGAATCTTCCTCGGTCAATTTTGGAGAGAATTGTTCAAGCAGGCAGGCACCAAATTGAAATATAGTACAGCATTTCACCCCCAAACTGATGGCCAGACAGAGGTCACTAATAGATGCTTGGAGATCTACCTCAGATGCTTTGTAGGTGACTATCCTAAATCTTGGCCAAAATGGATTTGCGGGGCAGAACTATGGTTCAACACTAATTACAATGCATCTATTGGTATGACACCTTACAAGGCATTGTATGGTAGGGATCCTAGTCCCATCATCAAGGGTCCTTCTATCCCCTCAGTTGTATGCAGACAGGGACACACTGCTAGGACAGTTGCACCAAAACTTGTCTCAAGCACAGCAGCGTATGAAGAAGCAAGCAGATCAGCACAAAAGAGAAGTGGACTTGGAGGTGGGAGATTGGGTCTACTTGAAGGCTCTTCCATATAGATGGAAGTCATTGGCAACTAGGAGAAATGAGAAGCTAAGTCTTCGTTTCTATGGGCCCTATAGGGTGATAGAAAAGATAGGGACAGTAGCTTACAAATTGGAGCTACCAACTGACTGCAAAATCCATCCTGTTCCATGTGAGCAAGTTGAAGAAGACTGTCCCAGGCAACTACAATCCACAGCCAATTCCACCAGCTTTAACAGAGGAGGGGATGCTGCAGCCAGAGATTGAAGAGGTATTGGAACTTCGTTACACTGCCAATGGTGAAGCTGAGGTATTGATCAAATGGAAGAATTTACCCACTTGTGACAATTCCTGGGAGCTGACAGAGAAAATACAGCAAGCTTTCCCTAATTTTCCCCTTGAGGACAAGGTGAAAGTCCTAGGGGAGGGTATTGATAGGAGACCTCTTATCAATAAAGTGTATTTTAGAAGAAATAAGGGCTCAAATAGGCCCTAGGAGGGATATCATTGTAAAACAGATATAGTGGCAGGGGCATTATTGTAAAATAGCAGTAAACAGAATGTATAAATAGTCAACAAAATAAGTAAGTTAGGTAGTTAGATGAATAAACAGAAAAACAGAGTTCTTGAGCTCCTCTAATGGCTCTCTCATAGTTGCTGGACTCAAACCAGAGTATTGCTTTTAATTCTGAAATCTTGTATGAAATATACTACATTCCTTCTCTGTATCAGTTGAATCTTTCATTCAGCTTCTGCATGACTTAAATTGTTAAATTGAACCCGATTATTCTTTGTTTTGGTAACTTACTACAATTAAGGGCAAGAAATAAGACTTTTGTGGATGAAATGTAAGTTTTATGCACTTTTATATTAATATTTTTTAACTTTATAAAATATCTTTTTCAATAGACATGTACACCCTGTGCGGGTCTGTAACTAGTCTCAATACATCAGCATCTTCTACATTGGGAACAGAACATGGCATACAAAAGAAAATAAAAGAAAGGAGAAAAAAAGCTTACAATTTACATTAAAAAATTTCTCAAATGACGCAAAACTCACCTCCGAAACATCTTGCCATGCTACACAGGAACAGCCTCTATAAGCCTGGAAAAGTAAAATTGAGTAGTGGTCAAGCCTCTCTTATTTATCCTCCACCCAACCTTGCGCAGTGCCCTCTCTACATCTGCCTCTGAATGAAGATATGCCCTTGTTGCCTTGGAAGGCCCAGGGAACAACTCTCCAACCCTCTTTAACAGATCATAATAGAATGTCTTAGGAGCAAAGCTTAGAATCAATCGCTTTTCGGCCAAAGATGCAAGGTGACCAATCATCCCATCTGCCTTACTCTGAGGGTAATGAATCAAAACATCCAGGCACACCACAGTGTCAAATTTTCCATTCAAACTCTCTAAATCACTAACCAAGAACTTCGGCATCACAGGTGACAGTCCATTTTCACCGGCCGCAAGTTGTTCTTTTGCCTGCAACATAAAAAACATAACATGTTAGTGTGTGATTTTGAATGGAATTGAATTCGTAAAATTAATTTATTGTGTGCTTGGGTAAGCCTTTGATAAATATGATTTTGAGCCAAATTGATTTTGTAAATTTGATTTGGTTAAAATTGAATTTGAAGTATTGTGATTAATGTTTGGGTATCTTGATTCTGTAAACAAGTTTGATGCAAAACTTAGTGTAATTTTTTTCAACTAGCTGCAAAAGCTACTTTTTGCCATTTCTAGTCAAACTAAGGATTAGGGTCAAATTCAATTTTGCCTAATCAAACATCTGCAAGCTTTACTAAAATCACACGTTAGATATGGACAACATCAATTCTGATTCTTGTCACAGCAAAACCAAACACTTAGTTAAAAAGGTAGAATGAAGTGTCCCCCAGACTGCTGATTGCTTTGTCAATTTGAGCAATATGAGGATGTCGGCTCGCTAGTTCGAATAGTGTGACCGTATGTGTTAACTTGTCATATTGTCTAAGCCAAGTAAAAAAGGTAGAATGAAGTGACGTATATTGGGATTACTTTGGATTTGGATCCTCTCCTCCCTCGCTCTCTTCACTCATTTCCTCCATTTCTCTCCATCATCTCACTCTCTCATCATTATATATCTCTATTTTCTAATCACCATCTCTCTTCCCTACCCTTATAATTTGTAAAGGAGAGGAAGTAATGTAAGGAGAGGGTCAAAGTGCAAATTTTCAACTGAAATCACAAACCACTTTTTATAGCTTCTAAAGCCAAAATTAATTTTGAGTGAACAACATTTGTATTATGTTTACTAAAATCACTTTTGAAAGTAACCAAATAGGAAATTTCAAATTTATAAATTAAGCAACCTGCTTCTCAGCTTCAGCAACCATGGCAGCAGAAATATCGCTAGCGGATACAATGGCGCCTTCCTTAGCGAGAGGAATAGTTAAAAGCCCGGTGCCGCAGCCAGCGTCGCAAACGGTGACGCCCTGAAGTGAGCCATCATCTTTCAGCATCTGGAGAGTGTTCTCAACAGTTTTAGAATGTCCCAACCTAATATCTCGTTGAACTCTGTTGACGTCATCAGTGTCACCGTAAATCTTCTTCCATCGTTGAAATCCGGAGTTGTTGAAGTAATCTCTAACAACTTCTTTATCGTCACCGCCTACCTCAACCGCCTGTATCTGCCGTCGTCGTTCGGGGTCGGTCAGGGAGAGGAGGGCTGCGAGGGCCGCTACAAAACCGCCGCTGACTACCGCGATGGTTGTGCCGTCGATGGCGCCGGAAACGTCTGCGGCGGCTGCGGTTGAGAGTGGAGGTATGGCAAATGCGGTTGGGAGTTTTTTATTGGCGGGAGAGGGAGAGAATCTAGGGAAGCGATTGGTTCTGTTAGGAGTTGGAACGAAGTGGGAAGACCATAAGGGCGCTGAGAACGCCATGTTTTCCGGTTTGTGTCACCGGCCGGTAGTTGCGTGAAGTGTACTGTGAAGTGTGTAGTTGAAGTGTTATCCATTCCAGGCAGGATAAGATAGCATTCGAGCTGATTCTCGTGGGTCCTACCTTTCAAAGTTGTTTCAACTGCAAAAACCATTTTATTCAGCTCTGCGATAAAAAAAAAACGGCTAAGTTTTCTTTTTGGACAGAAACAGCGCGGATAAGTTTTTTAGTGTAAATTTGAAGAAAATGGTTTTTTTAGGCTTAATTACAGTTTTATCCTTCCACTCTTTGTTGTGCTTATCAAAATTGTTGCACTACACACTACGCCAGATTTAGAGAAAAAGAGCGCAACGTTTAGTAGCGCTTTAAGGAAAACGCTACTAAAGGCCAAAAAACACAATAGGATCCGTAGCGCCTTGTATGAAAACGCTACCCATGCCTAAACACGCTGGCTAATCCATAGCGCTTTTCATAAAACGCTACCTATAGCCAAAACACGCTAGAGGAATCAGTAACGCTTTACAGTAAAACGCTACCCATTGCAGAGAGCGCTTAGGTTGATCCGTAGCGCTTTTGCTAAAACGCTACCCATTCACTACAAGAATTACTTGATTTACTGGCGGATATTTTCCGCCGGAAACGGACAAAATCCGTAGGTAATGTCACAGTACCGACAGAAAATATCCGCCGGAAAAACGCCCGTAGGTAATATTTTCCGGCGGAAATTTCGCCGGAAATTACCGATGGAAAAAACCGCCGGAACACGTAAAAAACCGCCGGAAACAGATTTCAACAATTTATTATTTTTTATTCAAAACCGCCGGTAACTAATAAATTCCGCCGGAAATAATATTAATTTTTTATTCGTTTTTTTAAAAAACAGCCGGTAAATAATAAATTCCGCCGGTAAATAATATTAATTTTTTATTAAAAAACGCCGGTAAATAAGATAATCCGCCGGAAACATTTTCTAAGTTTTTTTTAAAAACAATACAAATTATAATATTAAATAAATATTTAAAACCGAAAAATATTAAATAAATATTTAAAAAATAATATTAAATAAATACTGAAAAAAAAATTTCAAAATCAATATTTTTTTTTTTTAAAAAACACTGAAAATTAAATATTTAAATTATTAAATAAAAGACAATAATACAAATTATAATTATATTAGCTAACGAGAATAGTTTAGATAATTAAAAGCGTTATACAAATCCGACAAAGTACAAATTAAAGCGATAATCGTAGAATTTCGACAAAGTACAAATTAAAGTACAAATTTAAATCTACTGTGCGCCATGATCATAGTAGTCTCCTCTGGTCGGGTCTGTGAACCAATTATTAAACTCATTGTCATTGAGATCAATATTCGTGTCTAGTAGAGGCTGCTGTTGGGATTGCTGCTGTGGTTGCGGTTGGAAAGGAGGCTGCGGGGACTGCTGCCTTGCCTGCTGCTGAAAAGGAGCCTGTGAGGACTGCTGCTGTGGTTGTTGTTGTGGCGGCTGCTGTGGCTGCTGCTGCTGGAGAGGAAGCTGATGAGACTGCTGCTGCTGGAAAGGATGAAGCTGCTGAGACTGATGTTGTTGGAAAGGAAGCTGCTGAGACTGCTGCTGCTGGAAAGGAAGCTGTTGAGACTGCTGCTGCTGGAAAGGAAGCTGCTGAGACTGCTGCTGGTAGGGAGGCGGGAAGAGACCATACTGCTGAAAAGCACCGCTGTAACCCTGTTGCTGCAACTGGTATTGTGGATGCAACGGGGGTTGAGTCATATCGAAAAAACGCTTCCAGCGGTCCTCATTTATCCTAGACTGCTCGCGCATTTGTTCCATTATCAGTCGCTGCTCCTGCATCTCCCGTTCATGACGCTCTCTCTGCTCATTACTTAGTCGTTGTTGCTCGCTCAACATATTCTCCACTTCACTTAATTTATGCGTCAGTTGCTGAACATTTTGTAAGCCCGCAGCAGTAGGCATAAAAGAACGGCCAGTACTACCAGAAGATGATGATTGACCCCGACCTGGAATAATACTTCTTGCTTTTTCAAAAATCGATGGGCCTATACTACCAGTTCTTGCCAAACGACCACTTCTTTGTGGACCAAGTGATTTCTTCCAAGCATCAAGAGCATGTTGTTGTTCCTCGAAGGGATCACAACTACTGTCGCTGCTCTGCTGACTCTCCCGATATTGGGCCATTTCACCCTCGAAGTTTTCCTAAAAAATAAAAATCAACAAATGAATAAGTATTAATATAACAAAAAAAAGAAATCAATATATAATTAATAGGCTCTAATAATTGTAAGAGTAGTTACATGAACCCTCCTGGACCATTCATCAACAAAATCCCCTGTACTCTCTCGGACATGAAGATGACGGTGCAACTCAGGCAACCCAATGGGACGTCCATGCATTGTCTCCTACATAGTTATTAATAAAATACATGCATATTAATATAATGATAATACTAATTATAATATATGATCATGAAATATTGACTATCACATAGACTAAATATAAAATAATAATTAATTAAATTTACCAATCGTCTATGAGTTTGCGCAGCATTGACAGAACCAGATGTGTGTATGCAGCTTCCTCTCTCCGAAGCACGATTCTTCTTTGCTTTTTCACATTTATCTTTGAATTCTTGAGTATTCCGTTTCTCTTTCAGCCCGTGCCAATCACATTCTCCAATAAAAGGAGGCTTCTTATCAAGATCCCGTGCACCCCGAAGTAACTCAGAAAGACGGTGAGAAGCTCTTTTATGGAAGATTTTCTCAACCTCTTTCTCTATCTCGGGTTCCCAGGCCATTTTTTCCTAATAAATTATAAATAACTTGTTAATAAAAAATAAATTAACCAATTAAATAAACTTGCTAAAAAATTATAAAAAGTAAAACAACTTACTCTGAATCTATCAAACATCATCTTTTTTAAATCTTTGTCCTTTTTAATCTCCATCCAAGACAACCAAGGTTTGTTGTAATTCTCCTTGATCACATCTGTTATTGAGGTAGATGCACCCTTCGAATGATAAAATCTATACATTATAATAAATATATATTAATATATTTATATATTAATATATTTATTAGAAAAACAACTAATTATCATTAATAAAATTTATTCTTACGCTTTTCCAATAATGGTCAATACAATACGACCGTCATTTGCTATCTCTAGTGCCTCCTCTGGAATATTATTCAGACGTCCGACCTCATCTTCTACATTTGCAGGGTCATGTTCGATCTCATCATTATCATGATCGTTTTGTGCATCTATGACTCCCACGAACTCATGCACCTGTGACGGTCCTGAGCCATCTATAAAGGAAGAAGGTGGGGGTGCAAATCTGTCACTAGCAACTACACGAACTATGCGACGTCGTCGCCCGCGTACTGCTGTAGAAACCCTCTTCCCTTTATCAGGAACAGTCGGTGGTATGGGTGGGTCAGATCCTGATCCCGACATGACTGTATCTATAGATTATTAAATATGGAAATAAACAATTTATAATTTTAAAGACAAACGTACCGTACATTGATCTAACTAAAAGCAAATTAACAACATCTTATTAATTAAGTCAAACTAATTAATATATAACATAACATTACATAACAAATTGATCAAATTATAAGAAATTAATTGACATCCCATTCTCTCTCGAAATCATCATCATCGTCTGAGTGAACTCCTGATACACCGACATGGTCTATTGCATCTTCATCTGCATCTTCTTCTTCATCAACTTCATCACCAGTGTTTGGCTCATCACATAACCGAGTCAAGGGTTCAACTTCGATCACTTCATTTACATTGGGCGACATTTCATCTATCTGATATGGCACATCTTCCATTGTCTCATCATTTGTCTCAATCCGACCTCTTGGTTTGGTTTTAATTGCGACACACCAACCACGCCTATCCGTCCGTGTTGATGGATAAGGGACATAATAGACTTGTCTCACATTTTGTGCAATCACAAACGGATCATACAGTCGATATCTACCATTCATTTTAATGTCTGCTGTATTTGACTTTGGATTCAATTGTGTTCCTCGAGCTGACGGATCAAACCAATTACAATAAAAAACCACTACCTTTTGACTGTAGTCTAGATGGGGGTAAGCAAGTTCATATATGTGTTCAATCACACCATAGAAGTCGTCTTCACCTCTCCCAGTGACACCCTTCATGCAAACTCCACTATTAACTGTTTCTTTACCATGTGTCCATTCCCTAGTGTGAAATTTGTATCCATTGACAATGTATGTGTGCCACTCTTTAACACATCTTCGAGGACCCTCAGAAAAGTTCCTCAGGTGTTGGTTCGTAGGAGTTGGTGGGAGGAGATAAACACGTTGCTTAAACCAGTTTGGAAAATGCGCATGAATATGAGCAGAAGAGTCTTCTTCACTTACTTGCAAATATGATAAGAATTCCCTGATAATTAAAATCGATAAGAATTTGTTACACATGTATTGTGTATTAATTAATTAAAAATGCAAGGCTTAAAAATACTTACTCAATGAATGGTTGGACTTCAGTACAATTTATCAAGACATGAACATGGACTGAGTTTAACTCCTCATCTGTTAGCCAGTGAATAGACTCCTTCCCAGATTGACGACCAGGCAAACAAAAGACGGATAAAGCTAGCTGATGTCTTGGACATTCAAGTTCCATTTCATTCCGACTACTTGTAGGAGCAAATTCATTCTTGAAATAATAGGAACAAAAATGGGTTGTTTCACGGTGTAAGTAAGAGGAACATATTGATCCTTCAACTCTAGCCTTATTTTTCACCGATCTCTTCGAATCACCCATGAACCTAAATTTAAAGAAGATAGTCTTAATTAATCATCTATATATATATATATATATACCACTTAACATATATAATTACCTTTCAAACGGATACATCCATCTGTATTGGACAGGTCCACCAAGTTTAGCTTCATATGCCAGATGTACTGGAAGATGATCCATAGAATCAAAGAAACCAGGCGGAAATATTCTCTCCAACTTGCATAAGATAAGTGGGATATCTTGTTCCATTTTTGTAAGATCATCCACCCTTAGCGTTGCGGAACACAAATTCTTAAAGTATTGACTTATTTCAATGAGCGGATTCAAAACATGTTTTGGCAATGAACTAAATGTAATAGGAAGTAAGCACTCCATGAATACATGACAATCATGACTCTTCATCCCATGCATTCTCCCATTATCCACATCGACACATCTTGCTAAATTGGAAGAATAACCGTCAGGCATTTTCAATTCTTTTATCCACCGATAAACAGATTTTGCTTGTTCGATAGACAAAGAATAATTGGCTTTAGGTTTCAATGTCCTACCGTTAGGTTGCTCAATCAACAACAAATCCTTTCGCCGGCAGTAATGATCTACATCCTTCCTAGCCTTCTCGTTGTCTTTCGTTTTCCCTTTCACGTTCATGACAGTGTTAAATATGTTGTCAAAAAAATTCTTTTCTATATGCATGACATCGAGATTGTGTCTCAGAAGATTATCTTTCCAATAAGGAAGTTCCCAGAAGATACTTTTCTTCGTCCAATTGTGCCATTGTCCATAACCATCTGGATGTGAAACAACACCCGCTACGACTTCCACAGGAGGGATATCCCCAACACTGTTCCAAACTTCTTCTGGTGTCAACCTACGAGGAGGTTCAGCTGTTTCAACATTCCCTTTTATGAATGCATATTTTGACTTTCTAAATGGGTGATCTTTAGGTAAGAACCTACGGTGCGAGTCAAACTATGAAGCTTTTCCTCCGTATTTAAGAGTAAAAGATTTTGTGTCTACCATGCAAATTGGACACGCCATCTTACCATGTGTCCCCCATCCAGACAACATTCCATAGGCAGGGAAGTCATTAATGGTCCACATCAAAGCTGCCCTCATCATGAAGTTTTGTTTACGTGGTGCATCATAAGTTAAAACACCATTCCACAATCTTTTTAGGTCGTCAATCAAAGGTTGCAAATATATGTCAATACCAGCTGTTGGATTACTTGGACCTGGAATAATAGAAGCTAAAAACATGTACGGTTTAGACATACACATCTCAGGAGGAAGGTTGTATGGGGTAACAATAACTGGCCAACAAGAATATGGTGTTGCTGATGCTTGGATATATGGTGTGAAACCATCAGAACACAAACCAAGCCGAACATTGCGTGGATCATTTGCAAAATCTGGATGAACACGATCAAAATGCTTCCAAGCTTCACCATCAGATGGGTGACGTAATTCACCAGAATTGCTTCTATTTTCATAGTGCCAGGTCATTTTACCTGCAGTTTCCTTTGAAGTGAACATCCTTTTCAACCTTGATACAATCGGCAAATAAAACATTGCTTTTCTTGGAACTTTGCTGCCTCTGCTTGTCCCTACCCTACTGACACGATAGCGTGGCTCTCCACACAACTTGCATTCCGACAACTCTCCATCATTTATGCCAAACTCGTTGTTATAATAAAGCATGCAACTAGAGACACAACAATCAATTCTTATAGAATTTAAGCCAAGTTTCGATACAAGCCTTTTAGCATCGTAATAACTTTGCGGTAAAAGTCCTTTAATCGGGGTTGCATCCAACATCATTTTAGTCATATATTCCATGCACAGTTCAGCAACATTAAATTGAGACTTAAGACCCAACAACCGAACACACATTGATAATTTAGAGTCTTGAGATCCCTCAAATAGTGGTTTATTTGTCTCACTCAAATAGGTATAAAACCTTTGAGCGTCCTCGTTTGGGACTTCTTCAGGATCGTATTCCGGTTCCTCAAAATCCAAATTTACTCCGACAGCATCAGATATCATTCCCTGAACAACGTCAAATGGTTGGTATCTCGTAGACGATTGATGGCTACTTGATGTGGGAGCTTGTACTTCAACTGAAACATTAACTGCATGAACATTATTAACCGCCGGAGCAGGTACCCCAGGTGCTACTTCGCCGTGACGACTCCATATCCAATAATTTGGCCTAAACCCATTATTGTACAAATCAAGTTTCACTTCTTCTTCATTTTTTATAAAACGAAATCTACAGTTCGAGCACGAACATCGAATTCCGCCTTGTCGCCCAAATTCTTCTCGACTCTTAGCAAAAAAAACAAACTCTTCAACTCCCAGTACAAAACGTTGCTTTAAACCAGCTCTTCCAGGAAACATTCGATCGTACATCCAACTACGATCCATTTTTTGGGAATCTATGTACTACTACAATATATACGTAAAACATATATTAATAACCAACATATTTTTTTATATCTAATAACAAATATTTTTTTATAATGTGATATATTTTTTATCTTGTAAATATATCTATTAGATATTTTTTTATCTTGTAAATATATCTATTAGATTATTTTTATCTTGTAAATATAATGTGATATATTTTTTTATAACCAACATATTTTTTTATATCTATTAGATATTTTTTATATCTAATAACAAATATTCTAATGTTTTTACTAAATAATTAACTATAAATATTAAATAATTCTAATTAAAAAAAGTTATATAAAACATAAACATGATACTTAAATAACTAATATTTTTTGACAAACATAAGTTACACCTTATAAAATTAATTTTTTATAAACATGTTTTACTAAATAAACGTAATTTTTTTAATCATTTACTATCTATATGTAAAAAATAAATACATATTTAATTTCATATACATTTTTTTACTAAATAATTACTTATAACTTTTTAATTAACAAACCTATAACTTTCTAATTAACAAACATAAACAACATATTTTTTATATCTAATACAAAATATTTTTTTATAATGTGATATATATTTTTATCTTGTATAATATATATAATGCACCATATATATGTAAAAAATATATATCTTAGTACAATATATGTAAACGTAATTTTTTTAATCATTCACTATATAAATATATATCTTAGTACAATATATATGTAAAAAATAAATATTATTTTTAACATGTTTTATTAAATAAACATAATTTTTTTAACATGTTTTACTATCTAAACATATATTTCATTACAATATCTATTTATTAACATGTTTAACTAAATAAACGTAATTTTTTACTATCCAAACATATATATTATTAACATACCGTGAAAAATTTGCAAACACACGTCAAAATGAGCTAAAATTTGGAATGAAACAATAGAATATGAGAGCTAATAAGTGTATGAAATAGAATAGGTGAATGGGGATTAAGAAATTTGGAATGGGTAAGATGAAGGAATGGGGAGAATGAAAGATGAGTGAATGAAATGAAAAATTCGGAATAGATGAAGATGAGTGAATGAAAACAAAAAATTCGGAATAGGGGAAGATGAATGAATGGAAAAGATGAAAGATAAGTGAATGGAGTTGAAGAAATTTGGAATGGGGAAGATGAAGGAGTGGGGAAGATGAATGAATTGGAAATGAAGATATATGATAGTCGTATGTCTATTTATATATTCAGAATGACCAACGGCTATTTCCAAAAACCGCCGGTAAAAGCCATTTCCGGCGGATTTTACCAACGGCCATTTTCAAAAACCAGCAACGGATAACCATTACCGGCGGAATTAGCCATTTCCGGCGGATTCTACAAACGGCTACAGGTTCCGGCGGTTTTATTCAAATTTCGAATTTCCCTCTTTTCCACAAAACCGCCAGTAAATGCACATTTCCGGCGGTTTATTTGGTCCATAAGTTGCGGCGGATTTTCATCAATATTTCCGGCGGAAATTTTAATTATTCGAATTTCCACTCCTCCCAAAAACCGCCGGTAATGACACAGTTCCGGCGGTTTATTTGGTCAATTATTTCCGGCGGTTATCTCAACCGTTCCGGCGGATATTTTAAATTTTGAATTTCCCCCCTCTCCAAAAAACCGCCGGTAATATGCATTACCGTCGGTTTCAATTTTCGTTTTTCTGAAACAATTTTGCGACACAATATTACGCCGGAAATGCTTCATTTTCCGCCGGAAATCTTTCGTGGGAAAAATGTCGCCACTAACTGCTTAAAATCCGCCGGAACGGTACTGGCGGATTAATTCCGCCGGAAAGAAACCGCCAGTAAATCAAGTAATTCTTGTAGTGATTGAAAAGAGCGCTTAGGTTGATCCGTAGTGCTTTTACTGAAACACTACCCATTGAAGAGAGCGCTAGAGGATCCGTAGCGCTTTTGTGAAAACGCTACCCATTGTCTTTTTATTAAAAAATTTCAGTTTCCTTTGTTTTTCGTTCGTTCTCTTCACACTTCACTCTGAAACACGTTCACCTGAAACCCTAACATTCACCAACATTCGTTCTCTCTCACGTTCTCTCTAACGTTCGTTCCCAGCAGCCTCACATTCACCAACGTTCATGTTCTCTCTCGCTCCCAGCAACCTACGTTCTCTCTTGCTCCCTCACACTCTCTCGCATTCTCTCTCTGCCCCCTCGACTGTGACGCCGCCGTGGACGCCATGCAGCTATTTCCTCGCGTTCGCACAACTCAACTACCAAACTCAGTGAGTACTAACCTTTTCTATTTCCATGGATGACCCTTTCCTACTTTGTGTTTTCCTTCTTTTTTTCCTCTCTCTCATCTATGTCTCTCTTACTCTCTGTGATGTTACTCCTAATGAAAATAAATATAACACTGGTACTCTTTAAGTTATTGAACAGCTCTCAAAAATTATTGCAAATTTCTCAAATTTTTTTGGAATGCAATGTTATTTGAACAAGGTTTTCTGCCCAATGCTAAGGATATCCAGTACCATTGGAGCTAAAAAAACCAAAGCAACAAAAGATTTATTTTTTCATCTGCTTCTCTTCCTTTTAAGAACTTGAAGAACAGATTGTGTTGTGCAGTAAGCAATAGCTTGAACAGTAATCATTGGATTCACACCCAAAGCTGTAGGGAAAACACTTGAATCAGCCACACCCAAAGCTGTACTTCAAGTGATTCTGGAAAATTGTGTTTTTCATTTCTTTTATTTCACATATTTACAACTTTGCTGATGACTGTTTTTATTTTATTCTATTTTTTGGCTCATATGTCTATCTTTTGTTTTAGAGCTTAATTAATAGGCATGTGCTGACTCACAAATTGGTACCATTATTGTAAGAATGCAGCAATTATTTTCAAATTGATAACTTTATCATCGAATTCTACTAGGGGTGCCAAATTGATAGATTAGATTGGATTTGATCCTAATCCTAATGGATTGGATAAAAATGGTCCATTTATCCATTACGATTCATTGAAAATCGATAGAAACAAATCCAATTCATCACCATCCATTCAATAAAAACGAGTTTAGATCCTCTCAAATATTTGTTGTGTCAAGGTTGAGAAATAGTGACTCATACAATAAAACAATAAATGTAATAAATATATTTAATTTTTTGTGTCTATCACTCTCTCTCTCACTCGACACAACAAGCACTTGAGAGTAGTTGAAATCTATTCCATTCAAATTTTTGGGAATTCTCGTGGACGCAAACCCAAGACGGAGTTCAACTTGGAAGCCGGTTATTGATAAGATTCGGAGTAGATTGGCTTTGTGGCAAGGGCGTTTCTTGTCTATTGGAGGTCGGGTAACTCTTATAAACTCCGTTTTAAATAGCATACCCCTCTATTATTTGTCTTTTTATAAAGACTCTTATTAAGCTTCAAAGAGATTTCTTGTGGGGAATCAAGGAGGATTCGAGGGGCATGTATTGGGTGGCTTGAGAGAAGATTTGTAGATCTAAGGAGGAGGGAGGGTTAGGTGTGAAGGATATTGAAATGTTTAATATTGCTCTCTTGGCCAAATGGAAGTGGAGGTTGATGTCGGATGAATGTGCACCTTGGAGGGGTATTCTTTCGTATAGATATGGTGATTTGGGGTCTATTTTTTTCAATGGTTCAAGATCGGTGCATAGAAGGGAAGATTCTTTGTGGTGGTGCGATCTTAGGTGTGTGGGGGAGGAGAGGTTCTCAGTGGGTTGGTTCGAATCAAATGTAAGACAGGAGGTTAGGGGATGGCAGCAGAGTGGATTTTTGGCATCATCATTGGCTTGGGCAACGTCCGTTGAAGATTGAGTTTGGCAACATTTTCAACAATTGTAATAATAAAAATGTGAGACTGGCGGATCTAGGAGTTTGGTGTGATGATCATTGGCAGTGGAATTTTTCTTTTTTCGTAGGTGCTGGATCCGCATTCCGTGATGAAGTTGATGAGCTGTTGACGATTCTGCGTGATGTTCAAATGGCCCGTGGAGTTGCTGACCGATGGTGTTGGTTTATTGATCCGCTAAAATCCTTCACGGTTCGGTCCTGTTACCAATTTCTTTTGCAAGCCAATCAACTTTCAGCCGTGGACAGCAGCAGGCCAGTTTCGACTCCGCTGAAATATGACTTGATAGCGTTATGGAGGACTCGTATTCCAGTCAAGATCTTGTTGTTTGGTTGGCGTATATTCAACAATTCTATACCTGTTCGGTCCTTGTTACTTAGACGACATGTTATTCACTTGGAGGAGGATGCAGCCTGCGTTTTGTGTAGGTCTCACATTGAGGATTCTCATCACTTGTTTTTGCCTTGCGATTTTTCTTTGAGGGTGTGGGGCGAGATTGGTCGTTGACTGAATGTTCAAGTGCCTTGCCCATCTACTTTAATTGATCATTTTCTACGCTATGACGACCTTTGTACTGGTAAGAAAGCGAAGAGGATCAAGCATCTTATTTGGTTGACAACTTGTTGGTGTCTTTGGCTATCTCGTAACGGTGTTTGCTTTAGAGGGGTAGAGCCAAATGTAGACTCGATAGTGACCCAAGTGAAGTTCTTATCTTAGGGATGGTTCATTTACGGGGTGGGAAGGAATTCTTGTTGTATTCCATCACTATGGTGGAATAATGCACTTTCATGTATAAACAACCTGTGATCTCATTCTTGTATTTCTGGTTTTGAGCACCCCTAGTGCTCCTATTAATGCAACATTGCTTATCGAAAAGAAACTTGAGAGGAGTTGAACTCAATAAAAACCAATCCAACTCATCAATTTATAATTTTTAATGGATATCCATCCATTAAATTAGGTAAAAAATATATATTTTTCGACAAGCAAAATTCTAAAAATATAAAAAATTCAAAATAAATTTTTTGACAACAAAACTCTCTGCCTCTCCTTTCTTTTATAACTCAACCTCAATCCCTATCTTACAATTTTATTTTTCTCAATCTCTCAAAACTTTAACTTCCAACACATTGTTAGTTTTCTTGTAAAAAAAAAACACTGTTAGCAAAAGCAACACCCCTGTTATCTTTCTTGTCAAAAAAATTCACTACAACATCACTTTCTTGTAAAATAAAATATAAGTTTTTTTTCATATTTTAATTATTAAAATTTAAAAAAATAAAATTTCTCTCTCTCTCTCTCTCTCTCTCTCTCTCTCTCTCTCTCTCTCTCTCTCTCTCTATATATATATATATATATATATATATATCACAGAAGAAATGGCATCAGTAAATTAAGTGAATCAAGTTATCGTTCCAGTTTACATTAACCATTTTCAACTAACATTACATTCCTATTTAAAATGATTACAAAAATAGAACGCCCATTAGAAGACACAAGAACTCAATGCTTTTTTAGAATGGAGCTTACAAGTACTCGTCCTTCGTGGGACCCTCTATATTTTTTTACACTAAAAAACATAATCTTATTTGTCGTTTTGCGGACAGACTTTTATTTTACACAACAAATATTGAGATTTAGTCGTTACAGATTTTAAGTTGCTCGTACATGGAATTGAAAACAAAATTTAGTCTCCTGTCATCATTTACATTTATATTTTTACCGCTAAAACAATTATTTTATTATATGAGTTTAGTCTTTTTTTTTATCAGAATGATATTGATTCGTATAAACACGGGCCAAACCCGAACCAATACACGCAAGGGAGGTCCACTAATGCAAAGCCACAAACATGCGAAAATAGAACAAACAAACCGGGCCCACAAACAAGGCAGCCCAGTTGCTAAAGAGAATCTGAGAAGTACAACAAGCTAAGTACACTTCACATAGAAACAAACTAGCAAGTACATCGAAACACGATGCGAGAAGCGAACCCTAGTTCTACAACTCAACACAAAGATTCATCACCATCCACACATCAAATCCACCAGATCGCGACAGAGAAACAAGAAAAGGGATCAATTGATGGCGAGCTTGTCTCGAGCCAAGGCATTACGAAGCTCCACAGGAGGGTTGCAGCACCAGCTCCGAATTAACAAATTAGAAGAAGCAAGTGAAGCGATTGAATGAGCCACACGATTCCCTTCTCGACAAATCCAGGTAAATCCCACATGATTAAAGCTAGTAATAATTGTTTAGATATCATTGAGAATTCCTTTGATCTCTCTCACTATCTTTTCTTTTCGACAAGCCTGGACTAAGACAAGACGTGAACTAAGACAAGACAATCCGATTCGAAAAGAACAAATCATTTGTCGACAATACTTATATTTTATCATGGATAATTATAAATTATATTTTATAAACAAGATAAGAAATATTTTAAAAAACTATACAATCAAAATTTCAATATATTAAAGTTTCATTGATAACCTTACTACAAAATCGATACTTTTAATTAGGCTAAAGTGCTCCCGGGGTTCCTTATCTTTATTTAAAGTAACGATTTGGTCAATTATTTTTTTTTTGTCCCAAATCAGTCCTTTATGTTTTAAATTTTTGACACATAAATCCTTTTCTGTCTCAAATCACTCCTTTATGTTTCAAATTTTTAACACATAAATCCTTTTTTTTTGAAACATAAATCAGCACTGTTAACGGAAAAGGATTTATGTGTCAAAGATTTGAAAGATAAAGGACTTATTTGGGACAAAAAAAACATAAAGGACTAATTCGTTACTTTAAATAAAGATAAGAGACACCGAGAGCACTTTAGCCATTTTAATTATTAAACATGATAAAATATAAAATATTTATATGAAAATTCAAAGAAAACACGTTAAAATATGACTATGTATTGCGTTTTTCTTTTACAAATGTATTAAGTTCTAGGCTTAAAGGTACTTTTAGTCCCTGCAAATGTCACAATAATCCAGTTTAGTCCCTGCAATTCCAAAACTTTTAAAATAGACCCTGCAATTACTAAACGTTACTACTTTTAGTCCCTGCTGTTAGTTAAGGGTTAACACTGTTATCTTTTGATGATGTGGCACACCCCCCACCCCCCCACCCCCCCACCCCCCCCACCCCCCCACCCCCACCCTTCTTCTTCCTCGTGAACCCCCCCACCCCACCGACCCCACCCCACCCCCATCCCACCCCACCCCAGCCCCTCCCCCTCCCCCTCCCCTTCGCCTCTCCTCCCCTTCGCCCCTCCCCCTCCTCCCCTTCGCCTCTCCTCCCCTTCGCCCCTCCCCCTCCCCTTCGCCCCTCCCCCTCCCCTTCGCCCCCCTCCCCTTCGCCTCTCCTCCCCTTCGCCCCTCCCCCTCCCCTTCGCCCCTCCTCCCCTTCGCCCCCTCCCCTTCGCCCCCCTCCCCTTCGCCCCCCCTCCCCTTCGCCTCTCCTCCCCTTCGCCCCTCCCCCTCCCCTTCGCCCCTCCCCCTCCCCTTCGCCCCTCCTCCCCACCCCAACCCCACTGTTCCCCCTCTTCCCCCCCACCCCACCGTGACCCCTCCCCCACCCCCAGAGTTCGCAGAGAGAGAGAGAGAGAGAGAGAGAGAGAGAGAGAGAGAGACGCAGAGAGAGAACGGAGAGCGAACGGCGAGCGGAGAACGACGAGCGAGAGCGAGCGGAGAACGGCGAGCGAGAGCGATCGGTGAGGAGGGGGGAGGTGCGAAGGGGAGGGGGGCGAAGGGGAGGGGGGCGAAGGGGAGGGGGGCGAAGGGGAGGAGGGGCGAAGGGGAGGGGGGGCGAAGGGGAGGAGGGGCGAAGGGGAGGGGGAGGGGCGAAGGGGAGGAGAGGCGAAGGGGAGGGGGAGGGGCGAAGGGGAGGAGAGGCGAAGGGGAGGGGGAGGGGCTGGGGTGGGGTGGGATGGGGGTGGGGTGGGGTCGGTGGGGTGGGGGGGTTCACGAGGAAGAAGAAGGGTGGGGGTGGGGGGGGTGGGGGGTGGGGGGTGTGCCACATCATCAAAAGATAACAGTGTTAACCCTTAACTAACAGCAGGGACTAAAAGTAGTAACGTTTAGTAATTGCAGGGTCTATTTTAAAAGTTTTGGAATTGCAGGGACTAAACTGGATTATTGTGACATTTGCAGGGACTAAAAGTACCTTTAAGCCTAAGTTCTATCTAGTGATTTGTAATTCAAGATTCAAGAAAAGATTCAAGATTTTAAAAATTATTCGTTTTTTTAATGCGTTAATCTGCTGGCCAACTAACTGATAAACAACTGGATTGGGCTTGTGATAGCCCATATAACAGCTCAGTCGGATATGGTTGGGCCGGTCCTTTTAAACATATAAGTAGACAGGATCTGTTTTCTGTCATCCTTCTCTCTCCTTCGCGACTTTCGTTCCTTCCGTAGTTTCGTTCTTTCTCGGCGTTTTCTGTCAGGGAACACTTGCCGCACTTCTCTACTTCAATTCAATCCTTTCACCACTCTTGAAACCCTCGCTCTTCAGGTTTGTCTCATTTTCTTCCTTCACTTCAAGATCCATTGCATGTTGTAGTTGCGTTTCAAATTAAGCTTCCACTTCAACTTTATTTGTATCTTCATCGACCTCCAACGCTTGCTTTAATTCGCTCTTCTTATTTGAACCGATGATTGTTTGAATGTTTTGAACTTTTTTTTTTGACAGCGAATGTTTTGAACTTATAAAGACTTGATGGGAAAAGAGAGCCAATCATCCGCTATGGAAATTGACGATGCAAAATCGATGAATTCTGATCAGATCGTTCCCAAATTTTCCATTAACGGTTTGTCTTCTCATTCATTCTGCAATGCCTTTCCATTCACGTTTCAATTCTATTCGTTTCACGATTAAAAAAGCAAATACAGCACTTAGTAATGAAACTCCGATAACCGGTGTAGTTTTAATATTTTAATTCGGTACAGTTCTGCAGCTCTTGAAATCAGCACAAATGCAGCACGGTTTGCGCCATGGAGACTACACTCGCTATCGGTATGTATTTCTATCATTGTTATGTGAATTGATTCTAATTTTCTGTGTGTAGATGTATTTTGCATCCCAAACAATGCTTCATTAAAGAGACAGTGTGGCTGTTATATAACAGAACAGATGAACTGTGCCAGTGAAAATAGCTGGGTGGACCTGTTCTGAAAGCTGTGGTTTAACAGCTTATCGTTTATAATTTTGTGTACCTTGGTGCTTCAAGAACTCAAGTCTCCTGGCATTGTGGATGAATGATGCAATTTATATGATCGCCGGAACTTATGGAAATCGTTGATTTAAGCTGCTGCTTTTGCTAATACGTCGAAAAACAATATAGATTGATAATGAGTTTACTTTTTTTCTTAATATTTGTAGGAGGTATTGCACAGCTCGATTGAGAAGGTTGTATAAATCGTTGAAGTTTACCCATGGTCGTGGAAAATACTCGAAAAGAACTATTACTGAGTCTACCGTCACTGAAGTAAGGTGTGGTTTGCTTACTGTACCTTTCATCTCCGATAAAAATTCTGCAACTTTTTACAGTTAACTTTAGTTTGAAAATCTGTTAAAACGAAATCCTGTTACTGCTTTTTGTGATGAGCAATGGCAGGGCCGGCCCAAGCCACTAACCGTTATGTAATATTAATAAGAAAATCCGATTACTCACCAGAAATTAAGTCTAGCTCATTTGGTAGGCAAATATCTCTCAATCCTTATTTGTCTGGATTCAAACCTTGTTGGGGACAATTTATTTTGATTTTTTGATTGTTTTCTTTGGCCTCTTCGTTTTCACCACATAGAAAGGGGCGGTTAATTAATTAAATTGATTCCATTCTCAAGCGCGACACCATTTACACACTCCAAATAAAAGCAGTAGTTAATTAGTTAAATCGTTTTCATCAAATACGCTACCTAGTTGCAATTTCTTTGGCCCCTTCGTTTTCATCACATAGAAAGCGGCGGTTAATTAATTAAATTGATTCCATTCTCAGGTGTGACCCCATTTACACACTCCGAATAAAAGCGGCAGTTAATTAATTAAACGTTTTCGTCAAATATGCTACCTAGTTGCAATTTCTTTATCCCCAACTTCTGACCGTATGAAAGGTCTTTGGAGTTTGGACTAAATAAAAAATCTTTAATTAGCCATTTGTTTTTATGCAACTTAATTTATTTATTTATTTTTATTCAGCTTACATTATTCATTTAAGCTATTCAAGTAGTATTGTTAATTGGGCTTGAATTTTCCGCCCGCATTATGATTACGTTGTTGCCATTGCGATGCCCAAATTTTTTTTTTCATTAAAATCCCAAAAAATAGAGTTAAAACTGTATTGAATCATACATTAAGACTTCGCATTATTATATTCTCGCCTAAGTTCACTTTAGGCCCCGTAAGTGTTGGGCCGGCCCTGGTTGGTAGGTGGATTTTTTTTAAGAGATTAAGCTGATTGGGTGGTTGATGTGTCTTTCAATTCAGGTTTCTTCACGTGATTCTCTATTCGGCGGAGAGATCTTGGAGTCATGCCATGGAGAAAAGGCAGCTTCCAAATGGCCCAAATGCATCTCAACGTATCTATTTGATTGGTAGGTTGCGGAAGGCAGTGAAATGGGCTACTTTGTTTTCACAATTGTGTGCAATCAAGGCGGATTCCAGAACGTCTCTGGAAGCTGAGGTGTGCCTTTTAATCAGTTATTGCAACCAAAACATGTGGCAACACTTTTTTTACATCAAATTGTTTTTTTGTTAATTTACTGCAGTATTTTCCTTTTGTATTTCATTCCTCTCACTTGTTTGATAATTATCTATCATTTATGGGAGCCGTTAGCTTTTTAAAATCAAATGCTTTGATATTTTTACTCTTTCTGTGTTAATCTGTGGCAGATAATATTTTTTTTGTTGGTGAAGAATGAAAATGCTTTCTCTTTTGTTTGCTCACTGAATTTCAGGCTTATGAATCCTATATGAAGGGGAGTTTGTTGTTTGAGCAAGACCAGAACTGGGATGTGGCTTTAATGCAATTCAAAAGTGCTAGGTACATCTACTCTGTCTCCTGTCTCCTTATTTTATACTTACTGCTTGAAAAGAATATAAGATAAGTCTCTTCTTAAAAAGAAAAAAGGAACAAGCTTATGCTTGTTTGAATGAGATCTTTGTGTAAAGAATTCAAATATTTGCCTTTTTGTGGCAAAAACCCACTTAGTGTTTGACCTAGCACACTATCTTTTGTGATGCTTCAGTTTTTTGCTCACCGTGCTCTATTTTTTGACCGTGTCTATATTTAATAGGGCTGTATATGAGGAATTAGGGAAATATGGAGATCTGGATAACCAAGTTTTGTGTCGTGAGCGAGTTGAGGAACTAGAACCTAGTATCAGATACTGCCTTCACAAAATTGGCCAATCAAATCTACAAGCCTCTGAACTATTACACATTGGTGATATGGAAGGTCCTGCATTAGACCTTTTTAAAGCTAAATTAGAGGTTGGTATAGTTTTCATTTATATAAATTGTTGAAAAAAAAGGAAAACAAATAATGTAATATTTCTAATGAGAACATGTTGCATTGATATAGAATTCCCTTTTCATGTTTATTCAAGGAGGATATAATCATGGATACAAATATGATCCTTTTATGTTAATATTTAGTAATGTTTCAAAACCTGAACGAAAATGGATTTAATGTGTTGTCGACTTGTCGGGTTTTCCATTTTACTTCCCGATCCTATAATACATAATAGTCACCCTGCTCTGGGACCATTATGTAGAAAATTGTCTAATTTGCTATTATTTCAAAGAATTGTGTTTTGCAATTTCCATGCAAGAGTCGTAATCAGTGCTATTACGTGAGTTAATTGTCCTTTTGATTGATAACTTGCTCGGTGCATGTACTTTTTATTATAAAAATACTTAATTGAATAGTGTTTGTTCCAGGCTGTCATGGCTGAGGCAAGATCTCAGCAAGCTGCTTCAATGACAGAGTTCCATTGGCTTGGCCATAGGTTTCCAATATCAAATGCCAAAACAAGGGTTGTCATTTTGAAAGGTTGGTAACTTTCTTCTCATAAAACTAGATGGCCAGTAAGTTGAAAATAAAATTATCTGTTGATCAATAATAAATATCTCTCTGAAGTCTCAACCTCACCTTGTCCCATGGGTCTAGTGGTCTCTTTATACTCTTCAAATTCAAAATGATATTTATCAGTCTGTTTTGGAATCCTTTTCTTTGTGTTTTCTTTCATGAGTGTGCTGTGATAAATGGATTGCAAATTTTCCTAGACTAGAAAGCATTTACTGTGATAATTTACAATTTTCCTTTTCAGTTTTCCCCTTGTTAATGTTGGTATTGCAAATTATGGACACATTGTTGCCAATATTAAATATATGCCAAAAATGTTGGTGTGAAGGACTTGGTGCGTCACTGTGTTACTATTGTCTTAGTAATATACTTTCATTGGAGATATGTGGTAGGTCTGCTGAGCACAACTCCTTGGGGATATGAAAATTTATTTCTTTGGTTGGCATTCATTGGTTGGCATACATAATACTTCTTTTAGCGTTAAACTGAATTTTACGTGGTTAATATAAAGACCATAATCCATTCACAAAATATTTGTTGATATCGTGCAAACTGGTCAAATCATGTGGATGTCAGAGCCAAAGAAAACTAACACTTTTTAAAAAACCTAACTCTTGATTTAATTGCATTTGATATTTCCCAGGTTTCAATTCACACTGACAATTTTATTGTAAATTGAATTTCTAGCAGCAATTGGTTACAGTTTTTCTAATTGTTTCATGATACGAATAAGTATATTTATCAGTTCAAACATGTTATATGGTATCAAAAGGGAAAAAGTTACTTGAGCTGAGTGCATTTCTTTTATTTCTGCATGTAAAATGAAATCCCTTCAGTTGTTGGTAATTCAGAACCGTGGAACATTCTTTTTTTTGACTTTATAATGTATTCGGTTGTGTGATTCAACATATTTTAACACTTGGTAAGTTTTCCTATAATGTAGTTCCGTTTTTTTTTACAAGATAGTTCAAGTAATGTTTCTTGCTGGATAATTTTATCAGCTCAGGAGCTGGAGAAAGACATACATGGTCCCTCGGCAGAAAATATTCCTGCAGACAAAAGACTGGTTATTTTTGACAAAATCTTTTCTGCCTACCATGAGGCTAGAGGCTATATTCGGGCTGATTTGGTATTGGAAATTACTTGAAATTCTTGCTGTTAATTATGAATTATCAACAAAATATTGTTACGTGTTATGCAAAATTATTTACGCCTTTTGCTGTTACAATTCTATTTAATACACCATTTTTCTTGATCTATTTTAATATTTTGTTCATTTTAGGCCACCACAGGGAACGCAGAAAGTGTGAAAGATGATTTGAATGGGCTTGATAAGGCTGTCAGTGCTGTCTTAGGAGAAAGAACCATTGAGCGCAACCTCTTGTTGGTCCAGGTTGCGAAAAGTAAACTTTCAAAGCGTAATGATGACAAAAATGAAAAAGTCACCAAACCGGAAGAGCTAGTTCGCTTGTACGATCTCTTACTACAGGTTGATACCCATGTTTTGTTTGCTTATATGATCTCCTACCTGAAGAGCTTGTTCACTTAGATGATCTCTTACACACATTTCGCAGAATACAGCTGATCTATCTGATTTAGTCAGTTCTGGAAGGGACCAAAAGTCAGAAGAAGTTATATTTGCTGAAGAGTGTTCATGCAAAACTTTGGCTTTTAGAGCAGAAAGGTTTGTTTGCTGGGAGAAAATGTTTTCTTCCTGATCTTAGAAACACTTCACCTTATGATAATTGCTTTCTAAATGCATGTGTATTTATTTTCAGCTTTTTTCTCGAAGCCAACTTTTTTAACTTCCTATTGTAAAATGAACATCTTAATACCAATAGCACTATTGAAACAGACTAATTGTTATTAACCCAAGGAGTATTGCTGTTCATCCCAATTATAAATATACTTTTTGATGATCGTGTATAGTCTTTTATCTCAGTTTTTTCTGCTTTTGCATTTCTAGGATCTGGTTTGGGTTTTGCTGAATGTGTTGTGAAATTTCATGTTCTTCCATTTGATTTTGGTTTTCCTCAAAAAATGGTTTTGACAGTTTTATGCTTTCATTACATGTCATCGATAGTTACAATTGTACACAGACAGTCTGGGTTCCTATTCCCCCATATTTAGAGTTTTGAAACTTTGTCTGGTAACAGTTGAACATAGGGAAACCTGATACTATAAGGCTTCCATCACGGTAGAATTCAGCCAAAGGTCAAATCCATTGTGTCACTTCTTAACAGTTGAACAGACTTGGGGGTTTGCCTATCAGTTAGCTGCAACGTACGCAAATATTATCTTTATTGTTTGGTTAACACCTGGATGTTTATTAAAGCATGATTAAGTTGTCCCCTCCTTGAATTCCCCAGTGAATGGGCAGTTGTGTTTGTGTGGTAGGTGGGTGATTACTGTGGTGCTGGTGGTACAACCAGATCTGTATCTGGTCTTCAAAGATATGTTGCCACCTGAACTGAGTGCAGTGATTTATGTGCAGGTGCTTTTATGTTGCAAAGTCATACAGTTTAGCCGGAAAGAGAGCTGAAGCATATGCTTTGTATTGTCGTGCTCGCAATTTAGCAGAAGATGCCTTAAGAAAGCTTCAAATGTTAGATGGTGATAATAAGGTAAGTTTAATTATCTGTTAAGATCAGATTAGTACCTCTGATCATTCCCAGCACTGTAATATGCGTTGTGATACTGTTTCAAATGACACCTTTAGTCTAGTATGGGTACTAAAATTTGCTTTGTTGCATATTCCATTCTGACATCCGTAAGTTGGAAACACTTGTTAGACTCTCCAACCAGGTATAAATCCAAATATGGTAATCTATTGGGCTTGTAGCTTAGTCAGACAACAGGCGCAATAGGTTACCATCTCCGGACCCTTATCTTATAGCAGAGATCATTCTGCAAGGTGGTCAAGGAGCATTTTATTTAATTTTACACCCAGAACTTTAGGGTCTGTATAGTGTTTTGGAAGTTAATTCCTTCACTTTATTTCTTGTAATCTTCTAAATTGAGAATGTGTTTTGTATTTTGAAATTTGTGATTCGTGATGGGAGCTTAATGGGTTAATGATAGTTGTTTTAGAATCATATTTTGATATCCTTACCGATAATATTTGACAGAATATGATAAAAGAGTTAGAGGTCTTGTGCAATGAGTGCCGATCCAACAGTTGTATAGAGCATGCGTTGGGAATCATTGAGGAGAAGAGAACTCAAGAGAATATCTCCCAAGGGATCTCCGATATATCATTGACCCGAGCTGAGCGGGTACATAATTCTCTACTTTTCATGTGATTTCCTTTTCTTTTTGGTCATGCATTATCATATGGAAGTTTTGGCTTTTGACTTGGTTGAAATTGTCATATCTCATGAGACAATAATAGTATTTGCAATTGCATGAACATTTATTGATATATTCTGACATGTATCTGTATCGGTTTCAGTTGGAGAAGTTCCTACTTGAGAAACTTGATGTTTATGATTCTGCTGTGGGTGATTCAAATGTGAAATGTGCACCTCGCATTGCACCCTTTCCCCCAGCTTTCCAGGCAATTTCCCGTAATCCTATCGTGCTGGACCTGGCTTATGATTCGATCGAATTCCCATCTATTGAAAATAGGATGAAGAAGGATAGAAAAGCAAAGGGTGGCTTTATAAGTAGAATATTTGGTTGAGTATATTTGATTAGGAGTTTGGTTCTTCAAATTGAAAAATTCTTGAAACCTGATCTGGTGGTTTGTCTTTGTTGAATAGTTGTGAATTTTGAGATGATACAAAAATTGAGCGGTCCAGACGTTTGAAAATTTATTACAGCGGAGTGTGTTTGGTCACCATTTTTTATTTTGTTGCGAAACTGAAGTAGGATGGATTTCACTTTGTTCTACTGGATAGAGGTTAGCTGCAGTTATTATATTTACAATGACGATAACAAACACTATTAGTTATCCTTCTCTTGTGGTCGATGAAATTTCATTTCTCTCTCTTCATTTTTCTCTCTTCATTTTCATATATATATATATATATTCGTGTAGATAGGAAATTTGAAATTGTATGAATTGTTGGATGTTAGATGCTAGGCGTAATGCAACATTGCAAAACAATAATTTTTCCCAAAAGCATTAAGAAAAATGAGTAGTTTACTTTTCCCAACACCTTGAATTATTTCCGGCAAAGTTGTTGTGATGCGGTTTAATGGTTTAATTCGGTTTTGAAGCAAAAAGTCATCAGATTCAATGTGAAAAACATGTTCAGTTTCGTTTGGATGGTTTCTTTTAAAAAATCTCCGAATAAATATTTGAATTGAATTAGATATTCAATACTAAAAAAGTCGGAAGAAAATATATTGTCAAAAAAAAAGTTGGAAGAAAATATATCGTTACACCCTCAAAGTTATAGAAAATGGATCAAATGCGATTTTTTAGAATGTTGTCTGGAAAATTGCTTTCAACAAATAAATATTCAAAAACCAACCTTATCTGCAGCTTGCTAATTGCTATGGGTAATATTAATACCAATCAATTCTTATAAGTCCACCTTTAGTACAATCTCATACGTATCTCATACACTATAACTTCAAGATCCCTGCCATTTTGATGTGAATTTGCTAGGAGCTGGTCTTTATTTGTGCCCAATTTATCGACGATCACTCTCCCCCCTTGTTAGCATCAAGCATCACTCCCAATTATGATTGAGAGAATTGGGAATGGGATGGTGGTGGCGGAATTGAGAAATCCCAGGAGAGGATGGCAGAGGTATGGGAAAAGGGTGATTTGTGTTTGTTATGGTCTAAAGGGTTGAATTTTGCTTCTCCTTGCTATTATTTTCCCTTCTTACTTTTGTATGCTATTTTTTATAGTGGTAAGTTATTGGGTTTGAAGGGCATTGGTGAAGAAGGCAAATGAGGTCCTTCTTGCTTGATTGAGATTGCTAGGGTTATGTGTAATTAAACTAAAAGGTGGGGTTTTTTTTGAAATTGTTATTATCATTTTTTCATGTCATACATACTTAAGTGACATTAGAAGATGCACAGTATGATAAGTGTGTCTATAACTCTATGTAGACATAAAATTGAGGCAAAATTAGGAGGATAATGTTACTTCAATTGGCCACTCAATTCATGGGTAAGAATCCTCTAACTTTAAGGTGCGAAAAGTCACCCAGCTTTCTCTTCATATCTCTCTTCTTTTATTTTCTCTCTTAAGTTTTCCCTACATATTTTCTCACACACTCTCTCTCTCCTCTATAAGCCTAAAGTTAGGAAGTCTAAAATTAGAGAAACCATTTTTGCAATATACATGTTTGAAAAGAGTGGACTAACATTGTTAAATTGCCACATGTTGGTTACTAAAAGTGAATTTAAGTAAAATTACCTTACTAAAAATACAAATTTTAATAGGGCGCGTTTGATTTGCAAAAAAGTAAGAGACTGGATTTGATAACTCCAGTTGTATCTTTGATTTGAAAATTGTTCATGGTACTCGACAAAACTATGGGCAAAGGATTAGACAAAAAACTAAATATCTGTCTCTCACAAAACCATAATACAACTTTCTGTCTCACAGTACAACTTCCTGATTACCCCAAAAAAATACCAAAATATTATTTTTATTTTCTACTCAATAATTTCTCTCTCTCTCTCTCTCTCTCTCTCTCTCTCTCCTATCTCATTCTTCTCTCTCCTTTCTCTTTCCATCTCTCTACCTCTCTCCTCTCACATCTTTTATATTTTCTCATCCCATCACCTCTCTCCCTTCTCAATTCTCATCTCATGACATCTCTCTCTTTTTCTTCTATCTTCTCCATTGCATCTTTTTTTTATATTTTTTAATTATATTATAATTATTTTATATAAAATCATTATAAACATTAGAAATGAAATTATAGTAAATTTTGCATTTTTTTCTTGTGCCGTCAATTGTTCATCAAAAGGTGTACGAGACAAAAAGTTATCGCGTTATTTACCTATTTGCAAAATCAAACGGACTCATGGTTTATTTGGGGAGTTTTAATGCATGGCTCGTGTCTTGAAATTCAAAGCAAAATGTTGACTGAACCATTAATATCAAGTATGGGCCTCGTAACAGATACAAGGGGAAATCATTTCGTTGAGTGCTTATAAAAAAAAAATTGTTGAGTAGTGTTTATGACACAAGTTCAACCGTTCAGTGGAGTGCAGCTTCACGATCCTTTTGTATCTTGAAGAGCAACAAGTAAAGTCAAGATATGGTATTCATTGGTAGGCTAACTCATCGACCTTACCCTATTTACCCATTCAGCGTATCAAAAGCATTTGAGTCGTGTGAAATTTGCATGCCATCCTATCCTATTTTTAGTATTTGCAAATTGCAAGCCTATAATTATTTGTAATTCTGAAAAGACATGGTCATCAATATGCTTCCACGTTATCCACCATGACCAAAGAAAGTGTGGAAAATAGGATCACAAGCAAATTATATAATTAAATTCATGTTTATTTCATCTACTCAATCAAGCTCTTTGAAGCTAATATTTTGTGGGAAATGATTGGTCTAAATGGGACTTGTCAAAATTAAACCTCTCAAAAGAGTGTCGAGATGACGACAATTCAGAATAATATAGCACACTTATCATACTGGCGGTGCAATTATTTGATTAAATCTATTGAGGTTTTTTTTTGTCAACAAATAGGATTTCATTAGATGAAATGGGCAAGGCCCAACCTACTACAACAAGAACCAACAAACCAAACTGACCCGGCCCAACAATGAGCCAAATCACCAAGCACTAAACAAAACAAAGAAGTAAACTAGATCAGATACAAACGCTAATTACAACGAAAAAACCCTAACTAAGAAAGGGGAAAGAAATCCCTAATCCAGATAAAAAATCAAGCAAGAAAAATCCACAAATCAAGCCAAATCCTTCATCAACAATTCACGAATCATCAACGGAGGCACCGCAATCCAATCTCTCGGCAAGGAACTCGATGAAGCAAGCTTCGCAACAGAATCAACAACAGCATTTCCATTTCCATTTCGATTAATCCAGATAAATTCACAAAAGGTAAAATCCTTCTTGATCTCTAATATATCTTTCACAACTACTTCTATCTCACCCCTCAAATTTCTTCTATTGCATGCATCTATCAATTCGAGAGAATCGGACTCCATGGAAACCTCCGAAAGATTAGCAAGGATCATAGCTTCACCAACAAGCGGAGACTGAGCATAAAATCTTGAGGTACTCCCTGATACCAAGTAACCAAGGTTGTTCCTGGCCACAATGCCAGAGCATCCTTTTCCAACATTCACATCAAATTGTGCATCAGAGTTAAATCTGATTGTGTTGTTTAAAGGAGGATTCCATTTAGCCATAGATCTCCTTTGACAACAATTTGCATTCATTTGTGTAGATGACTTAGAAGGAGTAGTCATAGAAGAAAAATTAGCTTTGATTACAAACAGGATTTCATTAGGAATAGGAACTTTGTCTTCAAAACACATAAGATTCCTAGCCTTCCATATATTCCATAGTGCAATCATAATATAGCTTATAAGTATTTGTTTATCCTTACCCACACACCAATTTGCCTCAAGAATAGACTCAAACCCTTCACCAAAGTGAGAAATTATGAAAGGATTTGGTACAGGACATAGTTGTAGTCCAAACCAAATAGGAGTAATTCAAGGACAAAGAAAAAACAAATGCTCTAAAGATTCTTCAGCTATCTTACACACAGGACATGATGAAGAAGGATAGATTTTCCTCTTCACAACGTTAAGAGCAGTACTTATTGCATTGTGCTTTAGCTTCCAAACAAACTGTTTTACTCTCCCTGGAACACTAGCCCCCCAAATACTCCTCCAAGAACTTTCTGAATTATTGTAGGAGATAGAAGGATTAACACTTCTAGAGACATTAGAATTCCTAATAGCAATATATCCAGACTTCACACTATACAGACCATCTTTAGAGAAAGGCCAGAACAAGTAATTGTTTGTATCTAACATACTAATAGGAGTTTTTAAGGCACCTATAGCACTGTCAGTGGACAAATGTGTTCTTAAAGCATTAACATTCCATACTTTAGAGGATTGATCAATTAAGTCCTGAACCACAGTAGCACATGAACCAGGTTTTGTGATAGCCAATTCTCCAGAAGCAAGCCATCTATCCTCAGACATACTAATCAAAGCCCCATTTCCTACTCTCCACCTTCCTTGTTGTTTTAGTAGATCTCTTCCATGTAGTAAACTTCTCCAAACCCATGATATCCCAGCTTTAGGTTTAACACTCCAAAAATCCTCCTTATCACAATAGATACCTCTCAACATTGTAGCCCAGAATTCATTTTTACTATGTAAGCACCTCCAAGCCTGCTTTGAAAGGAGAGAGGAGTTCTGAATCGAAAAATCCTTAAAGCCCATACCACAATTATTTTTGTTTCCACACATGAAATCCCATGACTTCCAATGTATTCCCCTAGACCTTACCTTAGAACTCCACCAAAAATTAGCTATTGCAGAGCACAAAGATTGACAGAAATTCTTTGGCAACCTAACAATAGCCATAATATAGGAAGGAATAGCTTGAATAACTGATTTTATCAAAATCTGTTTCCCAGCTTGGGAGAGAAACTGTTCTTTCCAGCCTTCTAACTTTGAATAAAATCTTTCCTTCAACCAATTAAGAGCATTTGTTCTAGAAATCCCCCATTCAGCAGGAACACCTAAGTATTTTCCAGGGGAATCCCATAGAGGAATATGAAGAGCTTGTGAGAGAGAATTCTTGACATGAATAGGAATGGCAGCTCCACATATTAACCCAGATTTCTACAGATTAATTTTTTGTCCAGAAATTCTTGTGAAATCATTCAATATAGCAACAATATTACATATTTCCTCCATCTTAGCTTCACCAAAAATAAGGGCATCATCTGCAAAAAAGAGGTGAGTTAGAATAGGGATTCTAGGAGCCAACTTAAGACCTATAGTGAGACCACTAGAGTTTGCATTGGTAAGGAGCCTAGAAAGAACATCAAAAACAAGGATGAAAAGGTAAGGAGACAGAGGATCTCCCTGCCTAAGACCACATTTAGGATAAACTGTTTTACTCCTTGAACCATTAACCTGATACACATAGCTGACAGAAGAAACCAGAGCTAAAACAATAGATACCCAATTTGAGCAGAAACCAAAGGATAACAGAACATATTTTAGGAAAGACCAATCAATTCTATCATAGGCTTTATTCATATCTAACTTAATTGCAAACCCTTGACTAGCCTTAGATTTTTTCTTTTTAAGGTAGTGAAAAGCTTCTTGAGCAACAACTAAGTTATCTTGAATCAATCTACCCCCTACAAAGGCACTCTGTTGTGGAGAAATTAGAGCATTTAGGAAAGGTTTGAGTCTAGACACTAGCACTTTAGAGATGATCTTATAAATAAAATTACAGCAACTAATTGGTCTTAATTGCCCTATTTCTTCTAGGTGAGGAATTTTAGGAATTAATGCAACCAAAGTCTCATTAATAGACTCCCCTAACTTCCCAGACACAAAGAATTCTGTGACAGCACTTAAGACATCTAATTTGATAACTTCCCAATGCTTTTGATAGAATAAACCATTTAGACCATCAGGACCCGGAGATCTAAGAGCCCCTAGGGAGAAAACAGCAGTTTCAATCTCTGAAATTAGGATAGGAGACATTAGACTAGAATTCATCTCATCAGAAACAAGAATAGGAATAGAGTTCAGACACTGTGAAAAACTAGGATTAGCTGGAACATATATTTCCTTGAAATATTCCTCAATAGCCTTAGAGATATTTGATTGGCCTTCAACCCAAACTCCATTCTTGTCTTTCAGCCTATAGAACTTGTTTTTATCCCTTCTTTGCACAGTTGTAGCATGAAAAAATTTAGAATTCTTGTCACCATACATAAGCCATTTCAATCTACATCTTTGTCCCCAATATAGTTCTTCTTGCTTCCACATTTTATCTATCTCAAACCTTATCCACTTAATCTCATCTAAACTAGACTGAGAATTTCCTGCAATTGTCAACACCTGAAGCCTAGATTTCAATTTAGTAATTTCCACTGCAGCATTTCTAAAAGTATCTTTACTCCAAGACAATAAGGATCTTTTAACATTTTTTGACTTTATGATAAGATTCACCCAACCCTTTTCAGGAGACGATTTAGCATTCCACCCTTCATACACCACCCTTCTACAATCTTCATGATCATCCCAGAAAGTCTCATATTTAAAGAACTTAGGGCATCTAACATTAGGGTAAGGCAATAATACAATTGGAGAATGATCAGAGTTTAGGATAGGTAAAGCAATACCTGTAGCATGAGGATAAAGAAATCTCCAAGACCAATTGACCAGCACCCTATCTATCTTCTGGTAGGTAACAATTCCATCTCTTCAATTCTAAATCCATCAAGCTACCTGTGTTCAAAAAGTCTCTAAACAAAGCAATCCTTATAGGAGGAACTCCACACAGTCCGTCCTTCTCTGTAATTGAACACATCTCATTAAAGTCTCCAATACAACACCAAGGTTCATTATGTCTAGGCATGAGATTTAAAAGTATCCCCCAGAGATGCCTCCTTCTATCAAAAGTAGGGTTTCCATACACAAAGGTCATTATAATCAAATTTCCAGTCTTTTTCTCCTTTATAGCTGTATGAATAAAGTTGATAGATGAATGTAGAACCTGGACATCATAATCAGTATTCCAAAACAGACACAAACCTCCAGAAATCCCTTCAGCAGGAACACAAAACATTTTGTTGAACTTTAGCTTCCTTCTTACTCTTTCCACCCTTTTAACCTGAGCCCTAGTTTCCATTAGGAATAACATAGACGGCCTATGATCCTTAAACAGATCCTGGAGCTCTCTATTTGTCGTGGATGCCGCCAATCCACGACAATTCCAACTTACAATATTCATTTGGCATTGGGGGGAATGGATTGACCCGCCTCCTCAGTCTTAGTATTAGTAGCAGCATAAATAAAACCATCTATGACAGCTATCACCCTGGCCTTCTTCCCACCTCCAGCAACTTTATTCTCTCCCCCTCCATTTGTTATACAAAGATTAGATTTCTCCCTGCCTCTTTTAATATTTAAACCAATAGCCATTTTCTTGCTCAAATCTTCTTCCACTATCTCTGGAATATTACTTGAAGAGTGTTGAGAAGCTTCACATTCCTCTTGAGGCAATTCGACATAATATGGAGGATTTCCTTCATAAGAAAGATCAAAATCCTTACAGGCTAGTTTATGAATTTCCATCTGTGAGTTTTCTTGACCTTCATTCTGAGAGTTCAAATCAGATCTAACATTCTCATTCAAATCCTCTTCCACACCATCTGAATCATTTGTTTCCTCCCTTCTACCACTATCATTCATATCATTATCTGGAACAAAATTAGATCTAGTTCCTTGGTTACTTGATTAACCATAATTTGATCCCTGGAAGAATTTTGGTTTATAAGTAGATAGGAAGGGACCATACTTAGGATTATTTCTATTGTTGACAGCCATAACAATAGGTTTTTTACACTGTCTATTTTCATGACCAAACTCCCCACATTTGTAGCACAATCCTTGAAATCTCTCATATTTAAAATGAACCCAGACCTTGTTATTTTCAGACTTCTGTATCCAACATCCTGACCACAAAGGTTTCCTAACATTGATAGTAACTCTGGCTCTAATAAAATGAGTAGGTCTCCCACCTCCCAACTTGAAAGGATCATCAATTTCAACAACCTTACCCACTTTATTAAACAATATATTGGCATTCTCAGGGTTGATCTCCTCCATAGGTAAACCATGAATCTGTACCCAAAACAATACATGATCAAAATTTATGTTAGAGAAGGCAACACCTTCCTCCCACCTCTGTAAGCTCAGAATTTGGTTGTTTACAAACCATGGTGCTCTCAACAGCACCTCTTCTGCATCTTGTACTGGTGGGAAAGTGAAGAAAAACTTATTTCCCCCCATTTCTGTTATGTATAGGCCTTTGTACTCATTCCAATTATTGAACATTATATTTCTAAAAGCTTTTTTATTCATCACTTTGCTTGATATAACCTGACCAACAACAGCCCTAAGAGCATATTCTAAGTTGTTTTTTGTTGCAGGAATCAGTTTCTCCATCACCCCTTCACGTTTATCTTCAGGTAACACCATTTTGGAGGGAGATACAACAAAACTAGACAGGAAGCAGATTACGAAATAAAGGAAAAAGAAACTGTAGGTGACTCAAAGACAATACCTCCAGCAGCAAAAAGAAGAAGAAGAAGAAGAAAAGACTACAATACTTTCTTAAAGATAAACTACTGAGTACCCATCTTAGAGAAAGATAGATACAACTCAATAATTTGTAATAAGGACTGGACTGAAAAGAAAACAAACTGGACACTAACTATTGATTTGCTCTTTAGCTCTTTTATGCAACTAGCTCTTTTGACCCTCTAACCGAAAGCTTATGAAAAAAGAACCTAAAAACAAAATGCTCTTTAGCTCTTTTAAAGCTCTTTTGCTCTTTCTACTCAAATACTATAACTAGATAATGAACTTGATGACAGGAATATGAGAAATACCGTAATCTATCAAGGATTTCTTGAGGATATTCTGAGGTTGAAGAGAAACCATGATAGATATTTTGTAAACATAGGATAAGAATGACAAACTTACTTCTGTGCATTTACAATATCCATCGAGTTAAACTATACTCCAGCTTTTGACTCCTCTAAAAATTCGACAACCCAACAACCAAAAGATAATAGCATACACAAAGTTAAACACCCAAAGGTTATTAACTACCTCAACCACTGTATTAACCTAGCGAACCTATTGAGGTTTCAGTTTCTACTCATTCGCTTACAAAGCAGTTACATTGATAATTCGGGTAAATGGGCCTAAACCCATGTTATTTTCAATCCAAAAAAAACCTCTGTTATCTGAAAAATATTAACAAAATTAAAAGAAAATTATAATGTTCGTCATTTGTAGCACGGTAAGGGATATCGAAGGAGTAAGAAGGAAGTACAAGTTCAAACCTTTGAAACAACATTTCCTCCACCTCTCAAACAATTAACAACTAACATGTCCTATACAAAAAAAGAAAAAAAGAAAAATTATAACTTTTGCCATTTGTTCCATAACCAAAGTATGTTTCTTTTGAATAAGCAGTTTATTACACGCTTGTTAGTCCTTGATAATTATAAACAGAAAATATGTTAGTCCTTTTGCTAGCCTCCTTCTTCTCACATCTGTTTAGGTGTTGGTATGTCTCTTTATTCTTGTAAACTTTGTAATAGTTAATGACTTGAATCCCAATTCCCGAACCTTTTTGTGGTTGTTGTAGGTTGGGGTGTTCGAGGTGCAATTTAGTTTGGTTTTAAATCAAAAAGTCATTCGAACCGCAAGGTAAAAATACACGTAGTTTGGCTCAATAAACATTGAACTACACGAAATATGATAGACTTACCATATACTTACCACCAAATGAGCCCCAACGGTTAAAGTTTTGAGTTTGTTCTCGAAAATGATGAAGGGTGGAGCCTAATGAGAGGACAGTTTTAAGGGGTTGTAGTGATAATGTAGTTCCTTTCCACTTTGTGGACCAAAATACCAACAAGGGTTTGGTCTCGGGTTCGAATATCGGGTGTGGCAAAAAATTTGTTGGCGTAGATTAGTCATCGACAAAGTTGGTAGATAGTGCGCACCAATAACACGGTAACCAAAAAAATACAGACCATGACTATTGCTCGTGGTTTCAAAAGTAGCCTTTTCATATATAACCCTTTGATTGATCTCTATTTAAAGAAAAAGGTTTTCTACGCCTTTCAAAATTGAGATTTATAGTAGATAGCTTCAATAGTGTTAGGGCTCTGAGATTGAGATCGAAGATGAAGATATTTTAAAGATATGATAAGGAAACAAAACGGCTAAAAACTAGGAATTAAAATAACTCTTTATAAATGTATTAGGGTTAAGCTTACACGTTTTTTTTAGATAAGCAATTGTATTAAGGGGCGCACAAGGGGTGCACCAACCCCTTACACTTAGGGGGCCTCGTTAAAACCTCCGAGGGCCAAAACCCATTGGGAAAAAGACTCAGGGAGGGAAAAAGAGTACCCTGATTACATAATAGAGTTCTAGGAGCATTACAATAATGAAAAACATCTCAACGGACAATTGAACCAATCCGACCATACTACCCCACAATTTCTCCCCTTCCTAGCTTTAAACCAACTCCACGCACTATATTTAATCCCCAATACAATTTCGAAAGTAGACACCGCCTCCCCATTGAACACCGCTTTGTTTCTTGCTAGCCAAATATTCCATACGACCGCCAACCAAATGAGATGCTTGATGCCTTTGCTTTTCTTGCCTTTCACTATCTTGCCGAATTCCATAAAATGAGTAACCAAATCATCAACAACAGCACCCGGTTTGCCCAGCCAAGAGAACACATGCTGCCAAATAATTTGAGTCGCTTCGCAAGTTAGAAACAAATGTTTCACCGTCTCTTGATCGTTGGAGCATAACACGCAACTGAGATTGTCTTGATTCTGTAGAATTCCACGCCTAAAGAGAGCATCTCGGGTAGCCAATTTATTCAACAACACCCTCCATGCGAAAATTAAAACTTTTGATGGTGCTTCGTTCTTCCATAACTTCGAGCATGCTGCTGTCATTCCTTCGTCAAACTGTCCGCTGCCACCTGTAAAATAACAACGCAGTCATATATAGCATCATTTCACTGAGAAGCCATTGACCGAATCCAACACCCATGACCATATGTCATCAACGTGTTGGACAGTAACAACATCCAACAACAGTTCTCTTAACTGTACCACATTCTGTGCGTCCTCTCCCACCAATTCATTCACCCAATTCCAACGCCAACTGCTCTCGGTCCATGATCCCATGTCTTCGATCACAGCCTCCTGCACGATACTGCTGCTATACACCGAATGAAACAACTCAGCAAGTCGTTCCTTGCCCAACCAAATGTCGTTCCAAAATCGCACCAAATTTCCTCGTCCCAATTTTAGTTTAACCAAATGATCAAACCATCCCGCTTCCAAATTTGTTCCTTCACCCAACAAACACAAGTCTCGCCACCAAATAGAATTTTTCGACCACCCTCTTCTATACTCAATTTCACCGGGCCATCTACCATACAAATCATATCTTTCCGACAAAACGCTTTTCCACAAATGATTCCCTTCCTCCACCAAAATTCTCCATCTCCAAGCCATCTTTTTGTTATCCTCATCACCCCCACAAGAACCTCCTTTGCAATTTCTTAATTTCTTCAATCACTTTTTTCGGTGCTCTATAAAATGAAAAAAAATATAGTGGTAGAACTAATGGACATGTCATGCAACTAACTGTACACATGGTCTACCCAATATATTTTTTTAGACGTTGTCAGATAGATGAATTATTATTTCTTTGAAACTAAAAATGGATAGCTAAATTTTTTTTGGCCTAGATGGACATTCACTCTCTAACTATGAATTTAGTTTTTGTCGGTCAAGATTATTTACTTTGTTCTCATATACTACAAGCAAAAAAGTCAAATATCTATCCCACGGCCACAATATAAATAAAATCCGATAATTTTTTACTTTATTAAATTTGTTCCAAGAATATCTCAATTAAATTTTAGTATGCACAAATTTTTCATATATTGAGTCAAAAAAAATTCATATATAAATCGATTGGTCAATAATATGAATGAGAAGGATAATGTAGGAATTGTAACAATTATTAAATGATAATTAACTTAATTTTTTGCTTGAAAAAAAGATTAATTTTTCTAAGAGTTTAATTTATATATACATTTTGCCAAAAAAAATATTTATATACACATACTTTTACGCCCACAATCAATTACACTTCATGAAATAGTTGATTACCAATTAACTAATTGATGGTTGTCAATTAACTAATTTGTTTTTAATGATGTGTGAATGTGTAATTAGTAGGTAGTATAAAACACTATACACCTGTATATTAGTATATAAATTAAATCCTTTTTTCTAAAGGGTTATTATAATTTTTGCTTATTAGTAGGATTATGACGCAAAGAGTGCGATACAGATAGTGTGGGGAGATGAGCTAAGGATGTTCCATCTCCACCCAACCATTATCATGCAACCTGCGTGGTTGGATTGCGACGTAAACAATCAATTACTTGGTTTTTTTTTTTTACAAGGCTTGGTTGGTTGGTTTCACTTCTGCCAAAAAAATAAACACTGGTCCACTGACTCTACTTACTACCACGTGGTGATCTCCTTTTCGCTTCACACAAAAATCTAAAATGAAACCCCGTTTCAAGTCCGTGACCGTTATCATCATAACTTAGCGTCACGGACGGAAAAAATCTAAAATGAAACCCCGTTTCCGGACGGATATTAATTTATGTTTTTTGAGGAACAGAATCTGTTTTGCTGATGACCCAAAAAAAATTTAAATAAATATTTTTTTGACAAAATTAAACAAAAATAAATGTTAAGGAATAATATATCCAATAAAAAATTGATCATTTTAAACATAAATTAATTTTTGTCTGGGTCTTTGCTTGTTTTTTTCTATAAAATTTTAGTTGTTTAGAAATTTAAGGAATAATTATATTCTATAGCTTATATTAGGGTTTTTTTTTACCCCTATTATACCCCATACCCCATAAATGACCAAACGGACGATTTTACCCCTGATTTCCAAAAAATTTCCAGAAATACGTGTTAAAACACGTATTTTTTTGAGTTTTCCGGAATTACGTCAAAAATTTCCGAATTATGTGAAAAATGGCTTCCGAAAGTAGGTAAAAAGAGGTATTTTCGGAATTCCAAAAAATGGCTTTCAAAATTATGTAAAAAAGAGGTATTTCCGGAATGGAAAATATTGTTTTGAAACTTTTTAAAAAAAATTGACTTTTACCCACGGTTTTGTCCGTAGGTAAAAGGTTTTTATCAAAACATTGGACTTTTACCCACGGTTTTGTCCGTAGGTAAAAGTGTTTTTTTTTCCAAAATGTCTTCCCGAAAGTATGGTATTTCCGGAAGTATGTGTGGATCATACTACTGTATCTAGGCTTCAACGAATCCATATGGCTTCTTAGCTTAAAGCATTTGCCTTTTTTATTTTTTAATCATGTGGCCAAAATCCATATTCATATGTATTTGATAACTTTACTCCAACGAATCCAACGAATCAATTCAATCCAACGAATCCATATTCATCTGTATTCACTCTGTATCTAAGCTTCTTAATTAGCTTAAATCGTGCATGATAAACCAACGAATCAATTCATTTGATAACTTTACTCATATTTTAATAGAGTGACTTCCGGAATTATACCAAAAACACATAATTCCGGAAGCCAATTTTTTGACTTCCGGAATTATGTGTTTTTGGCATAATTCCAGAAATATTTTACACCCCCAATCTTTTAAACTTTCCGGAAACACCTCAAAATGGGGTATTTTCGGAAGCCATTTTGACTTCCAGAAATACCCCATTTTGAGGTGTTTTCGGAAAATTTAAAAAATTGCTTTCCGGAAATACATGTATTTCCGGAAACTTTTTAAAAAAACGTTTTTTTATTAAAAATTTGGGGTATTTTGGGGATTTACACTAAAATGGGGGTGAAAAAATCCCTTATATTAATAGCTTGCATTAATTATATTTTTAGTGGTCCCCAAGGAGAGGTCAACCCTTTAAATAGATCTCAGTACCTCGGGGGATTAGTCTCTACAGTGGCGCACGCAGAAGATACATTGGTTTACCAAAAAAAATAGCTTGCGTTAGAGTCTTATATTAATATATTGCATTAATTATATTTTATGCTATCTCTAGTCTATAATATATGAAATAAAATGTGTTTTTTAGTGCTCCACAATATAAGAAATGAGTACTATTTTTAAAATGTATTAAATGATCAATCACAACTTAACTATATTTAAGTGGTGAATGTGAAGTTAATAATTAGGAGTATAAATTGTAGTCAAAAAATTAGGAGTATAAATCATTATGTAATGAAAAGAGTAATTTTGGAAAGATGTTAAACTTTTAGTTTTATTAAACGAGAATATTTTATTTCAATGTCATTCTTTGATCATGTGTAATGTAAGAATTTGTTTCTTATATCGTAGACCGGAGGTAATAAATAACTATAGCATAGTGCTTTGTCAAAAAAAATCTTATATTAATAGCTTGCATTAATTATATTTTATTTTACTAATAACTATAGTAGAGTGGGAGTCTAGTATTTATAATCTATCATTAACCTACTACCAAAATATCAATCTTACTTTATTCGCAATTAAATAATTTTAGGATATTTATGTGATTTCACTTTTTCAAACTTTTTCATTTTTTCAAATTTTTCACTCTCTCACTTTTTTCAAACTTTTTTACTCTCTCTCATATACTTTTTCAAACTTTTTCATTCCTTCTCACACACTTTTTCACTCTCTCATCCTCTTTTTTCCTCTAACTCTATCTCATTTCATCTACATGTCTCATTTATTTTCTTAATATTCTATTTTTTTCTCTGTCAATAAGTTTTATTTAGTCTGTATGGGAAATATTACAATTTGTAAAATTTGAAACTTTACAATAATTTTGTTAGCTAATATCTACGGGAAATATTACATATTGTTGGTAAATGTTCACGAGGTAATGTTCGGATTAACTCAATTACAATTTGAAACTTTTTGTCTATCTACTTTAAATTAATTTTGATTTTCACGTGGTCATATTCGAACTAATTAAATTATGTCTAAATCTATTAATAAAAATAACACGATAACACTCGTGCGTATGCATGAATATACTGCTAATTTTTATTTTTAAAAACATAAAAAATACAAAAAAAAAATGTCCCTGGTGTGACATTATTACTCTAAATGCCACGCTTTTTAAAATAGTGTGGGTGTTGTCATTACAAAGTGTGATAGCCTAATGAAATATTTTAATATTTTTTAATATTAATTAGTGTGATAGCCTAATGAAATATTTTAATATTTTTTAATATTAATTAGTGTGTAATGACAACACCCACACTATTTTAAAAAGTGTGGCATTTAGAAAAATAATGTCATATTTTTGGCAATTTTTGTATTTTTTGAATTTTTGTGTTATTTTTTAAAAAAAAATAACTTGCAGAGTGCTTTGTAAAAAAAATACAATACTAGACTGTTATGTTAATTAATAAATTACTTTTAAAGTTGTGTCCCAAAACTATAGACAACCCAAATTTTGAGACAAAGATATGTCTCTTTTTCTTAAACTACTTTTTATCACGGTAAGAAAAATTGGACTTTGCGGCGGGTAAAATCCGCCGCAAAAGCTAAATTTGCGGCGGATTTTTGGACTTTGCGGCGGAATTTTGCCGCCGGTAGCCAGCTCGAAGCAAACGCTTTGCGGCGGATAATCCGCCACACGTTTGTGGCGGATTTAGTAGCGCCGCAAATTCCGCCGGAAAAGGGACAAATTTTTACCGCAAAATATCCGCCGGAAAGTTCCTAATATCCGCCGCAGAGTACTCGTTATCCGCCGCAAAGTACCCATCTTATTTAAAAAAATAATAATAATCTTTTTCAAAAACACGGTTTATTTAAAATTCCGCCGAAAAGTCCAAATATCCGCCGCAAAGTACCCTTTTTTTAAAAAAAATTTATTATTTTTAAAATATAAATATTATTTTTTTTAAAAAATCGTTTTGATTAAAAATATATTATTTTATTAAATTTTTTAATTATTGATAAAAAAATAAAATCCAATAACTAATTAATTTATAATTTAAATAAATAAAAATTGGGAAAAACAGTAAAATATTATCACAAAAAAAATATCCATAAAAAAAATAAAATAATCTAAAGCTACTGGGGTGCCTGCCGGTCAATCTCATCAACATTATTATAATATGTATCATCATCTTGAAGTAAAGCACTAAGCGATGACATTTGGACATTAAGATCAATGTCCAGCGGGGGTGACCGCTGCTGGGGGTACTGCTGGTTTGGCTGGATCAGGGGTGACTGATGTTGGGGCTGCTGGTATGGCTGGCGGGGTGATTGATGCTGCTGCTGGTAAGGCTGGAATGGCGCATACTGCGGGGTATATTGGGGTGCATACGACTGGGGATACTGGGGTGCATACTGCTACTGGTAGTAATGCTGCTGTGGCGGCGGCGGGTAGGATGCTGATGAGGATGGCCTCGAGTGCTAAGACATGATCTGATCCTGCAATAACTTAAAGCGCTCCTCCATGCGCTCCTCAGCTACCCTAGCCTGCTCCCGAAGCGCCTGCATTTCCCGATCACTTCGATCCCGAAGCGCCTGGATTTCCCGATCACTTTGATCCCGAAGCGCCTGCATTTCCCGATCACTTTGCTCCTGCCGCTCGACAATCTGACGCTGAGCCTCGCTCAATTGCTGCGTCAATTGCCTAACATCATTCAACTCACCAGCATTGGGAACATAATTGCGACCAGTCGAGGATCCAGAATGTGAATCTGATAGACTCGGAATAATGTCTGTTCGAAAAGGAGCCGGTCCAATACCACCTGATCCTACCAGACGATTAGTCTTTTGGGGACCAACTGCTCTCTCCCAAACATCACGAGCTACTCTAGCCTCCTCCACTGGATCGACAGCTGTCCCACTGCTCTGTTGTGACTGATGGTACTCAGCCATCCCACCCTCGAAGCTCTCCTGAAAAAAATAACCCAACAAATAAATAACTAATTATTAATATAAATAATAAACATTAATTAATATATAATTGTAAAAGTAGTTTTACCTGAATACGCCTCGCCCGATCTGTAGCGTACTCACCAGTCTCCTCCACCATATGCATGTGGCAATACAACTCAGGCAAAGTGATTGGCCTTTGTTCCCTCTCCACTATATATATATATATATATATATATATATATATATATATATATATATATATATATATATATAATTAATTAAATGCACATATTGTTCCCAAGTCGAATATTGATCCGCCGCAAACGTCAATTATTCCGCCGGTAACGTTGCGGCGGATCCATATCCGCCGTAAATGCCTAGAAACCGCCGGAAAATTTGCGGCGGATCCATATCCGCCGGAAAGTCCTGGCCGGAAAAATCAAATATTCTTGTAGTGTATTATTTCACTGAAGCCACACCAAAATTACTCTTAAATTTTTCTTATCGAAAAAGAGAAAAAAATATGCTCTTAAATTTATTCTAAAAAAGTTAATCGTGTGGTGTATTGATGTTTTGTTTGGTAAAAAATAGTGGATACTGTATAAGCTAGCGGATGAGTGAATAGCAGGTATAAAATATGCTAACTAATAACAAATGATATGTTTGGTAAAGCTAACTGTTAAACTAACTTATAACTGTAAAATGACATAAAAGTTAGCAATTTAAAATGGTTTAATTTACTTTAATGAGGATAGAAAAAGAATTTAGAAAAAATAATGGTGGTAAAAGTGACAAAAAAAAGTGAGACGTTATACGCTATAAGTAGCGTTTGAAAAAATGCTAAACACTATTCAAAAAAACTATAAACACTAGTGCTTACCAAACACGTCTATTTATCATGCGCTAGTCAAAATCGCTATCCGTTAGCAGATGAGACTTGTCAAACAAAACAAAAAAAGCTCAACAAAACAAGGTATAACACTGCATGCAATTAAATATTGTTTTCAACCAATAGATATTGAGTCTAGTAGAAGAGGTTTTTTGGTATAAACCTGGTGTCTTCTGCGCGCAACTGCAGAGACTAATCTTTCGAACTGAGATTTAACACTGCTGCATGCCCAATGCTGCATTCGAACTCAGGATCTTAGTTATGCTGAAAGAGACCCCTATTATCTCATCCAAATGCTCTCAGATATATTGGGTTTTGGTTCTTATCCCCCATAATTTTGTTTCCTATTTTTTTCTTTTTTATTAAGATTTTGGTAACTCTTTATTGCGTAGCTTAAAAAAATCGAATCTCCAATAGGAAAACTGCCTCCATTTGGTATCTCTTAAGTAACTCAAACAAAAAGAATTTTGTGGGATTTGCATCACTCTCATTTATTCTATTATATCTTTATGACAATTATTGCTACTTCAGGTGTTGATAAGAATAATTAAGTAAAATTAAATACTCAACTTTGGGTAGCTACTCCGTCCATTTTTATTTATTTATTAGTTTTTAAGAAGGAATTTATTCATTTTTATTTGTCTTTTTGATGATTTAAAGTTTTTAATTTTGAAAAAAAAAGGTTTAAAAATTTATTAATTACTTGTTTTTTTACTCTTAACTATTTATTGAAAATAGGGTAATGAAAAAAGTCAAAAGTGAAATATGAAAAAGAAATTAAGAATTTTATGAGAAATAAATAAAATATATTACTGGTTTTTTTGTTTATGTAAATTAAAAAATTGACATATTTTTTCTGATTTGGATTTGGTCGTCTTCTTCGCACACTAAAATTTTTGTAAAAAAACACTTAAAAAAAAAATAGCTGACCCAAATCGGGGCTCAATTAGCAGGCAAAGCTCAAATCGAAAAGGAGAAAGAGGGGCTTAATTAAATAAAGGAATTTATTAATGGAAGGTTTGGTCCGTAGGTTAGGGGTCAAAGAGGGGAGTTAGGGAATTGTCAAAACTGCTATTGCTATGGAGAAAGGAAGCACACCCAAATCGGGCCCACAATTTAGATTAGGTGCAATGCAAATAGGTGACATCCAGTAGGACCCACTTCAGCCCCAACTACAACAGTACAGATGTCTATCACTTTTTTTTTATATCTTTTACCACCAGTAGGATTAATTACGAGGGTTGAGAGGAGTGACAAAAACCGTCTTGAGAGGGGGAGAACCACGCAGGTCGGTAAAGTCGGATACTCGTGGTCAGCCAGGTTCTCCGACGTAGATTAGTAATCGGTAAAACCGTTGGAAACTTCACATCAAAAATATGGTAACAAAAAAAAATTACTCCTCCGGATGTGTTACGACTCACGAGTAGTTTTTTTTTGGTGAATCAATGTATCATTCACGGCGACCGTGAAGACTAATCCTTCGAGGTGGCGACCGTGAAGACTAATCCTATCTGAGATCCATTTAAGGGGTTGACCTCTCACAACAAATGTTTTTCCATACGCACCGGTCAGGGATCGAACCCAGGACCAAATGGTTAAGGGACCCAAGTATCTACCACTTGTACATTCTGTCGGTATTGACGAGTAGTTTATTGGAAATGAATTTCTCACCATTTATTTTTTTACTAAAAATAAGGTATTTATTCATTCAAATCAGTCTATTACATCAAAAATAATACAAATTCCATGTTGTTAAAACTGAAAAGATGAATCCGCGAACAAACTCACGACATCCTAGTTAATAGCATAAAATGGCAAAATACCTATAAAAGTGACAAAATTAAAGCCATCAGAGTACTCATGCCTCTGAATCTGTAGTGTTGAGTTCATTAGTTGAATCTGTAACGAATCGAAGTTGATCTATCAATCTGAACAAAACAAACACCGTAAACAAGACGGGAAAACCTAACTACCTCACACAAGATGACGAACGAAACAACAACACCGCAGTTAGACGATGAAATCAACTCAAAACTATGTGAATAACACTTATTTAGATGAAATGATAGGAAAAAAAACACGACGAAGGGTGATTCTGGATCAAAATAGAACTAAAACCACCCCTCTCCAACAGAGATGAAGAAGAAGGAAGAAATGTTTGAGAGAATATGTAGTTTCTCTCACTAAAAACTAAGGGCGGCTACTCACTACGCACATAAATCTTGCAAAGTATAAAAGGACGCAAACTTTTAAATACAATGCCTTTCTCACTATCCATTTAAATAAAGGGAAAAAGAAAATATGTGTATGGTGCAATAAATGAAAGAAAAAGAGATCTAATAGTGAGATTGATATCACATTATTTTTTCGAGTTTTTTTCCACTTCATTCTTGTAGTCCAACTATAGTCGTAATAATTCGCTGCTAATGATATTTAAGATATTTTGTCAAATGTAGGAAGGTCCTAGGCACAACAACAAGTTATATGATAAGCTTTATTCGGAGACAAGCCAATCAAGTAGCACATTGTTTAGGAAAGACTGCTAGATCTTATGCTAGCTCCACAGTTTTTAATTATGTTCCAAATTGTACTATGACAAGTTTTTTGAATGATATGAATTAAGTCGCTTTTGGTCAAAAAAAGATATTTTGTCAAACGATATTTAAAATCTTCTTGTCAAAAAATATATTTAAAATTTAAAATTCGAGTTATTAATTTACCCATGTATATTTGTTTTCGTATATAGTGTTGTGCGGCTACCCCAGCACAATTTATAAACTTTTGTTAGTGGGAGAAAAAAATTATCAAATAACATTTTTATATAAGAAAATTACTATAAATTTTAACAAAAAAACTCAAAAATTAATGTGTTTTATTTCAATTTATGTGTTTAGCGTGTGAAGAGATGTCAAAATCATAAGAATATATAAAGAATGTATGCATAGATTTATTTTTCTTTTTCTCTCTTAAAACTTTCAACACGTATTTTTTTAAAAAAATTGTCTCATAGGGGCAACACCTACTTTTTTGGCGGCAAACGACACTATTAAGTATATTTGCACTAAAAAAAATAGTCTTGTGGGGCAAGTTCCTTGCAATTCATAGAAGGTGGATAAGTTTTCGAGGCCATTTTTTGAAGCAAAACAAATTACGGGAGCTTCGTTAAAACTTTTTGATGTAAAATTCTCCTTACGAAAAAATATCAATAACCAAAAAGAGTATCCTAAAATTGATTGATAAAAAGAAATTGGAAACAAAGAAGCATGTGGAAATAGACCAATATCCATAAACAAAAACACCAATATAACCAATAGGATATATATATAAGCATTCATATTAAAAGAAACTACTTCGAAAAATAACAATAATGACATGCATAAGTATCATTATAATGACTCCCGTTCCAACCAGGTTCGCACCAAACAACAACTCCAAGAAAAACTCAAGTCATCAGAAAGAAAAAAACACTAACTCCAAAAAAGAAATCAGCAAAACCTATAACTAAGCAAATCTAACATATTCCCATGTGGCATTGCACGCCATAGAAATTTATATAACTATATAATTTAGAAGTGAAGACAGAATAACATACCAAAACTCAAATTTGTTTAAGAGTAAATGGATTGCGATCTACCATTAAGAATGGTAGCTAATTGTTCATGTTATATGAATACGAATATTTGAAAGAGTTCTTATCTAGTGCGAACAAATTTTGTACTAAATGTAAGAATTGTGTGGTGTTTTTTATTTAAAGAATTTGCTGACGGTAATACATGGATGATCTATCATGGCCAACACATAAATGAGTAAATGAAGGTCTCCCAGTCACCACCAACCACCACTCCGACACCACTATGACCACCACTGGTCCACATCATTGACTTCCACTACTACAACCACCACTGCCACTCTAACCACCACCGCCCATCTGACCACCACCAGTTAGCACTCTAACACGCGTCTGTCGACAACTACTACTTTCAACCATTATTGTTAAAATTATTACTAAATAAATACATTATATAGTTGTAATATTTTAATTTTTTCAAACCTAATGTTATAAATTGTTTTGATTAAGTTAAGTTTATAATGAATTATTTTTATATTTATCAGATAGTTTAACCGCTAGTTTTATCAAACACATCATTTGTTTTTTGTTTTTTTTTTCAATAAGCAAACACATCATTTGTTATTAGCTATCTTATCCGCTATCTGCTAGCTCATCGGCTATCTGCTAGCTTGTTTGCTATTCGCTAAATTTTACCAAACAAAGCCTAAAAGATTAAATTAAAGTCTCTTTTTATATGAAAATTATCTATAAATAGAAATAGAAGCATAGATAAAAACATGAAGAGCATTATGGATGCACCATCCAAGCTACCTTAAATTTTTCTTGTTAAATATTGTTTAAAGTAACACATAAATCCTACAAACTACAAACTATGAACATGAAATATATATATATATATATATATATATATATATATATATATATATATATTAAAAATATACTACAAATATACTCATTTGAATTTTAAAATCATGTCTATTTTTAATTTTGAATCTGATCATTTATATACAATTTATATCTATATTTATATATGTAATATTTACTTAATGTCAAAAAAACGATGTAATATCTATAGGCAAATTATTTAAATATGGTAAAAATTTCAGTTAAATTTATTCTACTGTGATGGTATTTCCTGAAAATTATATATAAATAGTAACATCTTATTTTCTTACCGCTCAATATAATATATATATATATATATATTGTTATTTATTTTTTCATATTTTCTTAAACTTTTTTTAATATCTATCTACAGAAAATAAATAAATAAATATTTAATATTGATAAATAATAATAGATGAGTGCGCTAACGGCTCAATTATTTATACTAGACAATTTTTGGTTATAATTAGGTCCGAAAGGAATAATTCTGCTAATAAAATTCTAGATGATGTGTGATGTGAGCTTCTCAAAAATGAATCGTCGAAATAATTGTTGGAAACACTACACAATAGAGAGAGTGCATGACTTAAAATTGACGGGGAATCAACACATAAACGTAATAACAGAGCAATATGCAGCGGAAATATATTCCCCAAACTTGCAAGAACCTATGAGAAGCAACAACGAATATGTGGCGGCAAATAAAACGAAATAAAAAAACGCACAATTGAACACCGATATTTTTAACGTGGAAAACCGATCAAAGAAAAGGGTAAAAACCACGGATCGTCCAGACCAAAGAAATAGCTCCACTATAATCAAATAAGGGTACAAGAGAGTCTCAACAAGATGCACAAACCGTGTCAATAACTAGCAAAAACAACAAAGCACAAAAGCTTACAAATTGAGAACAAGAAGATGAAAATACACAAAACTACAGTTTCAGTGCGAAGACTTTTTCTCTCTCCTCAGACCTCGTTTCGACGATCCGAACGGTGAAAGTGTAGAACTATCTCTCACCAACCAGTTGTCCAAAAACGAAGACGATCCAACGGTTAACGAATCCGAAATCTCACTTTTACGGTGACAGATTTGAGAAAAACGGTAATGACTTTCTCTCTTATTTTCTCTCTTTGGTGGCTGCTCTCTCTTCCGAATTTCTCTCTTTCCTAACCCTAATTTAACCCTCTCCACTTATAACAAGTGAGAAACATAATGGGCTAAAATATTTGGGCCTTTCTCCACATAGGAAGGGAGCCCATACCCAACAAAAATTGCCAAATTTGCACGCCTCTACTTTTTATCTGTTGGTTCCAAAATAGCTTCATTGGTTTTTTTCCCTCTTCCATCTGTTCACCATTTCTAAAGAAGGACCAAAAGGGTGTATGAAATGTGGAATTGTGGATGAAGATGGGATGAAGATATAACGCACATTTTCATATCATATTTCCCATGCTTCAATTGTCGTCTTCCACTTGTCTTGGTCCTAATTTATTATTTTTCTCTTAACTAGGTCATGGCCCTAACTGAACCCACCAAAGGTAGTTGATTGATACACGTGCACGTTTATGTTCTACGGTTTCCAAGTACTAGTAAATGATCAGATGACTCACATCACATTTGATGCAGTCAACTTTTTTGATAACCGTAAATAAATTAAAATCCCTGGATGAATTTTTCTTGATAATTCTAAATTTGAGTTTCAAATCCAATTTGAAGAGGTCGAAATATAACTAATATAATTTTTCCTGTGAAAAATATTTGTTCCGATCCTTTTTTGGTTGTTGCATTTGTTTGTTTATTTTTTAAAAAAAACAATGTTAAAGGTCACGATAAAAATTTGTGAAAACACTCATGTGTTACTATTCAACAACTCGGTCTCCTTTTAGACTTTATAAGATAAGATGTTAACACATCAATCGTGGGTGGTTTTCGAGAAACAATTTCGCTGAAAATAGCAGTGCTCTTTTTTTAAGATATTGAAATATTTCTTAAAATTTGAAAGTTATATAATAGAGGTGATTGGTGAGGTATTGGGGTTTGGATCCCCTCCTTCCCACTTGCCCTACATCTCCCTCAATCTTCTCTATCTCTCCCTTAATTTCAGTCTCTCTCATCATTATTTATAATTTTTTTAATCACATTCTCTCTCCTCACCCTCTTATATTTTGTGATGGAAAGGAATGATGGAAGGAGATGATCCAAACACGAGGTATTGCCGTTTTGGTTGGAGATGAGATGGAAGCTGCAGAGGGCGTCAAGGTATGTGCGTTTGGAGTGGGAGTTTGTTCACCAGTGAAGAAATGGGAGAACGAATAGAGAGAAAAATTGCGACATCTCATTAGTTGTTGCCTGTTTTAATGAGTTGTCACTTTATTTTTTTGAGAGAGAAAGAGATAGAGAGATAGACAATAGGTTTAAATATCTTGGTGGAAGGGTATTGAATTTCTCAAGATATGCCTAGGGTTGGTTTAGAAGTAAAACCTAAAGGTTTACCATTAGGTAAAGCTTTCTACCAACCATCCCGCACCCTGAGAGAAATAATCACTCGGTAGCTCGACTCGACAAAGAGTACTTACAACACAAGGGAGTGAAGAAATTCACCCACAATAGTAAGAAATTATTTGCACTGATATTTGTACTTCATCGTAAAAGGAAATGTTCGACATTATTGAAATTAGGGTTAAATATATTTTTAGTCCTATAAAAATTTTCAATTTTATTTTTAGAGTTTTTGGTGTTTTAAAAACTCATATTTAATTAATTCCTTATTAAAAATTTTCAAGTTTTTGTGAAGGAGATGTTTATAATGTTCTTAACATGTATGCAAAATATCATTGAAAAAATTGAAGGGTATATATGAGTTGACATTTTATAGGGACTAAAATTGCCGATGAAAAATATTGTGGGAACTAAAAGTCGGCGATAAATTTTATAGGGACTAAAACTAAAATTGTAAAATTTTATAGGGACTAAAAATATATTTAATCCTTGAAATTAATTATGACAGAAACTCATATAAAATATTTTGAGATATAAATCATACTAATTATCAGAATTAACACATAAAAAATGATCGCAACAATTTATGATGAAACATGATATAATATAGAGTTGGATAGAGATATATATTTTTTTGCTAAGTGAGCTGGATACAGAGATATGATAAAGTCGAGACAAAATAAACACAGTTCTATCATGAGTGCAATGTGCAATTTTTATAATTATAATTTTAGGGTGATAGGATGATGCCCCAATACAAGCCAAGACATCCCGAATACAAATCTTATCATGCTCCATGAACCGTACCGGGAGGGTCCTTGGTGAGGTCGATCAGGTATCAGGTCGTCAATTCAATGGTGAAGTCAGAAGCGGAGCCCAGGACGGGTTGTACCAGCAAAGACACTCTGATGCCCAAGTCAGGGAGTAGAAGTCAAAGTGAGGTATGAAATGATGGGAAAAAGTGTACCTGTTAGTGGGGGTTGACCCATATTTATAGAGGTAGGCGACGCTGACCTGCCGTTGGATTAAGTGAGTTGATCTGAGCCGTTGAGATCAGTCTCAGTGCATTTCGTGCAGTGGCTTAAGCGGAGCGCAGGTCGTGGGCCGGTCTTGGTCCAGTAAGAGGATTGGGCCATCGGCCTAGTTCGGAAGACTCCACAAGACCATATGGATCGACAAAACTGAGTAAACATGTGGTCAACCAGATTTCCAAGCAAAGATTAATTACCGATAAAGCCAATCGATACTACACACTAATAACACGGTAAAAAAATACATGAATATATTTAAATAAGTATAACTACAAGGACAATTTTCAATAAAGAAAATAAAAGAATGCACGAGCAATATTTGAAGATGAGGTAAGAAAAAGGAATCGATCACAAAGTTGCTAATGGGCCGACAGTTAGTTGCTATTCAATCTTCACAGTCGTGTGGTGTCCTCTGAAGCATGGGCACTTCAAAATCGGAGTCGTGCCCGTACCGGGTACGTTCCCGGTACCGATACTCATCGGGTATTTGTGGGTGCATACCAGTTTATATTTATGTTTCGATATATAAATATTTGTTTATTGTATAGTAAAAAATTAGATTTTTCATTCATTTATTGCAACCTGCTCACAAAAAAAGTGTACAAAAACAAAACTGCCCATACGAACTAGTCATGGGATTGTTGACCAAAATCAAAAGAACCAGTCATGGGAAAATAATGTATAATATATAATATAAATTAGCAAACAAATATAAATTTTACTAAAATGCACCTGGTAATTTTCATGGGGTTGGTCCAGTAGATCATAACATGATTTGTATCCGAACCAAAAAGAATAATGCACCCATTTAACTATAAGGTGTGTTCGAGAGTTTAGAGGAGAGAATAGAGCTTAAAACTAATTGTAATATTTAGGCTAAATTGCATTTTTTGTCTTTTATCTTTGATCAAAGTTTCAACATGGTCTTTTATCTTTTTCTTTAATCCCAATTTGGTCATTTATCTTTCAAATATGTGTTCGAATGGTCATTTTCTAAGATTTTCGTCCACTGTGCTGATGTGGCGTCTTAGGTGTCACAACTGACTGGGGTATCATCAAATTACGTGGCAGTTTATTTTTTTAATCAAAAGCACATAAAAATGAACACTATGAATGTCTTCAAGAACACCAAGAACACTTCAATTTCATGTTTTTTGAATAACTTATGCAATACATGACCAAATTAAATGAAATTGGACTCTAACTTGCAAAAAAAATTGCAATAAATTCAATGGAACCAAAATTAAGCATAGAAAAGTGCTTATTCGCAAACGAGGTTCTGGGCAGAATTGAGCTAGAAGGTTGAAGATGGAGATTCTTCAACCTTGAAGGGCGTACAATGACAACTTAGTCAAAACAACACCAAATTGAACGAAATTGAACAATGAATAAATATAGGATAATAGATTTGTCAAAAAGTGCTTACAACTTAAACGCAACACGGTTTTAGAAGTAAATCGCGAGATCGTGTTTTGACTCTATAGTGCTTAAATCTCAATCAAGTTTCACTCAAATTGTTGCAATAGATCCAAAATGAGTGCAGAAACAATACTCAATCAAGCAATCACACGAAAACGCAACAAAAAGCAAAAACGATGTGAAAAACAAAAACACGATTTTGGTTCCAAAAGTGATTTTGTGCATAAACACTTTTCTGAGTTTAATTTTGGTTCCATTGATTTCCTTGCGAAATTTTACTCAACTTAGAGTCCAATATGATTTAATTTGGTCACATATTGGATAAGTTATTCAAGAAACAAAAAATTAAAATGTTATTTGTGTTCTTAAAGACATTCATATCATTCTTCATTTTTCTGTGATTATGTTATATAAAAATGAAACACGGTGTAATTTAAAAGTGTTCTTGGTGTTGATGTGCTGTGCCACCTAAGACACCACGTCAATATAGTGGATGAAACTTTTAAAAAAAATCACTTTGACACATATTTAAAAGATAAAAAAACAAAGTAGGAAAAAAATAATATAAATAACCAAAGAGAGGTTTAGGAGATAATTTTTCTCAACATTACTACTCAATTAGTAATTTCCTTCCTTAATCTTTAAAGAGCCAAAAGGTCTATTTACAAATGAATTGGTATAAATTAACACACCAACCGACTATAAGTGAGTACGACGTGTGTTTTGCCAACATTACATTATTTCGAGTGGAATTGAGCATGTCTTAAGCAATGTATTAAGTTTGAGCCTTCTAAATGAAAAAAACGTGACTGAAAGGGAAAACTCCGGTAAAGATAATCGACCAGATTTTTTGACAAGACTAGTCATCGACAAAATCAATAAATACTTTACACCAATAATATGTTTAAAGAAACAGTATTACTTGTATTTCTACAATTTGGTTAAGGCTTAAATATATGATAAGCCCCTGCAAATATGACCAAAATCCATATAAGTCCCTGCAAACTTTTTTTTTAAAATAACCCTTGTAAATACACACCGTTTGTAGTTAAGCCCCTACTGTTAGTTTTTGTTAACAGAGTTAACTCTAATCTGACGTGGATGACACCTGTGCTTATTACGTGGCAGCAGATTACACGTGTCAACCTAAGTCTTCTTCTTTCTCTGTTCACTCTGTAATGGCTCGGTACTCTCACTCCCAACTCTGAAATCTCACTGTCAACTCTCACATTTCATCTAATCATGTACTGGAGAAGCTCTATCTAGGGTTTCTGAGAAACCAGAATCCAGAAGAAGGAAGCACTGAGGAAGACGGACGAAGCATTGATGAAGACGAAGGGAGCATTGATGAAGAAGAAGGAATGAAGCTTTGACGTAGAAGCTCGTGACGAAGAGTATAGAAGCTCGCGAAGACGAAGAAGGTGAGATTTCTTCTGCAGTACAGAGGTTTGGACATGGGCTCACTTCTTTTTTGTACTTTGAGTTGAATACAGAAATGTTTTGGGTACAGAACACCACGTGGGTAGGTAGGGAACGAATATTGAATGTGTTGTGTGTAGTGTTGTCATTTACTAGGGAATCTTTACTGGTTTTGAATGTGTTGGGTGTAGTGTTGTAATTGTTTAGGGGCCTCTTTACAGCTTTTGAATGGGTTGAGTGTATTGATGTGTTAATGTCTTTTTTGAGGTCTCTAATTTAGGTTGAAATGTCCTATTTAGCCCTAATCCCTAATTCTGAATTGTACCCTTATGTTGTGTTATACAGTGATATCTATTGCTGTCGTTTTTCACCATGGGGGAAAGTTTGTTAAACATGAGGTGCTTAAATATGAAGGGGGCGGTGAGGCATCTCTGGTAGGTTAAGATGTGGATAAATGGAGTTACTTTGAAGCTGTTCGTCTTGTGAAGGAATTAGGATACGAAATTGGTAGTTATAGGCTATGGTGGAAAATTGGCCAAGATGTGCTGTTTAGGAGGTTTTTGTGTGATGATGATGCATTAGAAATAGCTGAGAATGCATTGAAGTTGGGAGTTCATGCTCATATCTACTTTGAGCACTTTGAACAAGCTGGCCATTCATATGGATCAACTGCAGCAAATGAGATAGACAGTAATGGGGAAGACAGTGAGGATGATGTTAGGGATATTCATATGGATGACAGTGAGGAAGAGAGAACAATGGGCAAAGATGATGGGTTTGGAGATGAAGAGGAAGAGAGAACAATTGGCAAAGATGATGGGTTTGGAGATGAAGAGGAAGCTCATACACCACCTAGAGCCCCATCACCATCAATGAATGTCTCCGGTGGATCAAGAGTTGTCATAAATGGTACTCCCTATAAAGTAAAGTTACGGGCAAACAGAACACCAACTAAAAGAAGTGGTGCGAGTTCTAGTGCTCAAGTTGAGAACGTGGGTGAGCTAGATGATGATTACATGAGTGAGGAGTTGCACAGTAGTGGTCCAGATGAAGAAGAGAAGGAGAATGGTCCAACATATGACAGGTTTACACTACAAGAAAAGCTGGACTTTGCGGCGGGCTAAATCCGCCGCAAAAGCCAAATTTGCGGCGGATATTTGGACTTTGCGGCGGAAGTTTTTCGCCGGTAGCCAGCTCGAAGCAAACGCGTTGCGGCGGATTATCCGCCTCAAGTTTGCGGCGGATTTAGTGGCGCTGCAAAATCCACCGCAAATTTGCGGCGGATAATCCGCCGGAAAAGGGGACAAATTTTTTACGCAATATATCCGCCGGAAAGTACCCAATATCCGCCGCAAATTATCCGCCGCAAAGTACCCGTTATCCGCCGCAAACGACACAAATCCGCCGCAAAGTACCATTTTTTTTAAAAAAAAAATTATTATTATTTTTAAAAAATAAATTTTATTTTTTAAAAAAAATCGTTTTAATTAAAAATATATATTATTTTATTAATTTTTTTAATTATTGATAAAAAAATAAAATCCAATAACTAATTAATTTTTAATTTAAAAAAAATAAAAATTGGGAAAAGCAGTAAAAATATCCATACAATTAATAAAATATCCAGACAATTAATAAAATATCCAGACAAATAAATAAAATAATCTAAAGCTACTGGGGTGCCTGCCGGTCAATGTCATCAACATTATTATAATATGTATCATCTTGAAGTAAAGCACTGAGCGATGACATTTGGACATTAAGATCAATGTCCAGCGGGGGTGACCGCTGCTGGGGGTACTGCTGGTTTGGCTGGATCAGGGGTGACTGATGTTGGGGCTGCTGGTATGGCTGGCGGGGTGACTGATGTTGCTGCTGGTATGGCTGGAATGGCGGCGCATACTGCGGTGTATACTGCGGGGGATATTGGGATGCATACGGCGGGGGATACTGGGGTGCATACTGCTGCTGGTAGTAATGCTGCTGTGGCGGCGACGGGTAGGATGCTGATGAGGATGGCCTCGAGTGCTGAGACACCATCTGATCCTGCAAGAACTTAAAGCGCTCCTCCATGCGCTCCTCAGCTACCCTAGCCTGCTCCCGAATTGCCTGAATTTCCCGATCACTTCGATCCCGAATCGCCTGAATTTCCCGATCGCTTTGCTGCTGCCGCTCGGCAATCTGACGCCGAGCCTCGCTCAGTTGCTGCGTCAATTGCCTAACCTCATTCAACTCACCAGCATTGGGAACATAATTGCGACCAGCCGAGGATCCAGAATGTGAATCTGATAGACTCGGAATAATGCTTGTTCGAAAAGCAGCCGGTCCAATACCACCTGATCCTACCAGACGATTAGTCTTTTGGGGACCAACTGCTCTCTCCCAAACATCACGAGCTACTCTAGCCTCCTCCACTGGATCGACAGCTGCCCCACTGCCCTGTTGTGACTGATGGTACTCAGCCATCCCACCCTCGAAGCTCTCCTGAAAAAATAACCCAACAAATAAATAACTAATTATTAATATAAATAATAAACATTAATTAATATATATAATTGTAAAAGTAGTTTTACCTGAATACGCCTCGCCCGATCTGTAACGTACTCACCAGTCTCCTCCACCATATGCATGTGGCAATGCAACTCAGGCAAAGTGATTGGCCTTTGTTCCCTCTCCACCTATATATATATACATAAATATATATATTATTAATTAAATACACATATTGAAAATGACTAGTTAATTATTATAAATAATTAATTAATTAATCAAGTAATAAATTAAGTAATAAATTTACCAAACGTATGTAATGCGTTGCAGTATTAACACTCCCCCCCGTGTGTGTGCAGCCACCTTTTTCAGAAGCACGGTTCTTCTTGGCTTTCTCACAATAATTCTTAAATCCTTCATCTTTCTCCCAATACTCATTAAACTCAGCCCAAGTTGAGTCTCCCATATAAGATGGCTTCGTACCCGTATTGCGCGCCCTCCGCATCAATTCAGAATAGCGATGAGAACATCTCTTATGGAACACTCTCTCAACTGCGGCTTGCTCCCCTGGATACCGTGTACATTTTTCCTATTTAAGAAATTTACAATAATGTTGTTAATTATAAGGCAATAATTAATTAATTAATCAAGTCAATATAAAAGATATATAATACACCAAATTAATTATTTCGTAGAATCGAATTAACTTACCAAAAATGATCTTAACATCTTCTTATTTGCATCCTTATCTTTTCTAACTTCCGTCCAGTTCTTCCAGCTCTTGGTAAAATTCTCCTTGATTGTTTTTGTGATGGCGGTAGCTGAAGCCTTCGAAGGAATAAAACTGCATTAAAAAAAGATGAATTTTGTTACACCAAATATAAGTTATATATATATAAATGGCAACAAAAATATAAATTAATAAATAATAATATAGATATATATATATATATATATATATATATATATATATATATAGACTTACGAATCGCCAACAATCTGCACTATGATACGCCCATCAGGTGTAACCCTAATCACCTCAGTCCCATTAATGAATGTGCGTACCCCATCCGCATCAACATGTGTCGGGGATAAGCCCTCAGTACCAACAGGAATCGATGGGCCCCCTGCAGTACTAGCACCATCCTCAGACACAGGTGGTGGCAAATATCCGCCAGTAGTAACAACAACACGCGTAGGCTGAACACGGCGCCCTAGGCGAGTAGATGTCTTCCGCCTGCTAGTGCTGGCGGCATCGGGAGGTGGAGGAGGAACATATGCGCCGTCATGATCGGATCCCGAGTCATCATGAGATGCCATATCTGTATAGATCTAGCTAAACATATACATTTAAACAAAACAAACATATACTAAACAAGGTTAACATATATAAACATATAGAAAACTCATGCATTAAAATAAATAATTTGAATCCCATTCATTCTCAAACAAATAACATCCTTCATTAAAAATAACATCTTCATTAAAATTAAATAGAATTGTTGAAACATAAATTACATTCATTCTAATTTGAATCCCATTCATTCTCAAAATCATCATCATCGGAGGAGTGAATTCTTGATACACCAATGTGGTCTGTTGCATCATCACCATCAGCATCTTCGTCATCAACAACTTCATCGCCGGTGTTTGGCTCATCACATAAACGAACAATGGGTTCAACTTGAATCACTTCATTTACATTAGACATCTCTTCCATTTGATATGGCATAATATCTTCCACTGTGTCATCATTTGTCTGATCAATGCGACCTATTGGTTTTGTTTTAATTGCGACACACCAACCACGCCTATCAGTCCGCATTGATGGATAAGGGACATAATAGACTTGTCTCACATTTTGTGCAATGAAGAACGGATCATACGATCGATATCTACCATTCATTTTAATGTCCACTGTATTTGACTTTGGATTCACCTTTGTTCCTCGAGCAGACGGACCAAACCAATTACAATAAAAAACCACTACCTTTGGACTAAAATCTAGATGGGGGTACTGAAGTTCATATATGTGTTGAACCACACCATAAAAATCATCTTCACCTCCTCCAGTGACCCCCTTCATGCACACTCCACTATTGACTGTCTCTCTGCCCTGTGTCCATTCATTGGTGTGAAATTTGTATCCATTGACAAAGTATGTGTGCCATTCTTTAACACATCTTCGAGGACTGTCTGATATGTTCCTCAAGTGTTGGTTGGTAGGATTTGGCGGGAGGGAATACACATATTGACTAAACCACATTGGAAAATGCGCATGAATATGAGCAGAAGATTGGTCTTCACGTACTGCCTCTGCTGACAAGAACTCCCTAAAAAGAAATAATTTAATTGTTACACTTGTCTACTATATTAACTAATTAAGATCGATTGTTAATGTTGAGGAACATATTCAATAAATGGTTGCACCTCAGTACAGTTTATCAACACATGAACATGTGCTGAACTTAACTCTTCATCTGTTAGCTAGTGAGTTGACTCCTTCCCAGATGGACGACCGGGTAGACAAAAGACAGACAAAGCCAAAGGATGTCGCCATTCAGTATCCACTTCATTTCGACTGCTTCCAGGAGCAAACTGATTCTTGAAATAATGAGAACAAAAATGTGTTGTTTCACGGTGTAGGTAAGAAGAACATATCGATCCTTCAACTCTAGCTTTGTTTTTCACCGATCTTTTTGAATCACCCATGAACCTAGAGAATATGATATTAATATAATAGTCATATATTTCAATTTAAACTTGTTTCTTATATTATAATTAAAAATTAGCTGACCTTTCAAACGGATACATCCATCTGTATTGGACAGGTCCGCCAAGTTTAGCTTCATATGCGATATGCACCGGTAGATGCTCCATAGAATCAAAGAAACCAAGTGGAAACACTCTCTCCAACTTGCATAAGATAAGTGGGATGTCTTGTTACATTTTTGAAAGATCATCAGCTTTTAGCGTTGCAGAACACAAATTCTTAAAGTATTGACTTATTTCAATGAGCGGATTCAAAACGTGTGTTGGCAACGAACTAAAAGCGATAGGAAGTAAGCACTCCATGAATACGTGACAATCATGACTCTTCATCCCATGCAACCTCCCATTATCCACATCCGCACATCTAGATAAATTGGAAGAATAACCGTCTGGCATTTTCAACTCTTTTATCCACTGATAAACTGCTTTCGCTTGTTCGGTAGATAAAGTATAATTGGCTTTGGGTTTCAAAATCCTAGTACCTTGCTCAACCAACAACAAATCATTTCGTCTACAGAAATGATCTATATCCTTCCTAGCTTTCTCATTGTCTTTCGTTTTGCCTTTCACGTTCATGACAGTGTTAAATATGTTGTCAAAAAAATTCTTCTCTATATGCATGACATCGAGATTGTGTCTCAATAGATTATCTTTCCAATAGGGAAGTTCCCAAAAAATACTTTTTTTGTCCAATTGTGCCATTGTCCATAGCCATCTGGACGAGAAACAACACCGGCTACGACTTCCACAGGAGGGATATCCCTAACATTATTCCAAACTTCCTCTGGTGTCAACTGACGAGGAGGTCCAGCTGTTTCAACATTTCCCTTGATGAACACATATTTCTGCTTTCTAAATGGGTGATCCATAGGTAAGAACCTACGGTGCGAGTCAAACCATGAAACTTTTCCTCCGTATTTAAGACTAAAAGCCTTTGTGTCAACCATGCAAATCGGACACACCATCTTACCATGTGTCCCCCATCCAGACAACATTCCATAGGCAGGGAAGTCATTTATAGTCCACATCAAAGCCGCCCTCATCACAAAATTTTGTTTGCGTGCCACATCATAAGTTAAAACACCATTCCACAACCTTTTTAGGTCATCAATCAAAGGTTGCAAATAGATGTCAATACCAGCTGTTGGATTACTTGGCCCTGGAATAATAGAATTTAAAAACATGTATGGTTTGGACATACACATTTCTGGAGGAATGTTGTATGGGGTAACAATAACTGGCCAACATGAATACGGTGTTGCCGAGGCTTGAATATATGGTGTGAAACCATCAGAGCACAAACCAAGCCGAACATTGCGTGGATCACTGGCAAAATCTGGATGAACACGATCAAAATGCTTCCAAGCTTCACCATCAGATGAGTGACGTAATTCACCAGAATTATTTCTATTTTGATGGTGCCATGTCATTTTACCTGCGGTCTCCATTGAAGTAAACATCCTCTGTAGCCTTGGAATAAGAGGCAGATAGAACATTGATTTTCGTGGAACCGGTTTCCCTCTGCTCATCCCTGATCTACTGACACGATAGCGTGGTTGTCCACACAACTTGCATTCCGACAACTCTCCATCATTTATGCCAAACTCATTGTTATAATAGAGCATGCAACCAGACACACAACAATCAATCCTTTTAGATTTTAAGCCAAGCTTCGATACCACTCTTTTAGCTTCATAATAACTTTGCGGTAAACTCCCTCTATTAATGGGGGTTGCATCCAACATCATTTTGGTCATATATTCCATGCACAACTCAGCAACATTAAATTGAGACTTAAGACCCAACAACCGAACACACATTGATAATTTTGAGTCTGTAGATCCTTCAAATATGGGTTTATTTGTCTCACTCAAATACATGTAAAACCTTTGAGCTTCCTCATTTGGAACTTCGTCAGCATCTGGTTCTTCAAAATCCAAATTTACTCCAACAGCGTCAGATATCATTCCCTGATAAACATCTAACGGTTGTATTCCCCATCCTTCAGATGTCGTAGTCACTGGATAACTACTTGATGTGTGATCTACTACTTCAACCGGAACATTAACCGCAGGAACTGCAGCTACCCCTGGCGCTCCTTCCCCGTGACGACTCCATGTCCAATAATTTGGCCTAAACCCATTATTGTACAAATGAAGTCTAACTTCATGTTCATTTTTTATAGCTCGAAATGAACATTTCAAGCACGGACATCTAATACCGCCTTGTCGCCCAAATTCTTCATGATCAATGTACTTAGCACAAAAAATAAACTCTTCTACTCCTTCTACAAAACGTCGTTTTACACCAGTTCTTCCAGGATACAATCGATCATACATCCAACTACGATCCATTTTCAAGAACTATACGTATACTACACTACAATATAAATAAAATAAACTATCAATTACTTCATATTTTGATATATATATTTATATATTACTAATTTTATTTTGATATTTCAATAAACTACCAATTAATTACAAGCAACAGAATGCATTTTTTAATAATGTTATATACAAATAATTTAAACATTATAAATAATAATTCCAAATTTAATTTTAAATTTCAATTTTTATAAGACAATATATGTTAATAAAATTTATAAGTGAACTTAATAAATAAGTTTTTTCAATATAAATTAATTTGTATTATTATTGCAAACAAAATACTAAACAAAATTTTACTAAAAATAGTGAAGTAAGTAATATTTTATTAATTTCTTTAACAACTAACCGTAGTGAAGAGAAGGCTCTGGCTTGAAGCTTATCCTGAACTCAAGCAGAGACGAAAAAGCAGAGTGGAAAAAGGAGGAACCCAAACAATACCTAAACAAAAAAAACAACACAATTAGTAACAAATTCATATTATTATAAAATAATTTAAAAACGAATATTAAAAAAAAATATTAAAAACTAAAACTATTAACTAATATCAAAAACATACATTGAAGAAATTTCCCAATAAGAGCAGAAGACAATTCGTAGGGAGGAAGCGCTACACTTCAAAAACAGATTTAGTAGAGAAGGAGAGAATTTGGGAGAGAGTAAAAGAGAAATTTTAAGAAGAGAATGGGAGGATTGTTAGAAGTGTGAAGAATGAGAAGTGGGGAATGGATATATATAGAAAAACGCAGCCCAACGGTCAAAAGGGATTTGCGGCGGATTCTGGAGGTTTGCGGCGGATTTTGAAATTCAATATCCGCGGGTTTTTTTTTTTCGGTGCTTTGCGGCAGATTTTGAAATTTAAAATCCGCGGGTTTTTTATTTACGGAGCTTTGCGGCGGATTCGTGGTACTTTGCGGCGGATATTCAAATTAAAATATCGCGCCTTTTTTTTAAAAAACACCAAATAATCCGCCGCAAAAGCTATAATCCGCCGCAAAGTTCCGCCGCAAATGCTCAACATCCGCCGCAAATAACACAAATCCGCCGCAAAGTACCATTTTTTTCTTTTAAAAAAAAATTATTATTTTTTTTTAAAAATTATTATTTTTTTTTAAAAATTATTATTATTTTTAAAAAATAAATTTTATTTTTTAAAAAAAATCGTTTTAATTAAAAATATATATTATTTTATTAATTTTTTTAATTATTGATAAAAAAATAAAATCCAATAACTTATTAATTTTTAATTTAAAAAAATAAAAATTGGGAAAAGCAGTAAAATATTATCACCAAAAAAATATCCATACAATTAATAAAATATTTTAAACAACAAAAATAAAATAATCTAAAGCAATAAAAATTGGGAAAAACAGTAAAATATATATTTAATGTCTGCTACCCCTAAACGGAGACCTACGCCATTATCTTGATATGACACTCTCTTGAGCATTGTCGGCAGTAGCTCCATTACAGTGGCGTATGTCTCCATTTCTTTGTAAAGAAATTTCCACATTGTCGTGAACACCCATTCATCTTTTTCGTTAAAAGTAACTCATTTATCAGCAAAAAGCTCCTCCTCATTATTTCACCACAAGTGACATATACGTTAATCAAACGCGCGGTATCATCCTTCAACTTAACAGCCCGTCCTTGCAGTTCCTCAAACTTTCTATTTAGAGATTCAACCATATTTTCAAAATAGAAAGTTTCACAAGAAACCATCTTTTGAAAAGATGATTGAATCTCTAAATAGAAAGTTTGAGGAACTGCAAGGACGGGTTGTTAAGTTGGAGAATGATACCGAGCGTTTGATGAGCGTATATGTCTCTTGTGGTGAAAATAATGAGGATGAACTTTATGCTGATAAAGGGGTTACTTTTAACGAAAAAGATGAAGGGGTCTTCATGACAATGTGGAAATTGTTTTACAAAAAAATGGAGACGTACGCCACTCTATTGGAACCCCGCTGCCGACAATGCTCAAGAGAGTGCCGTATTAAGAGATCGAGTGCCGTATCAAGAGAATGAGAGTATTGGTAGAGGTGTGAAAAAAGAAGAAGGGGAGAAGGGGTTTATATAGGAGAAACGAAGTCAAACGGTCAAAAGGCAAGATCCGCCGGAAACGGCAGTTACCGGCAGATTTAAGGGATTTGCGGCGGACTTAAGGGATTTGCGGCGGACGGAGGTGCATTTGCGGCGGTTAATTAAAATCTCGTAAAAAAATTTTTTTTGTGAACCCAAATCCGCCGCAAGAACCGTTAAATCCGCCGCAAGAACCGTTAAATCCGCCGCAAAATTCAAGACGAATTTTAATCCGCCGCAACGGTCAATTATTCCGCCGGTAACTTTGAGGCGGATAAAATCCGCCGGAAATACGTAGATTCCACCGGTAACTTTGCGGCGGATCCATATCCGCCGGAAACTCCTGGCCGGAAAAACCAATAATTCTTGTAGTGTTAGGGTTGAAGAGCTTGACAAAAATTACAAGTTTAAGGTTGGTTTAGAATTTGGTAGTCTTAATGAGTTTAGGGAGGCAATTAGAGAGTGTTCAATATTAAATAGGAGAGAAATAGTTTTTGTAAAAAACTGCACAAAAAGGGTGAGGGTTGAATGTAAGGTCAAATGTGGATTTACAGCCCTTATAAGTAAGGTGGGGTACAAGCAAACTTTTAGAATGAAAACTTGGAGGGGGACCCACACATGTGGTAGGGTATTAAATAATTGCAATGCTATGGCAAAGTGGGTTACGAAATCAGTAACTAAAAGACTAAAAACTACTGACAGTGTGAAGATCAAATAGATAATGGCTGATATTAGGTTAAATTACAAGGCTGTGATTACATTTGGTAGAGCTTGGAGAGCAAAGAAAATGGCACAACAAATAGTTGAAGGTGATGCAACCAAGCAATATTGTTTGTTATGGAGGTATGCAGCAGAGTTGAAGAGGGTAAATCCTGGAAACACTTGCAAGATCTCAGTGGTTAGACCAACCCCAAAACATGGGACAAGGTTTGGATCTTTTTACTTTTGCTTTGATGGGTGTAATAAGGGGTTCCTGAAGGGTTGTAGACCATTCATTTGTGTTGATGGGTGTCACCTCAAGACCAAATACGGTGGACAGCTTTTGGTGGCTGTTGGAAGAGATCCAAATGATGAATATTTCCCACTAGCTTTTGGGGTTATTGAAATTGAAACAAAAGAGTCTTGGAAATGGTTTCTAACCTTGTTGTTGGAGGACATTGGTCAAGATAGGAGATGGATCTTTATTTCAGACCAACAAAGGGTAATACTTTTGCTTTAATATGTTTATTTTACAAGTTTAGTTTTTGTGGATCTTTAACACTTGTTTTATGTGTAGGGTTTGATACAAACGTTTGAGGAGATGAGTTTGGAGCAAAGATTATGTGTGATGCACTTGTATGCAAACTGCAAGAAGAAGTTTGGTGGGGGAACTATCATCAGGGACCTTATGATGGGAGGCATCAAAGGCCACTTACTACCAAGCATGGGAGGAAAAGATGAATGAGCTGAAGAAAATTGATGTTAAGTGTTGGGAGTGGCTCATGGGTGTTCCTACGAAATTCTGGTGTAAGCATGCCTTTTCTGTTTACCCTAAGTGTGATATAGTTATGAATAACTTGGCAGAGGCTTTCAATAGTACAATATTAACTGCTAGAGATAAAGTTACAGATATGGGCACATAAAGTGATGCCTAAGCCTAGGAAGAGGTTGGATAAGGAAGTTGAGGGTAGTAGAAATTGGTTGGCTACATGGTCTGAGGGTTTGCAGTTTCAGGTTGTACACGCATTTGGTGCTAGGGCATTTATTGTTGACTTAGGAAAATTTACATGCACTTGTATTTTTTGGCAGTTAGTTGGTATACCAAGTAGACATGCATGTGCTGCCATTTCATATAGAGAACAAAGGCCTAAGGATTATGTGGATTTATGTTATACTAGATATAGCTATGAACTTGCATATGGTCAGGGTATAAGTGCTATAAATGGGCAAGATATGTGGCCTGTTGTTGAAGTGGAGGATTTGTTGCCACCACTGTACAAGAAAGGCCCTGGTAGGCCTCGTAAACTGAGGAGGAGGCAACCTGATGAGCCACAACCATCTCATGGTGACAAGCTAAAGAAGATTGGAACTAAATATAGATGCACAAAGTGTGACAAATTTGGTCACAATAGCAGAGGATGCAAAAGTACAGAGATCAATCCAGATGCACAAAAAAGGAAGGTAATTAATTAGACATACACATTTTTTTACATGCTTAATGATGATGAAAACTATGTGATGTATTAAAATTTTGCATTTTTCCATGTAGAGAAAACCAAGAAAATGATCAAATGCACAAGAGGAATCAAATGCACAACAGGGTTCACATGCACAAGAGGAATCAAATGTGTCTGCAACTGCTACTGGAACTGTAATTGAAGCTACTGTCACTAATTCTGCAAATGCTACTGTAACTGTCCCTATAAGAATTGAGAAACTTCCAATTTCAACAAAAAGGAAAAATCCTGATGCACAAGTTCAACCAAATGCTGCTTTATCAGTCAACAAGACTAGGTCTCAACAAGACTGATGCTGCTGCTATGACAAATCCTGATGCTGCTGCTATGACAAATTCTGATGCACCAAGGAAAAAAACCCTAGGTCTCAACAAGACTAGATTTAGTACAAGGATAAAGAGGAGTGTTCTACCTTATACTGGTCCTGGTTCTGACACAAACAAACCACTGGTAGTTGAAGATGATGAAGGAAGCAACAACCATGGGGGATTAACACAAGAGAATGTGGAGTGAAGAATGAAGGAAACAACTTTATGTATTTTGCTAATTATGAGTTTATGTATTTAGGAAGTGATTTATTTTGTTAATTAACTCAAGCCTATGTACTTAGGAAGTGATGTATTTAAAACTGAATGTATGGTGTGTACTTGGTAAAATACCTTGGTCTGTACTTGTTTTGGAACATGTTGAACTTGTTTTTAATGAATCAAAGTTTGTTATTATATGTTCAATTCTTGCTCTGTCTCATTTATGAATCAAAACATGAAATGCTGACATACTGATATGCTACAAACAGACCAATACTGATATGCTACAAACAGACCCAATACTGATATATTGATATACATGAAACAGAATTGAGTTAACTTTAAAAACTTCATTGATAATTCAAGTAGAGTTTACATAGATCAGTCGCACTAAAACCTTACAATACTGATATACTGATATGCTACAAACAGACCCAATCCTTACATCCAATGCTGATATACTGATATACCCTAAACACTAGTTTTTAACCAAATCAAATTTCTGAAATGCTATAAACATAATGAGTAAAACTAGTATTCCTTGCATCCAACTCTTATTCTTCCTCTCATCTAACAACTTGAGCTTCAGCCTTGCAATTTTCTTTGACTCCCAATCCTTGAAAATTTCACCATATTTGCATTGACAGATTGTTTGTTTTGCAGCTTCAGCCTTAGCTTCATTTCTTTTTGAAACTGAAAGCATGTTCAGTGTCTCAACATCTAGTTCATCGTCCCAGATAAACAAGTTGCAGCTTACTCCCTTCTGCACATAAACCAAAATAGAAGAAATAGAAGAATTATTGTTAAAACAAACCCTAAACCAAAATAGCAAAGAGAATATAAGAATTAAAATCAAACATCTAACATACCCCCCAGTTAATACACCTCCAAAATCTTCTTCCAGGGTTTTCAGAAGTGTTGGATATCCAAAAACGCATAGCCACCCCACATCCACATACATGGAGTAAGCCTTGCCTTGATGCAGCATTCGAAGAGACACTGCTTCTTGCCATTGGAGAGATCGAAAGAGGAACAGAGATGAGGAAGAAGAGGAACAAAGAAGATGAGCGACGAAGAGGGAAGAATAGGCGTGTTACAGAGATGAAGAAGAAGAGGAAGAAGATGAGCGTGTGTGTGATGATGATATAAGCCTTACTGCCACGTAATAAGCACAGGTGTCATCCACGTAAGATTAGAGTTAACTCTGTTAACAAAAACTAACAGTAGAGACTTAACTACAAACGGTGTGTATTTACAAAGGTTATTTTAAAAATTTTTTTTTACAGGGGCTTATATGAATTTTGGCCATATTTACAGGAGCTTATCATATATTTAATCATTTTGTTAATTATTAATTTGATTTGATTCGATCTACAAATTTCTAAAAAAAAAATTCAATAGACAAATTTAGTTAGAAAAGAAAAGAAAAGTAGAAAAAAGAAATTTCCACCCAAAAAAAAGAAAGAAAGAAAACAAACAAACCAAACCAAACCATGGTTAAGTTGCGGGAGTGGTGTTAAATGCGCCCTCTCTACCCGTAACACATCACATTTTGCACAGCGCTGCCCGTCCACAGCACGACAATGCCATTTCCCAATAAAAACAGTGCAACTTTCCCGCGACCGTCAAGACACACGCCGTTACATGCTCCGTCCAATCTTTAATCGACGTGTTCTAACGCCGTTTATTACTGCCCCCGCGTTTCCAAGGAGCCGCCTTTTACTTTATGGCATTGTTTGCGTTTCCCTAGCATGAAAAGAGGTTCACCGCATGTAGCCAGTCGAAAGTTCAGCTAAACCGGTAAACACCGGTTGCTTAGACCAGTTAAAAATTGACCACGGTTAAAACGATAGTACGCTGTTTTAACCACTCTGGTTAGGTAAGTCCTCTCTTCCGACAGTGGTTCTTCTGATCCTGCAACCATTTATCAGCTGAGAGAGAAAAAAGATAGAGAGAGAAACAAGAAAAATATAGAAACAGAAAGAAAGTAAGAGAGAGAAAGGGAGGGTAGTTGAAAGAGTCAATTGAAGGTAGAGAAGAGAGGTTTGGAGATTCGTTTGAGAATTTGGCTCTTGGATGCGTTGCTGGTGTGGATTCTGGAGTTTGAAGTAGTTAAGTAAGAGAAGTTGTTGGTCTGTGTGATAAGAATTAGGAACAGAGGGAATTGAATGAAGGTTGTATGATTGGGATGAGAGATCTGTGAGAAAAAAGAGAGAGAAAGAAGAAAATGGCTTCATCAGAGGTATCATCAATGAAAGGAAATTGTGTGAACGGAAAAGGAGAAAGTAACTCCGGTGTGTATAACAGTGATGTAAGGAACGGTGCAGGCGAGGGTCAAAATGGTTCTACTTCGCCAACAACCGCAAAAGGTAACGTTGTTTAAGGTTTATGAGTCAGAAATTGCTTTGGGGAATGTTTGAAATGAGGATAATGAGGTTTTTGTTTTTACAGAGGCGGAAGCTGCGCTTTTCAAGGAGTTATGGCATGCTTGTGCGGGTCCCCTGGTGACGGTGCCGAGAGAAGGAGAACGAGTGTTTTATTTTCCTCAGGGACATATTGAACAGGTAAATTCAGTTACTAATTTCGTTTTCTGTTAAAGATTTTCTGAATTTAAGTTAAGATGAGCTTCTGAGCTTGTCTTCTCCCTTAAAATGGCCTCTAATTTTCTTTCATGAAAAACCTGAACATTAGGTGGAAGCGTCTACTAATCAGGGAGCGGAACAGCATATGCCGGTTTACGATCTGCCACCGAAGATCTTGTGTCGGGTCATCAACGTGATGTTGAAGGTAGTGTTTGCTTCATTTCTCCTCTACCCGTTTTCTTTTTATAAAAGATTTGTGTTGTGGAATTATGTAATTATTGTTTTAATTTATTAATTAATAATTTAGTTATTTGTTTATTGATATTTTTGACAATTTTTTAGGCGGAGCCGGATACAGATGAGGTGTTTGCTCAGGTGACTTTGGTACCGGAGCCAAATGTGAGTTTATTTACACTTTCTCTTTTAGTTTATTGGCGTGGACTATAACAGCAAAAAAATGACATGGTTCTTTTGTTTTGGGTTATGGATCTGAATGATATAGCAAGATGAGAATGCGGTGGAGAAAGAGGCTCCGCTGGCTCCTCCGCCGCGATTTCATGTGCACTCGTTTTGTAAAACATTGACGGCGTCTGATACTAGCACTCACGGTGGGTTTTCGGTACTGAGACGACACGCTGATGAATGCCTTCCACCATTGGTTTGTTTCTTCCTTTCCTCTTTTTTCTTCTTCCCTTTTACCTTCTTTTTCTCACAGTTTGTCTGTTTGTTGACAGGATATGCATAAGCAGCCACCTACCCAAGAATTGGTGGCCAAAGATCTGCATGGAAACGAGTGGCGTTTTAGGCATATCTTTCGCGGTATTTATTCACTAACATTTTCTTCATCTCATGCGATGCTTTAAGCAACAATTTTCTCTTTAATTTCTTTTATATTCTTTTTGTTTGTTGTGTTCTTTGTTTCTTTTGTGATTGATGAGTGAAAGAAATTGCAGGTCAACCTCGTAGACACTTGCTTCAAAGTGGTTGGAGTGTTTTTGTCAGCTCAAAGAGGCTGGTGGCAGGGGATGCATTTATATTTCTAAGGTTTCCTAAATTGCAATGATTTGGTTTTTTTGAATTCATTCACTGGTTTTTTTTGCTGTTGGTTGGTGTTGGACTAATTTAGGAATATTTTCAGAGGTGAGAATGGAGAACTTAGAGTTGGTGTTAGGAGGGCAATGAGGCAGATGGGTAATGTTCCCTCCTCCGTTATCTCTAGCCACAGCATGCATCTCGGTGTGCTTGCAACAGCTTGGCATGCCATTTTGACTGGGACCATGTTTACTGTTTACTACAAACCTAGGTTTGTAACTTGTTCTCAAAACTATTCCTCCGTTGAGTCTTTCTTCATTTCATTTACACCTTTCTTGCTGATACTATTTTGCAGGACCAGTCCAGCTGAGTTTATTGTTCCCTATGAGCAATATATGGAGACTCTAAAGAATACTTATTCTATAGGTATGCGGTTTAAAATGAGGTTCGAGGGTGAAGAGGCTCCTGAGCAAAGGTATGAATGGGTGAAATGTCTATTTCTCTGATTAAATTGTAGTGGTGATTGCTGATTTTTATTTTCTCATTTAATATTGACTTATGGATTACTTTTGACATGCTATGTAAATTTGTAGATTTACTGGTACAATAGTTGGAATTGAAGATTCTGACCCCAAAAGATGGCCAAAATCTAAATGGAGATGTCTGAAGGTCGCATTCTAGTTTTTTATATACTATAAACAAATGATGACTGTTAAGTTGGACTTGTGTTTTTATACTTATAATAATTGAGACCCTCATGTGTGATTTGTCTTCCAGGTGAGATGGGATGAAACATCCAACATACCTCGTCCTGAGAGAGTTTCCCCTTGGAAAATAGAGCCTGCTCTTACTCCTCCAGCTCTAAATCCTCTTGGGATGCCCAGGCATAAAAGGCCTCGGTCTAATGCGGTTCCATCATCCCCAGATTCCTCTGTTCTTACCCGTGAAGGTATTGTGAGAAATTTGATATTTCTAAGGTTTCCATCTTTTGCATGACATTTTTGTTTTGTGAAGCTTATGTGTTTGTGGTGATTAACAGCATCATCTAAAGCAAATGTAGACCCTTTGCCAGCTAGTGGGTTTCCAAGGGTCTTGCAAGGTCAAGAATTATCGACCTTGAGAGGTAATTTGGCAGAAAGCAACGAGTCAGATACAGCAGAGAAGTCTGTTGTGTGGCCACCTGCAGCAGATGATGAAAAGATTGATTCTGTTTCTACTTCAAGAAGGTATGGATCAGAGAACTGGATGCCTATGGCAAGGCAGGAGCCTACATATTCCGATCTTCTTTCAGGATTTGGTAGTGCCCATGGAGATCGTTCTTCGCATCAATTATTTGTCGATCAAACTGTTTCGGTAGTCAACCCCGGAAGGAAAAGTTTGTTGGATCGTGAAAGGAAGCATAATGTGTTTAGTCAGTGGCCGATTATGCCATCTAGTGGTCTCTCTCTCAACCTCATGGACTCTACTATGAATGGTTTTGCACAAGGTGGTGATACAACTTTCCAAGTTCGAGGGAACTCGAGGTATAGTGCATTTGGTGATTACTCGGTGCTCCAGGGACATAAAGTTGAAAAACCACGCACAAACTTTTTGATGCCACCACCGCCTCCAACTCAATATCAGAGTCCTCATTCGAGAGAACTGTCACAGAATCAAACATCCGCAAAAACTTGTGAGGTTGCAAAAATAAAAGATGGTGACTGTAAGCTATTTGGTTTCTCACTTCTCACTAGCTCTGCTGTTCCAGAGCCTTCTACATCAGAAAGAAATGTTGCAAGTGAGCCAGTTAGTCAAATACACCTTACATCACAACAACACCAGACATTTGAAAATGATCAAAAATCTGAGCATTCAAAGGGCTCCAAACCAGCTGATGATCTTGTTGTAGTCAATGACCATGAGAAGCTTTTACAAACTTCTCAGCCTCATGTTAAAGATGTTCAACTTAAACCACAAAATGGTTCTGCTAGAAGTTGTACTAAAGTAAGTCCTCGTATTGTAATATTTTAATAAAATAAACAGCTAGAATTTTAGAATGAAAATTTATGAGGTTCTGTTTATTACAGGTTCACAAGAAGGGGATTGCACTTGGTAGGTCAGTGGACCTTGCTAAATTCTGTGACTATGATGAATTAATTGCTGAACTAGATCAGCTATTTGAATTTGGAGGTGAATTAGTTTCTCCACAAAAGGAGTGGCTTGTTGTCTACACTGATAGTGATGGTGACATGATGCTTGTTGGCGATGATCCATGGCAGTAAGGATCCTTATCTATGCATATCTGATTTACCTGTTATATTGGATTTTATTTCATTTCTCCTTGAAAATGGCACACCATTTACTCAATTCTATATACAATTCAGGGAGTTTTGTGCCATGGTCCGCAAAATTTATATCTACCCAAAAGAGGAGATTCAGAAAATGAGCCCAGGTACATTGGGTTCAACAAATGAAGAGAATCAGTCGGCTTCAGAAACTTGATAGTTGGTAGATTCAAATTCTGTAGCTTCCAGGTGACTTTACTTCCTCATTCAATGATGTGAACTTTCCTTAGACATATCATATTTACCCATTTAATGTTGTTTCCATGTCCAAGAGTTGTGTTTTTCCTAAATGTATCTCATGGTATAAACAATGTCTTGTTTTGTTCCAGATTCCGGACCGGAGTTAAAAATCGTAGGGGACTGACTGTCTTAAAGCCATCCAGTGTGTTTGGAATCAGAATATAAATGGCAGAAAGAGTAAACATCCAATTTTGGACCGGAATTAGTATTGTTAGAATTTATGGCTAATATACTCTTAGTATAGTATTTAATCGTACATTGAGCAAGGCTATATCGGGTTGAATTGGCCTTGCATTTTTCATCAATCCTATCTTGTTCATAGTTACTCTCCCATTTCTAGGACCCCAACCCATTAATGTAATTAAGTAGAAACACAAGGCGGTTTATCTGATTTTTATTTTGGTCTAATATTTAGTAGATAATTTGTGCCAGTATTGGGAACAAGCGGAAATTATTGTGAATATCAATATGCATTTTGCTTGATGTTTGATTAAATTATGCTTTAGATTTCACATTTGATGTTTGGTGACTGGTGAGTCTTGGTCATATATCATGTGTGAAACGGCTAAGATTGAAGTCGAAGTCATGTCGACAAGAAAAAAGTGGACACTTGGGTCTGGAAATTTTGATGCAGGATTTGAAAATTCTTGGTGTAATGTATTCGTGGTTAATAGTCGTGATGACACTGCTAGTTGTGGTGTGGTCCTCTCTTCCCTAGTATATATTTGTAAAGTGGTTACGTGATAAAACTTAATTCTGTGAAAGCACTATCGTTGAATGTCCCATTATAGTTTTTGATAAAAAATTATTGTACTTATCAGCTAAAAAACCACACTATTGGAGCACGTTGTGGACCTCTTTATTTCCCGTGTTCTGTCCTTTATGTCTAGTAAACTTTGGACCATCAAATTCATTATTATTTTTTTATAGTTTAAAGGTTGGCTCTAGTGGGGACTATGGTAGGCAGAACCCTTAATTTTTTCTGCTGATTCATCATATCATACCCCATTTGAGATTTCTCCTAACCTCTTCTGAAGACCATTGAACTTCCAGTTCTGTCTAGTAAAAGTATTTCCCCCTTTTTTATTTACTAGAAAGGAAAGATGAATATTTTTTTTCTTGTGAACATGATTAATAAAAGGGAAAAAAAGATCAATCAATCCTTTTTTTGACACATGTACTTTAAAGATTTGTTCTACTTATTGTATAAAAGGACGTTGAAATTGAACAATTTTGCTTTTGTTTGGGTATATTAGACCATCATTAACTTTCAATTAACACGAACATGCAAAACGTGCTAAGCAATAGTTCTTATAACTTCTGGAATCCGTGTGAAATTTTTTGCCAATTAAACTGATATGAACTACACATGAACTGTAAGAACTTTTCTTTTTTGACGAATTGAATTGTGAGAATTAAAACGGATTAAAATTGCTAAATTGTGCATTTGAATTTTAAAATGGTAGCCAGATGTTTATTCGCAATTACTACTGCTTAGAAAGCTAGTAGTAGTTTCCAAAATATTTTTTGAAAAATGGTTTCTTTTATTGGTAAACAAAACGGTTACTACATTCCACGGAAACTAATTTCTAGAAACTAGAAAGCATTAAAATGCAGTCTGCATTGTTTCTAGCCATGCAATGGAAGCTAGCTGTATTCAATAGTAGTACTGCTTTGATTTTATCCGGATGGACAATTGCTGTAAATCCAAAACCACAAAAATATTCACTGCATTATCATTTATCAGTCATGATTTCCAATTCCAAGTTTTCAACTTACGTTAATGACCGTGTCAAAAAAAAAAGAACTTAGGTTAATGTTATTGTTGGGAAGCAAAAGCAATAATTATACTCCATCGGTTCTTTTTTTAATTTAGATATTTAAGAATAAATTTGTTTTTTTAATTTGTCATTTTATAGTTTAATTTAAAGTTACATTAGTTATTTATTTTTTGAGTATATCCATATTTATTATAGACAGATAAGTGTGGTGGGTAATGTATAATCAAGGATATCACAGGAAAAAAAGTAATAATTTTATTAAAAACAATAAAATATATTAATTTTTTGTATTTTGAAAAACAATCTTAAAATACAAGTAAAAATTAAAAAGCAATAGAAAAATTAATATCACTTTTTTCAATAATATGTATATGGAATAAAATTTCCCTATAAAAGCACTTGACCTTTTATCTCATGAAGTACATTGACATTTTTAGAAAACATAACATTCCAATTTATTTATGTTTTAATTAATTTAATTGGTAAGAAGATACACCAAAAAATTTAATTGAGGAAATTTAAGTTTTAAGTAAATGTTAATCTAAACAGGGGAAAGATATATTAATTTAAATTAAGTTTAATTGAGGAAATTTAAGTTTTAATTAAGTAAAAAAATATATTTAATTGAATATAAATAGGGGAAAAATATATTAATTTTAATCTAAACAATTATAATTAAATATTCTCATTTTTCATAATAAGTGTTTTCACCTAGCCGTCCCATAACTATTTTGTCAGCATTTTATTTTTTCAATTTAATAGTAAATCATCTTATCATTCAACAAAGAATAATGTCTCAATTTAGTCCTTAAACTAGTTGTATCTCTTCTAGATTTTTTTTATAAGCAAATGTTAATGGGGTGGGGGAACGTTATTTTCTAAACTATATGTAAATAATAAGCCGTTTCAAAAGTTTGTGAAATTTGCATCATTAGGTTCCAAAATTTTGTAAAATACTAAAATGAGTCTAATTAGTCCGTATATGAACTTGCTTATAAATTTTTGGGATTAATTAAGCAAATTTTACAAATCTTACTGTTAGTGGGGGTGGGGGAATGTTCGTTTTCGGGAATTGAACCCTGGACCTCCTTCTTGCAACTTTGCAACTCATTCATGTCCTTTAACTCGCCAACTGAGCTAGCTTCCTGGGAGAGTCTATCACTTTGTTAAGTGACAAGAGGAATGCAAGGCTATTTGCATTAATGGACAAAAATATAATCTCTTTGTCCTTAATTATAAGATCTCATTAATAAATTTTATACCACATTCTGATTAGGTAACAAATTGAAATAATAAATTTCATACTACATTCTGATTTGAAATCTCAATTCACTAAAATATACTTTCTTTGTCCTTAATTATAAGATCTTTTTAGCATATTTGTTTGTTCGTAAATATAATACTTTTTTTTATTGAAGTATCTTTTACAAATATCTTGATACATTTATTACTGTTTATCCAAATAAATTTCTTATTAATACTACTAAATTGTCTTGATATATAACAAGTTAATATTTAATGCTCTATACCCAAAGAGTAATTTAGTAGTAATCATCCACAAATTATACACATTAATTACACTACCAACTTTTTTTTAATATGATTGTCAAAAAAACCTTTTCTTAATATGCGTAAAAAGTGTCATGAAATCTTATATTTTGACACAAGAGTGCTTGGATAAGAATGTTTGGGTCTATTCCAGTTTAACTAAGGTTTTGAGTTCGAATTCAGTATATTGAATGTGGTAGCATTAGAATTCTTGAGGGAGAGTATTGAAGTGCATAAAGAATACCCGTTTTACAACAGGAAAAAAGAGCAAGTATGGATCAAAGTTTCTTTTTTTTTTGACAAAATGGATCAAGTTTCTTTATCATCTATATTTTGTTGGGTTTTTTGGTACCCCTACCACATGCCTCTATACCCCCACAAAATTTGATATTCCGAGAATACCCCTATAAATTTCTTCACACAGATTTATCTAATTTAAAGATAAATCCGTTTTTGGTTTTTTTCCAAAACGGATTTATCTTTAAATTAGATAAATCCGTTTTTAAGAATAAAAATTACCTAATTCCGTTTTTATATTTTTGCAAACCGGATTTACCTAAGCAACACATAATTCCGTTTTGGTAATTTTATAATAACGGATTTACCTATTTATTAGATAAATTTGATTTAAAAATACTCAATACGGATTTATCTAATAAATAGGTAAATCCGTTGTGTATTAAAAAATAATTGTTTTTTATTTAAATTTTTTTAAAAAGGTTATAAAAACACTACTAAAAATCCGTTAAAGAGTCAAAACTAATCTAAACATTATAAAAACACCGCTAAAAATCTAATAAAACCAAAATAAAGTTATGCAATTTTTTTTAGATTTTCTGGAGATTATGAAAAATTAAAAAAATTAATAAAAAATAGTAAACGATGGAATTTGGGATTTTGTACCCCGCAGTCCCGATAAAAGTCTCTTCTTCAAGAGTCTTGATCCCTATTTTTTTTCGAATTTAATGGCTGTGGTTTCATTACAATCGGAGTAGGTTGCCCGAAAACCAATTTTTTAGCCTAAATTATTCACACGACGTACAACATCGCCGCGTGTTAATGAATATCTACATACTAAAGGGAACCAAAAGACAACCGATATTCATATCTATTTTATTTTTTTAAGAAAAATTTATTTTAATTTTTTAACAGATTTATCACTTTTATTTATTAATTATTTTACAAAACGGATTTAACTATTTAGATAAATCCGTTTTGAAAAAATTCAAAACGGATTTATCTAATAATAGATAAATCCGTTATTAAAAAAATAACAAAAATGGATTTAAGTATTTCTTAGGTAAATCCGTTTTGTTATTTTTGAAAACCGGATTTATCTAATTAAATATAAATCCGTTAAGTGGTTTTACTGAGGGGTATTCTCGGAATATCAAATTGTGTGGGGGTATAGAGGCATGTGGCGGGGGTAAAAAAAATCCTATTTTGTTTTATTTTTAATTAAAAAAACTAGTTCATATTAAAGGAGGTCCAAAATGGAAAATAGACTTTTATAGTTTTGATAATCAGGCTCAACCGCCAACCGGTATGAGTTAGGAAAATAATAAAACGATGGACTGGGCCTGGATCTGGACATGGGTTAATGCAAGTGGTTTCGGGTATTGATAGTTGCATTGCACGTGCAATTGAAACTTCATGAGTGCAAGGAGTGGATACTTTAAGCTCTTGGCATCTCGACCCTTGTGTCCTAATACACTTAGCGTATGTTTGAAGTATGTTTGGATGGATGGTTTAGGAGGGGGAGGAGGGGATAACGGATTTTCAATTCTAATTTAGAAAGCTATAAAAGATTTCTAAACAAAAATGAAGTGTGATTAACAATGCTTTATTATTATCTATCATGTTATTCTTTCAATTATTTAAAATCTCAAATCATACATTATATCTCAGTGCTGCGATTCTCGTAGTTTAGATGTAAAGGCTAGGGGCGCAGAGCAGCTTAAATTTTGGTTTTATGTTAGTAGTAAGTTAACCATGTTCTAGTGTATAAAAGTTTTGAGTTCTTGACCAACCAAAAAACTGACTCCATTAATGAAATTGTTTAGTTCATATGTTGTCTTTGTTGTTTATGTTGGAGTTCGTACTCTCATTTTAGTTTGTCTAATTGTTTTTTTTTGATAAGCAATGTTAGTGGGGTAAGAGAATATTAGTTTTCAGGGTTTGAACCCGAGACCTCCTTCTTGCACTCTTTTGGTGCACTCCTTCGATATCTCTAGCTCGCCAACTGAGCTACCTACTTGGGATAGTTCATCTAATTGTAATTCTGTTTGAATTCATGAAGCATATATGTTGATATTATTCTTATCTTGATTTGTCTTTCAGAACTAAAAAAATGTTATCTAATGTGTCTCAACTCCCCAATACATTCGTAAAAGGCTAAATTAGAAGTGGCATCACTTAAAACACGCACTTAAAAGGAATTCACTTAGAAGATTTTATTTCGTCCCCTAATTGATTTTGAGGTCAAACATTCACTCCGCACTTTTTATGGTGTTATGCGGTTTCAAGCTTTTTAAAGCCGTAATTATATCAGTCGTGGAATTCCACAAATGTAACTTTCGCTGCTATGTATAATATCTCTGACAGAAAATATAAGTCAACATGCTCTATATAGCCTCTAAAGTGTGCCAAGTGTTTGTGGCCTTAAATACTCTTATGAAGAAAAGATAACTCTTCTAGAAGTGACCACGATACTTGTAACAAATATTCAGGGTATTAGAAATGTTAATCCACCTACTACGGATCATGCAATGAAATGCCAATTTTGTTTACATGATAGAACCAAGCCTTATTAGGAGGGGATGACTTCTAGTTCTAGAAGGTCTTGAAGGGAGTCAACCAATGTCTTTACCAAGGTGGCGTTGAATTCCATTAAGCAACCAATAGTACCTATTTGGATGCAAGAAATGAATAAAAAATATATTTTCTGTCTAACAAAGTTCCAATAAATACAAAAAAAATATATAGAGAGCAATGAAATTGAAAAATGTATGCACCGTTAAGTTGGGAAGGTGATCAGCGTTCAAATTTCATGATCATCATCAGTAGCTAATGATAACTGCCACGCAATATTTGGATAGAGAGCAATGTGCACCACTCATTCATTCCCATAACTATAAGCCAAATTTGTTCCTGACATGGCTATACTTTCCAACTAAGCACCAGCTAGACTTACTACTACTAGTAAGTTGTAACGTTTTATCAACCCTATCTCTTATTCTCCCCTCTATCTGCACTAGCTGCTGCTGCTGCTGCTGCTGTATCTTACCTTAGCTTCAATGGCCTCTGTTTCAGCCACTTCTCTTAGCTTTCAACCTTCTTTCAAATTGTCTGCTAGGACTATTCAGGTTCAAAACCCTCCCTCTTAATTACTGCATATTTATTTGTCTCTAAACTTTGATAGGTTCATTTTTTTATTAAATATAGGGTCATGTGTTTTGGAATGGTATGCTCTTCGTACTGGTTTTTTTAGATGGCTTAGACGAAATGATAAATAAGCAGTACGCGCGCACAGATACACGATTACACTTATCACTGAAATTGCCAATACAACGTGGTACTAGTATTTGCATGAAATTAACTCCTTGACTAGACTTTTCGTCAAAATATAATTTAATTGTTCAGCACACGTGGTTAATACGTGCAGGGTTATATCAGATCTTCAAGCTTTGGTGCAATTTCTGTGGGATGGAGCAGGAGGAGCTTTCCTTCTTTGAGAACCTCCCATTTCCGCATTTGCGCAGTAAGTTTGTTAATTTGACATGAATTTTTCCTATGGAGAAACAAAATTACAGCTTTGAATTAATGAATTTTGTAAAAGGTGCAGGCAGGACCTGAGACAGTGCAGAAAGTGAGTGAGATTGTGAGGAAACAACTTGCTTTGCCTCCTGAGTCTAAGCTTACCCCAGAAACCAAATTTACAGAACTCGGTGCTGATTCCCTTGACACGGTAATTAACATTGCAAGCATTGTTACCTTGTTTTGATTTACAATTTTACATGCTCTATTTGGTTGATAATTACATGCAAATTGCTTATGCTATACGTAGCTATGGTCCATTGTTTAACTGAGGAATTCTTATTGATTTAATTGGTGTGGCATGCATGGTATGGCAGGTGGAAATAGTGATGGGTTTAGAGGAAGAGTTTGACCTTAATATTGAGGATGATAACTCTGAAAACATTACAACTATTCAAGAAGCTGCTGATTTGATAGAGAAACTGGTTCAAAAGAAAGGTGAAGTCTAGGTGATGAACCAAATTTGCTTGTATTAAGTGAGAGCCAAAATGTAACTGAATTAGGTTAATCATTCAGCCAATTTACGCGGCCTTCTTTTTGTCCTTATGCAGTTATGCGTTTTGTTTAGGAACCAGATTGATTTTTCTCCCCACTGTAACATTGTTTAACTTGCTATTACTTTGTTGCGAGTGGTGACAGAAAACGCTTTTTTGGAACTCGAGATAAGCATCTCATTTGCTTTTGTAAGGCAATATCGTATGTAATTTTGTTCAATTTGTTTATCATATGCTCACATGCATATATCCACGAGCAGATGCCATCTGCTATGAGCACTTAACATTTAAGTTAAGTTAGTGTCTATATATATATATATTAGATTATTTGGTTTGTAATTGATTAGACAAGACATGAGTGACCCAGCCATTCTCTATGTTGTTAGAGGAGGGTTCAAGTTCAAGTTACTCCAAGACTAATTTTTGATTTGGATCTAATCCAATAGTTATAAATTTATAATACACGATGTATTGTAATTATTGGATTAGATCCAAATTACATATCAGAATGTAGAACAACTTGAACCCTCCTCATATTATTAACATGCCTAGATTGATTTACAAGCTTTTCTATTTTTTAAAGGATTAGTTCTCATTTTATCATCTCTTTATCGGTTTCACAAAAATGGTACGGGTTTTATTGTATTATACATTTAGAAATAATCGTAAGGGATCTCCTTATAAAAAAAAATAGAGAATCTCACTTCTTGTTTTGCTAGAGGTGGAAGTCTCCAAATTTAGACCCAAATGGATACTTTCTTGAATTCCATATTTATCTAGAATCACCATCTCTTTTCTATTCTTTGACAACTAAGGAAGAAAACAACACATGTAAACAACATATCATGAGAAAGAGAAATGGTTGCTTCATAGAAGGTAAGACTATGTGGTTTGTAGGAACACCGGAACCTCAAGAAGCCGAAGCAATGGGGGTATGGCAAGCGCTAAACTGGTTGAGGGATATAGGCTTGGAGTCAGTGATTGTTTAGACAGATTGCCTTTCAGTAGTCAATGCAATAACAAAAGCAACTTTCAACAATTCAGATTTTAGTGTTATCATTTCTCATTGTAATAATTTTATATCTCAATTTCCCAGTTATAGGATTAGCTTTGTGCGGAGGCAAACAAATCTTATTGCTCATAATCTTGCTAGAGCATCAAGATGTTATGCTAGCTCATTTTCTCATTATTTCAGTCCACAATGTGTTACACACACATTATTGCTAATGAAATGAGTTAAGTAGTAGTGTTGAGATAACAAAATATCCATGGTTCTCTTCCATAACATAGAAAAAGAGGCGGATAATGTGAAGGAAAGATGGTGGGGAAAAAATGAAGTTACATAAAGATCTTAAACAAAAAGGTCATTGATAACGTCAAAAGAGTAATGTTATTTACACCTATGTCTCGCACATTATTTTATATTTTTAAATATAGTACTATCAAAAAAACATATATGCCTCCACCAATTCTATCGTGTGTGGGACACTAAGGTGTAAAACATTAAACGAGCATTATTCCAAATAAAGGACATTAAACTTGAAAGAAGCCATACTTAGCCGTAATAATACAGTGATCTTCATTCTAGTTGCATATAAAAATTTGAACTCCGAACTTCATCTAGCACGACACCGTTTTATTCGCATGCTATTATTGTTCTCTGGAAAGAAGCGTCGTCGTTTCGAATCTTTCCCTCCAAGAATCGAACACGTTACCGACTTCGTTTCTCCCTCCCAATTTTTTTTTCATTTTCTCGAGAAAATCTCACTCTTTCTTCCTCCAAACTAAACAACACGGGGACTCACAGCTAGCGTCAAATTGCAATGGTGGATCTGAGAATATCCGAGAGCCCGGTGTGCCGCGGCATTGGAGCGGTGATTCCAGTAGCACGGCCTCATCGTTGCCTGTCATGTCGCCGGCTCACCCACAGTCGCGAGCTGGTACCATCAAGCAGCGAACGTAGCCGCCGATTACTGCCATTCCTCCGATTTCGGCGTCCAGGCCTAATCAATCTCAGATTCCAGCGGTAATTCACACGCAATTCTTGAATTGATTTTCTTGAATTTACTTGTTGGACTGTGGAAAATGAAAATGTCTACTCTATCTGAATTTTTCAGTTGAAATAAATTGATGTAGTTTCTTTTGGTTGAATAGAAACAGATTTAGAGATGGAGTAGTTTGTAGTAGAGAAAAGAATTTGGGAATGAATTTTGATTGTCTCATTGCATCCGTGCTAGTTACACAGGTCACATTGTATACACTGTTACATGACCTTAACTACTAACTAATCCTCTAATTACCATCACTTACAAGGTGTAATATTAACAAAATTAGTTACTGACACTAGTAAAACACTACAATTCTCTACCTTGACTTGACTTTATAATGTTGCAATTCCTAGGTTCATTTCCTCTTGCAATTCCTAGTGCAAATTTGTTCTTCCCTTGACACTCAACACCTCTGCAATTTGATCGCCATTTCATTTGGATTTCCTCTTTAGTTCTTTGGAGAACAAAGCATTTTGAACCTCCTCCAATGACAGTGAATCTCTACCGTAAATGAGAGTATTCCAGAGGGAATCATATTCACTGGGCAACGACCTGAGCAGAAAGAACGCCTTATCTTCATCATCTACCTTGATTTTGATGTTTTCGAGATCAATAATGATTTTGTTGAAATCATCAAGATGATCCTCCAACGATTTTCCCAATGGCATCTTGATCGTATACAACTTCTGCTTCAAATACAGCCTATTGGCCAAAGATTTGGTCATATACAGGTTCTCCAATTTGTGCCAGACGGCAGCCGCTGTCTTCTCCTCCGAAACCTCTCGAAGAATCTTGTCACCCAAAGACAAGATCAATGTACTGTGTGCTTTATCAAGCATATCCTTCTTCTCTTCTGTCGATAACGAACTTGGCAATTTCGCTTCTCCAGCAAGAGCTTTTTCAATTCCTTGTAGAACTAGAAAAGCTCTCATCTTCAATCTCCATATGCTGAAATCATTCTTGCCGGTGAACTTCTCAACTTTGAACTCCGCAAATTCCATTTTTTTTTCGATGGTTCTTCCCAGCACTATCAAATCTGTGCTATTGATGCCAAACGTTAGAAAATACCTGCTAAAGTTTCTTTTAGTCAGAGAGGAAAAGATTTAGAGATGAAGTAGTTTGGAGTAGGAAAAAAGAATTTGGGAATGAATTGTGTATTTTTTCATTGCGTGAGTGCTAGTCAAACAAACAGATCCCCTTTTATACATTGTTACACGATCTCAACTACTAGTTAACCTTTTAACTACCATCGGTTACAAGGTACAACCAACTTATTAACGGAATTAGTTACTGACACTAATATTAATAACTAACAGCTAAAGGCTCAAGCCATGCACACTACATGTTGGTTTGCTAATGCTTTACCTAGATTTTGGATTCCTTCAATTGGTGGATATTAACAACAATGGTGGTGCCACCCGGTAAATCAACAATTCAAAGGCCAGTGGTTATACCTCCAATTAATTCTCCGACTAAGTTTGATTACGCCTTATCAGAATGTAAAAGAATAAGTCTGCTAAAACTCGTGTGCCTCCACGTCAGTGTTCAGTATTTCTAATTAATTGCACCTACTGTCTCTAGAGTGGAGGTCCCAATCTTTTGTAGCAGTAATATTATACTGACCATGTGGGCAAAACTGATGACTTATGCTTCTTTGAATTTGGCATATGACTTTCAAGTTTTGATTGAATATCAGAAAACTCAACTTGAAAGACAGGAGATCAGTGTGAAGTTTCTGCACTCCACGGTGAAGTATAATACTTACAGGTGTTAATATATGTCTCTAAAATTTAACAGTAATATCAAAATAGTATAGTTCTGGTTTGATAAAGTGGACCTTGAATACTCAAAAAATCATTATTTCTTTTTATCTCTTTTTAGCCAGGGACAATCTTATGTTCTTGCAATGCTGGTTCAACAAGTTCCCCCAATACAAACACAGATTTATTTCTGACAGGGTAAAGTTATGCAGGTAAGTGTGTCAAGTGATGTTCACCCATCATTTCTGGAAAACTTCAATTTCAAAAGCCGTTTACACATACAACAATCACTATTATTTGTTTTTTCATACAGATTTTTTTTTTTCAAAAAAATCAACAGGGCATTTTGTTCCACAACTATCAAAGCTCATGATTGAAATCAACAAAAAGGAGAAGATATTCAATCTAAAAAGAATAGCAGTAAGTAGTATGCAATTCATTTATCAACCATGCTTAGTGCTTCTTTCATAGACAGTGCTATTTTCTAATGCCAAAATGGTCTATTTTATTGTAGTTGGGGTAATCCAGTTCTATAATACTCCACTGACTTCAATTCAAGGGCTGAGTCCTTCTGGTGTCATGGATTAGTATCAAATTCTATGTACAAAATGTTCAAAGGTTACGTCAATGAACACACTATAAAAGCTTGGTTTCTTCTCTTTGTTCATAGGTTATGATACAAGTAAGCAGAGAAACCAGTAAGTTTGTTGACAAATATGATGTCACCCTTGATTTATGCATTTCCTCGGTGTTTTCACAATCCAAAGTTATTTGTCCTCAAAGGCTCAAACCCATGTAAGTCTTCCCTTATGGACATTTATCTCCTGGAACTTCTTTTACAAAGTTACTTCTGATATTCCTTTTCAATTTGGCTTGATGCCTTGATCATTGTGACTTGAGAACTTCTTTCATGTTTTAAAACAGCAAGCAAATGAGAGCGTAGCTGTATGTCTAGATGACAAAGTTACAATTACAAATCACTTAAACCGACAAGATGTACAGCAGGCACTCCATGCCATGCAGTGCCTGTTGGAGTTCCAAAGTGGGATGTCTGCAACAAGCGTCTGCAACAAGTAATTTCTTCTAAACAAAACTAAACTAAACACAGAAATCTAGTTTATAATTTATGAAATTGGTCACACACCCTAATGGAATTGCGTAGTTGGTATTTATTTTGAACTTAAAAAACCACTAATCAGAATCAAAATACTTTGTAATTAACAAAACACTGTTTTCAAGCCACATAGTAAAAGAAGTTCTCGAGTCACAATGATAAAGCCAAATTGAAAAGCAATATCAAAGTAACATAGTAAAAGAAGTTCTACGAGATAAATGTCCATAAGGGAAGACTTACATGGGTTTGAGGACAAATAACTTTGTATTGTGAAAACACCAAGTAAATGCATAAATCAAGGGTGACATCATATTTGTCCACAAACTTGGTGGTTTGGAAAACAGTAATCATTTCCCTACATTGTGTTGGTAACAGCTTCCTTACGATATGCTCAACCTGGAAGTACCTACACTCCCTGTTTTTGTATCACTCATAAAAGTAGAGTTATGTATTAATTTATATTACTAAGAACTAAAATCATTCCATCTCCTCATTGATTTTATTTGCTTAGTTTAACTTGGAGGTCATATATATGTTTTCAAGTGCTAACAAACTTAACCACCGTGTTTTGTTCTCGCTATAGTGGAGATCATGCTGGAAGCGCGGCTTAGTTCAAAAGCTAGCAAGACAATTAGGGCTGAATACGGTAGTTCCTTGCAGAGTATGGTTTGAAGATCAGCAAATATATAACTGCATGCTGCCGTGCACAACAATGATAGAAAGCTTTTCTCATGGAGTTAAAGCACCTCAAAACATAATCCAAATTATATAATAATATATGCACACATCATATACTAATTTTGGGTATGCAAAACTTTGTTTAAGGTTGGTGGGTGGACACAAGTTTATAGCTATATCCTTACATTTGCTACAAGGATAGATCCTCTCCTTCCCCCTTCCTCTCCTTCCAAAAATATGAGTGTGAGGAGAGAGAAAATGATTACCATCAGAGATGCCTCCCATGAAGCCCCTTTCTCACAGCCTGAAAGATCACTCGTTTTTGGAAGACAGACCTTTACCTGAAAATTTCTGACACGCCCTTTAGTGTTCTTTTCTGATTTAGTTCTTCAGAGATTGTATTGTAAGTAAGCCCAAAATTTGTACTACATATATTTTTTTGGCAACAAACGGGGGGCTAAAAGAAATAGATTAACTAGTAATACGACACGGGATAGAGTACCCCATACAATCAGCGAGCACAAGAGCATCCAAACTAGATGGGCTGTGCTCAAAAACAATCAAAGACTCATCTTGATTACAACCAATTGAAGCTAAGACATCTGCACACCGATTAGCTTCTCGGAAAACATGAACAATACAGACGTCCCAGCTAAAAGGTAATAGTTTGCGAATTTTCCTAACCACACCACCACCAGCAAGGCGATCCTCATGCCCGCCCTTGATAACCCTTACTGCAACATCAGAGTCCACCTGGCAAGTTATCGATCTCCACCCCCTATCCCAACACAAGCGTAGGCCTTTTAAAATACCCCAGAGCTTTGCTTCCAACACAGTACAAAAACCAATAAATTTAGCAAAGCCACAAATCCAATTTCCTAAGGGATCTCGCACAAGACCACCCTACCCCGCTCTCTTATCGACCATCCTAACAGCGCCGTCTGTATTAAGGGACACCCTACCATGAGCCGGAGGAGCCCAAGAAACATCCACCCAAATGTGCTCCTGATGCTGAACAGAAGAGATCATGGTCCGGGAAAACATATAATCCTTGGCTGACCACAGAGCCATAGACCAAGGACGAGTTGGTCCGATAAAAGAAGGCTCATGAGCTTCCTTATTACGCCAAGACCAAAGAATGTAGCAACCTGTGGCCCAAATGGTTGCCCAAGGAATTCCATCGACATCCCAATCACTCTTATTCAGATTAAAACTAGTCCAGCTCTTGATATCACCAAAGAAAAAATCGCACCGCCTGATGGACCCAACACCACCTGATGAAAAGGACCGTTGCAAGATCTGAACATTCATAATAAAATACCAGAAAATAAGCAATACATGGCAATATTTTTATGTGACGATGGTACTGATGGAGATTAAGGTTTTTGATGGTACTGTATTAAGATATAAAATTAATAATGGAATGGAATCTGAAGACTTTAATATTCTATCCAAATCAATCACATCACCGTCATGAAAAAGGAAAGTGGTAACCGGTTTCGGTTATTGATGATTTGCTTTTCTGAAACCTTAATCTCCATACCAAACTCATCCTTTTCTCTGTTCACCGACAGTGACCCACTGCCTCATCATCATCATCATCATCATCATCATCATCATCATCATCATCATCATCAAATTTTTCTTCTTTCTACCATACATACTCTATATCTAATCTATATTGCTCTTCATATGTTACTATCATACAAATACAATACTGCAATCTTTCTATAGTACAGTAGAACTTGAAGCACACTCTGTCCTGTCGTGTGTTTCTCATCTCCAAAATCTATCTTGTATGAAGTGGGTATCATCATTGTCTCACAACAATTCATAACCCTCCCAATTCTCTCTCTCTCTCTCTACCCCCTAAAAAAAAGCAGATTTCTTTGCCTGATATTCCGTGTTATAATTTGACCTCGCATCACATCCCCCTCCAAAAAAAAACCAAATATTTTTATACCAACATACCATATGGCAAAAGAGAAAAAGCAGGTTAGCAATTATACGTACATACCACACTCTTTTTCATACACAACAACTCACAACATATACACATATGATAACATCACAAATATAAAAAAGAAAAATAACAAATAACACATGATGCTTATATTCACTTCAATTTTATTACATCACACAACATAGCATGTTTGGTATTGTAATTGTAAAGCGATGTGATGTGATGTGATCTCCACTCACTTACTCACTCAGCGGTAGTTGCAGATCCATTACTGGATCTGGTTGCTCCTTCACATTGATTAACATAAAACATAATTGCATGTGGGAGTGGCCATTTCAGGGGAAAGATCAAGAGAAGGAATTCCAACTCCAAAGTGACGAGCACGAGATTGAAATTGAGGTTCCATTGCCTCTCACCGCGACTTCTCGGGTCTGCTACTTTTTTCTTTTTTCAAAAATTTTCAAATTTATAGAGAACTTTTGACATTGTTTTGTGAATGTGTTGGCAATGCAGGCTTTGTATATGTTGGGAGATATCGCTGCAGGGCCTGCGTTTAGGTTCACGCAATGGCTCCAATTGGTTCGTAAACGCACTTCCAAGTATCCCTCCTCTGGCTTCCCTCATCGTCCTTCAACTTCAACCGCCATGCCTTCTACTTCTCTGTTAGTTACTTACTACTCTCATTGCTTTTATAACTGCAAATTACAGTGTGTGGTAAGGCGTGTCATTTGTCATTTGTAGGATGCTAAAATGTTTGAAGTTTCATTTTTTGGGGAGGGAGGGAGTGGTAGCAAATGGGGCATATTGGGGTGAGAGTGTGTTGTTGGTTTTAGGTTTAATTATGCTTTTGGTGCATGAAATATAAAGTTTTTGTTTTTCATCCTGCAATTTTCTCAATTTTTTTTTGCTTTTCCCCCATGTAATGAATACATATTCTTTTGGTTCATATTTTAGCAACTAAAATCAAAATGGTCTCTAATTTCAATACCAGAAACAAACATGAAAAAAATATTAGGGAGACTCTAATACGAAACTACAAGGATCAAAATAAAAAAAGTCTATATTGTAGAACTAAAACCAAAAAGATATTTTTGCATAGATGAAAAGGCAAAGTGTCTATAAATATTTAAGGTTGATTTAGTAAGAGAAAACGATAGGCAACTTTTGTTATACCAATGATGTTTTGTCCATGAAACCAGTTGATCTTTAGTTGTCAATGTTGGTTTCATGTCAACAAAGTTAATCTTGTATCTGTTGATGATGCTTATTATCTGTTTTCAGCACCAAAGAATTGAATGAGGATTCAAAATGGGATCTGCACCCTGATCTAACAGAAATTAGCCTGTGGGAAAGGCTTGGGAAAGCTGCTATGTTGGATATTGAATTAAGCTCCTTTTCTTGGGACAAGCTCTCTTCACTGCACCACACTGAACACAGCAGTAGCAATGAACATTCCGAAGATGAAATGAACAAGGCTCTTGAGGTTCATACCTTTCTATACTTGTTATGTACAAATGTTCATATATTATTTTTTGTGTTTAATGAAAGTCTTTCAAGTTGAGGAATAAATAACAAATAGGTCTCACATGCAAACCAATTTGCACCCTCCATACGGATATCCATTTTGGATTTCTTTTATTTGTGCTTATGAGTATAAACTTGATCCTTCATTTTTTAGCTTAATCAGAGATTCAGATAGAGAGAGTAAACATGTCTTTGATCATGTTGTAATTTGTCAGGTTTTAAGTATTGATGGATAACGATTTCTCGGTAGTTTAGCTTCTGTCCAATATATTTTATTTTCAATTGGTTCTCACTGTACAGTATCAACACCTATCTTGTTATTCATTCAAGTGGGTGTTGAGTTGATATCGTTACCTGGGCAGTTGGGCTTTCTTTTTTGGTCAAACATTATAGTAATTGTGTGTTGTATTTTATATATAGTATTAAATAAATTAGAGAAAAGTATGCATCAATTGTGCATTTTTGTAATATCTGTCTTAGTTTCTCCTTTGCTGTGTGGACATAGGTAACTGTAAATTCTGGAGGTGTTGTCTTCTTTGCCTTCTTTAATTGTCAAGGGAATGCTGATTCTTTTCCAAAAGAAGCAGCAGCTGTTATAAAGATATCGTCATCAAGAATGGCAACACAGTCTGAACGTCTTGGCTATGAATTTGCGAAGTGGCTGGGAATCCAAACTCCACAGGTTATTCCCTTAGCCCTTATAACACAAGCACTGCATCTTTAATCTTACGCTATGATGCGGACCGCAGGAGCATCAAGAGAATCTAATTTTATTTGGAGTATGCAGGCAAGAGTCATTCACAATACTAGTTTAGAATGGCAACAAATAAAGGAAGCTGCAGAGAAAGCTAGAGAAGCGGCAAATTCTGATGGTGATGAAATTGGTGAAATGACATGTTTTGAACTTTTGGAAGCACTTGAGCTTAGCCGATGTCTTTTTCTAATGAGGTAATGCCCAAATTTTATGTTGATATGATCAGGTATATAACAAGTCAGCACTGAACATCTTTTCTCACTAGACATTTCCTTTAACTATCGCTTAAATGTAGCCGACATCACTGATACAAACCAGAATAATGAACACTAACAATAACTTGGACAGAATGATAATGAAGAGGATTTAGAAGGGAAATGCAATTATATAGATTGAAATAGTACAGATTACACAATAACTACCAAGAGCAGTTTGCTCCTCTCAGAAGTAACTACTTCTGGCCATGACTTCTAATAACTTCTTCCCACCTAACTTCCTCAGAGAAACCAGCCTATTTATATCCAAATACAAATAACTAACTTTCAAACATAACTTCCCACAATAACTATTCAATAATTATTATTTATTCTTTTTGTTTCTCCTTTCATAAACCCTCCAAATGACGGGTTTACCCTTTTGGTTCTTAACATCAACTTGTGCGCTATCAATCGCTAATATGGCACTTTAAAAAAATATATATATTTCAATAAGCTCAGTACAGGACTGTTTGACTGTGTGTGTGTGTAACTCAAATGCATCTTTTTTTGCAAAAGCTTATGACTATTCTCTACAAAGTAAGTTTTAATTGTTTTCTCTAAAGAATCAACATCGTCTTGCAGTTATGTACACGGCTCACCTTTGCTTGAAAATTCTAGTGCCTTTGAGTCACGGGAATCTGCAGAAAGAACATCAGAAGCTCTTGGCAGGGTGCTGATGCTGGACCTACTCATCAGAAATGAAGATAGACTCCCTTGCCGTGAGCTTAGATGGCGTGGGAATTCTGCAAATTTATTGTTGGCTGAAAAGATGATTTCTGCAAATACAGATACACTAGGAACAGCTTTTGATTCTGCAATTAATCGATATAGACCAAAGGTGATTAGAGCGCTTCAAAAAGAAAGAAGGTCAACTTCAGTAGATTGCAGATTGGATTCTCATAATCCTGGCTTGATATCACAAGCCTCCGATATTTCAGAGATTACAGAATCACCAAGATCCACTGACATGAGCCTTAAGAGTCAATCATCAGGAGAATCAATGTCTTCTGACCTTAACATTGTAGCCATTGATTCCGGTGTTCCTCGACGACCCCCTGCTGGAAAACGCGCAAATGATCAAGTTAATTATCCAAAGTTGGTTGAGTTGCTAATCAATAGTTCTGAGTATGCCTCAAACCTGTTAAATGATATAACTGCGGGGAAATTAGGATGTCCTTCACCAGAAGACATGGATACAACCAATTTACATGCAAGTGACATGACAACAGCAGTTCATGCATTCCGTACTGGTTTCCGTGCTGCTCTCAGGGATCTGCAGGGATTCCATATTTTCCTACTCACCCTTCACCAAAGACTTGAAGCTTTGTTACGATCATTTATGAACATTATAAGCAAAATCTCTTCAGGAGAATCTGACAAAGAGGATTCATTTGTTCCTGACTCACCTTCACTGGCTAGTGGTGGTAGTTGTTCCTCTCCAACAAGTAAAGAGAGGCTTGCTAACGATAACAATCAAGACTTTACTGATTCGGAATCACAGAGAACTACTTCAAGGGCATCACCCTCAAGTAATAGAGATTGCTGTGACTCGGCTTCTATGACAAGAGAAGGCTGGCATGGAAAATCCTATAAAGGAAATGGGGAGCCACATCGCAATCTCCGCTTGACTGCTAAGCTTCGTGATTTCCATAAATTTGCCAAGGTTGGTCTCATAGGTAATATGATCTTTTTTTTCTAGTTGCGCGGTTTTGGTGCTGTATTTGATGATTACTCTAAATTGGTGATCTGGTGCAGTTTTTCTTTTCTACTTTTTGGATATCATTATTAATCTGTCAGTAGCATCTTACTTTAATACGCAATACAAGATGACTTCATTTCATGTGTATACGCAAAATTGACTAATGTGGACAATGCTCATTGACAATATTGTGCTCTTGTCATGATTTTTAGAGTATCGTGATTTTCAGGTTGATGCTGAATCTAATAAAGAATTGGAACAGTGGAATGAATTGCTTAAAAGTGATGCGGTTAAGCTATGCCAGGAGAACAATTTCAATACAGGATTTTTTGAGGGTAGTGATAATAATAGTGTTGTTGATGCATATGAACTTAAGGTGATTTTCACTTCAGCAGATTCAGAACTTAAATATATTAGACTCCTTCCATTTGTGAAGAGTTCTTATTTATGTTTCAACTTTTAGGTCAGACTTGAGCATATCCTTGAGAGAATTTCATTGATATCTGATGCTGCAAGTACAGAAAGACCATCTGCTGTTACAAGTAGTCTGTTCATAGGGGGAGCACTGGCTGCAAGATCCGTATACACTCTGCAATACTTGGGAATCACACATATTTTGTGTTTGTGTACCAATGAAATTGGGCAATCTGAAACTCAGTTTCCTGATCTATTTGAATACAAAAATTTCTCTGTAAGTCGCTTTCACGTGTCTATTTTTTTACCTTTAACTGTTCTATCAACTTATTTACAGTGGTTTGGTTTATTTGAAAATTGGCTGAGCTCCTTCATGATGTATGTCTCTACTTTTCATCACTATTATCCATGCAATCTCGCGTATACCATTAATCAAGTTAATTATTCATTAGAAAACCGGGCTTTTATTGATTAAAAATGTCATTTGCTATTGAGTAAGATATGCTGTACTCTTGTTTTTAATATCAGGTTCTTTCAGTAATATTCGTATTGGTTTATTTGCTATCCCATTTAAACAGGTGTGTGACAGTGAAGATTTTAACATCACCAGCATATTTGAAGAAGCATGCGATTTCATAGATTATGTTGAACAAACAAGTCAGAAAATTCTAGTGCATTGCTTTGAAGGGAAAAGCAGAAGTGTTACGTTGGTCCTTGCTTACTTAATGCTCAGGAAGTAAGCAAAAAAGAAAATAATAAAGCACCAGATACTGTCCTCAATAATATATTGACAGCTAATACTTGTGCAGGAACTATACTTTATCACGAGCCTGGCAATCTCTAAAACGAGTTCACCGTCGAGCACAGCCGAATGATGGTTTTGCAAGGCTCTTACAGGGACTGGATCAGAAACTACACGGGAAGGTTTCAATGGAGTGGCAGCAACGGAAACCAACTATGAAAGTTTGTCCTATCTGTGGGAAAAATGCTGGGCTAAGCAGCAGTTCACTTAAGCTTCACCTTCAGAAATCACATAGAAAGCTATCATCTGGAAGTGTAGACAGTGCCATGACAATGGAAATCCAAAAGGCATTAGCAGCTTTGAAGATAAGCCGTGGTGGAAGTGTCAGCCCCACACAAAGGTCATCTGATTCAATGATAGACCAATAGAAACCAAAATTTCTTATATTTTGCATTGCCAAATGGTAGCAAGTTAGACATTGAGTGGGGTAAAATTTAGCAGTTACAGCATCCAATAGGGCTGGAGTTTGTATTTTTCTTGTATGAATGAAGTGTAAGTAAAATATAGTTTCTGAAGTAGGTCTTATTATTGTAAAAATCTAATTACAATAATAACAAGGAATATTACGATATTTATATTTACTTCCTAGATAGCATATACGCTGATATTTTATCTAAATAGGTTTTTTTCAAAAAAATCTTGACCTTACCTATTTTAAAGAAAATTTGATCTGACTTGGGTCTCATGTAAGTTATGCCGTAGGTTCTGTTGGCTACCGAGTTTAATTTCTACTCCTAGGCAGGGGAAGGGGAAAGGTGCCACAGTCAAGCCCTTTGAAAATTGAACATCTCACCTATGATGCAAAAGTAATGAAGGAATTCTTCTGCCGGAAGTGCATCAAACTGATTGATATATTGACTGAGAAGATTCTTCTGCCGGAAGTGCATCAAAGAGTTGCACCCACTCAAGCTGGATTTCTTCATCAGGTGCCAAAATTGCACCACAGATCCAACGCTCATCCCCCCAGTGCTCTGTGAGCTTTTTGGTCGTATACAACAACATTCTTGACTTGTAGTGTTTAATTTGTCTAAGACATTGCATATGTAACAATCTTGTTTAATTTCTCTTGGAACAAACATGAGGTCCTTGACCCAAAAATAATATAACCAATTTTTTTGAACAGGCCTATGTAATGTAGCGATAGTCTAGAGTCTCTCTTACGCCAATTTTATTTGAGTAATCAATACAAGACGCCGGCACTGAAAACTTTGAAATATCCGGCTTTCATTAAAATTTGAATTGTTCGGTTATGCAGCCTATCTAAGGTCTCCCCAACCCCCATCTCTCTATTTTGCTACTTTTTTGTCTATGGGCAGTTAAAAACTTTAGGTCCATTGACAACTATATGACTCTTAAAACAAGTACAAATAATTTAGCAAAGGAAACCATGTTATGTTTACACTGGAAGAGCCTCTGGCAATGACTCTGGAGCACCACTACTGCCGTTGAGAACAATCACATTGCCATCAGAATCAGCATCCACAATAACAGAGTCGCCCTCTTTAATCTCTCTAGCAAGCATCTTCTCAGCCATGCTGTCCTCCAAAAGTCGCATTATGGCTCTTCTTAGAGGCCTAGCACCATAACTAGGATTATAACCTTCGTCAACCACTCTCTCCTTAAATCTCTCTGTTACTGAGAGCTCAATATCTTTGGCTTTCAGTCTTTCAAACACCTCCTTCAGCATTATATCAGCTATCTCCGTCACCTCCAGTTTTGTGAGTTGCCTGAAAACAATCATTTCATCCAGCCTATTCAAAAATTCTGGCCTGAAGTATTGCTTCAGCTCCTCGGTCACCAAGCTCTTGATTCGATTATAACTGCTATCCTTCTCGTCGTAATCAAGGTCAAACCCTAATCTGCGACCTCCTTTCTCAATCACACTGCTTCCAACATTCGATGTCATTATAAGAAGTGTGTTCTTGAAGTCCACAGTTCTTCCCTTGCTATCTGTTAGCCTACCATCTTCCAGGATTTGAAGCATCATGTTGAATACATCGGGATGGGCTTTCTCAATCTCATCAAAAAGTACAACAGTGTAGGGACGACGCCGAACTGCCTCAGTCAGTTGACCACCCTCGGTATATCCAACATATCCAGGAGGTGAACCAATGAGTTTGGAGACGGTATGCCTTTCCATGAATTCACTCATGTCGAGCCGAATCATGGCTTCTTCAGAGCCAAAGTAGTATGTAGCCAGTGATTTGGCCAATTCAGACTTCCCCACACCAGTAGGCCCAGAAAAGATGAAGCTGGCAATTGGACGATTAGGGTTCTTAAGCCCAACACGAGCTCGACGGACAGCCCGACTAATGGCTTGCACTGCTTCATCCTGACCAATAATTCGCTTGTGTAAGGTATCTTCCATCTTGAGGAGGCGATCAGATTCATCTGTCGAGACTTTATCAACAGGGATACCAGTCCAAGAGGCAACAATATGTTGTATGTCAACTTCAGTCACAAGTGCACCTTCATCTCCTGCCTCTCTCTCTGCCTTGTTCATCTCCTTGCCTTTTTCCACAAGTGCTGATATCTGTGCCTTGAGATCCATTTCTTTATCTCGTAGCTCTCCAGCCTATACAGAAATTCAGGTATCATCAGCCCGAGTAAACGAATTTGCAGACAAAATTGAACAAGGAACAAACCACTATACTGTTCTTTAAACAACAAACTAAAGCCGCCACTTAAAAACTCCAGGAACATAAACAAATTTAATGAAAGGAAAAACATCACATTATTCAGAAAAACACAATGTGATCTCATTGGAAAAAGATGGTTTGATATCCTAAAACTATACAAGTTAAATCTTAAATTAAAGCATTACCTTCTCAAAGTCTTGGTTGCGAACAGCTTCATCTTTCTCCTTCACAATTTGCCTAACCTCCTTTTCAAGCTCTCTTGCTTCTTCAGGTAACTGAAAGAATGTAATTCTTGCCCAATTAGCTCAACAACAGACAAAACAAGAACTGATGGGTCGGAGAAAGGTAGAAGAACAACATACTTGTGCATGTTGAAGCCGGACCCGCGAACCGGCTTCATCAATCAAATCTATAGCTTTGTCAGGCAAAAACCGGTCACTGCAAGAGACATCATTATTTATAAGCTACAAAATACTTAAAACATATATCAAAGAAGAAAACATCTAGATAGAAGGAGCATTTCAATTCATTTTATATTCAACAACTACAAGAGAGTTCCAAAATAAATATTATGTCACTGCAAGGAAAATATTGTTATGCCACTGGCTGCAAGGAAAATATTGTTATAATTGTTATGTCACACGTTTGTATCCAGAAGATTAATTATTTTAGTAAAAAAAATTATATTCAAACGTGTGACATAATTATAATTTTCTGTCTACATTAGAATAAATGAGAACGAGCAGAGAAGATGCAAGTTAGGACAAATGGAAACCTGATATATTGATGTGACAGCTGTGCGGCAGCTGCAAGAGCATCATCGGTATATCGGAGCTTGTGGTGAATCTCATAGCGTTCCCTGAGACCTTTCAGTATTTGTATGGTTTCATCCACGGATGGCTCTGGCACTTTAACTGGCTGGAATCTCCTCTCCAAAGCTGGATCTTTTTCAATGTGCTTCCTATATTCATCCAGAGTTGTGGCTCCTATACACTGCAAAAATTTGTATACAGACAACTTATTGGAACAGTTCCATCAAAGTAACAATAACTGCATTCAACAAAAATCTAAGAGATGGAAGTTGTGGCATGTTTCTATTTCATAACAAATCTAAAGCGATCACTCCGAATTTTTTATACTGTTGCTGTTGAAAATGTATTCACTTCCTTTCGGAGAAAAGAATTCCAAATCAAAATCTCCACAAATTATCTAATTCAGCTACATGTCAGACATGAATGATCATTGATCAGAATTGAGAACCGATAGCCCACCTATACCAGACCAATTAATTATCACAAGCTTTAAACCTTCCGTGAGATAACCCGAAGAAACACTAGATATGCCTTTTTGTGAGGCATAGAATTGCAAGGAACATCCCGCAAAGCAGAAAAGAGAAAGCCTTTTATTCTTTCATCTTTTGTGATAGAGTTTAAGAGTGACACCCCCACCCCCCACCAAAAAAATGAGCTAGTGCAATGTATCCATTCTGAACATGTCGGGAGAAAATACTACCTGTAGTTCCCCTCTGGCAAGAGCTGGTTTCAATATGTTTGCAGCATCAATTGCCCCTTCAGCTGCTCCTGCTCCAATTAGAGTGTGCACTTCATCAATGAAAAGTATTATTTCATCACTTTGTTTGATTTCCTCCATTAGTTTTTTCAATCTCTCCTCAAATTCTCCACGGTATTTAGTTCCAGCTACAAGCAGACCCATATCAAGGGTTATAACCTAAATCATGCAGAACAAGGCTTTCATGTCATCCAGGGGTCTCAAAAGTAAGCTAAAACTCCATATTAGAGAATTTTGATCAAAAAGTTATCCAAGACAAAAATGCTAAATTAATATCAGACGATCAAATGAATGAAAATAAGGCACTATTCACCAGCGCTAGTTTAACCATCTTGATGCAAGAAAATTCTTTCATGGTCAACATGTAACATTTCACAACTACAATAGAAGAAAATGGATAATATCTTACAATCACTTTACAGAAAACAGCAAGTTTAACAAATTGATGGGGCTGAAATGAAAGACAAATAAATCCCCTGAATCAAACCAACATCAATTTATAGACTGGATAATAAAAATAGAATACTAACCTTCTTTCCCTCTATGGTTTCGGGAACATCACCATTTGCAATTCGTTGAGCAAGACCTTCAGCAATAGCTGTTTTTCCCACACCAGGTTCTCCAATAAGACAAGGATTATTTTTTGTACGACGACCCAAAATTTGAGTGACACGTTCAATTTGTTGCTGCCTACCCACAACAGGATCCAATTTTCCCTGGGATTTTGAATTTGGGGGGGGGGGGGGGGCGAGAAATGAGTATGCTTTTTTATACAGAATAAAACCTCATTTACCACCTGTCATGAAGAAAACTGGGAACTGGCAATTACCTCCTCTGCTAGCTTGGTCAAATTTGTGCCATATTCCTCCAAAGTTGGCATCTTACTGCTACCACTTCCAGGGCCAACAGTCGCAGTAACACTGTCAGCACCCTCTCCAACCATGCGAATAACCTGCTCCCATCCAGCAGAGTACAAGATTAAAAAAAAAACATGTCAATAAAATAAAAGAACAATTTATATAGTAAAAATAAAATATGTAAGAAAAGGGATATAAGATGATATAATACTAGCCTGAGTGCGAATATTAGTTGGATCAGCACCCAGATTTTCAAGAACGCGTGCTGCCACACCCTCACCCTCTCGAAGAAGACCCAAAAGCAAGTGCTCAGATCCAATATAATTGTGACCTGGAAGTTCAGAAAATAAGCCCAATCTTTCAGCAAGTACACACCAATGCGAAAAATTTCGCCCCATCCCCTCCCCCAATAAAATATTCAAAGATAAACTCCAAATCACTTCATACGCATTTAGTGCAAATTAGTCAACAATTAGATAAATCAAGGAAGCGTTTGGTAAAATCCATACATTAATAGGTTTCACTCGTAACAATTTTCATGCAGGTGAATGTGCATTCCAACTGCCCAATGGGGCACTGAGAAAAATTTTGTTATCCCCAAGTATGTGACATCCCAATAACTCAATTGCTTTCAAAGGAAGATAGTATCAAACAGCAGTTACTCAATATGAATGGAAGGTTTTCAATCATTTGACATGAGAGTTGTGCAAGAATATGATTAACAGTACTCAACAAATAGAACTATCCAGGGAGTACATGTATCATTCCATTGTATTTATTTCCTTCGTCTTTCTCTATCAATCACCAAAACCTATGCGACTCTTCGAGTTTATTAGATAAATGCACCAAATGAAATATATACACATATATTCTATCAAACAACAAAGACAACAGAAAAACCATTGAAAAACTATCAAAAAATACACAGATTATTTGCAAATGAAGTAACTAAGTAAGATATAAAAGAGAAAGGAAATACCAAGTTGACGTGCTTCCTCCAAAGAGAGTTCCAAAACTCTTTTTGCACGTGGAGTAAAAGGAATCTCAACAGCGACAAATCCACTACCCCTACCAATTATCTTTTCAACTTCAACACGTGCATCTTTTAGGTTAATTCCCATTGACTTCAAAACCTTAGCAGCAATACCAGTTCCTTCACCAATAAGACCCAATAAAATCTGCTCAGTTCCAACGAAATTATGACCTAACCTTCTCGCTTCCTCTTGAGCCAACATAATCACCTTAATTGCTTTCTCCGTAAAACGTTCAAACATCGCTTTAGTTACGCATCTGTTACCTCTACTACTTCCCTTAGTTCGATTAGAAGTAGTAATTTGAGTTAACACCTTCGAATGAAAACTTTGCCCTCCACCGGGTCTCAACGTAATAGTATCCAATGGATTCAAAGTACGCAATCCTGCGAAACCTGCAAGTCTCGCTTGTGGAGCATACATCGTTTTCACAAGTCTTTTTGATTTTGTGGATCGATGCCTTTGCCCTGCCACTAGACCAAGGACATTTGAAGGCTGCGCCAAAACCCTAGACATGGTGATTCCTCAATATATGTAGTTGATAGAGAGCGGTGCGGTGGGGTTCGAATGCAGAATAGCACGGAGGATTAAGGCGCGCGGCGGAGTGAAGTGGTTGTCAGGTGCGGCGGGGGTAGGTTTGGAGGAGGAGGAGGAGGAGGAAGGGCGAGCGAGAAACAAGATAAAATGAATGTAACAAAGAAGCTCTTCTACATCAACCGAAGTAAACATATATATACGTCATATATAATGATGTTGATGATGTGGAGTGCTTAATGTATCTGTTTGGGTACTTTGGCCGCCACCGACCTTTCACCATACGGTGTCGTTTCTAGATGAAAGGACTTCGATAACTACTTTATTCGTCCCACGGACTGTTCAAAAATGTGTCGTATCTTTTGTTTTTTTGACAGAATCGACCCGTATCTTTGGTAACTTAAGATTTTAGCACACAAATTAATTAATGAGTTATTTGCTTATCAAAAAAAAATTAATAAGTTATTTAATTGATAGTAACATTTTTTCAAAAAAAATTCAAAAATATTTAATTAATATATATAAGTATTAAAATGTTCTTATATTTATTATTAACTAATATACAAATTCTTATTTTTCGTCCCTCACTGTTAGTTGCCTTGGCAATTTCAGCAACATGAGAATGTCGCCTCCCAGTTCGAACCCGAGTGTGATCAGTTGTAGTGTGTGTGGTGTTTATTTACCATTTCATCTAAGTAGACAAAAAAATACAAAATCTTATTTTTCAATGTAAAACTATATATACTCTATCCACACAAAAAAAAAACGTAAATATTATACTAAAAACAATCTCATAAAAATTCATTTTTATTATATCTAGAGTATAGCTGGAATACAAGGTAAATTAATCCTTTAATTTCTAAAACTCCCGAGTTTTTCTTGGTCAACATTGTATTGATATATAACCATAAAGGTCAAAGACCCAGACCAATACAATCACAGAGTGAGACAGATCGGCCCAATAGGCCCAACAGTCCAACGTGAAGGTCAACGGACCAAGTACAAGATAGCAACTCAAATCTAACAAGTACAACACTTAACACTTAAACTAGTTACACAACAAACAAAGAGAGAGAAAGAGAGACTTCGCGAAAGAACGATGCGAAGAAACCCTAACACCGCAAACATAGATCTTCAATCGCCCTCCACCACATTCAAAGCATCTAGATCGATCACACGCCGGAGGGAATCAGGAAGGTGGAAGAGTCAGTTTCCACTTAGTTCGTTTCGACTACTCAGAGCTGCAATCTCATGGGCTACAATGTTCCATTTCCTTCCGACCCAGGTAAAACCAGCAAACTCGAAATTTGTCTTAAGAAACGTGATGTTTTGTAAAATGTTCTGAATTTCTCTAATCGTTTTGTCTCCTCTGTAAGCATTGACAGGATCCAAGTTGTCCGATTCAAAATTAACGCACTGGAGTTGGTGGGTACGACACAGGTGCATAGCTTCACGCAACACTAAGGCTTCTGCAACAAGGGCATTTGAAGCAAAAAGACGAGTTGCCAAAGCAGTAAGAACTTTCCCCTTATTATCTCTGCACACAATACCTACACTTCCTTTCCATGTTTCTGTGTTGAACGCTACATCAGTGAACCTTAATGACATTAGATCTAGGAGGTCTCCACCTAGTAGAATAGGGAACGAGGGATAGTCCTTGGTTCATAGCCTTTGTTGAAACATTTGATTGAATAAACTCAAAGCATTGTGCTTTGGCTAAAATGAGGGTGGTCATAGGATTGGGCTGAACATTGTTAAACACCCAGTCATTACGAGTCTTCCAAATGAACCAAATGATAAACATAAACCGAGCTTTATAAAGATCGATTTCACTTCCATTAGCACTCCATAAGGCATGGTTAGTCATTAACCATTCAGGGAAGGATGTAACATTCATCTCAGTAGAAGTAGGGCCAATTGGAGCACCAAACCAAATCGGTTTAGTCCAAGGGCAAAGAAGTAGAATATGTTCAATAGTCTCTTGATCCTTTAGGCAAACAGGGCAGATATCATCCCTTGCAATTTTCCTCCTGAAAAGATTACCCCTGATTTCTAAAGCATTGTGACACACTTTCCACGTAAAATGTTTAATTTTCTCTGGGGTTTTAGACCCCCAAATATATGTCCCAGCATTCTCTTGGAATCCCAGAAGATGTAGAGGTATGAGTGGTAGGTGTAGCATTCATATCATGTATTCTTCTGTAGCCTGACTTGACAGAATACTCCCCATCCTTGGTAAAAGGCCAATACAGTGTATCAATAGGACTAGACCATGATATAGGAGTTTGTAAGGCACTGACAGCAGAGGTTGAGTTTAAGTTTTGTCTCAAAGCATCCAAGTTCTAGTTATGATAGGCATCCATAAGCTCACTGACCATAGTGACATTAGAACCTTGGTTAAGAACAAGTTTCTCACCATTAACAAGCCAATTATCTTACCAGAACCAATTGACCATCTACAAAACTTCTTCAAAAGTTCTCTCCCATGAATCATGCTCTGCCACACCCAAGAATTAGTGTGTGGAAAGTAAATACTCTTTAGTGTAGTTGCCCAATATAGGATCTTGGTTAATTCCTGCAAAATACGCCAATCCAGCTTGGCAAACAAGGCAGTGTTCATTTCATCAAAGTCCTTCATACCTAGACCTTCTTCCACTTTAGGGGCACATAAAATCTCCCTTTTTTCCAATGTATACCTCTGTTACGCCTGCCCAGGAGAGTTCAACCAAAATCTAGTAATCTCTACAGAAAGATTGTTGCAAAATGTTTTGGGGAAACTCCCATAGTTTTAAACAAAATAAAAAAAACTAACCTAATATCGGGCCATGATGGGTTTGGGTTGTCCATCGGTTCATCTAACGTGTCCCTACTATTATTATTATTATTATAGTAGTTTTATTTTTAGTGGCTCATTCCAAATTTGTTGTAACACAATTTTAAATTGTAGAAATTTTTATAAAAATGTTATTATATAAGCAAAATTTTAACACACTTATCATAACATAATTTTATAAAAACGGAAACTTTTATGACAAATTTTTATAAAAGAAATTTTATAGTTGAATATTATTATGGTGGAATGTTAATAGCAGAATATTTTTTTTACATACTTTTATGGCCGAATTTTTATAACAAAAAGTTTGATAACAAATTTTTTTATTGTTGAGTTTTATAATTGTTTGTATTTTGGGTGGACCTTGTCTTAAATTAACCCAGCCTTAATTAAACCCGCATATCATTAGAGTTTGTCTAGTTAGGGTTTCAAAATTGATCGATCAAAAGTTAGGGTCTAGTTAGAGTTGGTTATAACTCATTATTACCCGTCCTAGTCTCAACCCTAGAAACACCTATTGCTAAATAGATAATAGATCATGATTCACTAAAGACACTGCTAGGTGCTCGCAGTCACAACAATAAGAGCTATTTGATCTATGTGTCTCACGCTCTTGGCCTTTAGATATTTTTGTTCCAAAAATATGGAGAAAAAATACATGTAGGGAGAGGTGGGATTAGATGACAACATGTAATTTCTAAACGGTATTTGTATCAATCTAATGTTGAATATTGTCAATCATAACACACGATATTGTTTACGCAGTTCGGCCAAAAATTGCCTACGTCTGCGACTACAGAGTAGCTGTAGTTCCGTTTTATTGATAATGTTTCGATAATCTGAATACAGAGTACAAGAGAGTTTAAATAGCCTTCTCTAAGAAGACCTAACGGGCCTGGGCCAAAGCATAAGCATATAAATAAATCTACAACTACTATTTACAGCCTTCTTTTATTCCTTATTCACATCCCCCTCAAATTGATGCGGGTCATCAAGGAGCATCAATTTGCTGACAAGAAACTGATGGCGTGGAGAAGGAACAGCTTTGGTCAAAATGTATGCAACTAGAAATTGAGTATTGATATGAGGGATGGATATAACGTGACTATCGTAGGCTTCACGAATTGCATGACAATCAACTTCGATATGCTTAGTACGCTCATGAAAAACCGGATTTGCAACAATCTGAATGACACTTGTATTGTCAGCATAGAGAGATGTCGGTTCGGTTTGAGGAAATCCAAGTTCACCCAAAAGACCACGAAGCCAAAGTATTTCGGAGCATGCCATAGACATAGCACGATACTCCGATTCGGTTGAGGATTTAGAGACTCTCGCTTGCTTCTTACTTTTCCAAGAGATCAACGAAGAACCAAGAAACATGCACCAACCCGTGACAGAGCGGCGAGTGTCAGACACCCAGCCCAATCAGCATCACTGTAGGCACTCAACGTAAGGGGTGTTCCATTAGGAAAGAATAAACCCCGTTGAGAGGTACCTTTCAAGTAGCGAATAATACGACGAACCGCTGCCAGGTGAAGATGACGAGGAGAATGCATGAACTGACTTACTTGCTGAACAACGAATGAAATATCTGGTCGAGTAATGGTCAAGTAGTTAAGACTACCTACGAGCTGTCGATACAATAACGGATCAGTCAAAAGTTCACCCTCGTCACGGTGGTATTTAACATTAACTTCAAGAGGAGTATTCACAGGATTAGCGGATTCGAGGCCAGCCATAGCAATAAGGTCGGTGGCATACTTATGCTGATGGAGAAATATGCCCTTAGAAGTAGAATGAACCTCGAGTCCAAGAAAATAATGTAACAGACCAAGATCTTTCATTTGAAATGAGGCTTGAAGCTTTTGTTTAACTTCTTGTATGGATGCTGCATCAGAACCGGTAATGATCATGTCATCAACATAAAGAAGGAGTAGAACAATGCCCGTAGATGTGCGGTGAATGAACAAAGACGAATCATACTGACTTTGAGTAAAAGAGAACCCAAGTAGAGTGGAACGGAATTTCGCATACCATGCTCTAGGTGCCTGTTTCAAACCATATAGAGATCGTTTGAGCTTGCACACCCCCTTAGATGAAGAGAAAAGACCCCGAGGGGGAGTCATATAAATATCTTCAGTCAGGTCGCCATGAAGAAATGCATTCTTGACATCCATTTGGTGGAGAGACCACCCATTAGAAGCAGCTATAGAGAGCACCATTCTAACAGTAGTCATTTTAGCAACCGGTGCAAAGGTCTCATCATAATCAATACCATATTCCTGCCTGTTGCCTAAAGCAACCAATCGAGCCTTATACCGATTGAGAGATCCATCAGAATTCAATTTCACAGAATAAACCCATTTACAGCCGATGGGTTTGATGCCAGGAGGGCAAGGAACAATATCCCAGGTGAAGTTGTCCTGAAGAGCCTGAAGTTCCTCATTCATGGCTTTGACCCAAGACGCATCTTTAACAGCCTGCGAGTAACAAGTAGGAATAGATGTGCCAGTTAGAGAAGCAGTTAAAGCAGTATGTGAGGAACCAAACCTGTCTGGGGAGTATCTGTCAGGTGCTCGAGACGTTCTACCAGAACGCCGTGGTGCCGGCGGTACAGGATCTGAATCAGGATCAGGATCTGGAGCAGGATCAGGAGCAGGATCAGGATCAGAATCAGGATCGGTGTCGGAAGGGGAAGTGGGAACGAGTCCTGTTTGATCAAAAAATTGCGGAAGTATAGCAATATCATTCAAACCAGGAGAAGAGCAAGGAAACATAGTCTGATTATCGAAAAATGTGACATTCCTAGAAATGCGAAAACGATGGTTAGAGACATCATAACACACAAAACCCTTATGAGACTGACTATACCCCATAAATGCACATTTGACAGATTGTGCTCCAAGCTTATGTCTTTCAGAGGATGGGAGGTGCACAAAACATACACACCCAAAAGTATGTAAACTGTTGTAATCAGGCTGAGTTTTAAAAAGGCAAAAGTGAGGAGAATCAAACCCAATCACCGTGGAAGGAAGACGGTTGATTAAAAAGACAGCTGTTGAAAGAGCCTCCACCCAGAATTTGGATGGAACAGAGGCCTGCAGAAGTAAGGTACGTGTCACATCCAACAAGTGACGATTCTTGCGTTCTGCAACACCATTTTGCTGAGGGGTATTGGGACAAGATCGTTGAGACAGTATACCTTTTTGCTGTAAAAACTCCTGAAACTCATGAGACATATACTCACCACCTGAATCAGACCGAAGAATTCTAATATTGGTTTGGAATTGATTTTCAACATACATCAAAAATTTCTTAAACATAGAGAACACTTCAGATTTAGATTTAAGAAAATAAATCCAAGTAAAACGACTATAATCATCGATAAATGTGACAAAATATTAGTAGTGAGCGTGAGAAGCAACAGGAGAAATCTCCCAAACATCACTATGAATCAACTCAAAACACGTAGAAGCACGATGTGCACCAGACGGAAAAGGAAGAGTTTTACTTTTAGCTAATTTGCAAACAGAACATGAAATAGAGGTACTAGAATCTATCAGTTTAGTACCTAACACACCAGTCTTAAATAAGTGAGACAAAACAACAGAGTTTGGATGGCCCAATTTCCTATGCCAATCCTCACATGCATTCAAAACACTATTACAAGTAAGAGATAAATGGTTTGAACTAAACTGGAGTGGAAACACTCTTCCAGCTTTAGGCCCCTTCGCGATCACCTTCCCTGACACCCGATCCTGCACAAGACAACCATCCGGAGTAAGATGAACATCACAGCCTTCATCAACTAATTGACCAGCAGACAATAAATTTGAGACAAGGCCTGGTGCTACCAGTACATTTCTAAAAGTAGAATTAATGTCACCAACATTCGTTATAGGAAGGGTACTCCCATTAGCAATTTGAATTTTTCGATTACCAATATAAGAACGTAAATTGTGCAGGAGTTCAGAGGAACTCGTCATGTGATTCGATGCACCAGAGTCAAGTAACCAAGAAATGAAAGAAGACACACCAGTAACACCCAAGGCAGAAAGAGCAGATAGTACCATTTGAATTAATTCCGGTTGAAGAGCACCAACATCAGATGCACCAGTGGTGGAAGGACCAGCAGCAGAGCTAGATGAACCAGTGGTGGAAGGACCAGCGGTAGAGGTAGTAGTGGTATGGAATGCATGTGCCAGACACCTAGTCGGTCGTGGAGGACGTGTAGGACATCCAGAGATGAAATGACCCTGCTGCTTGCAGTAATTGCAAACTTTCTTAGGACAACTACGAGCAATATGTCCAAATTGTTTACAGGAGAAGCATTGAGTTTGTCGCATATCACGGCCCACGCCTCTATGCTGCGCAGCATACGCGACAGTCACAGGTTCAGAATGGACGGGATCATGAAGCATGGTTCCTTGAGTATTCAGACGTTGTTCTTCCCTGAGCAGTTCACCAACACAGATATCCAAGGAAGGAACAGGGTTCCTATTCAGCAGAGCACCTCGAACGGCCTCAAATTCCGGACGAAGTTTCATGAGAAATTGGTCCCGTTTACTAGTATCATAAACATCACAAACGGCCGACAGAGACGCATTGGGAACATCAGCATATAATAGCAGAGTGTTCTGTCCATAAATTTAAAAAACCAGAATAATATTCTTGAATTGACAAAGTACCTTGTTTGTAATTGACGATCTCTAACTCCAATTGAAAACGCTTTGCTGTATTGTCCTGGTTGTAAATACGCTGCAAATAATTCCATATTTCCTGAGCAGTTGAAAATGCTCGCAAATTATTGATCATCTGAGGATCAATAGTACTGAGGATCCAAGAAATAATCTGAGCATCTTGGACTTCCCACGCGTCTAAGGCAGGTTTAGCTTCAGGCGCCTTAGAAATCCCATCAAGGTGACTCCACAATCCTTTTCATTTGACATACTTCTTGAATTGAAATTCCCAAGCAGCATAATTCTTGCCAGTAAAGAGAACATAAAAGTTGTCTCTTCCTTCCGAAGCCATTAAAAAAATACTGTAGCTTGAAATAATAATACTAATAAGAAGGATAATGGCCAAAGTCAAACAAACCATACAAAGAAACGGCGAAGGAACAGGATCACGCGAAGGAACAGGATCACGCGAAGGAACACAGGAGAACACGCTAACAGCGACCCACGCTAGCAACACCCAGAGGCGCGAACAGAACCACAGCGCCACCAGAAACAGCGAGCAACCGACGGCGATGGCGACCCAGAACCCATGCACAGAACCAGAAACAGCGAGCGATGGCGACTTGAGAATCAGCGAGAAACCGAGGACGCGCTACGGAGCAACGGCGCGACGGCGCGATGAAGAGATCTGAAACGAGAGGATCTGAAACGACGAGATCTGGAACGGGGAGATCGCGAACAGGGCCCAACAGCGCAAACCACGAATCTGTAACGAAGGCCACACGAAAACGGAGGCAACGGCGAAGCCAGGAGAACCAAGGAGGGCGACGGCGAACGGACGAGCTAGGAGAACCAACGGCGTACGGCGGCGTACGGAGAAAGCCCCAAAAAAACAGACGAACGTGAACGGTCACTGACCAAAAAAAACACACGGAATTAGCTGGATGATCGAAACCCTACTGATACCATGTCAATCATAACACACGATATTGTTTACGCAGTTCGGCCAAAGATTGCCTACGTCTGCGACTACAGAGTAGCTGTAGTTCTGTTTTATTGATAATGTTTCGATAATCTGAATACAAAGTACAAGAGAGTTTAAATAGCCTTCTCTAAGAAGACCTAACGGGCCTGGGCCAAAGCATAAGCATATAAATAAATCTACAACTAATATTTACAGCCTTCTTTTATTCCTTATTCACAAATATGTATTCATTAACGAAAGTTGGTTTTGTTCATCAAAGACATTTCAAACAAAATTCTTAATGTTTTTTATTAATTCATTCCTAAATATTGTTTTTGATTTTTGGGTTGGTAAGTCTCTATCAAAAGCAAAGAGATAATGATCAAATGATTTAAATATGTCCTACAAGTTGGGCTCTTTATCAGAACTAAAAAACTGAATTGAACTGCCAAACTGAACCGAACTGAACCAAAATTAACTGAATTTTTACTAATAGTTTAGAACTGAACTGTTCAAATAGTTTGACCAAACCGCACCGAGCTGTCTTAGCAGTTCGACTGAACCGAGCTGAGCTGTCTTAATAGTTCGGTTCGGCAATTCGAGTTCGAACCGAACTGTTTAAATTTTGAACTTTTTTTCGAACTATTAAGTCCGAACTGCCCGAATTGTTATCCAAACCGTTCTTTTGTTAAAGGATAGCTCAGTTTTTATCAAAACGATGCTACAAGATGTCCCTTCAGCATCCCAACTGGTTACAGATGCAGTAACACCAAGGAACATTTTAAAACCAACCTGTACAAAAGCCCTATTAAAGTTGACAAAAATAAGAAGTTAACTTCTCTAAAAATGCTATCAGTAGCATAATTAATAAAAAAACAAAGAATGTTGATCCCACAACCAAGTCGGTGGATCATTTATTTATGTCTTGTGAAGTTGCAAGGAGTATATGGAGGAGTGTTCTCGGTTGGATGGGGCTTACGTCGGTTGACACGGATAATTTAATCAATCATTATTTGGAGTTCGGGAAGTTGGTTAAAGGAAATAGACAAAGAGGGGTTAAACATCTTATATGGGTGACGGTAATTTGGAACCTATGGATGGCGAGAAACAATGTCTTATTCAAAGGCGAGGTAGTTTCAACTACAAAAATACTAGCGGGCTTCAAGGACTCGGCGTGGTGCTGGTTCAAGGCAAGGAAGGGAAGAAACTGTATGGCAACATGGGCGGATTGGTTCCATTGCCCGATGGGCTGTTTTTCCATGTTGTAATTTACTATTTATACGGTTTGTAGACATTATGGAGATTCATAGGGGGAGAAACAGTGGAGTGTTGTTTGTTTTCTCCACTGTGGCACATGTCTTGTGCAGGGTACTCTTTTTCCTTACAGAGTCTTTTTCCCAATGAGTTTTGGCTCTGGGAGGTTTTGAGGAGGCCCTCCCCTTTTCCTTTCTCTCATTGTAAGGGCTGGGCACCCCTTGTGCTCCCTTCAATGAAATCTTTAATTATCTAAAAAAAAAGTACTTAAAAAACACAACCCGTAAACCCGTTAGAGTCATAAATGTGCTGAATGCAAAGAACACCATATATAATCTTAAAGTAATTTAACAACCATTGGCCAAGATGAGGTAATATTCACGAAGTAGTTGGTGAAGAAAAACTTTGGTTGAAAAGCCGTATGAATATGATTAGAAAAAACTAAGAGACATCCAAACGCTGCAGTTCAGTTTTTTTAAGGATAGTTCAGTTTTTTTTAAAAGAACAATTTTTTGGACAGTTTGGATAACAGTTCGGGCTCAATAATCGCGCTCAGCAATTTGAAAAAAAAAATTCAAAATTTAAACAGTTTGGTTCAAACTCGAACTGCTGAACCGAACTATTAAGACAGTTCAGTTCGGCTCGGTCGAATTGCTAAGACAGTTCGGTCAAACTGTTTGAACTATTCGGTTCAGTTCGGTGCAGTTCTCCTTGAGAACTGAACCATGAACAGGCCTACCCTACAAGCACTCCCCACTTGTTTTATGAGGATGTTCCTTATTCCACTATACTTAGTGAAGAAAATACAATACATAATGAACTCTTACTTGTGAGATTGTAGGGGGGATAAGAATAAGGGGGATAAGAATAAGAGAATACCCTACAAGCACTCCCCACTTGTTTTATGAGGATGTTCCTTATTCCACTATACTTAGTGAAGAAAATACAAAACATAATGAACTCTTACTTGTGAGATTGTAGGGGGGATAAGAATAAGGGGGATAAGAATAAGAGAATAAGATGGCCAACCGGGGATAAGTTATCCATTAGGAAATATGGTGGTAGTAAGGGGTTTAGGAATCTATATGTCCTCAATATTGCATTTCTAGGAAACAAGGTTGGAGAATCATGACCCAACAAAATTTTTTGGTTACAACATTGTTCAAAGCAAAATATTTCCCAAATTATGGGTTTTTTTAGGCAAAAAATGGAAACAAATCAAGTTATGTGTGGTGAAGTATTTGTGAACGAAGGCTAGTCCTAAAGGAGGGTGCAAGTTGGATGATTGGGGGGGGGGGGGGGGACTGGAGATACCATTTGCGCGCGCGTTTAGATCTAATTGGATTATGGCCATCAACCAAGCTCGTTAACTAGGTCGGCCCACCCAATTTCTCCAATCCTAAATGAAGGTCTTATTGGTGCATCTATTGAGAGTCAAGAGGCGTGGCTTGGGCATCGGGTGTTAGAATTGCATTTGTGCAAATGTGTTTTCAGTTTTGGTGTTACCTGGAGAGGTTTTATATTGACATGTCTTGGTGTAATCTCGAATCTCAATGTCATGGTGTAATTTGAATCTCTACGTAGGTGTCAAATAGTTTCCCTCAATATTGGCGTGATCAATCGTGTTTCTTTAGAGGTTGTCAAGGTTCTTTAAATTATTTGCTTTTAAGTGTGTTAATCCTAAATTTTGCCTGTGTATCTTCTTAAAGGTGTAGCTGGTGTTTTTAGGTGTGTTAGATGCGACCTTGCCTTACAGATAATTTGTATTTGTTTTATGGCTAGCCATTTTTTGGTTAGTCAATATTAATAAACTCATAATTATCAGGAAAAAAAAGGTACGACGTGTAATTGATCCAGCCATGACACATGCGATACTAGCGACACCGATGTACATAACAGTAAAAACGGATACAATGGTATTGTGGTACCATATTGTTGTTGATTATTTCCATCTAAATTTAGAGCATCATAAACAACAAGGGGAATGGAGGAAACCGCGAAGCTTGAATATTCTTCCAAAGCTGAAGGAACTCTTACGAAGAGCGCATAAAAACATTTTATATTTTTCTACAAAATATTTGTATAAAATTAAAGCTTGAATATTACTCGTGGTTGGCGCGTAAAAATTTTATTTTTAAAGGAATAGAATCGGATGTCGATTCAATTGTTTCTCATATTAAAACTATCTCTTGGTCATGATTTATATATGGGGTGGGTAGCAATTCCGATTATGTTATAGATTGTTGGTGGAATAATGCTTTCCATTGTATCACACAGATGTAATTCTTGTTCTTGAGCACTTCTAGTGCTCCGTTAATACATCATTTGCTTATCGGAAAAAAAACTTGAATATTACTATTGCTACTATTGTAAAATTAACGTTTCATATTGTTAATTTCAACATCAAACTATTGTTTTGAGTTTAGCGCTTGACTATAAGTTAATTACCACAATTCATAAGTATTAATGTATTAGTTATATATTAATATATGTGTATGTATATTAGGGACAAAACATGTAACTCGAGGGTCAACCCGTCCTAACTCGTAGCTGGGCTACTACTTAGAAGAGACTCATTTATCTATTTTTGTGTGGAACAACCCAAAACTCTTAGACGCCCCTACCAATTAACTACTTTCTCACAAAGAAAAAATTCATGTTTCATTCTATTCTATTTATATTTATAATAAAAATTAGTAAAATTAATCGGTGGGGATCCAAAATAAAAATATACATATTCTATCACATTTTTTATTTATTTTCAGGTAGCTATGGCTACATACCCATATCTTACCAAAAAAAAAATACACATAAATACAAGGAACCGTCCCTACTTAGAATTATCTAAGTGTAAAAACATTGCCTACATCTACTTCTGCATCTACATCTACATACAATTGTAAATATTTTCAAGAGAAAATTTCAAGTGTCACCCCCACAGTAAATTTCAATTCTTACGCGTAATATGACATGGCGTAACTCACATGATTTCAATCAATTCATTCCACATTTGAGGAGTATGCTATGTTAAACAACTAATGTTTCTTTGACCTGTATGAATTTATCCATTCCAAATTATTCGCTATATACTAATAGGTCTTGCCAAACAGAGACCAAGTATAATTTACATAAGCAGGGGTGTAGGTAAATTGACACTATTAAAAAAGTGCAAACTCATAATTACTTTGAAAAGAATTAAAACTGTTCTGGACTGGACCAAGAGGTTCATTTAGCAATTCTAAGAGGTGCGTTTAGCAACAGATATGGATTGACTCAATCACTTTGGCCCATATCCACCACACACGAGCCCAACCATGCTTGAACGGTTAAGATCAGTTCCGCTGATCCGACGATCCACAATGGGCACGACTTCCTATAAATATCGGCTCGCATAGCCATTTACGAGGTACACACTCTTCCCTTGCAAATTCACTAGCTTATTCTCATACTGACTTGAGCGTCGGAGTGGCTTTCCAGGTACCCCTCGGGCGCTCACTGACCACCTGCCAGGGCAGCAAGAGACCTACCAACAGCAGCCGACCAAAATACTGCTAGGTACTGAACATTGGCGACCACAGTGGGAGATATCTATCTTTCACACCATCACTACTCGAACTTTTCTCTTGCTACCCCATGGCTCCCAGAGGCAGACCTCGGGTTCAAAGTATTGTCATACCCGTACCCCGACCAGAGGGTACTCCCGAGGGCGACGTCGCCTACTTGACGAGGGCACCAGTCAGCCTGCTCAATCCTCGAATGTGAGTCAGCTTCTAGATCTCCTGGCCGATCGCACTCAAGCTATGTTGCAGCAGGAAACTCGCCTGAGAGAGATTGAAAGGCGTGTGGCTTCCCTGCCTGTGCAGCCTCCACCCAGCTGGGGAAGGCACGTGCATCGTTCTCCTCCCTGGAGACATCACGTCCATCGCTCTCCCCCAAGACGGAGGCACGTACATCGCTCTCCCCCTCGGCGGCGCGGGCATGGAAGATCAGGCTCACCTCCGAGGACCCCTCCATCCCCTCCAGATGGTACCTACCAACCACACGACTCCCACTCCAGGACCTCCTCACGCGCATCCCCTGATTCTCGTGAGAGGCCAAGGAACCGGGTCGATAACCACCGAAGGCACCACCAGGGATCGCCATCGAGGAGATCCCCCGATCGACGTAGGTATCAAGAGTTGGATTATGAAGACACCTCCTCCCGAAATTCAAGAAGGTTTTCGGAGGAGGGACCTTTCACTAGAAGGGTGGATGAATGCGAAATCCCAAGGACCAATGAGAAGCTGCCAAATCTCAAAATGTATGACGGAACCGGAGATCCAGACCGCCATCTGGCACACTTCTCCCTGATGATGCGCTATAGAGGCGCCAGGGAGCCCGTCCACTGTAAAATCTTCCCCCTCACTCTCGAGAATTCCGCATTAGAGTGGTTTCAAGAGCTGAGGCCGAACTCCATCTCCTCATGGGGGCAGTTGACGAGAATGTTCACAGCTCGTTTCACTGCCTCCCGGTTGAAACCCAAATCTGAAGAAGTACTGAGGGCCGTCAGGCAGCATGACAATGAGACACTAAGAGAATACATTGAAAGCTTCAACAAGGAGGCTTCGTGCGTTCGAAATTTGGAGGACAAGCAAAGGTTGTTCTGGATGGAAGATGGTTTAAGAAAGGGAAGTCTTTTCCAGATGGATGTAGGAATCAACAAACCTAGGAACTTGGGCGAGTTCCTTCGAAGGTCTCAGAAATACATGGATTATGAAGAGGACGATATGGCTTACCGCGAGGCAGCCAAGGTAGGGGGCGATAGGGAAGACACCCGGGAAGTCCGCCAGCGGAAGGTAGCAGGAGGCGGGCACCGTGAGGTGCGCTCCCGCAAATTCACAGAGCTTACCCCCCTCACCGCCACTCGGGCACAGATCCTGGCTGAATGCGCTAAAGGATGGCCAGAACCCCTCACGGAAATGGCGCCGCTATCATCAAAGCGGAGGCCACGATACCAATGACTGCCGAGCTCTAAAAGAAGATATTGAGGAGATGATTCAGAGAGGGAAACTGTTGCAGTACGTTAAGAAGGAGGGAGAACCAAATAGCTCACGCAAAAGAGCCCGATCCCCCGAAAGAAGATCTAGATCCCCTAGGAAGGGGAAGACCCCAGTCGGTGAAGGGGTCAAGGACGAGGACAGCGAATCTTCCGAGAAAGAAGACACCCGCAAATCCAAAGGAAGACCAGTGGCCATGGTGATTCACGAAAGCAACCCCCTTGATGATTGAGCGTGGCATCAACCTCAGCCCCCATGAAGGGATCAACCAGACCGCCCTTACCCTTTGACGATAAGGATCTGCTTGATGGAAAACCGAATAAACACGTCTCGTTGCTCATCACTGCCATCATGGCCAACATTGAGGTAAGAAGAATCCTGGTCGACCAGGGAAGCGCAGTGGACATCATTTTCGAGGACTTGCTGCAAGTGTTGAACATATCCCCCGATGACCTGACTCCATACCGAGGAGGGGATCTAACAGGTTTCAACGGGTCAAAAACCAAACCACTGGGCCACTTGAGTTGATGGCCACCTATGGATACCCCGATGGGGAACCACCCTTGTTCAGAACTGTCAATACAGCCTTCCTAGTCCTCCCATGCAAGTCATTCTACCAATGCATCATTGGGAGACCCACACTGGGCAAGCTGGAGGCGGTAACATCAACGGTTCACCTTAAAATGAAGTTCTACAACCTTTGAAATAAGGTGGTAACCCTCCAGGAGGACCTGGGTGCGGCACGCAGGTGTTTTTATATGAGCATGAAGGATGAAAGAGAGACTGCTGGAGTGAGGGTCTCAGACAGTGGATTCGGGAAAGAAGCTGAGGTAAATTTGGCAGATTGGGATGCCAAAGGTGATTCAGATAGTAAGGAAGAGGAATAAGATTCCACCCTTACTAAGGAGCCAAAAAAGAGTTTGAAGAGGTTCAAGCCAGATGAAGAGTGTTCTGACCTCCTTGAGGAGGTTAAAGAGAAACTCACCATCCACCCAAGGGAGAATGGGGACCTGTTTCCCTGATCTGCAGCGGATGGGCCAGGGATACCACCTGAGGTAGCCTGCCACCACATAGCTGTTGATCCTAATTTCTAGAACGCCCTTAAGCTAAAGAAGTTGGTTGTATGAGCCTTGCTCTCTTATCAAAATGATGTAGTAGCGTGGACTGATAACACGCACGAATAAATGAATGAAATTTTACTGTTTACAGGTCAAAAATATCATGTCAGCAATATTTACTATTACTCGCAGAATAGAAAGCCAGGTCCTAACACTAGCAGCAGGGGACCAGGCAACTATGCAAAAGCCTGACGGTAAAAAGGGGGGAATGAGATCGACGCTACGATCATTTGCACTTCCCTACAAACCGAGGCACGAAGCGACTTTAAACGTGTCGCAACCTCTGATGGGAGAGTTAAATTCAGATCGATTCTGATAAACTGCCCCCAGAGCCCCACGAGGCGTGAAGCGACTTTAAACGTGTCGCAACCTCTGATGGGCGAGTTAAATTCAGATCGATTCTAATAAACTTCCCCCAGAGTCCCACGAGGCGCGAAGCGACTTTAAACGTGTCGCAACCTCTGATGGGCGAGTTAAATTCAGATCGATTCTGATAAACTGCCCCCATAGTCCCACAAGGCGCGAAGCGATTTTAAACGTGTCGCAACCTCTGATGGGCGAGTTAAATTCAGATCGATTCTGATAAACTGCCCCCAGAGTCCCACGAGGTGCGAAGCGACTCTTAACGTGTCGCCACCTCTGATGGGCGAGTTAAATTCAGATCGATTCTGATAAACTTCCCCCAGAGTCCCACGAGATGCGAAGCGGCTTTAAACGTGTCGCAACCTCTGATGGGCGAGTTAAATTCAGACCGAGTTCTGATAAACTGCCCCCGGAGTTAACTTTGCCACGGGGCACGAAGCGACATATCGCAACCTTTGATGGGAAAGTTAGATTCAGACCCCCCTGACAAACTGCCTCCAGAATAAACCTGCCACGATGAGGTATGAGATCATACATATAGATGTCCAAGGCAATGACTTGCGCCTGAGTCCAGGAAGGCGCCTAAGAGGGCGCCAACATCAGGAGGTATGGCACAAGGCGCCCACGAAGGCGCCAACTTCAAAACATAGCCCTTTGCCACGAAGCGATATGAAATTGTATATTCAGGTGTGCGAGGCAAGAACGTGTGCCCGAGGCCACCCAACGCGTGCCAATTATAAACATAAGAAACAAGCTAAGCGAAAAAGAAACATAGACGTTTCAAAAGGTAACATAAATATCAGCGGGCAATGACATCGAGGTCAACCCCGTTGGGGTGAAATGTAATACAAAAATCGCCCCGGAGACAGCAAGGCTCCATTAAGCAAGACACATAACGAAATTCGACAAGTCAATGAAAAATTACACAATCAAAGCAACTGGACTGAAAGACAACCCTGTTGGAGTGGTATTTGACGATCCTCCCGTCCCGAACATCATGATCAAATTGAAAGACGCCCGACTCTAGAATGGCTTCCGGATACAAACACTGAACATGGCTAATCGCCTTATCATAGGCAGCATAGGAGAAGTCTACATCCTGCCCGGCCACCATCTGCACCTTGGTCTCAACCTCATCCTTCAGTTTCTTCACACTATCCAATTCAGATTGGAGCTCCTCCACCCTCTTCTTGTACGCCTCCCTCTCAGCATAGGCCTCCTCCCGGTCCTTCTGATAGTGGCGAGCAATCTCTTTGGCCCGGCGGGCAGATTCCAGCGCTCCATGCAGATCCACCTGAAGCCGGTTTTTATCCGAGATAAGTCGATCCCTTTCCTCGGTCAGCCCTACATAAAAAGAAAAACAACACAACAAGGTTAAAGATTCCAACCTACAAGGTATTTCAAAGGCTTAAAATAAAGCAGAGTACCAAGCACACGTCCACACAAGCCGGCACCCAAGAGGGCGCTTGGCAAGGAGGGCGCCCATGAGGGCGCCAAGGTTGGAAGCAAGAAGCTCCCATGAGGGCGCCTGGCAGGGCACCAATGTTGAAGCACAAAGCGCCCATGAGGGGGCCTAGCAGGGCACCAATGTTAAAGCACACAGCGCCCATGAGGGCGCCTGGCAGGGCGCCAAGGCCAAAGCAGGCAGCGCCTGGCAGGGCGCCAATGTTGAAGCACCAAACGCCCATGAGGGCGCCCACGAGACCAAGGCCCATGTGATAACTCTAAAGCATTACCTGAATGAGATCCGCACCCCTTCTCAGCTCCCCACTTCGCATACAGACTCTCCCCAGCCTTGACCATGCGCATGGCAAGCTCGAAAGGGTGCTCCAGGAGGTGATCACGCTCATCAGTAGTGAAGCTAATTTCACCCTCATCTGTGCTCTCAAGAGAGGGACGCCTAACAGAAGAAGGACAGTCAGCAGGAGGAGAACGCTGGGCACTGCCCTTCCTGCGCTTGGACTTACTTTGAACCCCCAGGGTAGTAGAGTCAATTGGAACCATCAGCCCGACTGGGCGCTCCCAGGCTTAGGCGAGGTCCCATAGAGGGACGGGAAGGAGCCGATACTGCGGGAACGGAACTTTGCCTCACTAGGTTCGACACCTAAAGGCTTCTTCCTCCCGGTCAAAGAAGCCAATTCGTTGAAGGAAAGCGGAGCGGCCATCTTGTCTGCAAAACAACAATGAAACAAATCAGTAACATAAGCGCGAAGAGTTAAACGAAGGAGAAGATAAAGGCACGCTAAAACCAAACAAGCAACCTAAGAGCTCAACAACTTCAGGAATCGTTGAAGCCTTTGATAACTCACTGCACAAAATCTTTTGTGGTGTAGTGGGCAAATGACTGACAATTCTCTTAAGCATACTTAAAGTCCTCAACTCGGACTCTGATAACTCAGACAGGAGGACGCGATAAGTCCGAGAAACCCGATCAGCATCAATATTACACCACCCGAGGTGAAACTTATCCCGAACCAAACACCTTTGTTCATCAAAGAAGCCCAAGCTATCCACAGCCTTCTGACTAGAGGGGACGAGGTAAAAATACTTAAACCTCCAATCATGCTGATTATCCGAATACACTTGAAAGAAACCACAGCTTGCCCGACATTTCAAGCATACAAACTCATAACGAGTGATGCCACCCGAAGAATCTCGACGACGCTGCACCTCGAAAATAGTCATGAAGACCCTCAAGTTGCATTTCCTCTATAAAACTCTCATCACCAACTCGAAGCACTTCACAAAGCACCACGAATTTGGGTGAAGCTGAGAAGGAGCTATCTGAAGATGATTCAAAACTTCTAGCTGAAAGGATGTAAAGAAAGGGGAAACCCGGACTTTGTAAATCACACTATGGAACATCATGAATTTCCTACCATCAGGAATTCTGCACACCCTATCATGGGGTCAACCACCTCAACCCGCCAATCGCCACCCAATGCGTCTTGCAGGTAGCGGGGGGGGGGGGGGATCTTTCCCTGGAAGGTAGACACTCCTGGTGGAACGAACAGCACGAGCGACCCAGTCATAATTTAAACCACCGATCTCCACCACTTCATGCTCAAAAGGCAGATCATCATCAGAAGAGGTAACGATAAAGACAGGGACGCCCGCGTCCTCTGAAGGCACGGAATCATCATCTACCGCAGACTGCCCTCCCTCTACGAAGCAATCAGCCTGCCTCATAGTAGGGGTGGGACCAGGGTACACCCCATTCGTCCGGGTTGTCTCCTTCGTCCTCGCCATCTCTCAACCTACAGGACAGGGGGCAGAACAAGCAGTTACGAGACAGACAGGGAAAATTTGTAGACAACCCCCTCCCCTGAGGATGGAGACTTTAACAAAACAAAAAAGCTAGAAATATAAGCTGAAGGTTAGCCCAAATTACCTTAGAAAATTAGAAGCAGCAAAGCTCGTGGAAATGTCAAACTGATAATGATGAGAAAAAAAGAAGCAATTCCCCTCGGCACCAAGCAAAGCCCTGAAAGGTCATCAAAAAGAAAAACAGGCTAAGAGACAGGATGAGCAACAAAAAAGCAGAGTGCCAAGCACACATCCACACAAGCCGACACCCAAGAGAGCGCCTGGCGAAGAAGCAACCAGCCCCTATGAGGGCGCCTGGTAGGGCGCCAAGCACCAAGGCAGCGCCTATGAGGGCGTCTGGCAGGGCGCCAACACAAAAAGCAACCAGCGCCCATGAGGGCGCCTGGCAGGGTGCCAAGCACCAAGGCAGCGCCCATGCGGGCACCTGGCAGGGCGCCAACACAAAAGCAACCAGCGTCCATGAGGGCGCCTGGCAGGGCGCCAACACAAAAACAACCCGCGCCCATGAGGGCGCCTGGCAGGGCGCCAAGGCAGCCACAACGCCCTAGGGCGCCCTCTTGGGCGCCGGATCCCCTTTCGCAAACCCCTGTGCAACGCAACAAGGCGCCCATGGCGCCCATGAGGGCGCCAGTTCCTGCTCCAAGAGGCGGCAGCCAGATCAACTAGACAAGGCGCCCATGAGGGCGCCAGTTCCTACTCCAAGAGGCGGCAGCCAGATCCACGAGACAAGGCGCCCATGAGGGCGCCAGATCCTGTTCCAAGAGGCGGCAGCCGAGACAACATGGCAAGGCGCCCAAGGCGCCCACGAGGGCGCCATCAACAACGCAAACGAGAACAAAAACCAACACTTACCGAGGAGGACAAACGTTGAAGCAAGTAGATCCTACCTCCCTTCACCTCTTCAAGTAGGCGCTCCAAAGATAGCTTGATCCCTACTCCTCCACAAAATTTTAAAGTTCCACACAAGACGAAGACTCGCCCATTTATAGAAGATGGTCAGATGAGGATAAAACTTATTATTTTTACTCTAGAGAGTAAAAACCTAAAGACACGGTCATTACAAGGACAATATCCCACACGACTTAACAAATCTGGTAAATCGACGAAAATCCTTCAAGCCAAGACCATTCTCCGAAATAATCTCGGCTTGGGGGGCAACTGTTCTGGACCGGACCAAGAGGTCCATTTAGCAATTCCAGGAGGTGCGTTTAGCAACGGATATGGATTGGTGTTGTGCGAAAAGTAGATGTGCAAGTATACACAATCGCAACAAGTAATATATTGATAAGTAAAGATCGTTCTCAGGGAGATTGTTGAGTTTACTTCTATATTTAAGTTAGTAATTTAGCTAGTGAGAAAAACAAGTAACAATAACAAGTTGTCAACAAGTATTATGAGTAACATAAATGTAAATAAACAAGTAAAGAAAGCTCAAGAGTTGATAAAGTGAGTTGGATTGCTCTTTGCTAAATAATTTCTCAGTAGTGAAGCGCTATAACGTTAGACGCTGTAGCGTTAAGCGCTATAGCATATGCTGTTGTGCCTTTCGGTCACTGACGCCAGAGTTTTGTTACAAGACTCCTATGTCTAGGTTCTAAATAAGTCCACTCCTATATAATGAAGAACCCACAGTATTCACCTTATGAACTATTGCTCTCCTATGTCTAGAGTTAAGCACAATTTGTCTAAATGTCTTTAAACAACCTTTCATTCATATCAATCCTTGAGTTCGAATCATGGACCATGTCTGTACCCACGAATCTACTCGTTTCAGTTGATCAATCCCAAAACAAGTTTGAAAGCATTAAAATACAAGGATTGAAACACAAACATCATAACGTTATATTAACAATACTAAATAGTCATTACAAAGCTTAAAACAATCCAACTACTAAGTGTTTAGCTCATGATGAGCATCATCAACACAATACAAACCAAAAAGCTTATATTACCGAAAATGAAAAGAAGAAGCAAGGTTGCAAAAGATGCACGTAGTGGCCTCCTTCTCATGTGACGGGTTGCTGACGCTACAGCACAGCTTCACAGCGCTGGAAATGATGATATTCTCTTGAGAAATAAAAGCTTGAAGTGGAGGATCAATGGAGGAGAAGGGTGTCAAGTTTTCCTCTCCAAAAACTCTCCTTATTTCGAAATCTATGTTGTGAGGAAAAACAAGTGGGATAGATATTATCCACATCTCATAAAGTAGCTTTACAAAAAAGGGTAATGATTAAAATCATCACCAACTATTACATAAGCTCTAATAAAAATACGCCAAGTGTCTATTTCATCCCACTTGGAGGCTCCCATGTCAGGCTGAGCAGAAGAGGATTAGCATGATGACTCATCAAGTAGCAAGTGGCTTCATAAATATCCAAGTGGCCAACCGTCCCATAGCGCTGTAGCGCTTACCGCTGCATAGCGCCTACCACTGCAACACTCAGGCAAAACATTAAAATACTCACAAATGCACCAAATGTGTCAAATGATAACAAATTATCTCCTAACCCTTCTTTTACACTTCTTAGCACATATTTACATATTTAACCACATAATTACTTGATAACTCACATTAACTTAAGCCTAAAGAATATAAATAACTCATGTAAATATGAGTTATCAATTGGCCCAATCACTTTGGCCCATATCCACCACACACGAGCCCAACCATGCTTGAACGGTCAAGATCAGTTCCGCTGATCCGACGATCCACAACGGGCACGACTTCCTATAAATATCGGCTCGTATAGCCATTTACGAGGTACACACTCTTCCCTTGCAAATTCACTAGCTTATTCTCATACTGACTTGAGCGTCGGAGTGACTTTGCAGGTACCCCCCAGGCGCTCACTGACCTCCTGCCAGGGCAGCAAGAGACCTACCAACAGTAGCCGACCAAAATACTGCTAGGTACTGAACAGAAAGTACATCAAAAGAATATAATAATAATAATAATAATAATAATAATAATCTATACTAATAGATAAAGAGAGTTACTTAAAATAACTGACTTTTTGGTGTCCACTTTTCACTTCCTATTATTGCAATTTGAAATTAATCCAGGCTGGGAATATAATATACGCAAGTTTTTTGGGCAGGTTTTCATGCCCCTCAATTTTTTTTACAGGCAATGTTAGTGGAAGGAAGAAATATTAGTTTCCGGGATTTGAACCCGAGACCTCATTCCTGCACCCATTTAGTGCACTCCTTCGCTATCTCACCAACGCAGTTCTCACAAAATTTCTTCCTCATTTCATTTCCAACCTCCCTACTTTCTTGGAGAAAATGGCAACTTTGCCCATGGATGCCTCTTGAATCACTTCCTCGGGACTTATAGTGAGTCTAATTAATTTTTGTTTTTCTGGGTTAGATGGTATGGCCTTATTTGAACTCCGTGGTTTTATTCTCTCCTTCTCTCTAAAAAAACAAATGAAATGGAAGTAGAATTTTTTGAACTTAGTTTTAATATATCTTTTCCCTATTTATGTTAGTTGTCTCAACGGTTAACCTTCTAAGTTCTAACTTTTCATCCATTTACGTCAAAACATTCCCATCCATCCATTATTACGCAGTTTTCCTCAAAAGTAACTGCATAAAACAGAAACGATGGAAAACAGAAACGATGGGGAAGGGAGAAAGGAGCAACGATTCCAGGTTATAGCAAGTGGCGGACCCAGGACCCCGGGGTTAGGGTGTCAAATTTTTTAAGGTCGGTGTCAAATGAGTGTAAAACTTGGTCTATTAGTACAATTTAAAATTTTCAGGGGGGTCAAAATTAAAATTTCAGGAGATTTAGGCTATTTATATAGGGTGTTTAGTGCAAAAAAAATTTTCATGCTAGGTCCGCCACTGGTTATAGCACGCGACAAAGGCAAGCCGTTGGAGTTCGCAATTGTGGTGGGTGAATGATACTAAACCAGATGATGGTAAGTGCATCCTATCCGGCGGTTGTTGTATTCTTTGTATTCATGTAACCGGAAAACAGATACTAAGGAGAATGATCTCCGGTAATACCCTTACTCAAACTAGAAAAGGTAATAAATTAGAATATCATTCGAAGGAGATGAGCTAAAGAAGAATAAAAGAGAAATTCATAGAGAGAAGTTTATATTAATTGATATTGATTGGTTGGTTCTTTCATTCCATGATTGCCCTAATATATAGGCAAATGAGACTACAATTGATTAGCCACTCAATGCTAAATGTTAGGAATATTTTAACCTAGATGCTACACCAACTTCTCGAAACTAGGTGAGTCATTTCTTAAGAATATTCTAGAACATGGTGAGTCATACAACAAGACAAAAACATAAAAGTGCTAGAAATAAACCTACTAAGTAAAAAAGTAAATATTAATATTATTACTGTCACAATTCACTTCCCCCTCTCTTGATTTTTCTATTTCTGTGTCTTACTTTTTTTGTAATTCACAAGCCACGGTGAATGTGTCAACGAGAGAGGAGGACACCAATGAAAATGGTGCTTTTGGAAATGGAAGTGGGTTTCTGTTCTGTTTAGCAATAAGATGAAGATTGATAACCTTGCAATGAGATCAATTGTGCAATTCAGTTCCTAAATTCTTGAGAATTTTTCCTCACGGCCCCTTGTGTTTGAATTCTTAATTAATGTGGATCGTAGAGATTAATATTGATACATATAAATGTGTTTCTGTCAATAATCTCTTATTCTAAGAATTTTGTGAATTTTAACAATTGTGGCAGAGAAATGTCTCTCTATATGCATTAGTTTGTATAAATTTGGTGATTTGATTATTTCTTTATAAAATTTGAAACTTAGAGATGAGGTGAACTTGAATTGTCAATTGACTTCAAATTTTGGTTAGTAGCCCTAAAACCACGGGCGCTGAGCAATTAGGAGAAGGTCGCGTCTAAGGGCTACTCATTTTATGGTCATTCCATATACTTATGTTCATTTACATTTTAGTTTATGGTCATTCCATATACTTATAGTAACTATTTAGTGATCATAAGTATATGGAATGACCATAAACTAAAATGTAAATAGTATATGGAATGACCTAGCGTAACGTATCAAGTATATGTGTTTTATGAGTAGCCCTTAGACGCGACCTTCTCCTAATTGCTCAGCGCCCGTGGTTTTAGGGCTACTAACCAAAATTTGAAGTCAATTGACAATTCAAGTTCATGGTCATTCCATATAATTATGTTGTCATTTTTTGAGTACCATCGCTCAAAAAACACATACTTGATACGTTACGCTAGGTAACTATTTAGTGAATCCCATCAATATCACAGTAACAAAAAAAAGACTAGCAGAAGACTTCCTCTTTTATTACCGCACTACAGTAGATACTTATGTAGTGGTAATTTATTACTGCGCTACAGACTGAGTTAACTCGGACCAAATGGGTTTTGCTCTAAAGGCCCAATAAGCACATCGCTGCAAACCACTATGCGCACCCTCCTGATCCTACGACCAAACTCGGCTCGGCGAGATCGAACGGTCAAGATCACACCTCATTTCTTCACCCGTGCTTCCATGCTCCTTGGGTATTCGGCTGTCAATCACCAACAACACTTATAAATATGACCTCACTCTGGCCATTATTGGCGAGCGACACACGGATCCCCTAGGCACATGATAGCGCGCGTGAAGTGATGAGGTGTGACTTGACCGTTCGATCTCGCCGAGTTGAACTTGGTCGTAGGATCATGAGGGTGCGCATAGTGGTTTGTAGCGATGTGCTTATTGGGCTTTTGGAGCGTAGCCTATTTGGTCCGAGTTAAGTCTGTCTGGAACACACAATAAATTATGACTATATAAGTATCTAGCGCAGTAATAAAAGCGGAAGATGGGGACGGTAGTAATAATAATAATAGTGAAGAGTGAAGGACGTGCATTAACAAACCTTAAAATTGATGTAAAAAAAACTTAAAATTGGAGGGCGTTACAGAGTCAAAGGCTAACAGAAAGACTCTCTCTCTCTATAAGAAGAAAGAGGACGAAAATTAGGGACACCATCACATAAATTAACATCTCTCACTTCGTGCATTCACTGCAACATCATTCACATTTCCTAATTAACCACAAATCCTCCCATTTTATCGCCCATAAATCTCTTCCACTCAAACAACAACATTCTATTTTCTACTTTTTGTTCTCTAGAGACATAAACACACACACACTCGCGCACACACAAACACATATCATTGTATTTTATTTTTCTTTTGTTCATTCTCAATGGCTCCCTTTGATCAATCTCGCAACTCTCTTGTCCCTGAATTCCTGTACGCAACAAAAACAATCTCCCATTTGAATTCTTCAATCAACAACAATCATACTAATGGGTTGCCACCATCCATTGTATCATCATCATCATCATCATCATCATCACCATCATCAACACCACCACAGGGTGGGAGTGGGACTAAAAATATTATGATCCCTTCAGCACAAGAGAGTATTCGCATGTTTTCTCCTGCTTATTATGCTGCATGCAGTGCCGGTGGTGTTTTCAGCTGTGGCCTTACCCACATGGCCGTCACTCCTCTCGATCTCGTCAAGTGCAACATGCAGGTCTATATATATACTATTTATTTGTGTGTACAAAAACCAATTAGAAACACAAGATATGTTATAATAAATTATATAAAAAAACATTAAAAATAATGTTAAAGTTGTTTTAATATTATTTTGAAATTAGATACAATGTCGGATTATTCTTGTAAAGGGTTTTAAAAAGAATTCCTTGCATACACATGAGGTGTTAGCTCACTGATAGCTCAGCCATGTATCTTCAAGGTGGTGAGTTCAAATTCCCTTGAGGACAGATATAAAATGGCCATTAGTGCCCTTTGTCACAATCTTTTGTAGCACCGACACTTCTGGTTGAAGATGTGTCTGTGATTCTTTATAACATCAAGGATCACAACACGACCATGATGACTTAACTAATCAAAGATTTCAATCCCATTCCCAGTGTAATTGTAGATCAGTTTATTTCCTTTTAAAAATCATATCACACCCAAAAGTGGGAATGATTGTGGGAAAACTTGTGTGTAAAGAGAAATAAATATTAATTGTTGTTTTTCAGACTGATCCAGCAAAGTATAAGAACATCTCATCAGGATTTGGAGTTTTAATGAAGGAGCAAGGTTTCAGAGGTTTCTTCAGAGGCTGGGTGCCAACATTGCTTGGTTACAGTGCTCAAGGAGCATGCAAGTTTGGGTTCTATGAGTTCTTCAAGAAGTATTACTCAGATCTTGCAGGGCCTGAGAATGCAATCAAGTACAAAACATTCATATATCTAGCTGGTTCTGCTTCAGCAGAAGTTATTGCTGATATTGCTCTTTGTCCTATGGAGGCAGTTAAAGTTCGTGTTCAAACTCAGCCTGGTTTTGCTCGTGGTTTGTCAGATGGTTTGCCCAAATTTGTCAAGGCTGAGGGTGCTGCTGGGTACATTTTTTAATCCTAAAATCTTATTTCTCTCTATTATTTTGTTAGAAGAAACTGAAGTCGGTTAAAAGTAGTTGTAATCGGTTAGATTAGTTATATGTTAGTTAGCTTAGTTAAAATCACTATATAAAGTGTATCCTACGCTCGCTGATTGTGATAATATTAATATCTCTTTTCATTCAATTAAATACAATATTCAATCTTTGTCTTCTCTCAACCATGCTTCTCAACACATACATATACATATACATATACATAACATAACATGAGTAGTTTAGATTTTGGAGTTTCAAATTTTGATGGGAATTTGATATCATGTGCAGGTTGTATAAGGGACTTGTTCCGCTGTGGGGGCGTCAGATTCCATGTAAGTGCGTGCATTCACTCGCTCAAAACTGTTTTTCCACTTGTCGTCTTTCTTCTCGAGTGTATTGAGCACCGTGAATCACGAATATCTCTGACTAGTTCTATATTATAACGTTGATTAACAAGTGCACTCTGCCAATAGGCTGTTACTATTTTTCTCTGCTCTTCCCTTGACACTTTTTGCTTCTGTCAGACACCATGATGAAATTTGCTTCTTTTGAGGCTGTTGTGGAGACGATCTACAAATATGTCATCCCAATCCCTAAAGAAAACTGCAGCAAAAACAAACAGCTTGGAGTGAGTTTTGGAGCTGGATATATTGCAGGTGTACTTTGTGCAATTGTCTCACACCCTGCTGACAACCTCGTTTCTTTTCTCAACAATGCCAAGGGAGCCACTGTTGGTGATGTGAGTGCAACTAAATGCATGCATGCACACACACATTATTATATATCCAAACAAAAACAACATCCACCATGTTCTGTACTTCTTCTGTCTAATGCTTACTTGAGGAGTGTTTTTACTATTAAATTTGCAGGCAGTGAAGAAAATTGGTGTAATGGGTCTTTTCACTCGTGGCCTTCCACTTCGTATAGTTATGATTGGAACACTAACTGGAGCACAATGGGGGCTCTATGATTCATTTAAAGTATTTGTAGGACTGTAAGTAGCTCCTTCTATCTCCTACTTTCATCAAACAGAAACAGTTTCTTTGTTTCTCTTCTTTTTTGTCATGTTGATCATTTTGTTGTTTGCACTTTTAGGCCTACTACTGGTGGAACTGCTCCTGCACCTACGAAATAGAAACACATGTGGTTGACTATGCAGAAGAGAGATTATTTTGACAGATAAATAATGTTAGATTCCTAATGCATGCTTTTTAATCACCTACTTAACTAAAGAACCATCATACTTCATTATTAAGATGAATGTTCAGATTTTGTCCTTTAACTTTTTTCAATTGTATTTGATTATGCTAGCTCGGTTGTCAGTTTTTGGGTAGCATGTAGTTTGGTTTCTGAGTTCAGATTTTGCAATATTTGCAACTCTTGTTCCCATGAAAGGAAAAAATTGTGCACACTTGCCCAATGGAATGCAACAGTTGGTTTGACTTTTTCCAATTCAACTAAATTGTGCGCATGTGGTGACTATGATGCTGTTGTACTTGGGAAAGATAATTAAATATGTGGTATATAAAACAATCTATAACCAAAATACAAAGAGAAAACGTTGTAAGAATTCTCATCTATAATCCCGCAATAAAAAACAATCGAATACGTATTTTCAGTTTTTGCTTGGATTGGTGAGCTAAAATGCTGGCAAAAGAAATTGGCTTTTAAGAAGCAGAAAACAGATGACAATGTATCTATTTGACTGGACTATTTTGATCTTTCTGTTATGCCATTCCTATTTTTCTTAGAAAAAGGAGTTTATTTTTTCTTCATTCGTGAATTAAACAACTCACGAGACATTTTGAAACCTATACATACATCAATAATGTAAAATTTGGCAGTACTCCTATAACGTTTACACTACACCATAAAAACAATATGGAAAATTCATATATATGATAAAAGAATTATCGTATCTTATAATAACCAAAATAAAACACTTTGGAACCAAAAAAGAAAAGGGGAAGAATTGGGGGGGTTGGAAAAACGCTTTTCTTTTTTATGCTTATATCCGCTACCTATACCAAGTAATACCAGCAAGTCCCCCCAACAATATGTACACGTTCATGGCATGGTAAATCCAACCAAAAACCTGTCATTGACCCATAACAGTTGATGACATGATCATTTCTGCAAACCACTCAAATGTCAAATGCTGGAATCAGACCTTCACCACATATCTATTCCAATTTTCATCCGACTGTTCCCCTTTGATGAAATGCTTGTTCCAACATCAGTTTTCTCCCGATTTCTAATAAGTGGATAGACGGTATCAAATACAACCCTTGCAAACAAATGTCGTATTTCTTGCAGGTCACCGCGAGCTAAGGGTTCGTAGTCAATTTTCCTTCCTTCTTTTGATACAAAACTCTTACAAGTACTTACTTTCAAGCAGTCAAAGATGCTGATAGCTTTTAGGTACAATCCTAGAGGGATGAACACCTGGCAAATTGTCAAAGATCAAAATACAGACTAAAGTTAATCAGTATTCACAAAACCAACCAAAAAGCCTTAATTAATATTTCCTAAACAATAATCAAATTAAATATCTGGTTGAGACTTGAGATGCTGAATTATCTACTACACCGAAATATCAATTATTAACCAATGAATTCAAAAATTGCGACAAAAAAGGTTTAATTTTTCAGGTAACCATAATTCAATCTCTTATGAAATTCATCTGATGTCAATAGTGCCACAAAGACTAATTTTCAATTCATTCTTTGCATGATTTCACATGCATTTATATGTGCTTTTAGGGGGGTTCTTTTATGGAATGGAGAATGAGTAGGTTCAATTCTACTCTATTGGATAATAATGTCCAGAAATTAAGAAAAATATATACTCACCACATCTGAACGAGGGGCTTGAGGGTAGTTAGCCATAGCTCGAGATATTGAGTGTCTAGTCGTCATTTGCATCAATGACACTTTAACAGACTCCGCAAGATCTGAAATCTCATTTGTCAAAGCCTTGGCATCCAAATTTGAAGGACCTGATAATTCAGGAAATCTGACATCATGTGGTTTTTTGATCCTCCTAGCTATGTCTATTGCTTCCAACAAATTTCCACCATTATGAACTGCAAGGCTAAATGCAGCAATCACCAAGGGATTCCTTGGTTGATCACTCAATGCTTTATGTAATGCAAGGATACCGACCCTGAAACCATAAATTCCTTGTGAGTCTTCCATTGAAAAAATAAAATTAAATTGTGAAAGTGACCAAAGGCTCCCAGAGCATCAGTTGAGAAGAAAAAAAACTGAAGAAACCGAAACCTGGTATTGAAGAGAAAATTTTAGAAAAATTAGCAATGATATAGAACATGTTTCTTGGACATAAGTGCAATGGCACTGAGAAACAACGTTGATGTCAAGGGTCAAATCTTCACCCAAGGAAAAAGATGGCATAGTTGGTCCTAGGCATTAACCCTTAATGGACTAAGGCCGTCTCTTTAGGCCTAGGTCTTAGAATTGTAGGGAATCTTGGATTCCCACGTTGGACCTCCTCTCATGTGGAGGAAAGAACCCATGTTCCCATTACCCCTGAACCCTCTCCAGGTTCTAGACATATTGATGCACAAGTGCAAACCAAAAAAAATTATTGAGCAAAGAATATGCATGTATATTATAGAGGATCACATGGCAGCCACAGGCACTGGAAAATTTAACAAAGCAATAGCAACAGGATAATTTCAAGCCCTTAGCCACTTTCCTGTTTTATGCATTTCAAGTTTCATTTTTTTTTTCAATAAATGGGTTCGGAAGCTAAAGTTCTTTCTAAGACATTTCTTCGAAATTAGGAAGGGAAAAAGAACTTCTATACTTAATTCAGTCTTCAAGCATATGGCCATAGTAAGACATGATCTTTAGTATTTGTTCATCCAGCATTACACTTTCAGTTTTTAACACTTAGCCAACAAAGTAAAACAAGAAATGGGCAATGTTGTGCATGTTTCTTACCATAAGCTGCTATGACACGGTCGGTCAGGTGCCAAAAGTTTATCCAAATTGGAGAAGAGGGACTGCATATGAAATTCCAAAAGATCCAATAAAAAAAGTGCCAATGTGGCATAAATTTTTTGTACATTTTGAATTGATACCCAAGTGACACGTAATAATCCTGACAAAATCTACACAAATTAGGAAAAAGAAATCCCCACCCATCCCGACCTCTTCCATTTGCCGTTCAAAAATTGAAAACTTTGTTTCCTTTTTTAATAGGAGCCCGACCCAAATAATACTCTTATAAGGGTGAGTACCAAATCGTGCTAATTAGTAGTCTAATTAATTATTCTAGGCAACTTCGATTAAAAAAAACCACACATGCTCATGTAGTGGAACTAAGGAACTCAGTAAGTTAGTTACATGTTCTGGTTTAACACTTATTTGGAAGGATTCATGAAAAAGCAGGGAAGAAGGAATTGCATTAGTTTCCAAACACATACATGCTTCTAAATGCACAACTTCGTAGATAGTATAACCATTAACCAACAAGTTGAGTTAATTGAGGAAACTTGTGTTTTGTATGCTATATTACAAATAGACCAGTGCCAGTAAGTCAGTATAGAATCCTGCTAATTTTACCAAAAGAAGAATGAGCTTACCAAAAGCATATTGGTTCTTTTGTCCCGTCTCCGAAATCCATGGTGAACAAAATAAGCAGCCTGAAAAATCAAATGTAATTAAGCAAGCATTCCATGACGGCTGTGTTTGGCCTAGCTTTTTAAAAATTAAGCTAAAGCTAAAAATTACTTTTAAGCTGAAAAATGTTTGAAATTTTTTTTTTATAAAAGCTCTAACTTTATTTAAAATATTGTAATGATTATATAATTGCAAACTTCTATTTAACAATTTTATTGTAGAAATTAATTTACATTAATCCTCTTAAAAAATTAGTAAATTATTTTTATAAAATTAAAAACTATTATTTTATTTAAATTTACTATTATGGAAATGAAATTTTAGACTTCTACTTAAACATTCATTACATAAATAAGTTTGTGTGTCTATAAATATATATAACATAACTATTAAAATGAACTCCTTTTGTAAGCTTTTTTTGTTAAAAAAAATTGTTTGGCCTAACTTGTACTTTTGAGGAGAAAAGCTAAATGGGCCACACACACACACTAAGTTTTAGAAATTAAAATGCAGCATTGTTAACTACCTGAAAGGGGAGAAGTATATCTAGAAGGCCAAATTTCCATAATAGCCTCAAAGAAGGTTCACCAGATCCATAAGCTAGCATATAATTCATTTCCATCAGAAGTCTACCCTAAAACAGTTAAAGAAGAGCACCTAAGCCAACATAGTCTAGTGTATGTATATGATAAAGTAAAGAGGAACATTGTGAGTACCTTGTCAAGTCTTAATATTGAATATGAAAGATGCTTAACAGAACAAGCGGTTTCACTTGAAATACTGAACCCCAAGCGAGCAGCAATTCTAATTCCACGAAGAATGCGGGCTGCAGAAGCAAACGGAGGCAAAAAGACCTCATATTCATATCCAGAAGAGTAGGTATGTCCAAGGCAGTTTACACTGCCCAAATTATGGGAAATGGTGACAAAGGAGGTTATTTCATATTGTGAATATCTTAACAAAAACTCACCACAATCCTCCTGAAAAGAAGCAGCTGCGGGAATAATAGTTCGGACCTATTTATGCAAAATTGCACATTAGAAAAATTCAAATTGCTGACTAGAAAAAGCAATATAAGAAACCGTAGCTTAAAAGAGATACATGCACACTTTGGCTTTTGTAATATCTTCAACTCCCCCCATGTAATCATATACAATTTTTGCATAGGGATCAAACATCAACCTGAAAGCGGGTAAATTTGGACAACCATAAAAAAGAGTTGTTTTGTATATAAAGTGGAGATGTTATAACTAAAAACATTTGCAGAGTGAAACACAGAAAAGAGAATATAGTTTCTGCTTTTAAAATTGTAAGTTGTAAGAACCGGTGCACAACCCATTAATTGTAAAATCTCGATTCAAACAATTCTTCCAACGAAGATAGTCCTTCTTGTCACAGCGATTAGGTGCCTCAATATCACGAGTGAAGCCAGGCTTGCGATTGGAAGTGTTAAAACTTGAAACCTAATTGGAAGGGAAAATAAAACTATCATTAAAAGCGGCAAACTGAGAAAAAACCCAAGCAACCACTCTAGAGAATATAACGGACCAAAGATAATTTTTTTAAAAATAAAAATATACGAACCTCAACAATGATACCATCCATATGAACATGACATATTGGGAACCTTCTACCAACTATCTCACACCATGAAAATGTTCTCATCACCTAAATATTGAGTCAAGGTTCACCATGCAAAGTTAAGATCTAAAGATAACAAACTCAAAGTGGAAAATTCAATTTACAAATGAGATTGTACAAATTAGCTTTTATGAAAAGTCTGAGTATTATAACCAAAGCCTATTAGCTTGGGTGACAAGAAGCTCATTTTCTTTTAAGTAAGGTCTCGGATTCAAATTCAATTCCTGGGAGAGCCTTGTCCCATTAAATGGAGACCTCAGGTTGAACCTGACTAGCCAAAACCCAGAGTTACTATATTTAAAGTCCACATGTAACACCAGGTGGCAATATAAAAACACTTGTTGCCCTTCTAACTGCTTATAAATTCACTCTAGTTGTCCAGAAAACTGCCACAACATGACCAACGATTCGAAAACAAAATAAAGATAGGAAATAAAGGTAACCTCTTTAAGATCCGCTGTAGTTAAAATATCAAAATCTTTTGGTGTTTGCTTTAGTATCAGATCTCGTACGGAACCTCCCACGAGGTACACATCATACCCTACAAGGAGAAGAAAAAGGGTTATCAAATAAGAAATATCAACTTCGCACTTCCCTCCATTGACTTGAAGACATAAACAAAGAGACCTTGGAATTTTATACTTAAGTGATGCACATAGACGCACCAAAAGTATACCACATTGTAAGGATTATCATTTCACGGGTCATAAATTCATAATTAAAGCAGACCAACAGATAACTCCAATAGCTTGTCTGAAACTGAAAAGTAAAAACCAAGTAATGAGGTTGATAGAAAATGCCCAATTCCTGTTACAAAATTGACCTTGACCAAACAAATTTAAGCGATGAGAAAAGCATTGTGTAGTCACAATTAAGTATCTTCCAATTACATCACAGATTATGTTCAAGTGCCAGGTAGAGATGTTCAGGAAAAACAATAAAAATGAACTATTTTGATCGGTTCGATTCTTCATGTGATACTGTAATTCACAAGTGAAAAATTAAAAACTATTCTATTCTAAATATAAGTCAAAAGCAGGATGTCCAGACTTCAAAGTGGTAAGGAACTGTGTCTAATATCTGCAACGATTAAAAATGATCATTTCTTTTTAAGCAACATTGTGAGTTGTGATATTTAAAATCTGATTATGAATCAAGATTGGCTGAACTTTGGCATATATTAGCCAAGAAAACAATGTCACAGTATCACAGAATTGCAGATTAATGATTCAGAGTTGCGAATATTTTTCCCAAAACTTTTGAAACAAAAAAGATGCATTGTGGAATGATGATTGAGAGCATCACATACCCTTTTTCTTCAACATGCTCAGAACCTTTTTCGTTGGATTTGCTATCATGGAATTTCGAAGTCCAAGCTCTTTGGAATTCAATTTCTTCCATGTCAGGCCCTTCTTTTCTTCACCAACTAAAAGCACCAACACATGAAATTATTTCAAAATTAATAACCTCAATAAAACCATAGAGTGAAAACACACGCAACACGCTCATAAAACATAGAGTGAGAATATGGTTCTTGTTTAATAGCTCATTTACCTTGTTCGCGATGAGAGCCATTATATTCCTCTGCTGCCTCAGAAGGGACGTATCTTAGCACGACCTAGAGAGAGAGGAAACACAAAATTAGAAGAGGGAAAGAAGAAGCGAGCGATCGAGATAATGAAGCGAGGGGGTTAAAATGTAGAGAAACCTTGCGCACACATTGGAAAGGGACGGAGCGAAGATGAAGATTGGGTTTGCAGACAAATTTTAAAGTGGAGATGGCCATGGCCGATAGTTTGTTCAATTGCGGTGCATTGTTGACTGTTGATGATAGGGTTTAGGGGTTTAAGGATAAGTTTCTTGCAAGAGGTTTTCCTTTTCATGAACTACTACCAGATCCATACATGTGCATACAAAATGCACGGTGCTGTAATGTTCTTTTTATGAATGAATTTAAATAGTATTTGTCGTGTTTTTTTTATGAATGAACTTAAACAGTATTTAAATAGTCTGAACATTATTCCGTGAAAATAAAGACAAATTCAAAGTAGATAAAAAATGAGTTTCAAATAAAAAATAGATAAATATTAAAATCTAAAAATGTAAAAGTATCATTTAAAAACAATCTCTACAATTATCCCGTGTTTTTTTATATATCAATATTGTTATCCCGTGTGTTTTATATATTAGTGCGGCTATCCCGTGTTTTTATATATATCATTGCAGTTATCCCCGTATTTTTTTATATATCAGTGTAGTTATTTCACATTTTTTTATGTATCAGTGCAGTTATCTCATAGTTTCAATTGATTATTTGAGCTGATTGGTAGATTATAATAAATAGTAAAAGATAGATAGTAGATTATCAATAAAAAATATTTATCCCGTGACAATTATTTGTCCTTTTTTAGGTATTAGTGACAAATATTTGTCACGTGTGTTTTAAATATTAATCAGTTTCAATAGTCATTAAATTTTCTTGTTTTTTTAGATAGTAGGTTTATAGTAGTCTTCAAAAATTATATTTATCAATGACAAATATTAATCCTGTGTTTTTTTATATATCACTACAGTTATCCCATGTTTTTTATATATTAGTGCAGTTATCTCGTAGTTTTAATAGATTATTTTAGTTGATTAGTAGATTATAGTATATAATAAAAGTTAGATAGTAGATTATCAATAAGAAATACTTGTTTTAAATATTAATTAGTAGTTTAAATAGTCATTAAGTCTTCTTGTTTTTTAGATAGTAGGTTTGTATTAGTAGTCTTCAAAAAATTAAATTATCAATGACAAATATTAACCATGTGTTTTTTATATATCAGTGCAGTTATCCAGTGTTTTTTTTTATATATCATTGCAGTTATCCCGTAGTTTCAATTGATTATTTTAGTTGATTAGTAGATTATAGTAGTAAAAGATAGATAGTAAATTATCAATAAGAGGTGATAGTAGATTATCAATAAGAGTCTAAACAGATTTCGGAGAGAAAAATTAAAATTTTAAGGTGATAACTTTTTCCAAAAAGGTGATAGTTTTTTTTAGTAGAGTTGTGTTTGTATAAATTTAGAAATTTAGTTAAAAAACTAAAGTGAAGTGATAAGAGAAAGAGAAGAATTCTTTATGGAAAAAGTAAAAGAAAAAAGTAAGAAAATGAGTGTAAGCGAAAAGTGAAAAGAAAGCAAGAATGTGTAAGAAGAAAGAGAAAAAAGTAAGAAAAAGAGTATAAAAAGAAAAAGAAAGAAAGAGAGGGTAATGACATTTTTACCATTAATCTAATATCTATTTATACAAATAAATCTCTTATGAAATTACCAATTTGGGTATCTTATTAAAAAGACACGTATCCAAATAGATATTAGATTAGAAAAAACCACGCCGCATTATCGAATCCAGGATAGAGTATTGTTTTTTAGCAAATTTCTTTTTACCAAAGAAAGGGAATTTTTAAAAAATTAATGAGAAAACATGAAGAGCACGTGGCCATAAACTAATTTACACTAGTTTTATACTTGCATCCAATAAAAAAAATTAGTATTTAGAAGTTAATTTTAAAATGTGATTATAAATTAGTCTTATGTGGAAGCATGATGAGTTTTTATTTGATGTCGGTATAAAACTAATTTACGTAATAATTTATTCTTGTTAAGCTCAATTTGCATATGCAAAAAAGGGTAAGAAAAACACTTTTTTGAATTCGAGACTTTGAGGTGGGATCTGAGCCTAGTTACCAGTCAGACCAACTCTTATTGGTTATGGTATGAGAATCTGTTATCTACATAAACTAATTTTACATTGACATCTAATGAAAACTCCTCATGTTTCCGCATAACGCTAGTTTATAATCACATTTTAAAAAACACTATCGAACCAACGAAACCTCATGTCATGATCCAATTGGTCCATCCAGTATAACTATGATCGAATTAAATGATTAATAAATAAATAAAAATTAATATACTTTGAAGAAAAGTAAATAAAAAACAAAAAGCATTTCAATCCGATCAACCAGTTTAAACTGGTTAGACCAATATTCATTTTGGTTCAACCGCGTTCTGGGTGGTCTAACCAAATAGTGGTCTAACTAGGGTTTAACTAACTACCAAATTGGCTGGATTTTGGTTTCGATCAGGTTTTCACGACATTGCTCAACACGTGTCTTAAAATTCTTCAAGAAAAAAAGTATCCTATGTGAATTCTCGATTTAAATCTAGGGAAAAAGGCCTCTTTCCTAATCCTAAGTCGTAACCTAAATTTATTTGTGACTTTTAATTTTTAAGTAAAAATCTATTTGGACTTGCAACATTAATATCATTATAGCCACATTAGTACTATTATGACTATGTGTTTTTTTAACGTGGTTAAACGTACACTAAAAAATGCAAGGTAATATTTTAAGACTTAAGAAAAACCAATCTGAGAAAAATAATTTAAATGACTAAATGGAAAGTAAATGTTAACTTACTGATTAAAGCGCAAGTGGTAAGTTGTATGAGCCCCTTAAGTATTTGGTCAGGGGTTCGATCTCTGGCTGGTATGTATGGAGAGACATCGCTTGGGAGAGGTTAGCCCTTAAATGAACTTCAGTACCTCGAGAGATTAATCTCTACAGTCGCTGTGGAGGATACCCGGGTTTACCCAAAAACTTACTGATTGAAGAATATTGGAGAAACTTGTGTACTTCAAAAAAAGGTTTATTTTTACCGTCAAAAAAGGTTTTTTATTCTTTATAAAATAAGGGGTTTTAATTTTGGCTTCTTTTTTTGTAACCCCCTCATGGACTGTGTACCCCAATAATATGTTTTATCCCCAAAATACCCCTCACTTTTTTACCAAAATTTAAATTGAAATTGATTTTTTTAAAAAAAATTCCGGAATGTATTGATATTTCCGGATTTACCTCAAATAACATAATTCCGGAATAGAAAATATGTTCCGAAATTATGTGTTTAGACGTAATTCCGGAAACATCAAGAAAATGCGTGCTGGATTTATGTATAAATACGTAATTCTAGAACTTTTTGAGAAAGGTACAAAGTCTGTGAGGGGGTAAAAAAAACAGCATTTAATTTTTAGGCCACTATAAATTTCTTTAATTTTTAGTCTCTTCTACTTACACTTTTGATCTCCATTTATATTTTTGTTTGCACTTTTGGCTATAAGACTATTGCGTTGGTGCTTCCAAGTCATGCTTTAATGACTAGGGTGCCAAGTTACTTGAGGTGGCAAGTGATTTGACATTTTAGTCATTAAAAAGTGTGACAGTGTTGTGCTACTGTAACAGACCTTTGGCCAACTGAGCACGAGCTTAATGGCTAAAATGCATTTCTCTAATTAGATATAGTATTTATAACATATTATATATTGCAAGATAAACAAACAACTCTTTAATGGGATTACATTGCAGAACTCAAGTAGCTATATATTTTAGCTTATTTGAGCCAAGAGCATACTTAAGCAATATATTTTAGCTTCCTTTCATTAGTATAATAACAACTAATTTTATTCAAGTCATATGTTCACTTAAGCACCTCAAATGCAAAACTAAAATCAGCAGCAAGATCTCGAGGATTATAAACATAACAACCTTTTCTTCATTAATTACTCTCTCAGTAATGATGGATGCAACCAACCATGAAGAGAGGAACTATTCTTATAAACTGTAAGTCCTAAAATATTTTAAAAAAAATATTTGTGATTTGGTAGTGACCGAAACTAACGGGAATCAATAGATATTTCATATTAGAAGAATATGGTTCAAAAAAATATAAAGAGACAGAATATAACAATTTAATTTTGTAAGGCTCACAGAAACATGGTTATGAAAGAGAAGTGACCAAAACATGGGTCATAAAAAAATGAGAGTACTCATTGAAGAAACACGAGGGGGGGGGGGGGGCGTGAGTCGTGGCAAAAAATATATTTGAGGAACGAAATTTACGTATTTGAATAGTTAAAAAAAATTCTGAACGCTAAAATACCCAAATACACCCTATTTAGCATCGCAGTTTACTTGTTTTGTCATAAAATTACTAATTTTTTCACCCGACCGATTATTGAGGAAAGAAGTTTGCGTATTTAAACAATTAAATTTTTTATCGAACGCTAAAGTACTCCAAAACACACTGCTTAGCATCACACTTTACATAATTTGTCACAGATTTTTTTCCTCTTCAACTCGATTATTGAGGAACAACTTTCGTATTTGAACAATTAAAAATGTTCACAACACTAAAGTGCCCTAAAACACACGGCTTAGCATCGCACTTTATGTATATTGTCACAATTTTTTCATCAAACCGGTTATTGAGGAAAGAACTTTGCGTATTTGAACCGTTAATGTTTTTTTCGGAATCCTAAAGTACCCCAAAATACACTGCTTAGCATTGCATTTTATGTATTTTGTCATAAATTAAAAAAAGTCACCAAATTGATTGTTGAGGAACGTCGCGTATTCAAACATCTAAAATTTTCCAAATTCTAAAGTGCTCCTCGGGGAAAAAAAAGCAAAAATTGTTGAAGGTTTGGTGCGAGTACCCAACATTATTGCGGTGCTCGCTTATAAGAGAAACATACAACTGATTTGACATCCTAGTAAGTGTGACGGTACATGTGCTATTGTGATGATTTTAGCGAACTAGGTATCAACTTAACGTTAAAGATCAAGAGTAAACAAATCTATAAATTTTAACCGGGAGTTTAAAAAGTTATTAAGAACTAAAACTAAAAATTTCAAATTTTGTAAGAAAGGGAGATGATTGCAAGAAAAAGAGAAGAGTACTATGCCAAATTGTAACTACCCACTCTTCCATATATTGTTAACAAATTACTTATTGGTCAAATGTCCTATTTTTATACAATACAATACACTCTTTCTTACAAAAATTCTTCGTAAGAAATACCTCTGCTAAAAAATGTTGGTTAAAATGCAGTTTTGGTCCTTTATGTTTCCTCAAAATTTCGGTTTGGCCCTTTATTTTTTTCTCAAATTGGTGCTTTATGTTACAAATCTATGTCAAAGTAGTTCTTTTTTTTTTACTTTCTGTCCACTAATATTAACGGATGCCATGTTGGCCATTAATAGGTAACATGTCTTGCTTAGTTTTTTTTTTGCCGAAACAAACTCATGTCATTTCATTAAGAATAATGTTTGTTACACATAAAGGAGCGATATAATGAATTTGGGAGCTACCATAGAGTCTTGATGCCCTTGCAAGAGTGTGAGCAACAAGATTCGCTTGCCTTCGAACATAGCTAATCCTATAGCTTGAAAAATGCGAAATAAAATTATTACAATGAGAAATGATAACACTAAAATCTGAATTGTTGGATGTTGCTTTAGTTACCGCATTAAAAACTCAGAAATAATCAAATTGAAATTTTGGTGAAACATAATAAAAGACTAAAGTGCAATTTTGCCAAAAAGCTTCATCTTCAACCCCAAACCCCACCACCATGAACCACCACCCTCTCACTTTCTCCACCGCGCCACCACCACCACCACCACCACTGCGAACTCTCTCTCTCTCTTCTCACTGTCCATCTTTCCCCCTTTGCCCTCACTCTCTCCCATGGCTCCCTCCTTTTTTTCTCTTCCTCTCTTTCATCTTCATCCCCAAATTGAAAAATTAGCATTTAGAAAGGGGATGAAGGGGAATAACCCACAAAGCAGGCACATCAAATCCCAACACCAAAAATGGCGATTCAAAATCAGAAAGAGAATAATTCTTCAAACCCTAAATTTTCGATTTGGAGATAAAGATGAAGCGGAGAAAGAGAAAAGAGGAGAGGAAGTGAGGGATGAGAGAAAGGGCGAAGGGAGATAGATGGACAGTGAGGAGAGAGAGTTTGCACCGGTGGTGATGGTGGCATGGTGGAGAGAGAGTGAGAGGGTGGTGGTTCACGATAGTGGGGTTTGGGGATAAAGATGATTTTTTTTGGCAAAAGTGCATTTTGGTCATTTATGTTCCACCAAAATTTCAGTTTGGTCATTTCTGTTTTTCTTTGCCAAGACACTAATGTCAATAACTTTAACGGCGAGCGTGACATCCGTTAATATCGGTGGACGGAAAGTAAAAAAAGTACTACTTTGACACAAATTTGAAATATAAAATACCTAACAAAAATTTTGGTGAAACATAAAAGACTAAAAGTGCATTTTAACCAAAATTATATTAGTGAGAAGAAGACAATAAAGTTAAAAATCACGAGTGACACACGAAACGGTGGATGTGAATGCAATCGATAGGCTGGCAAAGTTGAATGCGAGATGGACATTCACTGCGTTGAAGGGAATATATCATTTTCAATCTGTAGCTGTAAGACCATTGGGCACGTTGCGTAGTTCTTCATCTTGTTGTACATGAACCTAGCTAGCTGGTGTGAAACACGGCTGGGAAGATGTGGAGTCTACAAGTAAACGGTCACAAATCCATTTAATTTGAGAATATGGATAAGGAACCAGGATACATCTCACATGAACATTTTACTATAGATAATGCTAAAACATTTGGAATATATATAATATTGTAAAATTAATACATATATGATGTTATATAAAAGTAAGTTATATTTGAGGAACCCAGGTTGCACATAGCCAAAACTAAGAAGATCAAAAGTGTAGTCGAGCATTAAAACTATAGGACTTTGGTATAAGGACTTCATACTTTTTAAGGTGGGAGTATATATGTTGTCTTGATTTAAGACATAAAATAATCAGGGAATATATATATCTAAATATTTGTAAAAGAATTTACATTTACCTCAGTCTAAATGAGCTAATGGCATGGAGCTTTGAAACTATATATAACCAGATACTAGATTTTGTTATGATTCACTAAACTAACCTCTTGAGGTTAAATTATGAATTTGTCACATGGATAATTTTGTCATTTTATATTATTTGAGTCATCTCGAGCAAGTGATATAATAATATTCTACTGGCAAATTTGTTATCAAATATACTAGGGGTCGACACTGGTTGGTTACAACTAATTTTGGTCCCTAAATCAACAATCTGAGGGACGTATTGAAAAACAAATAATCAAACTTATCATTGTTTGTTTGGGATGATAATTGTAGAGGTGGCGGGTTCGATGGTTCAATGGTTGTTCGAGAGGATTAAATTGGTTTGAAGAAAAATGAGCCTAAGAACAAATATTAAGTGAAAAAATCCCATAAATTTGTATTCAGCCTTCCACTATGATCACAATGTTTTTTCTTCTTTGTGGATTCCTTTTTGTCGTTGTGCAGCAACAACACTCTTGGACGTTTCAGGTAAGGATGAGACTTTAGGGTTTCATTTGAATGAAAAATGAGATTAGGGTTTCAAGCTTTTGCCTTTATATACATATGGTCCAAACTTATGCATCATAGTCTTTGCAAGATCCACACCATCGTAACTCCAAATTTGACCTTTGCTATCAACATCGGCATAACTAACGACATCGAATCAAGGAATAATATGATTACACGAATGTGTAAGAAAAATTACATTGCCGGTACATAATCATTTAACTTTTAAACAAATAATAAATAAATTAATAATATTTTTGAAAACCCGGCAATAAAAAAATTATAAACTATATATCTATGATATTGTAGATTCAAAATGTATAAAAATATGCGTAAAAAGTCGTAATAAAATAGATGAATTAATCTGCATTTAGTTTACTTTTGAATAAAACTGATAAAAATTTTAACAGAAGAAAAACGAGGTGTGTTTTCACCAAACATATTTTAAGGAAGGGTGGTGTAATTTTCTTCTTTTTTGATAGAAAATAATTTAGGGGTATAGATTCTCTACATATTGAGAGCGAGAAAAGGCACACCGACTTTCTCTCTATCTCTCTCTCATCTCTCATATTTTCCCTCAATATTTTCTACATTTTCCCTCAAGGTAGTGTGTTTTCCGCTTAGACAATCCATTTCCATAATTTAGATTAGGGACGACACGCGATGTAAGGCCAAAGATAATCACTTATCTTAATGAGGATCCAACTATATGTGTCAATAGGCTACGACTTGTAGTACTAAGCCATTTGCTTAGTAATAGTTACTAAATCATTACTAGCCATTGGATTGACAAAATTTCAATGAAATTCAATCTAATGACTAGTATATAATAAGGGTATTTGTGTCATATCCTTTTTTTGTGTTTTAATTACATTAAATAAATTATTAAATGTGTCTTTTTTTAGGGATTATTAAAACAAATCATTTTTTTACTCCTTGATTTTCTCTTCCACTATCTTCTCTCTCACAATTCCACTATCTTCTCTCTCACAATTTTATCGTACGTTCATCTGTCACGTTCTTCTTCTTCTTCTTACATATATCTTTCTTTATTTTTCACGCAAAAGAACCCTAAAAAACGCACTCACGCCAAAAAATAAAACGCCCACGGGTGTTTAAAAAACGGACTCCGTTGATCCACGCCATTGAAGCACGCTCTTCCTTTACGCCATTGATCATGTCTCGTTATGATGTTGATGAACATGGAACTAAAATCAGTTTTTCATCGTTACTTGCGCGTAAGTCCTTTCTTCTTCATTTGTAATATGCATGTACTCTCTCAATCACGCCACTAAGAGAACATTTAGGACCAACTACCCAGACTTGATATATTCTGTGATTTCCACTAACCGAAGTCATATTTTTATTTGGTTAGATCGTACTAACCGAAGTTATCTTATTCCTTGGCTAGAATTGGACTAACCGAAGTTATGTTATTCCCTAGTTAGAACTGGACTAACCGAAGTTATGCTATTTCCTGGCTAGAATTGGACTAACCGAAATTATGTTATATCCTGGCTAGAAATCCACTAACCAAAGTTACGTTATTCCCTGGCTAGAATTGGACTAACCGAAGTTATCTTATTTTATCCTGGCTAGAAATCCACTAACCGAAGTTATCTTATGTTATATCCCTGGCTAGAATTGGACTAACCGAAGATATGTTATTCCCTGTCTAGAATTCCTCTAACCGAAGTTATGTTATCATTTGGTTAGAATTGGACTAACCGAAGTTATGTTATGTCCTGGCTAGAATTCCACTAACCGAAGTTATGTTATTCACTGGTTAATGTCTAATAACAAATGTTTCGTACTTATGTGGTTTTTTTTGTTGTTGCAGTACAGGGCGACGGCGATGGGGAAATCACTGACACGGCGACGGGGAAGTCACTGACACGGCGACGGTGAAGTCACGGAGGGATGGAACCCGTAGAGATTGAACAAAATACGGATTTTGAATCACTGAAATTGTGTGGGATGGAAGCCGTATACTGAGAAATAACCAAAATCTCATGATTAATGGGTTTCTAAAACTGTTCCTTGATTTTTGCTATTCCTACGTTTTTTTTTCGCTATTAGTGGTAGACATTTACTCCAAATCATCCAATTTTTTTTAAGCCTTATTTAATTAATATAGTAAATTACCTCTATAACCCTTTAGTAACTATTACTAAGCTACTAACTTAATAGCATAAGTGACACTCGTGTCAATATATCCATTTGCTTTGTTTGATATTTTGATTTTGATAGAATTGACTATTGTGGTTCAAAAAGTTGATATTAAAATAATAACCATTTTATTGAGCCAATTAAAATAATTACAATAACACCTTAAATTACTGTACATCAATTATAAATCACCCTTTTTGCCAAAAAACTTAAAACCCTTTTCACCCGCTCCGGGGACATCGGATTTCGCTGTTTAAAAAAATTGGTATGAATCCAACCAGCAGCATCCAGAAAAAATGCTTGGCTTAGCTTTTAAAGATGAATCCGTATTTCCTACTACTACTATTCTACCAGCTGATTTTTCCTGTACAATTACATAACTGTCCGATTTTCTTGGCAAGAACCGTTACAAGTGACAACAGCACAATCTAGGTTCAAGATGAGGTTTGTCTCTCCCTTCCTGCCACAATTGAAACATTTCTATTTTTCATTATTATGAAAAGAATTTGCTAATAAAAAAACATTAAAGAACATAATTATTTTTTTTTGGCTTAATTACAGTTTTGGTCCCCCTATTATGACCAATTCTCGATTTTGGTCCCTGAACTTTTAATTTGACGATTTTGGTCCCCCTATTTTCCCAATTTGAAAAATCAAAGTCCCCCACCCCAATTTTGACTCAGTTTGACTGACTGATCCTACGTGGCAGCCCACGTGGACTGCCACGTAGGCACACCCCCCCCCACCCCACCCACCCCACCCCACCCCCCACCCCACCCCCCCACCCCACCCCACCCCTCCACTGTTTGTCTTCCCCACCGATCCCCACCCCCACCCTCCACTGTTCCCCTTCGCCCCTCCCACCCCACCCCCCACCCCCACCCCCACCGTGAACCCCCCATCCCCACCGTGAACCCCCCTTCCTTCCCCTTCCCCTTCACCGGATCTGCGAGAGAGAGAGAGAGACGCAGAGAGAGCGACGGTGAGCGAGAGAGAGCGACGGAGCGACAGTGAGCGAGAGAGAGCGATGGTGAGCGAGAGAGAGGGAAAGCGAGGGGGGAGGGGAGAGACGGTGAGCGAGAGAGAGAGGGAAATCGAGGGGGGAGGGGAGAGACGGAGAGCGAGAGAGAGAGGGAAATCGAGGGGGAGGGGAGAGACGGTGAGCGAGAGAGAGGGAAATCGAGGGGGAGGGGAGAGACGGTGAGCGAGAGAGAGAGGGAAATCGAGGGGGGGAGGGGAGAGACGGTGAGCGAGAGAGAGAGGGAGGTGCGAAGGGAAGGGGTCACGGTGGGGGGGTGGGAGGGGTGGGGTGGGGAAGAGGGGAAGATGCGAAGGAGAGAGAGAGCGACGATGGGGTGGGGTGGGGGGGGTCGGTGGTGGGGGGGTTGGGGTGGGGGTGGGGTCGGTGGTGGGTGGGTCGGTGGTGGGGGGGGGGGGTTGGGGTGGGGTGGGTCGGTGGTGGGGGGTGGGGGTGGGGGGGGTGGGGCTGGGGTGGGGTGGGGAGAGGGGGGTTCACGAGGAAGAAGAAGGGGTGGGGGTGGGGGGGGTGGGGTGGGGGGGGGGGTGGGGGGGTGTGCCTACGTGGCAGTCCACGTGGGCTGCCACGTAGGATCAGTCAGTCAAACTGAGTCAAAATTGGGGGTGGGGGACTTTGATTTTTCAAATTGGGAAAATAGGGGGACCAAAATCGTCAAATTAAAAGTTTAGGGACCAAAATCGAGAATTGGTCATAATAGGGGGACCAAAACTGTAATTAAGCCTTTTTTTACAAACATTCAACTACATCGTGCACAAATGTCTCTACTGCTGGTTGCATTGACAATTTCAGCAATATAAAGATGTCGGCTCCCAAACTTAAACACGAGTATCTCTATGTGATAGTGTGCGATGTTTATTTTTCATTTTGTCCAAGCAGACAAAAAAAATACCTATGGGCACAAACATTGTATGGTTCAAATGGTGTGCTTATGTGTGGAAGGCCAAGATTCCACCCTCGTAAAAACACATTTTTGGAGACGGTCGGAGGGGCGAGAAACTTTAAGGGTGTGTTTGGTAGAAGAGAGAAAGAGAAAAGAGAAGGTGATTTTCTTTTGTTTGATTTAGGGGAGAAATAAGATAGAGAGAAAGAGAGGAAATTAGTTTAGTAATATTTTACATTAATAGTGTGTTTGGTAGAAGAGAAAGACGGAAGAGAGAGAGAGGAAGGGAAACGAGAAAGAAAGAAAAGAGTGTGTCAAACAATAGAAAGAGAGAAGAGAAAAAAGATTCTCTCTTCACTCTTTCTCTACAATTCTCTCTTCAATCTTTCTCTTCAACCAAAGACTCTTTCTTATAGTAAGTCAGGAATGAAAATTGTTGGGATGCCTCAGAATGTCAATAAATTTTTTTTTTGCACAAATACAATTAACCTCATAAGTGAATAACAGGTATATATACAAGATTTCATTAAATCACCAAAGAAAAGAGTAGCTTATAGTGACAAGTTTGTTAGCATCTTATTCAAAAAAAGGAACAAATGTGACTAGTGATGTTTCATAATAAAATGGTCATTAGTAGTAAGTCAAACAACTAAAAGTCATCTTTACTAAGTAAAAAAATTGAATTCAACTTTTTTTTTTATCTGTGACATCATTTATGATTGACAATAATTAATGTTAGAGAAAGAAGAAGAAAAAGAGTTGATGAGATAAGACCGGTCAAATGTACTGTGTCTGCATGGGAATGAGTAAGTTACTGCATAAAGTTTTCAGCAATTTTATGTGCCACAAGCCACAAGTCGTTTATATATAGGCCTGTTGTCTAAGTTTTGTCACAGACCAACTTTTGTTCAGTCCACACTGATACATCATCATCTATTTACTTGCTTTTAATTTGTGTATCACTTTCTATAGAGCTCTCAAATCTTGATAACTCAGATACTCATAAACTCAGAGAGAGTACTTACACTTAGTTACTTAAGTTATGGCAGCTTTTTCATACCAATATCAACAACCTTTTATTGTTGATTCTAATATGTTTTCTCATCAACTTCATGAGGAACCTCATATAAACACTTCCTTTCCTCCTTACTATTTTCACATTCATAAGGAACCTTCTTTTAGTGGTACTGATACTCAAGAAACTAGTTGTGTTGATCAAGGCTCCAAGATTAGTATTAGTAACACAGAAGAGCTTAAAAACCAGAGTCCTGAGAACTCCATGGTTGTTGACAAGCTTGAAAACGGTGAACAAGTCACTCAGAAGGTGACTTCTCCTATGGAGAAGAAGAGAAGAACTAGAAAGAGTTCTTCCTTGAGTAGTAGTCCCTTATCTAAGGTAATTCAATTTGAGCTGTGATGGTTTCTGTTCTAGCCATAGTTTCATAAAAAGGTCTGCAGTAATGATTTGAGCCTCATGATATGCAAGGCGATATCGTGGTTTTTAATGTTTCTGCGACCTTATTTGAGCTGCATCAGCCGTATTTGACTGTGATTCTCTATAGTATCGAAGATCACTGAGGCTGAATTAATTTGATGGAGTTTAATTCCTCCTTTTTCAATATGTTGAATATAATTGCTTCATCTTAATGATTTTGTTACTTTGTGTTCATTTTGGAAATTATTGTAGGACTCAAAAGAAGGGGGAAGTAAAAAACAAAAGAAGAGAAGTGGTGGGGTGAAAGGAGAAGAGAAGAAGGAAAAGAAGAAAAATGATGAAGAGACTCCAAAAGGCTATATCCATGTTAGAGCAAGAAGGGGTCAAGCAACAGATAGCCACAGCCTTGCTGAAAGGGTATACAGACACAATACAATAAATACTCTTTAACTACTGAATAATTGTCTCAAAAGTTCATGTCTCATTGTGAGTGTTGCAAAAAATGGATTTCATTTTCAGGTGAGAAGAGAGAAAATAAGTGAAAGGATGAAAATACTGCAGAAACTTGTGCCAGGCTGTGATCAAGTGAGATTATTAATATCTTTACTCTTTATTATCTTTGTGTTAGTTAAGATGGGGTCATGTGTTTCTATCAGCTCTTCTGACAACCACATTTGATTTTGTTCATAAATAGGTAACTGGAAAGGCCCTTGTGTTGGATGAAATAATCAATTATGTACAATCCTTACAAAATCAAGTGGAGGTATTTATATGAACTTTACTTTCTAGTCATTACCTCTACAATGCATAAATCAACAAACTAACTAGCTTTATTTATATACTTTGTATATTTCTTATGCAGTTCTTGTCAATGAAACTTGCTTCTGTGAATCCTATCTACTTTGACATGGCAATGGACATAGATACCCTCTTTGTTAGACCAGATCAGGTGAGAAAATATGTAGAACCATACATTTTCATATATTATTAATTGAATCAAAAGACAAATCTAATGATGAAAGTACTGTGTCACTGAATTTTCAGAAATTAAATAGCATAGCATCAACATCAGAACTACCATCTATACCACTATGCAGCTCCAACCAGGCCACCACAACCTTTGCTGATACAACCACCTTGATGACCACAACTAATAATTATGACTATCTTTTGGATTATCCATCTCCAGTTTTTCTTCAAGGACAGAGGTCAAATACCTTCTTGGAGGTACCTTAGATGATAATTGATAAGCTTCTGATGTACAATAATTAATTGGTTCATATATCATTATATATCAACCATCAGAGTCTCTATAATTAAATGAGTTAAGTTTGAACAACTTTCTCATTATTTTCTTTTAAGTAAAAGTCCAATAAAGTACTGTACTATTTCTCTTCAATAACTTGAACTTTTAAATAAAGAAGACAAATGAAGTAACCAAAGAATCATTAAGTTCTAAGAAAAATAAAGCATAAGAGGTTTTCATCATTTCCTTATTCTGACGAGAAAACAAAATTTTCAGCACACTGGTGGTCCATTTTGGGATGCAGAAGACCAACGACAAAAGTTTCTTAATCCATATGGATTCGGCAACAATACATGTTCCTTAAATTAATATAATATCAATTTCACAAAGCTTCCCTACAAACCTGTGGTAAGCTCTCAAATCATGCCTCTTAATTAAGCTTTAGACTTAAATATGATTATAGTCCCCTAATATATGTTACTGTTTACATTTGTTCTCATACGTAGGGAAATTCCAAACAAGTACCAGAATCAGTGAAAAAGAAATTGTTATATGAATGAGCAGAAAAAACCAAATCCAAGCTTGGAATGAGTGTATCAGCAATTCAGCATAGGAATATATCATCATCTGTTCTGCATATATTGGCTTGGTTCCTATAGTCCACCAGATTAAAGTGACCTTTGAACATTATGAATAAAGTGTAGCAAAAATTAATGGATGAGGAGTCCAAACCAAAGGACAAAAAATGCCGACCAAATAAGACCATATCTTTTTTTTTCTCTCTAGATCCGTTGTTTGTTCTCTTCTGTTCTGTTACTACTGTGTAATTTTTGACTCTCTGAAAGTTTTATGATGCACAAATTCCAATGTATTTTGAGACATTGAAATTTATGTCATGTAAATTATTAGAAGGATTGGTTGCTTTCTTTGTAGGTTGTGGTGGCAGTTATATTTCTGTTGATACAGTTAATTTCACCGTTATTGAGAAATGAAAAGCTGATGCAACTGATCAGTTGTTTTTGTTGACGAGACAGGGCCATGCATTTGTTGGTCTAGTTACTTCATGTATATCTGCAGAATCTTTAGAATTTTGGAAGTATTGTGCTTTTTTTAATTTATAGTTGTTATTTTTTACGGGACTTGCTTTCCCCACACCCCCTCCTACTCAAAACACACCCCTTCACCCTACACATTTACCAAACTAACCCCACTTAAAATTGATTTTCCTCCTCTACCCCTCTCCCTCTTCTTCTCCTTCAACACAACACACCCCTCTAAAATCCCAAACCTCCCCCCCTCTCCACTCCAAACCCACCCATCCTCACCTTCATCATTCACTCCTATTCAACTACCCAACATTGGCAACTAGCTCAAGGTAATAACCCTACCAAACTTTTTTCATTTTGGTTCTGTTTTCAGTTTTCACGCCATTTTTTTTTCTGTATTCGCGCTCCGTTCGAACAGGGTCGTTCGAACATGTTCGAATGATCGTGTTCGAACAAGTGTTTAATGGGGTGTGACTTTGCTTGGTTCGCATAAGGCCGTTCGAACAGTGTTCGCATAAGGCCGTTCGAACAGTGTTCGCATAATCCCAACTGTAGCAGATGAGATGTCAACTGACGTCGTAGAATCCCAAGATTTTACTAGTTCGTTCAAAACGGATACGGTAATAATGAATTAGTTGTTTTAATTTTAGCGAACTATTCAATTTATTTAACTGACACTTAGTAATTGAATTTCAGTTATTCCCTAGTCGTGAGGAGCTGCTGACGTGGGTGCGTGCGGTTGGAAAATCTCTTGGGATGGTGATTGTTATAGGAAGATCTGACACCGGACGACGATCAGGTAAACAATACTGCATGTTGATTTGTGATAAAGCTGGATCTTACAAGACAAATGTTGAGGAAGGCACGAACACTAGAAAATGTTGTTGTCAGTTCAGACTGAAAGGGAAATTTATTAAGAAGCTTGGAGGATGGATTTTGAGGGTTATGAATGGAACTCATAACCATGGTATGGCTACTTATCATGAAGGACGTCCGTACATTGGTAGGTTATCTTGAGAAGAGAAGGATCTAGTGGCTAGAATGACTAGGAACCATACTCGGCCAAAATTGATACTGAATGAGCTGAAATTGATGAAGCCTGATGATAACTATACGGTTGTGAAACAAATTTACAACTGTCATCAAAGGCAAAGGTCGGCTATGCGTGAGGGTAGGACTGAGCTCCAACAACTGATGTTTTATTTGCAGCGCGATAATTATGTTTACTGGACTCGACTTGCGAAGGGAACTACCGTTGTGAAGGACATCTTTTGGGCACATCCAGATTCCATTGAGCTTCTAAACACCTTCCCAGTTGTTTTGTTGATTGATTCCACCTATAAAACCAACCGGTACAGGTATCCGTTGGTTGAGATCGTTGGTGTAACATCAACAGAGAAGACTTACTCTGCTGCATTTGCTTATGTCAATTGGGAGAGGATGGATAACTTTGCATGGGTTCTTGAGAAATTGAGGGGTTTATTTGGTACACAATGTTGTATAATTTTGGTACACAATGTTGTATAATTTTGGTACATAATGTTAAAGTTAGATTTATATTTTGAAATCACCAAAACTGTGTGCTGATTTATTTAGTTTCTGTTTCTGCATAACAGTGGTTCGCATGTGGCCATTCGAACGCCTGTTCGAACGCACCCATTCGAACACGTTCGAATAAAGCCATTCGAGGCAGCCAAAACACACCCTCACACCATCAGTTAACAATATTCCTTAACACGGATGACATTATTCGAACAGGTTCGAACGATGTCATGCGAACAATACAAATTCCTTAACACGCACAACGTCGTTCGAACTGGTTCGCATAACCTCGTTCGAACAGTCACTTAACCCGTGTTACACGAGCGTCGCACGCAAGGTCATTTTGGGGAAAAATAAGTTCGGGGGTGTGCGAAGAGTAGGAGGGGGTGTGGGGAAAGCAATCACCTTTTTTACAGTGCGGAGCCGTTTGGTTTTCAAAACATAGACAGATCCAATGGGCTCGGTGGCGGACCCAGAACCCCGGGGTCAGGGGTGTCAAATTTTTTAATGCCAGGGTCAAATGGGTGCAAAACTTGGTCTACTAGTGCAATTTAAAATTTTCAGGGAGTTCAAAAACAAATTTTCAAGAGTTTTGGGTTATTTACATAGGGTGATAAGTGCAAAAAAAAATTCAGGGGGTTCAACCGAACCCCCTCACCTCAACGTGGATCCACCGTATGGGCTTCCTATTTTTTTTTGGTATATGGGTCTTTGACCCCTCCGGTGTCTGGGGGAAATGGGCCCTGAATAATCGGGAGTTCGGCCGGGAGATAAGTAAAGTCTGGCTCTAATTTGTTCCATCGCCGGAGATCGAACCCGGGTACTAGCCGAGTCCGCCCCTTAAGCTGGAGTGCATTAACCACTTGCACCTAGACTTGGAGTTCTATGGTTTTGGAATAAGGTTCAAATCTCCACCAGCTCCCTTGGGGTAAATGTAATTACCTTCGTAAGTGTTTAAAGAGTCTTCACTGCTTTGGACTGGGGCGCCATCCCCTCACCTAAAATTTTGTTGTAACAAAAAATAGTAATCTCAAACCACTTAAAATTTATAATGGAGAAAGTAGTATTTTGACTTGAGTGTTTAATAGTTCTCTCCCACTCCCGAATCAAAGTACTATTTTTATGTAACTAAAAATGGTTCACATGACCGACATGATGTGGCACAAGTGGTAGATACTTAGGTTCCTTAACCATTTGGTCCCGGGTTCGATCACTGGCGGTGCGTATGGAAAAACATTTGTTGGGAGAGGTCAACCCCTTAAATGAATCTCAGATACCTTGGAAGAATTAGTTTCCACGGTCGCCGTAGAGGATACATTGTTTTAAAAAAAATAAAAAAATGGTTCACATGTCGTTTTCATATTCAAACGGTATATACTATATGTAGTTACCAATTACCATTCTTAAAATTTTTAACTAATCCGTTTTGGTTAAAGCTAGCTAGTTGACTCAACTAATTGTCAAAAAAAGCTAGTTGACTCAACTAGTCAATTTCTACTTATAACACTAATTATGTTGGGTGATAAGCTGTTAGAAAGGCAGGATTTACATGCACACAAAGCCAATTGTTCCGAACTGGGACGTGAGGCCCAACTCCGGTTTTGGGCCCTATATCAGCCCACTTACCTGAGTCAAGCCTCAAGGCAATCCTTACCTCCAATTCAAGTCATCCTGATCTAGGCATCAATGGCAAGGATCCACTCAGACAATCCAACGGACCAGGACGCACCCGATGTCGAGAAATACGGGCCCACCCTGCAAAAAAAGGGACATTATTCATTCACTGCTTCATTCTGAGATTCTCGTATATTGACTTGAGCGTCGGGGTGGCTTCGCAGGTACCACACCCGGGGTAGACTTCCAGACCCGACCTCGAGCACGGGATAGACTTCCAGACCCGACCTCAAGCAGGAGCCCTACCAACTGCCGACTCAGACCGACCTGAGCAAAGGCAAGGTATAGTACGCCAATCATGATCATAGATCAAATCATGAGTGGTTGGAGATTTAAAAAATCAACACGATAACTACCCACGTTTTAACCACAACCACTCATATATTGTTATACGGTCCAGATTTACTCCTTTCACCCTCTTATATTAAAATTCCCCTCACTTGATACTCTCTCTCTCTCTCTCTCTCTCTCTCTCTCTCTCTCTCTCTCTCTCTCTCTCTATATATATATATATATATATATATATATATATATATATATATATATATATATATATATAATGGTTGGAATATTGAATTCAAATTGTCTAAATTTTAGGTAAGTAACTCCAAATTTGGATTGGTTAGTATATAAAATTAGGAGTTTATTTTATGACAACCATTTTACCAATTGTTTTATTAAACTTTTTTTTTGGTGTTAAGTGTTTAATTAATCTAATGATGAAAACTCTTATATAACTTTAAAATAAATTAAACAAGAGAACTATGTATATAAATAAAAAAAAAGTATTTTAATCTTGAAAGAGTTATTGTTTTAAAAAACTAATTAAAATTTTTTTGTTGTTTGGGTTTATTGAATGTAATTGTAATTTCATTGCTTTTGAATAAGTCAATGCCTATGTGGCTGATGATGTGGCATATTACTAAGACTAGTTGGCTGCCACTTGTATATAATACTTCGCTCGTTAATTCATTTTAGTACAGTGATTACACTTTACTTTGTGATAAGTTTCTGTTTTCGCTGCAATTCGTTTTCCCTTTGTTTTGTTCATCTCTTTCATCTCTATCCCAACAAATTGGTATAACAGAGCCACGAAATCCAAGATTCATTAATGGCGACAAGAGATAATCACAGTATTCCGGCGAACCTCCCATCTTCAACGGCAAGAATTATGAACGATGGTGCGCGCAAATGAATGTGTTGTTTCGCTATCAAGATGTGCTCGAAATAGTGAATGACGGTGTGCCACCGCTAGCAGCAAACGCCACCGAAGCCTAGAGGAACCAGCATCGCGAACTACGAAAGAGAGATGGAAAGGGATTTTTCTTGATTCACCAGAGCGTTGACTCAAACATCATAGAAATGATCATAGATTGTGATTCAGCAAAGGGTGCGTGGGATATTCTCAAGAATGTGTATGGAGGAGCAGATCGATTGAAGAAAATTCGATTAAAAACTCTCCGGAAACAGTACGAAGCACTGAAGATGACAGAACAATAATCAATTGGGGAATTCATTACAAGGTTAGTAGCTTTAACTAATCAAATGAAGAGTAATGGTAAAACCGTATCTGAACAGAGTAAAGTAGAGAAAATTCTTAGATCTTTAACGCTAGAGTTTTACTATGTCGTCACTGCCATTGAGGAATCAAAGAACCTAGATGAGATGAAGTTAAAAGAACTTCAAGGTTCTTTGGAGGCACACGAATTGAGAATTAGACAAAGAAGTTCAGAAAAGGAATCTGAACAAGCTTTGTTATCTCAATCCTCCAAGAAGAATTGGAAGTCAAACAATAAGAAAGAAAAGGGAAAATGGAAAGGTAAAGATAAAGAATCTGGTAGTAAGAAAAATGAACAAGGAAACTCTGATAAGAAGAAACCTGACTTGAGTAAGGTGCAATGTTATAATTGTCAGCAATTTGGGCATTATAGGAACAAATGTAAAAACAAGAAGGTTCCTAGGAATAAAGATGCTGAAGCCAAATTTGCAGATGATGAAGATACCAACTCTGACTCTGATTCAGAAGAACTAATGTTGATGGCAATAATAGATGATGAAGATGAAAATGACATCTATTATAATAAAATTGTTGCTGAAAGTAGTGAGTAAGACAGTGGGAACACTTGTGAAGAAAGTGGAAACACTTGTCATGCTCAAAATACTAGTGCAATGTGTGTGGGGCAGGGCAGTGGTGACATTGGTGATGCCTCCAACATTGCCAGCAATAATGATGAAGAATTATCCCTCATGACAGCTACTGACACAGAGTTGCTGCTGTTGAAGGCAGATACAAATGAGAGTGAAGAAAAATCTGATGAATGGTATCTGGATACAGGATGCTCAAATCACATGTGTTTCCATAAGAAGTGGTTCATTGAAATGAAGCAAATTAGCAAGAGGATCGGGTTTGCAGATAACAGCGGAGTCATGGCAGAAGGCATAGGCACAGTGAAGATCTTAACAAAGGATGGAAAATGGTCTTATATCCAAGAAGTGTTCTATGTGCCAAAGATGAGAAGCAACCTGCTTAGTCTTGGTCAGTTGCTAGAAAAGAAGTATTCTGTTGCAATAGAAGATTATCATCTCAGAATGTTTGATCCAAACAAAAGACTGATTCTGAAGGTTCCAATGCTGAGAAACAGAACACTACAAGAATAATCAGTTTTACCGGCCAGGACTTTCCGGCAGATTTGTATCCGCCGAAAACGTTTCGGCGGATTCTAGGGGTTACCAGCGGATTGTATCCGTCGCAAACTTACCGGCGGAAATAGGAACTTTCCGGCGGATTTATCTGCCGCAAACATTTCCGGCGGAATTTCGAGGTATTTTCGGCGGATCTGGTTTACGAAGACTTTTTTTTTTGAAAAAAAATCCAAATCCGCCGAAAATGCCTCTCAATCCGCCGGAAACAGTTGCGGTGGATAAATCCGCCGGAAAGTCCATAAAGTCTGCCGGAAAATCCTGAAAGCGCCAATTTTGAATTTCAAATATCCGCCGGAAACACCCTAAATCCGCCATTCGCCTTTTGACCGTTGATTTTCGTTTCCTCTAAATAAATCTCTTCTCCGCTTCTTTTTCTTCACACCTCTACCGATACTCTCATTCTCTTCAAAGAAACTGAGACATACGCCACTCTCTTGAGCATTGTGGCAGCAGCTCCAAGTGAGTGGCGTATGTCTCCATTTCTTTGTAAAGAATCTTCCACCTTGTCATTAACATCCCCTTCATCTTTTTCGTTAAAAGTAACATTGTCATGAACCTCCGCTACGAATTCCCCTCTTGTTAAGTTAGGGGATGATATGAAGCGTTTGATGAGTGTAGACATTTACACACATCAAACGCTTCGTATCATCCTCCAACTTAACAAGAGGTCCTTGGAGTTCCTCAAACTTTCTATTTAGAGCAAGGTAATCAGAATTGGACCGGATATTGAACCGGAAGAGGTAGCGGTTCAGGGGTTCTTGGGTTCAACCGGTTGAATCGGGGGTTCAACCGAAATTAGCGTCGAAACTAATTAACGGATAGTGAATAGTGCACCGTGATCAGCAGTGGCCTCAGCAGTAGTATGCACCCCAATATTCCCAGCAGTATGCACCTCAGCCCCAGCAGCCATACCAGCAGCCCCAGCACCAGTCACCCCAGCATCCATACCAGCAGCCCCAGCAGCCATACCAGCAGCCCCAACAGCAGTCACCCCAGCGGCCCAACATCGATCTTAATATTATGGATTCGCTTAATGCTTTTCTTACATCTGATACCTACTATCATGGTGATCAGTTAGACCAGCAGCCACCCCAGTAGCTTTGGATTATTTTATTTTGTTGTATGGATATTGTTTTTATTGTATGGATATTTATTTAAATTAATCATTAATTTTCATTTCTAATTTTTATTTTTTTATCAATTATCAAATTTTTAAATAAAATAATCAATTAAAGTTTTTAATAAAATAATATTAATTTTTTTAAATAAAATGATTTTTAAAAAATAATATTTATTTTTTAAAAATAATTAAAATTAAAAAAAAAACGATTTTTCCGGCGGATTTATGGATTTTCCGGCGGATAAACCATACAGTGTTCCGGCGGATTTGTGGACTTTCCGGCGGATACCCAGCCGGAACTTTCCGGCGGATTTGTGGGCTTTCTGGCGGATAAAAAGATGCGAATTCCCTTGGGGTTTTCGGCGGATAATCCGCCGGAAACTTCGGGCGGATTTTTCGGCGCCACGAAATCCTCCGGAAATTTCCGGCGGATAATCCGCCGGAAACCTTTTGCCACGAGCTGTCTACCGGCGCCAAAAATCCGCCGAAAAGCCCAACAAATCCGCCGAAAAGTCCATATTTTCGGCGGATTTGCGGATTTTCCGGCGGATTTGGTCCGCCGAAAAGTCCAAGTTTTCTTGTAGTGGAACATTCAAGGTCAAGTTGCAAGTAATAGAAGAGCAATGTCTTTCAACCACAGTTGAAAGTGACAACTGGAGGTGGCATAAAAGACTTGGTCACTTGTACTTCAAAAGTTTGAGCCAATTGAAGGAAAAGAGCATGGTGCATGGCCTGCCAACCATCAAGGTTCCTACTGGTGTGTGTGACAAATGCTGTGAAGCAAAGCAACCCAGAAATTCTTTCAAATTAGAAACTCCAAGCAGAGCAGAGAAAAATTGGAGGTAATATTTTCTAATGTGTGTGGTCCTTTTGGAGTTACTTCACTAGGAGGAAACAATTATTTTGTCTCCTTCATTGATGAGTACACCAGAATGACCTAGGTGTACATAATCAAGAGAAAGAGTGAAGTACTAGATATGTTTAAGAAGTTCAAAGTAATGATTGAGAAGCAAAGTGAGTGTTCAATTAAGATACTCAGGACAGATGGAGGTGGAGAGTACATCTCTCATGAGTTTGAGAACTTCTGTGAGAAACAAGGAATAGTTCATGAAGTCACCTCACCATACACACCTCAGCATAATGGCATTACTGAGAGAAAGAATAGGACCATACTCAACATGGTGAGGAGCATGATGAAGGAGAAGGGACTACCTCACTATCTATGGGGTGAACTAGTTTCAACTGCAGTGTATATAATCAACAAGTGTCCAACTAAGAAGCTAATTGGAAAGACTCCTAAAGAAGCTTGGTCAAATAAGAAACCAAGAGTGAAGCATTTAAGAATCGTTGGATCTCTATGCTTCAAACATATTCCTGAACACCTTAGAAAGAAGCTAGATGACAGATCACGGCCTATGGTTCTTGTTGGATACCACCCAACAGCCGTCTATAAATTGTTTGATCCTATACTAAAGAAGGTTGTGAGAAGCAGAGATGTTGTGATAGATGAATCCAAATGCTGGAATTTTACTCACAATGTTGAAGAAAATGACACAAGAACCACTGTTGTTGATCTCGAGGTAGCCACAGATGGTGAAGAACAGGAAGATGCACATGTTGCCAGAGAACCAGAGTTGCCTAATGAGGAGGTACCAGTAAGAAGGTCACAGAGGAACAGGCTATAGTATCCACAAGGCTTGAGGGATTTGAACTGTTACCCGATTCTGCCATCACTGTAGAAGGTGAACTAGTTCATTATGCTCTGTTGGCAGAAGCAATGGAAGAATGTTATGCTTGATGAATTGAAATCAATAGAAAAGAATGACACATGGAAGTTAGTTGAGCTTCCAAAACAAAAGAAAGCAATAGATGTAAAATGGGTGTATAAGACCAAAGTCAATCCAAATGGTGAAGTGTCCAAGTATAAGGCCAGATTAGTAGCAAAAGGGTTCCTTCAAAAACCTAGGTTGGATTTCAATGAAGTATTTGCTCCTGTAGCTAGGATTGAAACTATAAGGCTAGTAGTTGCCTTGGCAAGTCATAAAGGGTGGTCAATGCATCAATTAGATGTAAAGTCAGTCTTTCTCAATGGGCCACTCGAAAAGGAAGTATATGTTTGCCAACCACCTGGGTTTGAATTGAAAGGTCAAGAAGATAAGGTGTTTAAGCTTAAGAAAGCCTTGTATGGGCTCAAGCAAGAACCAAGGGAATGGAACAAGAGAATTGACACATTTCTCTTGGCCCAGAAATTCACTAAATGTACCAATGAACATGGAGTATGTGTGAAGAAGACTGCCACTGGAAATCACCTACTGCTATGTCTGTATGTTGACGACCTGCTGATAACAGGAAACAACAAGTCTGAAATAGATGGGTTCAAGAAGACCATGAGAGCAGAGTTTGAGATGACAGGCTTAGGTCTTCTCTCATACTTTCTTGGCATGGAATTTGTGCACACTGACAGATGCATCTTCCTACATCAGAAGAAATATGCAGCAGATATATTAGCAAGGTTTGATATGGCTGACTACAAACCAGTTACTACACCAATAGATGCAGGAACTAAGCTTGAGAAAAATGACAGTGAGAGTGAAGTTGATAGCACTCTCTATAAACAGATGGTTGGATCATTAAGGTACTTGTGTAATACCCGACCAGACATCATGTATGCAGTGGGATTAATAAGTAGATTCATGGAAAATTCAAGAACCTCTCATTTGGCTGCTGTGAAGAGGATACTTAGATACATAAAGGGAACACAAGACTGTGCCATCTTGCTCCCTGGTTCTGCAGAAAACACTGAACCAGAAGTACTTGGATACACTGACTCTGACTGAAGTGGTGACAAAACTGACAGGAAAAGCACTGGTGGCTATGTGTTTATGTGTGGAAATGCACCAATCTGATGGTGCTCGAAGAAGCAAAATGTGGTTGCTCTGTCCTCATGTGAGGCAGAGTACATTGCTGCCTCATTTGCAGCTTGTCAAGCCTTATGGTTGAGCATGTTGCTTGCTGAGATTGGACTGCATAAATCAGAAGAAATGAAGTTGTTCATAGACAATAGATCTGCTATTGATCTAGCCAAGAATCCAGTAGCACGCGGAAGGTCCAAGCATATAGAAACCAAGTATCATTTTCTTCGTGATCAAGTGAATAAAGGGAAGTTAAAGCCGGTCCACTGCAAGACAGATTTGCAGATTGCAGATGTTCTAACCAAGTCGTTGAGCAGAAGCAGATTTGAAGAATTAAGAACAATGCTTGGAATGAAATTTTTAAGCAATTTCAATTAGGAGGGTGTATTGAATGTAATTGTAATTTCATTGCTTTTGAATAAGTCAATGCCTATGTGGCTGATGATGTGGCATATTACTAAGGCTAGTTGGCTGCCACTTGTATATAATACTTCACTCGTTAATTCATTTTAGTACGGTGCTTTACTTTGTGATAAGTTTCTGTTTTCGCTGCAATTCATTTTCCCTTTGTTTTGTTCATCTCTTTCATCTCTATCCCAACAGGGTTAAGTACAATTAAGCTAGGTGCAACCTCTTTGGATGCTTGGAGCATTCATGAACATCCTCCTCAAGGCTTGGCAGACATCCTTTCAGGAGATGCTGCTAGGATAAGGAAAACGAGAGACCCCAAGCTTTTGGCTAGCCCTTTCCCACTTGATACACTTTGGTGTATTGCATTGTGTTGAATAGATATTTACGGAGTAAAACTGTCAAATGTTTCATGTCAGGCAGTGGAATTAATAAATTAGAAGGTAGCAAGTTTCTGCTTGTAGTGAAACTTGCTAATTGTTGTAGTGAAATTAACTTGCTGGGTTTCATCTGGAAAGGTTTGTCTCGCGGGTCTAGTGAAGCTGCAAGAGGTTTTTGTGATTGGATATTCTCTCCGTCCACCTGTCAAGCCATTAGACTTCGGTAGTGGTTATGTTGATTATTTTGTGCATGGTTTTCTCTGATGTTCTGTTCAGCTGAAACTGTCTCAATAGTCAATAGGCTAGTGGCTAACTATTTAGTTGGGAGCGATATAAGTGTTTTAAGGTTTTAATTTTGATATTGTTGAATCATGTACTGTGTAATGATTATCCAATCACAAAAACCTTTTGACTGTATGAATGGAACGTTTACTCCCTTGAGTGGATAGATAGTCAATAGGCTGCGTAATCACTATCCACTTTTATCTTTCTTTGTGATTACGCCACGTGTAATGCGTGTTGCCTTTTGACTGTATGAATGGAACGCTTACTCCCTTGACCGAAAAAGAAGGATTAGGAAAGAAAGATAAAAGAAAAAAAGAGAAAGGAAAGAAAAGGGAATGAAGAGAAAATTAGTAGAAAGTGAGATGAGGTGAAAGAGTAAAGAAAGAGATACAAATGTGTTATCTTCCGTCATTTGATCGAGTAGAAAGTAAAAAGAAAAAAAAAGCACTAAAACATAAGATCTCGTAATACTCCTAAGAAAGAGAAATAAAATATAAAAAAAATGGGTATAATTGAAAAAAGAGGATTTTTTTGGGTCTAGCTCGCCATTTCTTCTCAAATTGGAGAGAAAACATATTTGTGGGGAACGAAAATTGAATAAAGACAGACATTATTGTCTTTTCACCGAAATACTACATCTTTCCGACTATTTCTTTCCAGTTATTCGTAGAAAAAATTTTGGGGTGGGACCCAGCAAATTTATTCATCCCCTTCCCTTTCTCTTTCTCTTGGCAACCAAATAGTGGAAAGGTTTGGATTCTCTCTACTTACATTCCTCAAGCTTTTTTTCGTTAAACTTTTCCTTATTTCGTTAAGCTTTTTTTCGTTAAACTTTTCCTTATTCCTCGTTAAACAGATTTGCTGCCAACAAACAGGGGCGTTTTTTTTACCCCCCCCCCTATTATACCCCATGGCCCATACCCCCTTAAATGATCAAATGGACCAAAATACCCCTGAAATCCATAAAATTTTCGGAAATACCTCAAATTTAAATAAATTCGTAAGTATATTTTTTTCGGGTTTACGGAAATACCCCATTTTACGGTATTGCCGGAACACATTTTACATTCCGGAAATACCGTAAAATGAGGTATTTCCGGAAACCTAAAAAAATAGACTTCCGAATTTATCTAAATTTGAGGTATTTCCGAAAATCCCGCAAAACTGCTTTCCGAATTTATCTAAATTTGAGGTATTTCCGGAAATTCCTCAAAATTGCCTTCTACATTTATTTGATTAATTAAAAACGCCTTATTTAAAATAACAAATTGTAACAACAAACAAAACGAAAACATGATAGAAACTACTGAGATGGTGGAGTGACACGACGAAGGATCTCAGCGACGGTCCTTCTGGTTTCGACGTACAAATGCCGATAACCCTTCCATTTAAACAGGACATAAATGGACATCACGGTTTAACGTTATCGTCGTTCTTGACATCCATTGTAGACCAGTAGGGGGATGTGGTTGTGCTTTGCCTTATATGCCAGGGTCCGTTGGCAGTTTGGATATGTCCAGCAGATTCCTGATCCACCTATTTCGGGCCCACGTCCATCTACGGAGTTCATAGTACAGCAGCTGATGTTCTATCAGTCCCCAGCGCGGGCTTTCAGAGACAGCGGTCGACGGACACCCATCCAGGGTGCTTGTGATGACGAGTACCTACCATGGTACTTGTAGGTGTCCATTCCCCGGCTGACTCCGGCCCTGCCTTCACCTCCAACTCCGCCTTCGCCTCCAGAGGATGTTGGTCCACTTCCCTTAGAGTCCAGGATGGAGAGAGCAGCTATGCATGTCCAGGATGTCTATGATAGTCTTTTGGCAGTCGACGACATTCCTGATGATGTCTATGATAGTCTGTTGACTGCTTTACAGCTTTTGGACATTTAGTTGTATTGTTTTTTGTATTTTTATTGTATTGATACTGTATTATTATTGTTTATTAGTTTAGCGAGTTTTGTTACATTTAATTATTTCGCGTAATTGATTGTTTTTAATTTAAAAAAAAATTAAAAAAAGAGGTATTTCCGGAAAACACATATTTCTGCCTTACGAAAATATTTGTATTTCTCGAAATTTTTAAAAAATATTTTTTAACGAAAAATTAAGAATATTTTAGGGATTTATGGTAAAATGGGGGTATAGGTTACGAACCCCGTACCAATAAAAACTGCCAACAAACAGAGGGATTGAGCTAATTAATGTTTTCATATCAAACTATACATAAAGTAGTAACGACAAGTCAGCATCCAAAAACCCTATGCAACACAAACTATACATAAAGTAGTAACTTGCATCAGCTTGACACGTGTCAAAGTGGCTTCCTCAAGTGTGAAACAGAAAGTGAAATACTGTTTAGGATTTGTTTTCACAAATGCTTGAGGAGAAGGGAAGAAAGACAGATCCCCAATTTAATCATGTGTAGTGTAAGGATTATAACTATGCACCTGTTATATAACTAACGAATTATTGTGACTTTTCTCTAATTTTATTTGAAGTTTTGACACGTAAATATATATTCCGTGGTCTCTTCTCTGCCCATTTCATATGTGCCTTTGCCTTTGTATGAGACATCAAAATCACAAAGCTGGATCATTTACTACTTTATAAGTTTATGCTTGATTAATCAATTCAATTTGAAGTGAAAATTGTGCTCAGGGCCATCCATGTAATATATTGTCTGGTAACTACTAACTCTTCATTTCTTGGAGATACAGAGGGAAAAAGGCACAGGCTATTACTTTAGAAATTTCTTGAATCGTGTCCTAGGTTCTGGAATTTATGTTAGTTTTTTAATTAACAAAATTTATAATATAAATTTATATTTTTTAATTGAGACATGGAAGCCAACAAAGTTAAAATTACATGTAGTCCGTGCCACGTAAGGAAACACATGCCACATCACATAATGGCTGACTTGATTTTAAAATTAGTCAACATATGAAATTTAAAAAAAGGGGATTAAAATTGCAAACATCTTAAAATAGAGGTTTTTTTATCTATATTTTTTCTATGCCATTAAGCATTCATTTGGGAGTTTGAAGGAGGAGAGGAGGGGCATTGTGTTTATAATTGATAATTTCTTAATTAAATTATAAAGAAAAATTATCCTAAAATCCTAAAACCCTTCAAATATCCTCTTCTATACCATATACATTTACATTTTATAAAACATTCAAATAACATGAAATTTATAATTTACACATTGTTTTGTTCAGTAAAATAGGAGGCAAAATGAGAGAAAATTTTCATTATTTATTTTTTGTTTAGAGGAGAAATAGGGAGGGAATAAAACTACATATGAGTCTGAGGCTTTGTACTCAGTAGCTTTGATAGTCGATATGTTGGTGATTTTAGACTTTTTTAGGAGAGACAAAAATGAGATAAGATGAGAGTATATTTGATAAGGGAGACAAACATAATGCATAGTGTCTTATCAGCCTCAAAGTCACTCAACCTCTCATTGAGTCTCATGTAACATGTTCCGCTTCTAGTAAAAGAAATTGAATCGGGGTAATGCCATTTTGGCAAATAGAGAAGGTTTTCTTCTTCTACTACACTTTTTTATCCAAAATTTTGTACTATAAAAGCATAAAATAATTTTACTGATTACTCATTTTCTTTATTATTTTCACCCGTGCACAAAACCAAGGCTATGTTTTTTTAGTAAAATTAGACTCTGATCCCTTACATGAGATTTAGAGTTCAAACATTGTGGACGAAAAAACGTAGTTGAGATCTCACTAAAAATGGGTCGTCCAAGTTCCCCGAATAAAACTAGTCATCGATAAAGTCAATAAATACTTCACTCATGTGACATGGTTAAAAAAACAAGTGGACACATATTGTTTCTTTTTTCCTCTCCATTTTGCTTGTTATTTTTTTCTTTCTTTCCTAGCTTTTCTTCACATTTGTTAACGCTATAGAAATGAAGAAATAAATATCATTTTCATTCAATCTGATTAACCAACTTACAATGAGTGTTTCATCAGAATATATACATCAAGGTATCTGCACTACAAAAAAATTAGCCAATAGCGACGGACATTTCCCTCGCAAAATGACATAAAACCGTCGCTAATGGTCATTTGCGAGGGAATTAGCGAGGGACCAGTTCCCTCGCAGAATCCCTCCTCGCTATTGAGATTAGCGAGGGAATTTAATCCCTCGCTAATTAGCGAGGGAATTTGCCGTCGCTAAGTCCCTCGCTAATGACTGCAGCTTTTCAGGTGATGGGACTCAGTTGCAGGGGTTGGTAACTGCGCGGGAATTAGCGAGGGACAGTTCCCTCGCTAATTCCCTCGCTAATGACTGCAGTTTTCAAAAAAAAATGACACGTGTCCCGTGCTGAATGGCTTGTTTTTTAATATATATTTATTATTAATTAATGAATATTATATTATATTATTAATTTTGTGGTGATGTGTGGTGGTGGTGGTGTGGTGGTGGTGGTCGTGATGGGTGGTTTAGAGTAGAGAGAGAAGGAGAAGAGAGAGAGAGAGAGAGAGAGAGAGAAGTGAGAGTGGTGGTGGTGGTGGCGTGGTGGTGGTGTGGTGGTGGCGTGGTGGTGGTGGTGTGGTGGTGGTGGTGATGGGTGGTTTAGAGTAGAGAGAGAAGGAGAAGAGTAAGAGAGAGAGAGAGAGAGAGAGAGAGAGAGAGAGAAAGAGAGAGAGAGAGAGAAGGAGAGAGAGAGAGAGAGAGAAGAGTGAGAGTGGTGGTGGTGGTGAAGAGTAAGAGAGAGTGAGTGAGAGTGGTAGGAGGTATGTGGTGGTGGTGGTGTTGGAAGAGTGAAGAGAGAAGAAGAGTGTGAGAGGAGGTGGTGATGGTGGTGGTGGTGGTTGTGTGGTGGTGGAGAGTAGAGGAAGAGGAAGGGAAGAGGAATGGGGAAGAGGAAGGGAAGAGGAAGGGTGAAGAGTGAGTGAGTGAGAGTGAGAAAGAAGAGGGAGCGTGTAAACGGTTTTAAGGAAAAAAAGAAAAAAAATTGCGAGGGAATTAGCGAGGGAACTGTCCCATCATCTGAAAAGTTAAATTTAGCGAGGGAACTGTCCCTCGCTAATTTCTGCACATTTACCAACCACTGCGCTGAGTCTCATCATCTGAAACGTCAAAATTTAGCGAGGGACTTAAAATTAGCGAGGGCATTGCCGTCGCTAATCGCAAAAAAATTGACAGCCTGTTTACTGTGATTTTTAGTAAACACCGCTAGTTTCACTACACGTGTTACTTGCGAGATCAACTAGGAATCTCAGGCCATTTGTGATCAAATTTTACTAAGAATTGTTGATATTTAATAGAAGTGTAGAAACTTACGATAAAATACAAGAATTTGTAAATGTGAGAAAAGTAATCAGAATGCAGTAAATTGCAGTAATTGTAAGCGAAGAAGATGACAAAGTGCAGAAATCTAAAGGAAATGAAGACAATTATATAAAGAAGTGGTACGCAGAATCATACATGAATTCCTGTTGACTCTGTTTTCTCTGTTTGCGGAAGTAGAGTGTTTTAGGAAAATATGTGTAATGAGTTTTGCGACCCCTTTTCCTCTCTACAGAACTTCTATTTATAATACAAATAATACTATAACTGCCCAGCAGTTTTCTAAAACAAGATAAAGCAGAATAACTGCTACAAGATAAGGCAGAGTAACTGCTATTTCGACGTGCTTCTACTTCGATTGTCTAACTGCTCTTTCTCTTCGATCAAAGAATCAAAGTCCCTTTCGACAGATCTCCATAGCTTTACTTGTTTCGCTGTCTATAATCTTCTCTCTGTCGAAGTGTGCCCTTTTTTTTCAAATTCGCTAAGTTATGCACTAGACTGCTTTCCTTTGGTTATTGCCTCTTGAAGTCGAAATTATATCTTGGTGTCGAAATCTGCCTTCTTTCTGAAAATATTAAGTTAAACCCTGCTGACTGCATTTAATATTAGCCTGTCGAAAATGCAGGCTAACAAATTGCCCCCCCAAAAAGACGTTTTCGACTGAGTTCTTGAATGAAAATAGAAAACGGCTTTTTGAAACTTTTTCGACTATCCCATGAAATCTCATGCTATCATTGCATATCTTTTTTCAGAATACGAGGGGACGTTTCTGAGCAAAAACAGAGTTTGCTGGTGCCTTCTTCCAACGAGAATGCGCCACGTGCACAATTGACTGTCTCACGTTTTCCACTAACACCACGATTGCCAAAGCAATTTTTTATTATTTTATTTTTTAACGTGGTGAAACGGCTATAAAAGGGAAGTGGTACCCTTTCATTTCTTTTTTCTGAAACTTCAACTTCTCCTTCTCTGCGCAAAAAACTCCATTAAAGCATCTTCAACTTCTCCTTCTGCATTTCTTTCCTCTTATTCGCCTTACGAAGCAAAGCGGATACTACTAAGCATCTCCATTTCTTCACTAACTTCCTGTTTCCAACAATGGCATCTTCTTCTACGGTAAAAACCCCTGCTGTAACTCTTGGGAAGAAAACCCTGGTTTCTGAACCTGCTCTTACTCTGGAAGAAACACAAATTTACAGGTCTCAGGTACTTATCCCCTTCTCTAAACCTTCAAATCATGCATTCTTAGGCCCTCTCCCTCTCGCTGATGATGATTCCTCTAGGATTAGGGACATTTTCCCTAGCTATCATAGACTCAGCCCTAGGATTTTCAACGAAGGTCCACACGTGATGGATTTTATGAGTAACCCGAATAGGGTTTTTCGATCCTCGCCACCAACTGAGAAAAACATGCCTTACATCGACTGGCTCAACAAAATTGAGTCAAAAAAAGGAGACATCTGGAAGAGCCAGGGCATTTTTGATCTGATCCAAATCTCAAGGTATGGGCCTAAGTATCAAAGCCCAATGCTCCTTTCTGCTCTACATTTTTGGGATATTACTACCAACAGCCTTCATTTGAAATGTGGCATGCTTACCCCTACCCTGCTTGATGTAGCAGCTATAACAGGTTTAAAACCTTTAGGAGAGACTTTCGACCCTGCTATCCAAACTGATTTCGATTTTGACTTCAAAAAGGCTAGCTTTAAAGGTTATATTGAAGAGAAACACGTTACTGAGTCGAAGGATGTTTCTGATGAAGAGCATATTGCCTTTCTCACCTTCTGGTTATCCTTTTATGTCTTCTGTTCTTCGTCACTTCAAGTGGCTAAGATGTATTTCCCCTTAGCCATTCAATTACATCAACGTCGAAATATCAACTTGGCTACCCTTATTTTAGGATCCCTTTTCGACAACTTGAAACAAGGGGCTCTTGATTTGAAAGGACTCAAACCAGAAGGGAAATATTTGGTCTCTGGACCAATTTGGCTATTTCAATTGTGGCTTCTTGCCACTTTCAATTCAAAATTGATAATGTATACTCCTGATGAGTATCTTGACGTAATTTCTAACAGAGGGGTCGAAGGTGTGCGACTTGCTTTGTTGAAACCTAAACAAATAGGAGTATCTGTCGAAGATCTCTTTTCACAGGCTTTCAACATGTTTCTGAACTGTACAGAATTTTCTCCTTCTATGGCCCCTTTTGCTGGAAGAAATTACGGGCCACATTGGTTCACTAGGGAATTCCCTGCTACCAACCCTGATGAGGAGCAAGAAACCAATCAAATTTGGAGAGCATTTTTAACTCCTCAACTGCTGTCATCTCGAATTTCTCCTGGGAAGTCATCAAACCAATTTGGTTTATTCTCATATCATCCAAGTTTATATGCACGGCAATTTGGGTTGTGTCAACTTCGACCCAGCCCTTTTTTCCGATCTAGAAGAGAACTGTTAGTCCCTGAGAATGAAGAAGAATGGATAAATCGTCTCAATGACTTTCCTGCTGATTCTTTTCGTCTTACTCCCCTCTCCTTTGAATCAACTTTCTCTTGTACCCACAAATTTTCTCAGTGGTGGACAGAGTATATCACCAGGAAATTCACTGGTGTCGAAGAGGCAAGTCTATTGGTCAAACTAATATCTGCTTTTCCTTCTTCGCAGAAAAAGAAGACCAAGTCGAAAGGTATACATATTCGAGAAATTCAAGCATTTCAACAATATTTTGAAACTGTATATGATCCGACTAATCTTCGTCGAACTGTTTCTCAAGCTGCAAAAGTTTTTAAACAAAATATTCTTGATAAAATCCCGACTATGATTTTTCCACCTTATGTACCCGACAAATATTTTTTTGCTTTAACACAAAACAAAATTAGATTTCCACCCTTACCAACCAGTGAACTGGCTCTGGCATTTTGGTCACCCCTTCCAGAATGGTTCATATGTGGTTCGACCAGGGCACTATTTAATTTTTTGAACAACAAAACAGCTGAGAAAGTAGTTCCGACTAAGCAGGACATATACACTTTTGAGGGTCATCTTCATTTAGATATTCAACATATTCGAATTTTGTCCTCCATTAAAGAAGGTGATTCACAAGACTTTTTAGGAAAAATAAATTTCCTTCCTATGTATTTCATATTAACACTTATTTGTCGAATATTTGTAGCCATTCCTATCACATCGTCTTCGACAGATGGCGCAGCAACAAAGACGAAGAAAAAAGATGTCGAGGCTTCGTCAAAAAGAAAACAACCTCTTCAAGAAGAAAAACAAAAAGTAAGTACTTCTCTTTACTCGTTGTATTATCTTCTTATACTCTTCGACTAATTAGTCATCCGTTTTGCAGAGTCGAAAAAGAACAAGCAGCTCTTTAACATCCAATCCAAAGAAAGCAAGAAATGTCAAACCAAAAGTCATGAGCGATTCAGAGGTCGAAGTTCTCAAAACTTTGCCTATTTATATTTGTTTTCTTTTTCTTATTCATGCTTATGTGATTGTCGTATTTTCAGTCTGATGAGACACCACTGCTTAGGACTAAACCCATCAAGGTTCAAGTCCCTGAAACAGAAAGAGAGAGAAAGACAAAACATTCTCAAGATGCCTCTAAAACTGTTTCCCAACAAACTTCTGTCGAAAGACAACAACAAGAAGAAAAAGTTCCGAAGAGGCTTATCAAGAAAACCAAGAGTGCACACTCTTTTGTTGAGGACATCATAGCTAAGGTGATCAAATCGAAGCCTATGTTTTTCGGAAACCCGAAAACTTTGTTTATGTGATAATACTCACTTTACTTCATTTTTTTTTTAGGAAACTGAAGTCCCAACAAAACAAGCTACGCCTTCCTCCACCCATTCCCCTTCAAAAATAAATGCTTCTGGAGAAGGTGTCGAAGAAAAAGATTTGCCTCAACATACACCTATTGTCGAAGATACACCGTTGGCCGAAAAGACTATTCTTGCTGAAACTGCCCAGGAAATTCCTGCTCATGGCCTGGAGCCTGCTGCTATGGATGTTGATGAAAATCCTGATGTTGGCCACAATGGAGCTGAGATCAGTATATCTTCTTCTCCAAACATGGAAGAGCAAGGGTATGACGAAGAAGAAAGTGAAGACGATGGTGATAATGAGAGGAGTGAATCTCTTGAGATAGCTAATTCTCCACGTTTTGTGCCCTCAACACATGACACCGCTCTTAACCTTCAAGAACAAGAATTTTTGGACTTAAAACGCAAAGATCCTCTTGAAGCTTTCAAACGAATGGTGAGTGGTTTATCTTCGACAGAAAGTAAGCCAAGTGCTTCGACTGCTTCTGTTGGCAATTCCTCTGAAGGTCCTAAAGGAAACCTGATTCGAGAGCTTCAAACAACCCTTTTTGAGATAGATCTATTCGAGGCTATCGAAACAAATCATATGCTCTATTACAAACTCAAGTCTTTGCTCAATGAACTTAACAACTCTGGCTCCAGTGACTCTCTTTTATGCTTTATTGTTGAATTTGAGCCTTTACTAGAGCAAATTTCCAGAGATATTCAGAGAAAGAAGAACACTATTGTGAGCAAAGAACGTGAGCTTGAGCTTCTGACAGAAGAAAGTGTCGCCGTCGAAGCCTCAGAAAGCAAGATTTCAGCCTTGGAAATTCAAGCAGCAACTACTTCCAAGGAAATAGAAGACTGTGATGCAAACATTTCGACATACAAGGCTCAAATCAAGGAATTGCAATCGAAGATTGAAGCGGAAGAAAAGAAGAAAATCTCTGTTCAGCAGAAGTCTTCAATTTCTGTGGAGAACGCACTTCGCACTGAGGCAACCCTGGCTATCGAACACTTGGAGAAGGTTCAGAAACATGACGAAGCAGTTAAGAGGCTAACAGAAGAAGAAACTCTTTTAAATACCAGATTGAGGCATGCCAGAGCAGCCTTTGAGAGGCTTAAAGCTTCTTTTGTAATTTAACTTTCCATCTGTAATCTGACAGCATTTTACTCGATCTGTATTTTGACAATATTTTCTGGCATGAGTGCCATGTTTATATCTTCACATTCTCTTAATTTTGCGTTATTTTGATTTCTTGCAACATTGGCTTATATCTCTTTAAATACTTGCCATTTATACGCAAAATTCGATTATCAGCACTTAACTCTTCGACTTCATAAGCACCGTTTGAGAATACTTGTAAAATTTTAAATGGTCCTTCCCAATTTGGTGACCACTTTCCCAAGGCTCTATCTTTTTTGTCCATGGGTAATATCACTTTCCACACTAAGTCTCCTGTAACAAAAGCTTTGAATTTCACCTTTTTGTTATAAGCTTTAGCTACTCTTTCTTTTTGCCTTATAAGGATATCTAATGCAAGTAACCTTTCTTCATCTATGTCAACCAATTCATCTAAAATCATGTTCCAATAATGGTCTGACGGAATTTCAAATTGCCTTTGGATCCTGGTTGATTGTAAATAGATTTCGACTGGTAAAACTGCATCATGCCCAAAAGTGAGACGAAATGGAGTAGTGTTAATTGATTCTCTAGGAGAATTTCGACAAGCCCATAATGCTTGATCAAGGGTTTTGTGCCAATTCTTAGGCTTTTGCCCAATATGTTTTTTAATCAAATTAATGATAATTTTATTGGCTGCTTCGACCTGACCATTTGCCTGAGCATAATATGGTGTCGAACTTAATAACTTAAATCCACTTATGGAAGCAAACTCAACCATTTTTCGACCAGTAAACACTGAACCTTGGTCTGTAGTGATGGTTTCTGGAACTCCAAACCTGCATAGAATATGGTTTTGGATAAAGGCTATTACTGCCTCTTGGTCTACATTAGCTAAAGGAATGGCTTCGACCCACTTAGTAAAGTAATCGATACCCACTAATATGTAGCGGTGACCTTTCGACGACGTTGGTTTAATTTCGCCAATTATGTCTAAAGCCCATCCTCTAAATGGCCAAGGCTTTATTATTGAGTGTAACTCATTTGCAGGTACATGCTGTATTCCTGCGTGTTTTTGACATTCTTGACACCCTTTAGCAAAATCTATGCAATCTTTAAGCATAGTAGGCCAGTATACTCCTTGTCGAAATAACAGCCACTTCATTTTTTGCCCCGCTTGGTGAGATCCACAAGCTCCACTATGAGTATTGGAAATTGCTAAATATGCCTCACTCTCATTAAGGCATTTAAGTAGGACTCCTTCCGGGGTTTTCTTTAACAATTCGTTTCCGAGAATTACATAGCTTAGAGCTCTATACTTGGTTTTTCGATTTGTTGTCCCTGTTGGATTTTCCAAGTATTCGACAATTGGTTTTCGCCAGTCATCATTCGACATATTGTCAATGGCAAAAATTTCGCCATTTTCAATTGGAGGAAGTAGTTCTACACTTTCGCCATTTTCAATTGGAGGAAGTAGTTCTACACTTTCGCTATTTTCAATTGGAGGAAGTAGTTCTACACTGTCTGCCCCCCCAAGTTTTGGCATTGACAATTCATCATCCTTACGATCTGTCGAAATCAATTTCTCTTTAATTTCGATTAACTCATTGAGTTTTGTTGGAGATATTTTATAACTTGAAGCAATTTGTGCCAAGTCGTTTGCCTCTTGATTCTCAATGCGAGGTATATGCTCAATGTGAACATTGTCGAAACGTTTTAACAAAGTATTGGCAGTGACGAAATATAAGATTAAATTTTCTTTGATGCACTTATATTCTTTGGTTAACTGCTTCACCACTAATTCAGAATCACCTTTAATTTCGACAGCCTTTGCTCCTAATTCTAACAAGATTTCCAATCCTGCAATTAAGGCTTCATATTCAGCCTCATTGTTAGAACAACGCTCTTTGATTTTAAACTTATACTTTGTTGGTATGTTTACTGGTGAAACAATTAATATACCAATTCCAGAACCATTTTTATGGCTTGATCCATCGAAATAAAGTGTCCAAGGTCGATTATTCATTTGACTAACTGTCATTTCGACCAATGAATGGTCAACAATAAAGTCAGCAACAATTTTTCCTTTGATAGCTTTCAAGGGCTGGTATGTTAATGAATACTCAGATAAAGCTAGTGCCCATTTGCCAATTCTATTATGCAATATTGGTTTCGACAGCATGTGTTTAATAATATCGAAATGAGAATGCACATACACATCAACTAGTTTGATATATTGCTTTAGTTTAGTACAAGAAAAATACAAGCAAAGGCACAATTTCTCCATTGGCTGATATCTAGTTTCAGCATCATTTAACACTCTACTTAGGTAATATATGGCTCTTTCGACACCATTATCATCCTCTTGTGCTAGCATACTACCTATTGTTAGCTCTGATGCTGCTATATACAATTTCATCACCTTATCTCTGATAGGTGGCAACAATATAGGTGGTTTAACTAAATAAACCTTAATGGCGTCGAAGGCCTTCTGGTGCTCTGGATCCCACCTGAATAAGTCTTCTTTCTTCAGTCGAAGTAATGGCGAGAACACTTGAGTTTTGCCACTTAGGTTGGAGATGAACCTTCTGAGGAAATTAATCTTTCCTAATAATGACTGAAGCTCTTTTTTAGTCGAAGGGGCTTTCGTTTCCATGATTGCCTTCGTCTTGTTTTGATTAATTTCGATGCCTTTTTTGTGAACAACAAAGCCCAAGAAATCACCTGCACGTACACAAAAGGCACATTTGATTGGATTCATTTTCAATCCATATTTCCTCATTCTTTCGAATGATTGTCGAAGATGGTCTAAATGGCCATTTTCTGTTGAAGATTTGACAACAATATCATCTATGTATACTTGCATAAAATTTTCAATAAAATCATGAAACATAGAATTCATTGCTCTCTGGTATGTTGCACCAGCATTTTTTAAACCAAATGGCATTACTACCCATTCATAAACACCTAATGCCCCTGGGCATCGAAATGCTGTTTTTGACACATCTTCTTCGGCAATAAAAATTTGATTATATCCTGAATATCCATCAAGCATACTTAGATATTCGAATCCTGCTGCCGAATCAACTAGCATTTCTGCCACAGGCATAGGGTATTGATCTTTGGGTGTAGCATTATTTAAATCACGAAAATCTATACAAACTCGTAATGTTCCATTTTTCTTAATAACAGGAACAATGTTGGCTAGCCAATCAACATACCTGGCAGTCCTGATGAAGTTGCTCCTGAGTAATCTTTCGATTTCTTCTTTGCTCTTCGACAGAACCTGTGGTGCGAACCTCCTTGGTGTTTGCTTCACTGGTTTTTTGTCTGGTCGAATGGGCAGTTTCAGTTCGACTACTTCTCGACGTAGACCAGGCATCTCATTGTAATCCCAGGCGAAGCAATCTTTATACTCTTTGAGTAACTTGACAGTTCGATCTTTCAAACCCTTGTCGATTTTAGCACTGATAAATGTTGGCCTTTTTATGGGGCCATCTGCTAAATCAATTTCTTCAAGAGGGTCTTGAGCCTGCATCTTCTTAGTCGAACCCATTGGGTCTTTTTCAAAACCTAAAGGCTCATCATCGTAGATGCAGTCAAGTCTCTGGCCTTCGGCCATTTTGCCTTTATTGTTAACTTCTGGGTTAACTTTTATGGCTTGTTCAACCATATTTTGTTGCAATTTGGCCTCCAAAGCCATATCTTGTTTATTTTCGGCCACATAAGCCGTAATTTTTTCCCATACGGTGGGTATAGACATCATTACCGTTTAGGGACCATCCCACCCAGTAGGCTTGCAAAAGCCTATTGAAGGTGATGCCTCATCGATCACTTCCCTCTCCCATATGAAGTCATGGTTAGGGTGGAGATCTAGGGATTCAAACACATTTTCCATAGGGACATATGCAGTGTCTGAAGGTGTGCACGGCGCAATAGTCGCCAATTGTTTGTCAAAGGTCCTCCTTGTAATATGGTCGACCTCTGCCAAGAAATAACTCTGGTCTGCTTCTATATTTTCGACCAGGCCATCTTCTCTCCAAATAGAGAGTCTCTGGTGGAGTGTTGAGGGCACTGCTCCTACTCCATGGATCCACTCTCTGCCCAGGAGTAGATTGAAGTTTGCTCTGGTGGGTATGACTATGAACATAGTTTTTCTCTTCACACTCCCCACTGTTAACTCCACTTCTATGGCTCCTAACGAATAGCCAGATTTTCCCTCATAATTAGTGAGGACTATGTTATGTGGCCGTAAATCAGTCTCTGATTTGCCAACTTTTGCCAGCACATGTTGTGGCATCAGGTTAACCGCTGCACCCCCATCAACCAATATTTTATTGACGCCTACATTGTTTACTTTTGCTTGTATAAACAATGGTTTTAGATGGTGTTTCATCCCTCCATCTGGCCTTTCGAAGATAGCATCCTGCTCTTCTATGGAGCCATTATTTAGTACGTAGTAACACATTGGCCTGTGCTTAGCCATATCTTGATCGAAATCTTGTTCGATCTCAGTCACTTCTGAAATGACGTCGAATTCAATTGGCAGAATTGAAACGACGCAGATAATGTCAAGGTCTGGTTCTGAATCTAAGAATTCAGAGTCCATATCATCATCTAATTGCAGGCCTTCTTCAGAGTCAAGACCGTTTTTGATGTCTGCAAGGGGAGGGAATATTCTCTCTTTTGCTGACTTTCTTGGGAATTCGACACTGGAAGCTAATTGCTTACCTTTGCTTGTGTCGATGTTCTCCTTTTTCTCAGCAGCAGTCAATTTCATCTGGCGTTGGTATCTTCGCCATTGCGTTCTTGTCATGGGGTTTTTCCCCTTATAATTATTGCTGTAGGCGTACCTATTGGAATTAGGCGCCTTGTTTTGATTCATGGCATTGGAAGTCTCTCCTGCCATCTTTAGGTGACATTCAGTCTCCTTATTTCCTGGGTATACCCATCTTCCGACAGGGGCCCTTGCAGGTGGCACAAATGTTCTCCTTTGAGCCTTCGGAGCTTGTCTTGATGAAGATGTAACCTTATATGGCACACCTCTTGGGTTGAAGCTGAATTTGGGCCTATTATCGACCCATTTGTTTTTTCTCTTGAATTGAGGAGTAACACTCTCAAGGCTTTTAGCGGCCTCCTTGTCGAATACAGAACTGCACCGCGGGCATAACATCACCTCGGTGTTACTTATCTTGCATCTGTTGAGGAAGTCTACCAAGTCCTCTTCAGCTTGTGGATAAACCACCTGCATTTTTTCAGCATATTGGTCATTAGTGACCATTTTGATGTTCGCTTCGAAACTTTCAGCAACCACTTCATTGGCTTCGACCATCAAAATATCTACTTCAGTGTAGTTTGCTTCAGCTGTGGGCATAGGATTGCTGTCGATCTGCATTGATGACTTATTTTTGTCATCAAATTTCAGCCTTCCATCATTCAATGCTTTCTGAACTAGATCCCTGAAAAGTACACATCGGGAGGTGTTATGACCCAAGAAATTATGATATTTGCAATAACCTCTTTTCTTTTGTTGTTCTAATGGTGGTATTTTTAGACCTTTAGGTACTAAAATTTGACCATCAGTCACCAAAAGATCAAATATTTGGTCACATTTTGTGACGTCGAAGGTATATGTTTTTGCAACAAACTTATCATTTTTTGGTTCGACAGGGTTTTTTCCATTAGAAGGGTTTAACAATTTGCATGTATATGGAGGTCCAGGTTTTAATTCTGCAATGTCAACCTCTTCCTCGACATTTTCATAAGCTATGTCGAATTCTTGGCTATTGTTATCAACATTAACAAACGCCACTTTTTCTTTTTTATTGTTAAACTTGGTTGTCGAAGCTTTTTCTGCTTTAAGTCTTTCAACTTGTCGAACTCTATCAGCCAATTGAGCCATATCTCTTAGGTGTAAAGTATCCAATTTTTTCCTGATGGAATAATCTAACCCACCAGCAGCTATTTCGACTAACTCATGCTCAGGCACTTGGGTGAAACATCTCGCCTTGAGTAGTCTAAATCTATTGAGATATTCATCAATAGATTCTGGCATTGTGCGTCGAACACTAGCCAATTCTTTAAGACTAATCTTTGATTGTCCCATGTAAAATTGTTCATGAAAGGCTTTTTCTAATTGGTTCCAATTAAACATGGAGTGTGGGGGTAATGTTGTAAACCAAGTAAATGCATTTTTCGTCAAAGAATTTGGGAAATATTTCATTTTCAAATTTTCGTTTAACGCAATGTCCCCAGCCTCAGTCAAATATCTTGCAATATGTTCGACAGTAGATTCACTGGTTTCTCCAGCAAATTTTGTGAACTTAGGAATTTTCCACCCTCTAGGCAAATCTGTTTGCATCACATATTCAGACAAGGGAGACACGAAATTAGGTCTGTGTAAGCCTAAATTAAGACCATTTTGGGCTAGTATAGTTTCGACAAGATTAGCCAAATTATTTTGCATTCCGAGGTTATTTTGCTGGACTTGCCTAACTACCTCATCAGCGTTTTGATTTCTATTTACTAGCACCACTTCAGGTATAGGCTCTTCGACAAATTGTTGTGCTCGATTCACGGGGGTTGCATTATTAGGCCTTTCGACAGGTAAGTCAACAGGCCTGATGTTTTGTACTTGGGGAACTTGCTGGTTTTGTATTTGTGGAGTGCCAAAGAAGTCACCAATTCGACCCATTTGTGTTGCTAACATTTGGTAACTATTATTTGTGTCCTGTATCAGGGGATTAAACACTGTACCTATTTGCTGTGTTAGCATATTTACCATATCATGGTTACTATCATCCATTTGTTGTCTTAATGCCAATAATGACGAAGTGGTTATTGAAGGTTGTATATTTCGACTATACATATTTTCTGATGGGTTGTGCATAGGCGAAAAGTTCGAAGCCATGTTATCTGCATATGTAGATGCATTTGTATGGAGTCCTACCATCATGGCGGTTGGCATTCCAAAGGGGTAATTTCGACCATTTATGGGAAAACTATATGGCATATTTCCCACCATAGCGTTGGGTATCCAAGGATTAGTTGAACCAAAGGTTGATGATTGGGGAATCATCATGTTCGACCCAGGAGTTATAGTGGGAGCGGTTATAGCGGTTACACCCATGTCTGTCGAAGACGCTAATGGGGCGGTTACGCCGACCACGTTTGGAGCAATTATGGGAGCGGTTACTCCTGGAGATGGTACAGGAAGGGTTGTTCCCTGAGTGTTCATGGCGTTGGTATCAGTAACTGACGCCTGGGAATGTCCATTCGATGTAGAAGCACCATTCATGTTTGAACGTGGCATTTGATGTAACTGTCTACCACTTCTTAAACGCATGCAACGTGCGATGTACTGGTTCTGTGTTTAACAAACCCAGAATTATCTTAGTAAAAAAATTTTAATTATTTAGCACAAAGGTCCCACTGGGCGTGCCAATTTGTTTACTGTGATTTTTAGTAAACACCGCTAGTTTCACTACACGTGTTACTTGCGAGATCAACGAGGAATCTCAGGCCATTTGTGATCAAATTTTACTAAGAATTGTTGATATTTAATAGAAGTGTAGAAACTTACGATAAAATACAAGAATTTGTAAATGTGAGAAAAGTAATCAGAATGCAGTAAATTGCAGTAATTGTAAGCGAAGAAGATGACAAAGTGCAGAAATCTAAAGGAAATGAAGACAATTATATAAAGAAGTGGTACGCAGAATCATACATGAATTCCTGTTGACTCTGTTTTCTCTGTTTGCGGAAGTAGAGTGTTTTAGGAAAATATGTGTAATGAGTTTTGCGACCCCTTTTCCTCTCTACAGAACTTCTATTTATAATACAAATAATACTATAACTGCCCAGCAGTTTTCTAAAACAAGATAAAGCAGAATAACTGCTACAAGATAAGGCAGAGTAACTGCTATTTCGACGTGCTTCTACTTCGATTGTCTAACTGCTCTTTCTCTTCGATCAAAGAATCAAAGTCCCTTTCGACAGATCTCCATAGCTTTACTTGTTTCGCTGTCTATAATCTTCTCTCTGTCGAAGTGTGCCCTTTTTTTTCAAATTCGCTAAGTTATGCACTAGACTGCTTTCCTTTGGTTATTGCCTCTTGAAGTCGAAATTATATCTTGGTGTCGAAATCTGCCTTCTTTCTGAAAATATTAAGTTAAACCCTGCTGACTGCATTTAATATTAGCCTGTCGAAAATGCAGGCTAACACAGCCCTATGCCCTCGCTAAAGCCGTCGCTAATCGCAGTTTTTGCGAGGGACAACAAGTCCCTCGCTAATGGCCGTCGCTAATACCAGTAATTTTTGTAGTGCTGTGACACTGAATCCTGTACAAACAGAATTCTCTATGTCGGCTAATTGACTAACTGAAAAACTAGCTTATTCACCTAATAGTAAAAACTGTACAGAATAAGTAAAGCTCAATATTTTACAAAAGAGTCTCTAATACTCCCCCTCAAGTTGGGAAGTACAAGTCTAGGATTCCCAACTTGGATATTAGTGACCAAAATAAAGGATTAGGCAATGCCATGGTAGCAAGTTGGTGCTTGGTGGAGACATGAAATAGATTGATGAACTTTGTATTGATGTGCTCACGAATGAAATGCACATCTATGTCAATGTGTTTTGATCTCTCATTGAGTGTGGGATTACTGGCAAGCTGAATTGCAGCTTTGCTGTCACAAAATTTTTTACAACTGAGAGCATCAACCTGAAATGTTCGTAACAGTTGTTTCAGCCATATAAGTTCTGTAGTGAGCAGAGCCAATGCTCTGTATTCGGCCTCTGCAGAAGATCTAGAGACAGTTGGTTGTTTTTTTTATTTCCAAGTTACAAGAGAGTCTCCAATGAAGATGCAAAAGCCGGTTGTGGACTTTCTAGTTGAAGTGCAACTCCCCCAGTCTCCATCAGCATAAGCAGAGATGGCCAGAGAGGATTTGGAGGAGAATAGAATCCCTTGTCCCGGGTTGGATTTTATGTATTGCAGGATATGATGGACTGCTTCCAAGTGCGGAGAACGAGGTGCTGTCATGAATTGACTGAATTGTTCACAGCATATGCAATGTCAGGCCGTGAAATTGTGAGATTCATAAGTCTCCCAATAAGTCTCCTATATTGAGATGCATCAGGCAGCAATGTGCCCTCGGTATTATAGAGTTTTAAATTGGAATCCATGGGAGTGGGAAGAGGTTTGCAATTGAGGAAACTCGTATATGAAAGTAGTTGAGTAGCATACTTCCTTTGGCACAAATATATTCCCTTAGCAGATTTGGCAATCTCAAGGCCTAGGAAATACTTGATAGAGCCCAATACTTTCAGTTTGAACAGCCCTTGTAACATGGTTTGAGTGTTAAGCAGCTCTTGAGAGGAGGGACCAGCTAGAACAATATCATCCACATAGAGGAGAAGGGCAACAAAAGAAGAACCCGTACCTTTGGTGAAGAGAGATGGATCAGCAGTGGATTGCAGAATCCATGAGTGATGATAGTGGTTGAGAATTTTGTGAACCATTGGCGCGATGCTTGTTTCAAACCATAGAGGTACTTGTTCAGTTTACATACCATATTCTCCCCCTTGCTAGGATACCCTAGAGGGAGCTTCATATAAACCTCTTCAAGTAAGTCACCATTCAGAAACGCATTGTTTACATCAAGTTGAACCATGTGCCAATTCTTTTGAGCTGCTAGAGCAAGTAATACCCTAACTGTGGTGAGAGTAGCCACAGGTGAGAAGGTATCTACAAAGTCAATACCTAATTGTTGTGTGAAGCCTTGAGCAACTAGTCGTGCTTTATACCTATCCAAGGTGCCATCAGCTTTATATTTGACCTTAAAAATTCATTGATAGTCAATAGTTTTCTTTCCAGTGGGTAGGGATTGAAGGGTCCAAGTGTTGTTAGCCTCAAGAGCATTGATTTCCTCTTCCATGGCTTTACACCACTCAACATGTTTGCAAGCTTGGTGATAGTATAAGGGCTCATAGATGGTTGAAACCTGGAGAATGTAATCCTTGTAACTAGGAGTGAGTTTAGTGTAAGACATGTGGGACTCAATAGGATAATGGGGAGTATATGCATAGTCTTCTAGGTAAGGTGGAAGGTGATGATCTCTAGTTGACCTACGGGGTGGAGGAGCCTGGGAGGGTCAGGTTCAAAATTAGTTACAGGGGCAGTGGTTGTCACTTGAGTATCTGTCACTGGAGTAGGAATTGTAGATTGGAGAGGTACTGTGACAGTAGCAGATTCTGGTTCTGGGTCATCTAGGTACGGAAAAGAAGTGCTAGAAGGCAGGGGAATGGTAGTTTCACCTATTGGTTGAGTGGGATTTGAGTGAGAAGGTAAGAGGATATCTGGGAAAGGATTGTGGTTGGCTTGTGTGAAGGTATGAAAAGGAAAAATGTCTTCATGGAACAAGACATCCCTAGAAGTGATGAATTTTCTTGTGACTACATCATAGAGTTTGTAACCTTTCACACCAAGTGGGTACCCTAGGAAAACACATGGGGAGGTTCTAGGGGAAGTTTATGTCTCAATTTGGGTATGGTGGATGTGTAAGCAAGACAGCCAAATACTCTCAAGGATTCATAAACAGGAACTTTGTCATAGAAAAGTTCAAATGGTAAATTACCTTTCAACAATGGAGAAGGGGTACGATTGATAAGATGTGTAGCTGTGCATACAGCATCACCCCAGAATTTGATGGGAAGATTACCTTGAAACATGAGTGCTCTAGTCACATTTAGGAGATGTTGATGTTTCCTTTCAACCCCGGGATTTTGCTCAGGCCTATAGGGCATGAGAGCTGATGTAAAGTTCCCTTATCCTGCAAAAACTCAGTCAAAGCCAGCTCCTTGGCATTCTCAGATCATAAGCATTTAATAGTCTTGTTAAACTGAGTACTAACAAAACTAAAAAACTGTTTCAGTTTATCAGCAGCTTCAGATTTCTGGCCAAGCATATAAAGCCGTGTAAAACGGCTGTAGTCATCCACAATAGTGAGAAATAGTGTTTAGAACCATACGTGGCTTGGCTAAAAGGTCCCCAAATGTTACAATAGATAAGATCAAATGAATGTTGAGATATGTTATTTGAATGAGGGAAAGGGGGTCGTTTGAACTTAGCTAAGGGACATATTTTACAATGTTGAGAATCAAAATTTGGAGGAACAACAAATGAAAGTTTATTATTAACAAGTTTGAGTACATTGTCTGATAAATGGCCTAATCAGCTATGCCAAACATTTTATTTGCTAATGAATGGAATTAACAACAGAATTACACATAGAATCACAAACCTGTGATGAAGCATTACAAGCAGAATTACAAAAGGTGGAATTACTTTTAGGTATAGGAGCATGCATGGTGTAGAGACCATGTTCAAGGACACCCTTACCAATCTCTGTCAGTAGTTGGGTTCCCTCAAGTAAGAAAAATTTTGCAAAAATTGTTAATGACATATCAAAATGGTGTAACAAAATGGTGTGCAAAGTAATTTTAGGGGAAATGGTGACAGAACCTATACCCATGACAGGAATTCTAGTGTTGTTTGGCAATGTGACAAATTTTCCGTGTATGGCTTTAAAAGATTTGAACAAAGACAAGACACAACATATGTGTGAGGAAGCACTAGAATCGAATATCCAAGTACTATGATTAAAAGACTCTAGAGTGGAAAGAATCATACCTAGGTTGGACTGAGTGGTTTGATCCGAATCAGGGGAATAAGCCTTATCCATTTGAGCTTGTATGAATTGAAACATCATCTCATATTGTTGAGGTGAAACAGATGAGTGACTTGAGCTTGCATTCTTATTGTCATCAATATCTGCAACATTGTTAACGGAGGTTCTGAAATTGGCAGATTTCTTGTAGGAAGGGGGATACCCGTGAATCTTGAAACACTTTTCCTTAAGATGCCCCAAAACCCCGCAATGGGAACATGTAGGTCTCTCCCTTCGTGGTGGTTTTGCAGAGTTGTTTTGAACAGCACAGGCCATCGTGGTTTCAGGCAACACAGTGGGAGCACCAGCTTGTCTTTGTTTCTCATCTTGAGAAACAAGAGCAAATACTTGATCAATCTCGGGTAAGGGATCCATTAACAGAATTTGACCATGCACAGTGACGTATTGATCACTGAGACCCATCAAGAAGGCATGAACACCTTCATTTTAAAGACGATCAAGAAGGGGTTGAACACCTTCACAAGTACAGGTATGAGTAGGTTTGTATTCCCCCAATTGTTCCCACATACCTTTAAATTTGGTGTAGTAGGCACTGATTGACAAATTTCCTTGAGTGCAGTTCATCATTTCCTTCTTCAACTGGTGAACCCGCGGGCCATTCTGCTGCTTGAAACGAACGTTCAGGTCCTTCCAGATAGTTGTTGTCGTATCTGAGTAAATCACACTAGCAGCGATTTCTTTGCTAATGGAGTTTAAGAGCCAAGAAGAGATGGTGCTGTTGTTGCGAATGCAAGCACGGTACTTCGCATCATCTTCTACCGGCTTCTGGAGAGAGCCATCGACGAAGCCAACCTTGTTCTTTCCATCGAGCGCCGTCAACATGGCTCGACGCCATGAACTGAAATTCTCATCAGTTAGTGGTTGAGAAACAAGAACGAGTCCAGGATTATCTGAAGGGCGAAGATAGTAAGGGTCGTCATGGTTGGAGGGTGGATTTTCCATGATCGAAACGAAAAATGAAGGAATCCTAAAATTTGTTCAAGAAATTGCGAAAAAAAAAGGGAAACGCAATTGAACAAAGATTCACAAGAATCGAAAGGGGAAAACCAGAAATCAAATTGAATGGGGAATTGCTCGAAATCGAAGACAAAGAATGAAGAATCAAAGGAGAACGACGCGATTCAACGCACTGAAGTGGGTGCGAGGAAGACGAAGCAGAAGGGTATATCTTCTGATACCAAGTTAACGCTATAGAAGTGAAGAAATGAATATCATTTTCATTCAATCTGATTAACCAACTTACAATGAGTGTTTCATCAGAATATATACATCAAGGTATGTGTGATACTGAATCCTAACTGCACAAACAAAATTCTCTAAGTCGGCTAATTGACTAACTGAAAAACTAGCTTACTCACCTAATAGTAAAAACTATAGAGAATAAGTAAAGCTCAATATTTTACAAGAGAGTCTCTAATAACACTTCCTAACAAATTCAAAGAGCTCAATCAAATTGTTTGTCCTCATTGCTAGCCGACATCCATGGATATATGGATACAACGATAACTTTGCTTTCAACCCACATTCTTGTAACCAGCGTGATTAACATGTTTCGGATTGAATAGACTCTGAAATTAAATGAAGTCTTTTCATGGTTTTTTAAAAAGCTAGAGTTATTAGATTAACGTGATTAGATCGAACATGTATGTAACTCAAAATGTATCACCAATGGACCAATCTTATTAGATGCTACTAGTAGCAATTTGGAGTATAGCCACGTAATTATTTGCTTTTTTGATTGTAACATCATGCGAATGTATTTCTTGCATTAAAGTTTTGTCAGTCAAATGTTGATGATAGTGCTAACTGAGAAGATTGATCCGGCATTAAGGATCTAATTGTCGGGTTAGACGGTTTGTCGGGTACCCTTTCTGTTCAATTAACTCAAGTTGAAAATAAGTGTAAGAACCGTGTGATCATGACACAACAATTCCTCACAATAAAAGTACAGTAATTAGGCTTATATATTTTAGGGGATCATATCATGCTTATGCTTTTTCATTCAATGTTTTTAAAACAATTATCAATAAATAATAAGTAAACTAACAATTTCATTTTATGCTTCCTTCTCCTTCATTATTAATCTTTGCGTTTTTTAGATGCGTGATACATTTTCTAGTTTCTCGAAATCGGGTTTGGGAGAAGATAAGAGAAAAGGGACTAATCTATCCCAACTAAATTGAGTCAAAAAATCATGATTACGTCTCGCTAGACGTGCCACTTGTGTAAGGTTAACTGACATTGATTCTAATTTGTCCTTGTTTGAAAATGTTAGAAATTAATCAAGAACCAATTTGTGTCGTAAAGACATTGTCAAAGACGAAATTGAGACTTTATTCTAAAATCATCGTCATACATTATAAGAAAATGTGCAAGTAAAAGATACATTTTATATCCATCCATTGTTTTACATTGCCTTACGTTCCTCACGGTTCCCATTTATGATAAGGATACATATCCTTTCACACCCCATATATAGTATATAATTTTGTGTTTGAAGTGTCTTCTTAATAATATCTTAGTTGTTGGGGAGGATAATCTATTCCTATACCTCTTCATTTCATTTCATAGGAAGAGTTACAATGGGGCCTATATAGAATAGAGGGAGGGACCAACTTAGTAGAGGTAGCATGGTTGGGGATGGCACACCCCAATAGACAATGGTACATGGAGCCCCTAGATTGTCCTACACATGACCCTTAAACTAAGCCATTGAATTTCCATGTCCCTTCTGTTTTGTCTAGAGGAAGAAGAGAATATTAAATAGAAGTTGACATTGATTTATACTTAATTAATTAAATAATTAATAGTCCTAAGAGTAAGACATGGGCTGTCCCAACAGGCCAACACTGCACCTGACTCTGTAGTCTATTTATGTAACAACCCACCACTTGTTTTATGTTCTCTTCATTCCCCCTTCCTTGTTGCTATACATACATTACTTTTTCATATGCTATATGAAATAATAAATTATTTTTCATATAAATAAAATATTATAGTTGTTGGGCTGAGACTTTTATTTATCTTCATTCATATATATATATATATATATATTGTAGCTAATAATAAAAATATTACACAGTTTTCATTCCGTTTCCTAATATTTGAAGAGTTATTCCACCATTTTTTTATAACTATTTAAAGAACAAAAGATGAAATATTTGTTATAATTATGAATAAAAATAACAAATGAAAATAATTTTTTCTCATACTACACAACTTTCCAACCAGCTATGCTTCCCAAAAGAATGAAATAATAAGAATAAG